>JASDFA010000003.1:128570000-129775000 GCA_035772735.1 Datura wrightii | reverse complement strand
AAATTGACAGGTACAATGGCTAGCAGACAGGATAAAGGCAAGGGTGCTTCTACCTCAGGCACCGGACGGAAAAGGATGAGACTGGGCACTGCAGTCCCAGCTGCACCCGCTGTTCCGCGCGGCCAACGCCGCCAATACGGAACACGATAGGTCACCGATGAAGGGAAGAAATGGTACGCGAAGCATAAAGAAAACAAGTACTTCCCCGAGGAACATATTGCAAGGGAACCACTCGCACAGGAGTTCCCTCGCATTGTACAGAGGATCGAAGCAGCTGGGCTCAGCTTTATTTTTCAGGAGCCCAAGGAGTGCAACCTTCACTTGGTCCGGAAATTTTATGCCAACTGGAACCCAGCCATCAGAAGCCACACTATAAAAATCAGAGGGCAGATTGTATCTCTGGAACCCCAACAGCTGAATGCCATCGTAGGAGCGCGGGACACAGACGCCCACGTTCTCCGCAAGCTAAACATCACCCCACCGTACGCCGACATCAGACGTACGTTGTGTGGGGATCGATCCACAGCCCGATGGAGTAGACACAAGGAGAGGGGTTACCACCAGACTCTGCCCTATTCGCAGATGAACAGGGAGGCCAGAATCTGGCTAAAAATTGTATGTTCGTGCTTGATCCCGGGAGTCCATATGACAGATGTGACCCGGGACCGTGTCTGCTTGGTGTATGCCCTTATGAAAGGGCTTGAGATTAATGTGGGGGCGGTAATAATATCCGCCATGAAGAGAGCCAGACTGCACCAGGGCCACAGATACGGGTTTGGCGGACTCATCACCACCTTCCTCCGAGGCCTCGACATTGAGGAAGAAGCTTTGGATTATATTCCGCAGTTGGAGCGGAGGGCCCTCGACGTGACAAAGACGAAGGCCCCCGACACTACACACGGACCTGTGCTGACTTTGGGCGAGCGACATGCTTGTGACGATCAGTACATGGGCCGTATGTTCGGCATGCAGATGCTGCAGCTACGGATAGGTGGGAGACCAGCCACCGAGGAAGAATTATGGCAGCTAGAGCTGGACTACCCCTTTGGCGAGAACGCCAGAGCCTTATGTAAGGTGGGGCCAGCCTTCATGGAGCCGACTGATGACGATGTCCCTGCTGATGAGGAGACACGTCGTGAGGACTCCGATGTGGAGTCCGATGACGACGATGGAGCTGATTCAGACATGGGCGACGAGGCCGCAGCACCGGATGAAGAAGTCGAATATTTCGACTAAGCAGGGAGTTTCACCACCCAAATTTTTGTGCTTTGTATTTTTGTGAACACTGGGGACAGTGTTCGATTTAAGTGTGGGGTGGGGAGTAGTTAGGTGCTGGGACATAGGCTCTAAACTGCTGTATAATATTTCCTTGATGTTTATGTATGTTTGTGCTTTCCCTGTTGCGAACTGATTTGCGATGCATGTGTATATATTTGTTGTGTGGTTAATGATGTGTGTTTTTGAAAGTATGGTTGCCATTGTAAATATTTTGTAAATTTTGTAAATAATTTTTTTTCTATCGACATGATCGATATTTTTCAAATTTTTTGCGAAATAATATTTTGCACTTGTCAATATTTTCTTTCTATCGAAATGATCGATGTGTTGCAAAAAAATTTTTAATTTTTTTTCGATTTTTATATTTTTTTTGGGTTTCTCGGAGTTTGTTTTCGGTTTTTTTACCGAGAATAGTCCCATTGAACCGATGTCATAGCTAGTGACCATTCCCTATGATGGATGGATGACGACCGTCTTAAGGGAAATGTAGTAGGTAGGAGTAGGATTTTTATTTGTTTTTAGTTTTTCTTTGGTGGATTGCATCAATGAACTATAGTTGCTTATGGTTGCTAAAATTTCATTGCGTGTTGTAATTGATGTTCAAAATGTGAAAGTGATTCGTTTGAAAGCATGCAATTCTGTAAATATGTTGAGTTACCTAGGCTATAGAATTTGATTCATTATGATTGAGGCTTAATCTTGAATTCATGTAATTGACTAATTAAAGAGTCTGTGAATGCATCTTGATTCGAGCATGTGCATGAAGTGTGAAGTGAGGTTTTGCTATTCCATGTCATTGTGAATTGTCTAGAACTTGCCTGGTGTGTATACAAAATGAAATGAAGGAGCTGTAGTGTTGGAAAGGATGTAGGCATTTCTTTATTTTAACCGATAGTTTCCATTTTTTTTTCTTGTCAAATTCTACCTTTTTATATGTTGTATACCCTAGTCAGCCCGTTGAGCCTTTAGCCGATTTCTTTCTTTTGTCCAAAATTGTATGAACTAAGCTTTATGTCTTCTTTTCATTAGCCTTAAAGTCTATAAGAAGCTCTTAAGCGCTTACAAAGCAAAGAAAATGTTTCCCAAAGTGTTAAAGAGTGAAAAGAGTGAAAAGAAAAAGAAAAGCAAAGTGAAGAAAGAAAAGATGAGGTTGAAGAGGCACTTGTTGTAATTAAATGATAGTGAGGGTACTTGAAAACCCTCTATTTTGTGTCAAGTGTGGTTGATGAAATGGGCTGTATGAAAGTAAACCAGCATGAATGGGAGAAAAAGAGAAAAGAGAGGAACAATGTCCATGAGTCGATGGGAATGTGTTGAAAAGGCGCTTAAGGATGCTAGCGACTATTATTGGCTAATCCAATATATACATACTAGATCGATAGCCCCGTTACAACCCATTAAAGTCCTACGTGATCCTATATTGCATTTCTTTATATTAGTGGAGTAATACACTAAGGGCAAGCCTATGGGTCATGACATGATGCATGTGAATTCTTTTGGGAGAGAGAGTGAAATTAATTTTTATATGCCCCTACTTGCATGTTTGTGTGCTGCATGAACGTAAAGGGGAAGTTCTCTTGAGTTGTGAGGGCACATGCTTGATGAAAGATTGATTTTCGTGTCGGATTTCTTGATTAGCTGATTTGCATGAGTTTGCCGATATCAAGAATCAATTCTTAAAAGTCTAGGAAGCCTTGATGTATTAAAGGTCATTGTATTGTACGACCAAGCATGTTTTCTTGATGATTTGCAAAAATTGAATAATCCGTATGACCGTAGCGTAAATTGTTGCACCATAGTGACGAAGGTTGGGATGTAATTTGCATGATTTGTGTATATGTTGTTCGAGGACGAACAAGGATTTAAGTGTGGGGTAAGTGATCTTGGGCAGATTTATATGCCCAAGTGATACTCAAACGTATCATTTTTACCTTGTTTGTTGTGCAATGTGTATATAATATCATGTAATTGGTAATAAAATGCGAATTTATACTAACCAACATGATTAGCATTTGTTTTGCAGGTAAATGTGATTTTTAGGTGCTAAAATGCGTGTTGGAACTATGTCAAAGTTGGACTTGGATGCGAGCATGGAAAAGACCTTGGAATGCATATTTTATAGGGGCTCCGCAATGGAGCCGTGCCACGCTACCATTGCGGTAGCGCACTGCCTGAGCAAGGATTAAAATGGCAATTTCCAGTGTGCCTGCGCGTCAGCTCCGTGGCACGGAGATAGGCCTCCGCGATGGCCTCCGTGCCACGTTGAGGTTAATTTTCCGGACCCTGGAAATTCCAGTGAAGGTCCGCGTCCACACCGTGTCACGGAGGTATTGCTCCGCGTTGGCCTCCGTGACACGTTGCTTGTTATTCCGGGAAAAAATTTCCCACTAGTATAAATAACACACTTAGGTTTATTTTAAGTTAGTTTTTAGTTTTTAGACGGAGTTCAGAAGTGGAGAGCAGGAACGTGGGTTAGTAGCAGTTGAAGATTGAAAAAGCTAAGGGATTTCTTCTCTTCCTTTCTTCTTTCTATCAATTGTACGTATGATTTACACTCATTTTAGGATGATCAATCCAAGAATGAGTAGCTAATTCTCTTCCTTGCTGAGGTTTTGAACATGTGTAATGAATTCTGATTTTAATTGATATGGTTTCTTCTTCTTCTTTAATGTTGTTTTATTAATTCTTGTTTTTACTGCATTAGTGATTGGCCAACATTAATGTACATCTAAAAAGTCCAATTTCACTCGAAAGAGCAAGAAATTGGAAAGTTGTGAATTAATAGGGTATTGTTCTTAACTTGATTTGGGAAAATTGGGTTTTGATGTTCTTTCCTGATAGAAATATACTTGAAAGACGTATTAGTCAATTTAGGAACCAGAATTGTAGTGCTAGGTCATAAATTGCATTTGATCACAGAAATGTAGACGGATGGTTTATGATTCTAAAGTGAAATTAAATACGAGAGTTTTAATTTCTAGGCAAATGTTCTTGGCTAGCATCATGAAGAAGAGAATTAACCAAAATTATCATGATTATCAAGTTCATTACTTGTTCTTAACCTTGGCATGTTCATATCCATTGTCTGAATTCACAAGTAAATAGTTGTTATTAGTTGTAGTATATATAGTTTAGAAACCAAAAACTCAAGTAACTCTTGGTTACATTGTTGTTAGCATAATTAGAAGTGAAATAGGAATATAGTAAACTAGGCAATTTTACATATCTTGAGCCTCCTTGGATCGATACTTGGCTACTTAGCCACTTTATTACTTGTTTGACCACGTGCACTTGCGTGTCGGTTTTGAACCGTAGCAACAAACCGCGAACATGCTGGTGCAAGTGGGCTCCCTTATTTTCCTGATATATTTCGTCGTGCTGGATTTTGAGCCCGACGCGGAAGTCCCATTTATTTTGGGACGTCCCTTCTTGGCAACCGGGAAAGCGCTAATTGATGTAGCTGTAGGGCAGCTAACCATGCGAGCACACGACAAGGTGGAAGTGTTTGATGTATACAAGGCCACCAAGCTCCCGACTGTGTACGAGGAACTCACGGTGATCAACGTGATCGATCGAGCTGATGATGCTCAGATAGTTGAATCACGAGAGTTAATGGGAAAACCACCGGAGCGATGTAAGCACTACTGGGGTGAGGACGGTGGTCGAGAGAAAACGTCTGTCACCCTAGAAGATGACTGAGCTGAATAACATCGAGCCGCGACGGTAAACCAGGCGCTGCACGGGAGGCAACCTGTGAATTTTTTTTTCTTTGTAAAATGTGAATAGATTTCTTTTTTCTTTTTCTTTCTTTTGATTGACTACAAAATTGTTAGTTTTTATTTTTATTCTTATTTTTTATTTTGAGTGAATCCTATAATTCTCACTAATTTCTTGTAGTAAGATGAATTTCAGGTTGAACGGAGGGCAAATATGCAAGGAATCACAAAGGAAAATCCGAGGTATGAAAAATAATAAAACGTGGCAAAACAGTGAGCCAGGGCGATGGCTCCGTGTCACGGAGGAGGACCTCCGCGTTACCCTCCGTGACACGTTAAAGGTAATTCTGGAATTTTTACAAATTCCAGAACACCTACGCGATGGCTCCGTGTCACGGAGGGTATGCTCCGCGTTACCCTCCGTGACACGTTGAGGTGTATATCGCGACGGGTAACACCGGGTCGCCGGGTGACCCGCGCGAAATTCCCACTTTTTAACCCCGATTCCCCCTCATTTTTCCTCATTTTTCATACTCTCCGCGACCAACCTCCCAAAAACCCCTTCCCCCTCAACGTGACACGGACTTAGGCCTGTAATTTCATCAAGTTTTCGTCATTTCTTCGAATTCAAGGTATGTTCTTCAACTCTATCTCAATTCTTGTGGAAATATTTCGATTTTGAACATGTGATATGAGCAAAACTTGGCCTAAGTAGAAATTAAGCTTAAATTCAATTGAATTATTGTTGATTGATGTTCGGAGTAACGGTGTGATTGCTTGAACTCGACTATTACATAGCTTAATCAATTTTTTGATAAAATCATAGCTAGGGCTTGACTTTGAGTTTGAAATGGAAAAATTGAGTTGAACTAGTGAAATTCCTGCTAGGTTGTACATGTTGGGTGAGATGAGTCGATTGTGCTAACTGTGGCTATGCTAAAAGACCGACGGATTCTCGGGTTAAGAAAATATTGGAAATTGCAAGAAATGGGCGAATTGTATAGGATCATGTAGTTAAAAATTTTCTTTTGCTTTTCCTTGCTAAGTGCTATGGGATAACATGTTATCGATAGGTAAGGATTGTGGTTAGCTGTACGAAGTCTGAGTAGTACATGGAATTTATACCGTCGAATTCTCCCAAGGAACTAAGCATATTTGTTATGTTTTGTTGTTTGTTTGTGTAAATAAGTACCATCTTGCCTTAATGTTGTAATTTTGGCTAAAGACTAAGTGTGGGGTAGCCTAGCTTAACCCAACCTCAGTCGAAGCTAATTTTAATTGGCTTAACATTGAACTTGTCTATTTGTTTTGACAGGACCAATGGTAAGCAGGCAAGACAAGGGAAAAGGCGCATCAACATCTGGCGCCAGAAGAAAAAGAATCAGACTGGGCACGGCGGTCCCAGCAGCACCAGCAGTTCCACGCGGCCAACGCCGTCAATACAGAACCAGGTGGGTGACCGGGGAGGGGAAGAAGTGGTACGCAAAGCACAAGGAGAGCAAGTACTTCCCCGAGGAACACATAGCAAGGGAACCGTTGGCACAGGAGTTCCCCAGGATTGTCCAGAGGATCGAGGCAGCTGGGCTGAACTTCGTTTTTGAAGAGCCCAAGGAATGCAACTTGCACTTGATTCGGGAATTCTACGTCAACTGGAACCCGACTCTCAAAAGTCACACCATCAAAATAAGATGGCAAATAGTCACTTTTGAGCCCCACTACCTCAATGCTATCCTAGGGGCGCGGGACACAGACGCCCATGTGCTTCGACAGCTGAATATCACTCCACCATATGCGGACATCAGACGCACTTTGTGTGGAACCCGAGCAACAGCTCGGTGGAGCAGACATAAGGAGAGTGGCTACCATCAGACCTTGCCTTACTCACAGATGAACAGGGAAGCCAGGATATGGCTGAAGATTGTTTGTTCCTGCCTAATCCCGGGGGTGCATATAACGGATGTAACCCGGGATCGTGTATGCTTGGTGTACGCCCTGATGAAAGGGCTGGAAATCAATGTGGGGGCGGTGATTATCTCCGCCATGAAGAGAGCCCGATTGCATCAAGGGCACAGATACGGATTTGGTGGACTAATCACCACATTCCTTAGGGGCCTGGATATATAGGAAGAGGCCCTTGACTACATCCCGCCGATGGAGCGGTGGGCCTTAGATGTCACCAAAACTAAGGCACCCGACACCACCGACGGGCCAGTTCTTACACTAGCCGAGCGACATGCTCGGGATGATCAGTACATGGCTCGCATGTACGAGATGCAGATACTCCAGCTGCGAATAGGCGGGAGGTCGGCGACAGAAGAGGAGCTATGGCAGATCGAAATAGACTACCCTTTTGGCGAAAATGCCAGGGCTCTATGCCGAGTGGGGCCAGCTTTTGTAGAGCCCACGGATGATGATGCCCCACAGATGAGGAGACACGTCGTGAGGACTCTGATGTGGTGTCCGATGATGACGATGGGGGCGATTCAGACATGGGAGACGAGGCAGCAGCACCTGATGAAGAAGTGGAGTATTTTGATTGATCAAGGAGTTCCACCACCCAATTTTTGTGCTATGTTAATTTTTGTGAACATTGGGGACAGTGTTCGATATAAGTGTGGGGTGGGAGTAGTTAGGTGCTGGTTGTGTTGTTGTTTATGTTTCTGTTCTGTTGTTGTGCCTGTGAAAAAAACAAAAAAAAAATTTGTGACCCTGTGATTGTGATGTTTCTGTTCTGTATTGTAATTAAATGTGAAGCTGTTGGGTGCTGCTGAATGTTGCTAGCTGATTTTGTACATATTTTTGTTTTATCGAAATGATCGATATTTTTAAAATCTTTTCAATTCTTGGGTTTCTTGGCGTTTGTTTTCGGTTCTTTTACCTAGAATAGTCCCATTGAACCGAAGTCTTAGCTAGTGACTGTTCCCTATGATGGATGGATGACGACTGTCTTAAGGGAAATGTAGTCGTTAGGAGTAGATTATTTTCATTTATTTTTCAGTTGTTTTCTTTTATGGGTTGCATCCCATAACCTGTAGTTACTTTATGGTTGCGGAATTCTGGTTGCGTGTTGTACATGATATTTGAAATGCAAAGGTGATTTGTATGAAAGCATGCAACTGTGTAAATATGTTGAGATACCTAGGCCATAGAGTCGATTCAGTGTAGTTGAGGCTTAATTTTGAATTCTTGTAATTAGCTGATTGAAGAGTTTGTGAATATGTCTTGAATTGAGCATGTGCAATAGATGTGGGGTGAGGTTTTGTTTATTCCATGCTATTATGAAATGTCTAGAACTTGCCTGGTGTGTGTACGAAACGAAATGAAGGACGTGTATTGTAGGAAAGGATGTAGGCATTTCTTTGTTTTCAACCGAAAGTTTCTCTTTTTCATTATTGTACCCACCTTGATGACTCTACGCTGGCTAGGATCACGAGGGATCGCCTCCTCGTCTATGAGTACCTGCAGGCAAGTAATGCAGTGCCCCATCGGGCGTCAGTACCACTGGTACCGAGTATGCAAAGCAACTGAAATAATACAACTGAATACAGATAACATAACTAACAAGTCTGTGAGCAGAAGATAACTGAATCTGAAGAGCTGATAGGAACTAGATCAAAACTTTTTGCACTAATAGGCAGGAGCGTGTCTGTAGTCACGGCGGCCTGCTGTCTATTAACTAATATATATAAAGCACATAAATACATATACATTTAGCAAGGAAGAGCCAATACCAACCCCCATAACCCGGATGGCGCCAAACAAGCAAACAATCTATATACCCCTACCCGGGTCAAAACCAGCCAAAAATAAGTCACTCCACTCATTTGCTCACTTCGGAGCTCCTCTACCGGCCCCCTGGGTTTTCGGCTCGGGCCATAGCCTCCAATATAAGAAACCGTGTCTGGGTCCAGAGGACTCCTGTGTAGACAGTAACAGATAGGGTCTGAATCCCCGGACACAAACTCAATGGGGCTATCTGAAACCGGAGCTACACCTATAATAACTGAATGTATAGACAGTAACAGATAGGGTCTGGTTCCCTGGACACAAAACTCAACAGGGCTATCTGAAACCGGAGTTGTACCTGTAATGCTGATCAGACTGCTATGGGGAAAGCTTCATCCCATCTTCGTCCAAGCTGGGGACGGCATGCCACCCCTCGGAGTGATGTAAAACCCACCCGCTCAGTGGGTGACATGATTAACAACCCAGGGGCGGCGAGGACGCTCAATAAGGTGCCCTCACGCCACATCAAGTCTCAACAAACAAATAGCACATATAGATAGCAAGCATGTATAACTGAAAAAGACTATTTGAAATCTGATTTCTTATTCTGATCTGTTTCTATACTGAACTGATTCTTTACTGATTATACTGATTCTGAAATCTTTATTCAACTGCTTGGCTAATCTGTAGCCAGGATATTATCTGTCTGAATGGCTAATCTATAGCCATAAAACTGTCTGTCTATCTGATTTTACTTTATTAGCCTTTATTCTGAAAATCTGTATCTTTTTATTCTACAACATGCTTGCTAATCATACAATAAGCTATACTGGATCTGGAATGCTAGCTCGCCCTTTGGCGCATGCTTTACTAACTTTCGGACTAATAACAATACGGCAACACAACTCAGAGTCTATTAGACTCGCTTAATTCTCAACATTCAACTCCGAGAGTTTCAAATGCGGAGTTTACTATGATTTACCAAGCTAAGGCTTACTAACTTGCCGAAGAACAACTTCACATACCTTAACCTTGAGTTATCCGACTGTCGAATGAGGCTCGGTCAGTATTCCAGCTAAATCTCCCCAACTGCATTCATAAACACGTCAATTAGTACTAAATACAACATTATTCTGGAGGACGGCATCACTTTCGATATAATTATAGCCTAAACTTAGGTTTATCGAAAGACGGTTGAAAACTTGCTATTTTCCAGAAATCCATAAGGGAGCAGTATTCACTTCACAGCCAGGAACACGTAGACACTAGTTTGGAGCAATTCCACTTACCTTAGCCCGATAGCACGACGATTCGTCGGCCGTATTTTGCGAAACAAAATTCGTAGGAATGCTCCCTGCTGCTAAATACCTCGGTACCTGAGGTTAATTTGAGTTTGGACTACGTTTGACGACGTAATCGGAAGGAAATTATCAAGAAACCTTCGTTCCTTTTTCCTCTCTGGTTTTTCTCTATGTTTTCGCTGGAAATTATGAGAATTATTTCATTTAAAACCGAAGTGGGGCTTTATATACTTGGGCCTGGACAGGCCCAACGTGTCATAGAGCCAACGCGGTGGCCCCGCCTCCGTGACACGCTGCCATCGCGGAGGGGCTCTGCCCCAGCTCCTTCCGTGATGGTTCGACAGATTACTCTTCCGATCCTTTCCCGGGCCTTCCCCTAGCACGTATGGCTTTCAAATATGCTTAACCAACAAGTGAATAGTCCATCTAGGTGCCGGGAATCTTACGGGGTATAACATTCTCCCCCCCTTAAGAACATTCGTCCTCGACTGGAAACTGCTATCTAGAGGACTTCTCAACTTACTTATTTAGACAAATTTCGGCAGAGTTTCCCCTGTAATATTGACTATACCAAAAACCTAAAATGCAGAAAAGTCCAATACAGGTACTGCACACAATACTTAAGATTCACTTGATAGCTAAACATCAATCTTTCTCATTTATACATACACAACTATAAAGTACTGCATAAACAATAATACAGACATACTTGTCGCCTGACTAGGCCTGGAATAAGTGAGGATATCTAATCTTCATATCTTCCTCAGCCTCCCACGTCATCTCCTCTCGGTTCCTGTTACGCCACAATACCTTGACAGACGCAATATCCTTAGTTCTCAACCTACGAATTTGTCTGTCTAGGATAGCTACCGGAATCTCTTCATAGGCCAGCTCTTTCGTAACCTGAATATCCTGGACTGGGACTACTCTGGACGGGTCTCCTATGCATTTTCTCAGCATAGATACTGAAATACCGGATGAACAGATTCCAATTCTGGAGGCAAGTTCAACTCATATGCTACTCGGCCTATCCTTCGACGAATCTGATAAGGCCCAACAAACCTCGGACTGAGCTTACCTTTCTTGCCGAACCTCATCACCCCTTTCATCGGAGATACTTTCAGAAATACCCAGTCATTTACATCAAATTCCAAGTCTCTGCACCGCACATCTGCATATGATTTCTGGCGGCTCTGTGCAGTAAGTAAGCGTTCTCGGATAAGCTTTACCTTTTCCTCTGACTGCTGAACAATGTCTGGCCCAACCAACGCTGATTCTCCTATTTCGAACCAGCCAATCGGCGATCTGCATTTTCGCCCGTATAATGCCTCGAAAGGCGTCATCTGGATGGCTGAGTGATAGCTGTTATTATAAGCAAATTCAATTAACGGCAAATGCTCATCCCAGCTACCTCCAAAATCTAACACACACGCTCGTAGCATGTCCTCGAGCGTCGGAATTGTGCGTTCAGCCTGTCCATCTGTCTGAGGGTGGAATGCGGTGCTCAAATTAATCTGCGTTCCCAGACCTCTCTGAAATGACTGCCAAAATCTAGCTGTAAACTGTGCTCCTCTATCTGAAGTAATGGATACTGGTACTCCATGCAACCTAACTATTTCTCGGATATACAACTCCGCATAATCTTCGGCCGAGAAAGTAGTTCTTACTGGCAGGAAATGAGCTGATTTTGTCAATCTGTCAACTATCACCCATATAGAATCATGTATGTGTCTAGTACGGGGTAATCCTACTACAAAATCCATATTTATTGCTTCCCATTTCCAGAGAGGCACAGCTATGTCCTGAGTTAGCCCTCCTGGTTTCTGATGTTCTGCTTTCACCTGTTGGCAGTTAGGACACTAGGCTACAAATTCAGCAATTTCTCTTTTCATACTTGGCCACCAGTAGTTTTCCTTGAAATCATGGTACATTTTCGTCGCACTGGGGGTGAAGAGAATAACGGGCGTGATGTACCTCGTTCATAATCTGCTGGCGGAGCCCTAAAGCATCTGGAACACATAGGCGGCCTTTACATAACTACACTTCTTCCTCAGTTACCTGAAAATCTGGTGCTTTACCCTGTTGGATTCTGTCTTTGAGCTGAATTAGGTCAGGATCCTCATATTGCCGTTCTTTCACTTCCATAACTAATGATGACACGGCGGTGTTTTGAATTACCGCTCTACCGTCCTCTATTTCTGCTACACGAACAACTAGGCTAGCTAACTGATGTATCTCCCTGACCAATTCCCGCTGCTCGGGCTGCAAATACACCAAACTCCCCATGGACTTTCAACTGAGAGCATCTGCTACAACATTGGCTTTTCCCGGGTGGTACAGAATATTCACGTCATAATCCTTTAACAGCTCCAACCAGCGACGTTGCCGCAGATTCAACTCCCTCTGAGTGAAGATATACTGTAGGCTCTTGTGATCTGTAAAACTATCAACATGGACGCCATACAAGTAATGTCTCCACATTTTCAAGGCGTGGATCACTGCGGCTAACTCCAGGTCGTGGGTAGGGTAATTCTTTTCGTGTTTCTTCAGCTGCCTGAAAGCATACGCAATCACCTTACCATGCTGCATCAACACACAACCCAACCCAATGCCTAATGCGTCGCAATATACTGAATAACCCTCTGTACCTTCCGGCAATTCTAGCATTGGGGCGGAGGTTAATCTGTCTTTCAGTTCCTGGAAGCTCTGCTCGCATGCCTCTGTCCACTGAAACTTTGCTGCTTTCTGCGTCAGTTTAGTCAGAGGTGCTGCTACAGTAGAGAACCCTTCAACAAACCTCCTGTAATATCCCGCTAATCCCAGAAAGCTACGGACTTCAGTCGGAGTAGTAGGTCTAGGCCATGATTTGACTGCTTCTATTTTCTGCTTGTCAACCTGTATACCAGCATTCGACACAATATGCCCTAGGAAGGCTACTGAGTTAAGCCAGAATTCACACTTGGAGAACTTAGCATATAACTGGCGGTCCCTGAGAATCTGGAGCACTGTCTGTAAATGAGTCCGGTGATCTGCTTCAGAGCGAGAATACACCAGAATATCATCAATGAACACGATCACGAACAGGTCCAGGTATGGTCTAAAAATACTGTTCATCAGGTCCATGAATACTACTGGGGCATTCGTTAACCCAAAGGACATAACTAGAAATTCAAAGTGTCCATATCGGGTCCTGAATGCCGTTTTGGGAATATCTCTTTCACGAACTCAAACCTGGTGATATTCGGACCGCAAGTCAATCTTAGAAAAGTATCTGGCCCCTTGTAGCTGATCAAACAAATCATCTATTCTGGGAAGCGGATACTTATTCTTTACTATAGCTTTGTTCAACTGCCAATAATCTATACACATACGGAGCAAACAATCTTTCTTCCTCACAAATAGAACTGGCGCACCCCATGGTGAAGTACTCGGCCTGATGAAACCTTTATCTAACAAATCTTTCAACTGCTCCTTCATCTCTCTAAGTTCTGCAGGATCCATACGATAAGGAGGACTTGATATAGGCTGAGTGCCTGGTAATAAATCAATAGCGAAATCTATTTCCCTTTCTGGGGGAACACCAGGTAACTCATCGGGAAACACACCAAGGAACTCGTTCACCACCGGAACAGATTGAAGTGTTGGGGATTCTGCCCGAACATCCTGAACTCTTACTAGGTGGTAGATACATCCCTTAGTTATCAATTTCCTCCCCTGGAGGTAGGAAATAAACCTACCTTTTGGAGTAACTGTGCTGCCTTTCCACTCTCGCACTGCCTCCCCTGGAAAGTGGAATCGGACCATCTTGGTCCAACATTCTACGTTGGCATAGCACGGCACTAGCCAATCCATACCCATTATGGCATTGAAGTCTATCATTTCTAGCTCTACCAGATCTACCATAGTCTGGCGGTCAGCAACCTCCACCATACACCCTCGGTAAATTCTGCTAGCTATAATAGAGTCACCGACGGGCGTGGATACTGAGAAGGGCTGCTGTAATAATTCTGGTGCAATATTGAACTTTCGTGCCACAAATGGGGTAATATATGACAAGGTGGATCCTGGATCAATCAATACATAAGCAGGGCATGAACAGATAGTCAGCATACCTGTCACTACATCTGGAGACGCCTCTGAATCATGCCACCCTGGTAGTGCATAAGTACGGCTTGAACCCGTACCTGGACTGGAAGCTCCTGATCTGCCTCGGCCTCTGCCTACTGAAGCTGAAGGCCCACGCCCCGCTGAGGCTGCAGGGGCTCGTGGCCCTGCGGATCCCCTATCCTGACTGTCTCTACTCCCCTGACCTCTAGTCGGACAATCTCTCATCCGATGCTCCTCCTGTCCGCAAATATAACACCCAGTGGAGCCATATCTACAAGCTCCGGAGTGTGGTCGATTACAATAGGGATAGGGTGAGGGTGCAAATTTGCTCTGCTCTCCCCTTCTCTGCTGCGGAGATTCTACTATTCTAGAACTGCCACTGGGCTCTTACTGCCCTCTACCAACATATCTACCTCGCTGCTGCTGCTGTGGTGGAGGTGGGGGTCTAGGGGGTCTATGTGATAGTCGAGGCCTGGGTCCTCTTTGAACTTCCCTTTGCAGCTCGTTTGATCCGTCTCTGCGGCGCTGTTCTTGAATGGTCTGTCTACTATTCTGTTGCCGCTGTCTAAGACCCTCAATGGTCTGAGCAAAGGCCTGTACTCGGGCGACATCCATATCCTCTCGTAACGTAGCCGTCATACATGCCTCAGTATATTCCAAGTTCAGACCCATAATAAATCTGTGAACTCTGGCTGGCATAGTGTCAACAAATGCTGGAGCATACCAGGCTAAGGAGTCAAACTGTAACGCATACTCGCGTACGCTCCTCACCCCTTCTCCAGATGCAAAAACTGATCCATCCGGGCCTGTTGGATCTCTCGTGGCAAGTAACAATCCAGGAAGGCCTCCGAGAAGCTGGTCTAGGTCAGAGGGGTAACATCTCTCCCTCGGGACCTTTCCCAACTCTCGTACCATAGTACTGCTATGTCCCGCAACCGGAACACTGCCAACTCAACAGACTCTGAAGGGGTCACATGCATAACCCGGAAAATTCTCTGCATCTGATCTAGAAAGTCCTGAGGGTTATCTGCCTGATCTGAACCAGATGGAGGAACTAGTGCCAAAATATTCCCTGACACTGGAACTACCTGACCCACCTGAAGGCTCTGCTGCTATAGGTGGCACTGGCTGGCGTTGGGTGGCCATCATCTGTGCCAACATAACCACAGCACTACGAACCTCCTGATCCGATGGCGAAGGCACAGGAGCTATCGGGGGCGATGTAGTGCCCAACGGCTCTTGATGTGAGGGGGACTGCTGAGAGGGCTGTGATGAAGCCTCTATATCGCCCTAAGATCGGGATGACTCTGACTGAAGCTGAGGCATCCTGCTGGTGCCTTCTCCTACTGCTGTGTCTAATCTCCGGCCTGTGGCAGGGTGTCGCTGATCTACCATTCTTTTCTGTAGACAAAGGATATGATAAGTTTTAGGAACTCGACCCTATACTGTACTGTGCTATGGCACAACTGAGTATGAAACAAGAGTAACCATCCTATCATGCCTCGCAGCCTCCTGCCTATAGTATGTGGTGAACAACACATCTATAGACAAGACTCTACTTAGCATGGCTTGCAGACTCCCTGGGACACGACCTGCTCTGATACCAAGTTTGTCACGCCCTGCCTTGGGGGGTATGACTGGCACCTGGTGCCCTAGTAGGACCTGAACTGATAGACAACTGAGCCTGAGCACATCTGGTGCCTGGCTGGCTCTAACTAAGATTCTGGAAACAAAGGGCTATATAACGGCTGTAAACACAGCCTCTGACCAACTGGGCCTATAGCCACCTGTACCTATAATAACAGCTAACCAGAAACATACTCGTAACAAGGAACCTATGCGGGCCGACAAGGCCACTATGCTGTCTAGTTATCTGTAACTCAACAATGGAATACTGAATAACTACATGACCGGCAAGGTCACCACTACTGACTAGATAAGGCCTCACACGGCCAACATAAACTGACATGCTAAACAGCTATAACAAACTTCATGGCCTCACACGAACGGCTTAACTGACCATAGGGAAATATATACAGACTGCAAGTCTCTAAGAATACTAATAAGATGGTCGGGATAGGGCGCCGGCCTACCCATACTTTACAACAAAAGGAATGATATAAACCTCTGAAATATCAAGCTCCGGATGACAGGAGCTGATGACTCTGCGCTGGCTAGGATCACGAGGGATCGCCACCTCGTCTATGAGTACCTGCAGGCAAGTAATGCAGTGCCCCACCGGGCGTCAGTACCACTGGTACCGAGTATGCAAAGCAACTGAAATAATACAACTGAATACAGATAACATAACTAACAAGTCTGTGAGCATAAGATAACTGAATCTGAAGAGATGATAGGAACTAGATCAAAACTTTCTGCACTGATAGGCAGGAGCGTGTCTGTAGTCACGGCGGCCTACTGTCTATTAACTAATATATATAAAGCACATAAATACATATACATTTAGCAAGCAAGAGCCAATACCAACCCCCATAAGCCGGATGGCGCCAAACAAGCAAACAATCTATATACCCCTACCCGGGTCAAAACCAGCCAAAAATAAGACACTCTACTCATTTGCTCACTTCGGAGCTCCTCTACCGGCCCCCTGGGTTTCTGGCTCGGGCCATAGCCTCCAATATAAGCAACCGTGTCTGGGTCCAGAGGACTCCTGTGTAAACAGTAACAGATAGGGTCTGAATCCCCGGACACAAACTCAACGGGGCTATGTGAAACCGGAGCTACACCTATAATAACTGAATGTATAGACAGTAACAGATAGGGTCTGGTTCCCTGGACACAAAACTCAACAGGGCTATCTGAAACCGGAGTTGTAGCTATGGGGAAAGCTTCATCCCATCTTCGTCCAAGCTGGGGACGGCATGCCACCCCTCGGAGTGATGTAAAACCCACCCGCTCAGTGGGCGACACGATTAACAACCCAGGGGCGGCGAGGACGCTCAATAAGGTGCCCTCACACCACATCAAGTCTCAACAAACAAATAGCATATATAGATAGCAAGCATGTATAACTGAAAAAGACTATCTGAAATCTGATTTCTTATTCTGATCTGTCTCTATACTAAACTGATTCTTTACTGATTATAATGATTCTGAAATCTTTATTCAACTGCTTGGCTAATCTGTAGCCAGGATACTATCTGTCTGAATGGCTAATCTATAGCCATAAAACTGTCTGTCTATCTGATTTAACTTTATTAGCTTTTATTCTGAAAATCTGTATCTTTTTATTCTACAACATGCTTGCTAATCATACAATAAGCTATACTGGATCTGGAATGCTAGCTCGTCCTTTGGCGCATGCTTTACTAACTTTCGGACTAATAACAATACGGCAACACAACTCAGAGTCTATTAGACTCGCTTAATTCTCAACATTCAACTCCGAGAGTTTCAAATGCGGAGTTTACTATGATTTACCAAGCTAAGGCTTACTAACTTGCCGAAGAACAACTTCACATACCTTAACCTCGAGTTATCCGACTGTCGAATGAGGCTCGGTCAGTATTCCAGCTAAATCTCCCCAACTGCATTCATAAACACGTCAATTAGTACTAAATACAACATTATTCTGGAGGACGGCATCACTTATTATAGCCTAAACTTAGGTTTATTGAAAGACGGTCGAAAACTTGCTATTTTCCAGAAATCCATAAGGGAGAAGTATTCACTTCATAGCCAGGAACACGTAGACACTAGTTTGGAGCAATTCCACTTACCTTAGCCCGATAGCACGACGATTCGTCGGCCGTATTTTGCGAAACAAAATCTGTAGGAATGCTCCCTGCTGCTAAATACCTCGGTACCTGAGGTTAATTTGAGTTTGGACTACGTTTGACGACGTAATCGGAAGGAAATTATCAAGAAACCTTCGTTCCTTTTTCCTCTCTGGTTTTTCTCTATGTTTTCGCTGGAAATTATGAGAATTATTTCATTTAAAACCGAAGTGGGGCTTTATATACTTGGGCCTGGACAGGCCCAACGTGTCATAGAGCCAATGCGGTGGCCCCGCCTCCGTGACACGCTGCCATCGCGGAGGGGCTCTGCCCCAGCTCCTTCCGTGATGGTTCGACAGATTCCTCTTCCGATCCTTTCCCGGGCCTTCCCCTAGCACGTATGGCTTTCAAATATGCTTAACCAACAAGTGAATAGTCCATCTAGGTGCCGGGAATCTTACGGGGTATAACATTCTCCCCCCCTTAAGAACATTCATCCTCGACTGGAAACTGCTATCTAGAGGACTTCTCAACTTACTTATTTAGACAAATTTCGGCAGAGTTTCCCCTGTAATATTGACTATACCAAAAACCTAAAATGCAGAAAAGTCCAATACAGGTACTGCACACAATACTTAAGATTCACTTGATAGCTAAACATCAATCTTTCTCATTTATACATACACAACTATAAAGTACTGCATAAACAATAATACAGACATACTTGTCGCCTGACTAGGCCTGGAATAAGTGAGGATATCTAATCTTCATATCTTCCTCAGCCTCCCACGTCATCTCCTCTCGGTTCCTGTTACGCCACAATACCTTGACAGACGCAATATCCTTAGTTCTCAACCTACGAATTTGTCTGTCTAGGATAGCTACCGGAATCTCTTCATAGGCCAGCTCTTTCGTAACCTGAATATCCTGGACTGGGACTACTCTGGACGGGTCTCCTATGCATTTTCTCAGCATAGATACTGAAATACCGGATGAACAGATTCCAATTCTGGAGGCAAGTTCAACTCATATGCTACTCGGCCTATCCTTCGACGAATCTGATAAGGCCCAACAAACCTCGGACTGAGCTTACCTTTCTTGCCGAACCTCATCACCCCTTTCATCGGAGATACTTTCAGAAATACCCAGTCATTTACATCAAATTCCAAGTCTCTGCACCGCACATCTGCATATGATTTCTGGCGGCTCTGTGCAGTAAGTAAGCGTTCTCGGATAAGCTTTACCTTTTCCTCTGACTGCTGAACAATGTCTGGCCCAACCAACGCTGATTCTCCTATTTCGAACCAGCCAATCGGCGATCTGCATTTTCGCCCGTATAATGCCTCGAAAGGCGTCATCTGGATGGCTGAGTGATAGCTGTTATTATAAGCAAATTCAATTAACGGCAAATGCTCATCCCAGCTACCTCCAAAATCTAACACACACGCTCGTAGCATGTCCTCGAGCGTCGGAATTGTGCGTTCAGCCTGTCCATCTGTCTGAGGGTGGAATGCGGTGCTCAAATTAATCTGCGTTCCCAGACCTCTCTGAAATGACTGCCAAAATCTAGCTGTAAACTGTGCTCCTCTATCTGAAGTAATGGATACTGGTACTCCATGCAACCTAACTATTTCTCGGATATACAACTCCGCATAATCTTCGGCCGAGAAAGTAGTTCTTACTGGCAGGAAATGAGCTGATTTTGTCAATCTGTCAACTATCACCCATATAGAATCATGTCTGTGTCTAGTACGGGGTAATCCTACTACAAAATCCATATTTACTGCTTCCCATTTCCAGAGAGGTACAGCTATGTCCTGAGTTAGCCCTCCTGGTTTCTGATGTTCTGCTTTCACCTGTTGGCAGTTAGGACACTAGGCTACAAATTCAGCAATTTCTCTTTTCATACTTGGCCACCAGTAGTTTTCCTTGATATCATGGTACATTTTCGTCGCACTGGGGGTGAAGAAAATAACGGGCGTGATGTACCTCGTTCATAATCTGCTGGCGGAGCCCTGAAACATCTGGAACACATAGGCGGCCTTTACATAACAGCACTTCTTCCTTAGTTACCTGAAAATCTAGCGCTTTACCCTGTTGGATTCTGTCTTTGAGCTGAATTAGGTCAGGATCCTCATATTGCCGTTCTTTCACTTCCACAACTAATGATGACACGACGGTGTTTTGAATTACCGCTCTACCGTCCTCTGTTTCTGCTACACGAACGACTAGTCTAGCTAACTGATGTATCTCCCTGACCAATTCCCGCTGCTCGGGCTGCAAATACACCAAACTCCCCATGGACTTTCAACTGAGAGCATCTGCTACAACATTGGCTTTTCCCGGGTGGTACATAATATTCACGTCATAATCCTTTAATAGCTCCAACCAGCGACGTTGCCGCAGATTCAACTCCCTCTGAGTGAAGATATACTGTAGGCTCTTGTGATCTGTAAAAATATCAACGTGCACGCCATACAGGTAATGTCTCCACATTTTCAAGGCGTGGATCACTGCGGCTAACTCCAGGTCGTGGGTAGGGTAATTCTTTTCGTGTTTCTTCAGCTGCCTGAAAGTATACGCAATCACCTTACCATGCTGCATCAACACACAACCCAACCCAACGCCTAATGCATCGCAATATACTGAATAACCCTCTGTACCTTCCGGCAATGCTAGCACTGGGGAGGAGGTTAATCTGTCTTTCAGTTCCTGGAAGCTCTGCTCGCATGCCTCTGTCCACTGAAACTTTGCTGCTTTCTGCGACAGTTTAGTCAGAGGTGCTGCTATAGTATAGAACCCTTCAACAAACCTCCTGTAATATCCCGCTAATCCCAGAAAGCTACGGACTTCAGTCGGAGTGGTAGGCCTAGGCTATGATTTGACTGCTTCTATTTTCTGCTTGTCAACCTATATACCAGCATCCGACACAATATGCCCTAGGAAGGCTACTGAGTTAAGCCAGAATTCACACTTGGAGAACTTAGCATATAACTGGCGGTCCCTGAGAATTTGGAGCACTGTCTATAAATGAGTCGGGTGATCTGCGTCAGAGCGAGAATACACCAGAATATCATCAATGAACACGATCACGAACAGGTCCAGGTATGGTCTGAAAATACTGTTCATCTGGTCCATGAATACTACTGGGGCATTCGTTAACCCAAAGGACATAACTAGAAATTCAAATTGTCCATATTGGGTCCTGAACGCCGTTTTGGGAATATCTCTTTCACGAACTCAAACCTGGTGATATTCGGACCGCAAGTCAATCTTAGAAAAGTATCTGGCCCTTTGTAGCTGATCAACCAAATCAGCTATTCTGGGAAGCAGATACTTATTCTTTACTGTAGCTTTGTTCAACTGCCAATAATCTATACACATACGGAGCGAACAATCTTTCTTCCTCACAAATAGAACTGGCGCACCCAATGGTGAAGTACTCGGCCTGATGAAACCTTTATCTAACAAATCTTTCAACTGCTCCTTCAGCTCTCTAAGTTCTGCAAGAGCCATACGATAAGGAGGAATTGATATAGGCTGAGTGCCTAGTAATAAATCAATAGCGAAATCTATTTCCCTTTCTGGGGGAACACCAGGTAACTCATCGGGAAACACACCAAGGAACTCGTTCACCACCGGAACAGACTGAAGTGTTGGGGATTCTGCCCGAACATCCTAAACTCTGACTAGGTGGTAGATACATCCCTTAGTTATCAATTTCCTCCCCTGGAGGTAGGAAATAAACCTACCTTTTGGAGTAGCTGTGCTGCCTTTCCACTCTCGCACTGCCTCCCCTGGAAAGTGGAATCGGACCGTCTTGGTCCAACATTCTACGTTGGCATAGCACGGCACTAGCCAATCTATACCCATTATGGCATCGAAGTCTATCATTTCTAGCTCTACCAGATCTACCATAGTCTGGCGGTCAGCAACCTCCACTATACACCCTCAGTAAATTCTGCTAGCTATAATAGAGTCACCGACGGGCGTGGATACTGAGAAGGGCTGCTGTAATAATTCTGGTGCAATATTGAACTTTCGTGCCACAAATGGGGTAATATATGACAAGGTGGATCCTGGATCAATCAATACATAAGCAGGGCATGAACAGATAGTCAGCATACCTGTCACTACATCTGGAGACGCCTCTGAATCATGCCTCCCTGGTAGTGCATAAGTACGGCTTGAACTCGTACCTGGATTGGAAGCTCCTGATCTGCCTCGGCCTCTGCCTACTGAAGCTGAAGGCCCACGCCCCGCTGAGGCTGCAGGGGCTCATGGCCCTGCGGATCCCCTATCCTGACTGTCTCTACTCCCCTGACCTCTAGTCGGACAATCTCTCATCCGATGCTCCTCCTGTACGCAAATATAACACCCAGTGGAGCCATATCTACAAGCTCCGGAGTGTGGTCGATTACAATAGGGATAGGGTGAGGGTGCAAATCTGCTCTGCTCTCCCCTTCTCTGCTGCGGAGATTCTACTGTTCTAGAACTGCCACTGGGCTCTTACTGCCCTCTACCAACATATCTACCTCGCTGCTGCTGCTGTGGTGGAGGTGGGGGTCTAGGGGGTCAATCTGATAGTCGAGGCCTAGGTCCTCTCTGAACTTCCCTTTGCAGCTCGTTTGATCTGTCTCTGTGGCGCTGTTCCTGAATGGTCTGTCTACTATTCTGTTGCCGCTGTCTAAGACCCTCAATGGTCTGAGCAAAGGCCTGTACTCGGGCGACATCCATATCCTCTCATAACGTAGTCGTCATACATGCCTCAGTATATTCCAAGTTCAGACCCATAATAAATCTGTGAACTCTGGCTGGCATAGTGCCAACAAATGCTGGAGCATATCGGGCTAAGGAGTCAAACTGTAAAGCCTACTCGCGTACGCTCCTCGCCCCTTCTCCAGATGCAAAAACTGATCCATCCGGGCCTGTCGGATCTCTCGTGGCAAGTAACAATCCAGGAAGGCCTCCGAGAAGCTGGTCCAGGTCGGAGGGGTAACATCTCTCCCTCGAGACCTTTCCCAACTCTCGTACCATAGTACTGCTATGTCCCGCAACAGGAACACTGCCAACTCAACAGACTCTGAAGGGGTCACATGCATAACCCGGAAAATTCTCTGCATCTGATCTAGAAAGTCCTGAGGGTTATCTGCCTGATCTGACCCAGATGGAGGACCTATTGCCAAAAAATTCCCTGACCCTGGAACTACCTGACCCACCTGAAGGCTCTGCTGCTACAGGTGGCACTGGCTGGCGTTGGGTGGCCATCATCTGTGCCAACATAACCACAGCGCTACGAACCTCCTAATCCGATGGAGAAGGCACAGGAGCTATCGGGGGAGATGTAGTGCCCAACGGCTCCTGATGTGAGGGGGACTGCTGAGAGGGCTATGATGAAGCCTCTATATCGCCCTCAGATCGGGATGACTCTGACTGAAGCTGAGGCATCCTGCTGGTTCCTTCTCCTACTGCTGTGTCTAATCTCTGGCCTATGGCAGGGTGTCGCTGATCTACCATTCTTATCTATAGACAAAGGATATGATAAGTTTTAGGAACTCGACCCTATACCGTACTGTGCTATGGCACAACTGAGTATGAAACAAGAGTAACCATCCTATCATGCCTCGCAGCCTCCTGCCTATAGTATGTGGTGAACAACACATCTATAGACAAGACTCTACTTAGCATGGCTTGCAGACTCCCTGGGACACGACCTGCTCTGATACCAAGTTTGTCACGCCCCGCCTTGGGGGGTATGACTGGCACCTGGTGCCCTAGTAGGACCTGAACTGATAGACAACTGAGCCTGAGCACATCTGGTGCCTGGCTGGCTCTAACTCAGATTCTGGAAACAAAGGGCTATATAACGGCTGTAAACACAGCCTCTGACCAACTGGGCCTATAGCCACCTGTACCTGTAATAACAGCTAACCAGAAACATACTCGTAACAAGGAACCTATGCGGGCCGACAAGGCCACTATGCTGTCTAGTTATCTGTAACTCAACAATGGAATACTAAATAACTACGTGACCGGCAAGGTCACCACTACTGACTAGATAAGGCCTCACACGGCCAACATAAACTGACATGGTAAACAGCTATAACAAACTGCATGGCCTCACACGAACGGCTTAACTGACCATAGGGAAATATATACAGACTGCAAGTCTCTAAGAATACTAATAAGATGGTCGGGATAGGACGCCGGCCTACCCATACTTTACAACAAAAGGAATGATATAAACCTCTGAAATATCAAGCTCCGGATGACAGGAGCTGATGACTCTGCGCTGGCTAGGATCACGAGGGATCGCCTCCTCGTATATGAGTACCTGCAGGCAAGTAATGCAGCGCCCCACCGGGCGTCAGTACCACTGGTACCGAGTATACAAAGCAATTGCAATAATACAACTGAATACAGATAACATAACTAACAAGTCTGTGAGCGGAAGATAACTAAATCTGAAGAGCTGATAGGAACTAGATCAAACCTTTCTGCACTGATAGGCAGGAGCGTGTCTGTAGTCACGGCGGCCTGCTGTCTATTAACCAATATATATAAAGCACATAAATACATATACATTTAGCAAGCAAGAGCCAATACCAACCCCCATAAGCCGGATGGCGTCAAACAAGCAAACAATTTATATACCCCTACCCGGGTCAAAACCAGCCAAAAATAAGTCACTCCACTCATCTGTTCACTTCCGAGCTCCTCCACCGACCCCCTGGGTTTCCGGCTCGGGCCATAGCCTCCGATATAAGCAACTGTGTCTGGGTCTGGAGGACTCCTGTGTAGACAGTAACAGATAGGGTCTGAATCCCCGGACACAAACTCAACGGGGCTATCTAAAACTGGAGCTACACCTATAATAACTGAATGTACAGACAGTAACAGATAGGGTCTGGTTCCCTAGACACAAAACTCAACAGGGCTATCTGAAACCGGAGCTGCACCTACAATGCTGATCTGACTGCTATGGGGAAAGCTTCATCCCATCTTCGTCCAAGCTGGGGACGGCATGCCACCCCTCGGAGTGATGTAAAACCCACCCGCTCAGTGGGCGACACGATTACCAATCCAGGGGCGGCGAGGACGCTCAATAAGGTGCCCTCACACCACATCAAGTCTCAACAAACAAATAGCACATATAGATAGCAAGCATGTATAACTAAAAAAGACTATCTGAAATATGATTTCTTATTCTGATCTGTTTCTATACTGAACTGATTCTTTACTGATTATACTGATTCTGAAATCTTTATTCAACTGCTTGGCTAATCTGTAGCCGGGATACTATCTGTCTGAATGGCTAATCTATAGCCATAAAACTGTCTGTCTATCTGATTTTACTTTATTAGCCTTTATTCTGAAAATCTGTATCTTTTTATTCTACAACATCCTTGCTAATCATACAATAAGCTATACTGGATCTGGAATGCTAGCTTGCCCTTTGGAGGATGCTTTACTAACTTTCGGACTGAAAACGATACGGCAACACAACTCAGAGTCTATTAGACTCGCTTAATTCTCAACATTCAACTCCGAGAGTTTCAAATACGGAGTTTACTATGATTTACCAAGCTAAGGCTTACTAACTTGCCGAAGAACAACTTCACATACCTTAACCTCGAGTTATCTGACTGTCGGACGAGGCTCAGTCAGTATTCCAGCTAAATCTCCCCAACTGCATTCATAAACACGTCAATTAGTACTAAATACAACATTATTCTGAAGGACGGCGTCACTTTCGATATAATTACAGCCTAAACTTAGGCTTATCGAAAGACGGTCGAAAACTTGCTATTTTCCATAAGTCCAGAAGGGAGAAGTATTCACTTCACAGCTAGGAACACATAGACACTAGTTTGGAGCAATTCCACTTACCTTAGCTCGGTAGCATGACGATTTGTCGGCCGTATTTCACGAAACAAAATCTGTAGGAATGCTCCCTGCTACTAAATACCTCGGTTCCTGAGGTTATTTGAGTTTGGACTACGTTTGATGACGTAATCGGAAGGAAATTATCAAGAAACCTTCGTTCCTTTTTCCTCTCTGGTTTTTCTCTCTGTTTTCACTGGAAATTATGAGAATTATTTCATTTAAAACCGAAGTGGGGCTTTATATACTTGGGCCTGGACAGGCCCAACGTGTCACAGAGCCAACGCGGTGGCCCCGCCTCCGTGACACGCTGCCATCGCGGAGGGGCTCTGCCCCGGCTCCTTCCGTGATGGTTCGACAGGTTCCTCGTCCGATCCTTTCCCGGGCCTTCCCCTAGCATGTATGGCTTTCAAATATGCTTAACCAACGCACGAATAGGCCATCTAGGTGCCGGGAATCTTACGGGGTATAACACCTGGCACCCTGGAGCTGGTCAAATAAATCATCAATCCTGGGCAAGAGGTACCTGTTCTTGACGGTGACCTTATTAAGTTGCCGATAATCAATACACATTCGAAGGGATCCATCCTTCTTCCGAACAAATAGAACCGACACGCCCCATGGAGACTTGTTTGCTCTAATGAAACCCTTATCCAAAAAGTCCTTCAACTGTTCCTTTAACTCTTTTAACTCAGCTGGGGCCATCCTGTAAGGAGGAATAGAGATAGGCTGCGTATCGGGCAGTAGATCAATTTTGAAATCTATTACCCTTTCCGAAGGAACACCTGATAAATCATCGGGAAAAACCCCCAGATACTCGCACACCACTGGAACTAAGTGAATAGTCGGGGTCTCAGACTCTACATCCTTAACCCTAACTAGGTGGTACATACAACCCTTAGAGATCATCTTCTTAGCCTTAAGATATGAAATAAATCGACCGGCTGGTACAGCTAAATTACCCTTCTATTCCAAAACCGACTCACTCAGAAATCGAAATTCCAATGCACGGTTCCTACAATCAATCTAAGAAAAACATGCAAACAATCAATACATACCCAAAATGATGTCAAAATCAGTCGTGGCCAATTCTACTAAGTTCGCGGAGGTAACCTTATGTAACACCGTAATGGGGCAACCTCTATATACCCGTCTAGCTACAACTGACTCACCGACTGGAGTAGATACGGAGAATGGTTCTGACAGAATTTCAGGACTGACTCCAAAACTACTAGCAATGTAAGGGGTCACAAAACATAGTGTAGCTCCTAGATCTAACAAAGCATAAGCATCAATATGGAAGACTTGCAACATAACCTTGACCACATCTGGCGAAGCCTCCTGCTCCTAGCGAGGCACTAGGGCATAAAACCTATTTTGGCGATGACCGCCTGCTGAACTAGTAGAAGTACCCTGTTGTGGGGTTCGTGCTGCTGGAGTGGTAGAATTGGCTATAGGGCAATCTATGATCCTGTGCCCGGGTTTGCCACACCCAAAACAAGCATCCACACCGACCAGGCACCTCCCGGGATGATATTTGCCACATCTTGCACAAGCTAGGAAAGTGCACTCCATCTTCATGCTACCATGATCCCTCGAACTTGTAGCCCTACTCCTACGGTCTCCCTTGAACCTAGACGGTGTGCTAGCCGATGATGGAGCTGGAGCAGTGGACCTGTGCTGGGATTGCTAACGTGATCCACCTCCTGACCTGGCCTGAGAAACCCCGTAGCTATTGGTCCTGGCCCTCTTGGCCTCTCTCTGCCTCCTATAGACCGACTCCATCTGCTGGTGCAATACAATACAGGGAAAGTCAATGTCCCAGTGTATCATAGCAATCAGGCAATCCTTGTCCAAGTAATCTGCTACTCCATGCACAAAGCGGCTCACCCAAGCCCGCTGATCCGCCACCAACTCCGGAGCATATTTAGATAGCCGAGTGAACTCTAAGGAATACTCCTGGACTGACATATTGCCCCACTTCAAATTCACAAACTCAGCTGCCTTGAGCTCCCTCATCTCCCGAGGGAAGAACCGATCCATGAACAAGGTGTGGAACTCATCCCAACCTACTGGGCCTGCACCCTCTGTCCTAGCACATCTCCATTTCTTGAACCATATATGTGCTACCCCCTTGAGCTAATAGGAGGTCAAATCAACACAGTCCCCATTATGTACCCCCATAACCTGGGTGATCTTCAAAATTTCCTCAATAAAGTCATGTGGGTCCTCATCTAGCTTTGACCCTGTGAACTCCGGAGGGCTCATCCTCAAAAAGTCCCTCACCCTAGCAGCTTCCACGTTCCTATTTTGCGGATAATGTGCCATAGTCTGATTCTAGACCTGAGTTTGTCATGGTCTGTGCCAACATCTGAATCGCCACCCTAAACTCAGCGTGGTCGGCTGGCTCTAGTATGTGCTCCTCAAGAACGGGTGGAGCTGGTTGATACTTTCCATCATGGGCACCCTTATGATCATTACCATTACCGTTCCTCCTGGCATTTACTCGGCATGGAGGTATGATTTTGTAAATGCGAATAGCAAAAATTAGAGGGGTAAAGGACGTTTATCGCACAACATAGATCATGAAAGAAGGGAACATTCCTAAACGTTTAGTAGCCTCTTCGTCATAAGTGTGGCGCGCTTCACACCCATGAAAAAGACTCTACTTAATGCGGCTTTCAGACTTCCTAGGACACACAAACCTATGGCTCTGATACCAAGTTTGTCACGACCCAAGCATACACCCGGATCGTAGACACAGGACAAGGAGTCCCGAGAGACCCCAAGTCAACCCATGGCATGAGCATGTATCTAATTCAATCACATGAGCGGAAGACTTAGCATAGAGAACGTGATAACAACACAACATAAGGGACAACAGTACAATACTTATATAATACAGCGAAATACAACTTTTAGTCTGATAAGCCTCTAAACATGAAAGGCGGATTGATGGGACAACTCCCCAACTAATCCAACATCCATAAATTGAAGCAATAACATAGACTGTGAACATGTAGCCCTCGGGACATGAGGACTCACCAAGTATGCTATGAGCAAGTCCGAATCTATCTACAGGTGAGGATGAGCCTGAGAACTGGGACCTGTATCATGAGATGATACAGCATAGAAATTATGCGTTCAGTACGTGGAATGTACTGAGTATGCAAGGTAAATAAAAAAACACATTTAAAACATGTATGAAACTAATAAATGGTCATAAGAGTAGGACAACATGCTCGTATCATAAATCATTATAACATATCATACGGCTCAAGGTTTTCAAAATATTCCTAATGTAAACATAGTCATAATCATAATAGAAGATCCTTGCTTAACATAACTTGAGCTAACATACATAATCATAACATGCGTAAATCATGAGGAACAAAGGGAGATTCTCTTAACCGACATACCCCATATGATCACAGATGAAGCCCGACTTGTAACCCTAGTCGGGAGGGTGTTCGTACCTTGCCAAGGGTAGGAACTATGAAGGGCATGATCACACATGAAAAGGGCCATTTGGACCAGGGACAAACATGAAAGGGTCCCAACATACCTATGGTGGCACGTAGTTCATGAGATCGGGACTTAACCTAAGTCCCGAACCTACTCGGTGTTCGATACTACTCCAAAAACATATATAGTTCTCATAATAAGACATACATTAGTTCATGGGCTAGTTAAATCATGATAATCGTAAATATTCTTGAACATAGGTGAACTAGTCATGACTTGAGGCCCGTGAGTCGGCCAAAAACATAATTCATGCTTAATAAAATACATACATACTTGTCGATCATGCATATAGTTTCAATTTTCAAAAATCATAATAGATAACATAATATATTCATGATTTAATTCATAATACATGTAGGGCTTATCAAAAACATCAATGGACCAATGGATCATAAATCGGTTTATCATGGGACATGCATAATCAAGCTTAATTGATTAGAAATTCGAAATCAGCCATATTAATATAAATATATAACTCAAAAGATGATAAAAATTAGTAGATAATGATAGGGTTTCAAAATCATAATACTCACAATTAAATTATTAAATTTTAATACAAATTGAATATAAAACCCTATGAGTTTTTAAATAAATTTTGAGTAATTAATAGAGAAGGAGCATGGGTGTGGAAGAATCCACCCATTGAAGACCTTACATACCTGGGATTATCAATTCCTACCCCTCCTCAAAATTCCAAGAATGAAATTGACGGAATTGAGGTGAAAAGCTTGAAATCTCCCCTTATATCACTTGTCAAAAACCTTATATGCATGAATGGGAGTTTAGGAAGGTTTATTCTTGAAAACCCAGCTTTCCCAAGCCAAAATGACGTAATTTAGGGCCTTATATCATGTAAAAGTCAAAAATACCCTTAATGAACCTTCCCTGAAATTTGGCTGGATGGGACCAATGGAAAGCACCAACGGGTCGTTGGAACCAACTATGACCCGTCGTGTCCCTCTTCGTATGCACTGCTGAAGACCTACTTTTGGAACCATTCAGTGGATGAATAGGATGACTCGTCCTAACAATCAATAGTCCGTTACATCGTCCGTGGTTTGCTCATGGACCTTGGAATCTTATCTTCTAACGGGTCACACCACGACCCGTCACCACAAACAACGGATCATTGTTTCCCCCCATCAAGCATACTAGAAATATAAATCCCCAAACTAAGACCACAACCAACGATCCGTGGCTTCTTCTAACGGGTCTTTGGGTCTCCCGTTGTCTCCACTTCCATCAACCTTTCCCTAACCAACGACATTATACAACGATCGTGGTTTGATACCACGAGTCGTTCTGTGGCCCGTGTTGTGATATTTTTCTACATTTTCTGCATTTTTCAAATAAAACTCCCGAGTCTATTCTTAGGCCTTCCTGGGGTATTACAATGGTATAGTGAATGCTCCAGGGTCTTCCTTCTTTTGAACAAGAGAACGGGATGCTATTGCACTACAATGGTGCAAGTTGTCTGCAGGTTCGAAACTCACAGTCCTCTTTCTAGTGACAAGGTCCTTCATGGATTTGGAATAGCCGGGCATCTTCTCAAGTGCCTCAACTAATGGGATGTTCACGAACAATTGCTTCAACATGGAAATGAACTTGTGATACTTCCCATCTTCGACCTTTTTCTTCAATTGTTGTGGAAAAGGAGGAGAAGGTCTAGGGATCTGTATGAAGTTTTGCTGAACCTTTTTCTCCTTCTCATTGCCAGATCCATGCTCCTTTGCTTTACTAGGATTAATATTCACCATAGAATCTCCAACCAAAGTCGAATCCTCGGAATCTGCTAACCTGTCATCATTAATCAATACGTACTCTTCTGTGTCATCAATCACAACTGGCCTCAAAGGATCAACGATCGCCTTCCCACTCCTATAGTGACCTCCATGCAGTGACTGTCATTTTTAGGATTCTGTACTGTGTTTCTGGGAAGTGTTCCTTTCTTCCTCTGGTTCATTGCAACAAACATCTGACTCAGCTGCTGCTCAATCTGCTTAATGGCCACGGCATGTGATTCCACCTTTTGGTTCATACCAGAAATATCAGTGCAGAGCTCCTTAAAATGTCTATATGTTGTCTCCACCTACTTAACTACTTTATAAAACATGTCTTTAACCCTTGAAACACTGGACTCTGATTCACGATTCCTTAAAGGAACATAAAGACCGCTTCTATCATTCTTGTACTCATCACGCTTCTTCCAATCTCTATTATCTCTGTACTGGCCACGGTTGTAATTGTTATCCTTGTAAAAGTTCCAACCTTGGTTCCCTTGACCTTGAAGCCAAGAGTCCTGGTTAGACCCTTGGGTGTTGGTCCGGAAACCTGCCCTCTGATCATTTAAATAGTTAGATTCCTCTTCAGACTCAGATCTGCATCCATCATTCCTCGAGACCTTGCCCTTAGAACCCACAGCATTAACTTTCTCAGCTCCAGCTCCCATCATATTATTAGCAAACAACCCCATAGTTGTTTTAATGTCAACAATATCTTGATCACGCTCTTCATATTTTCTTCTCTATTCTGCAAACATACCAACTGCATAAGAACCAGCTGGAATCTCCAACTCTCTAGTGTGCCAAGCTCTGTAGGTTTTGGTGATCCTGTCAAGTAGCTTAGTAGCCTCTGCATAAGTGTGGCTCATAAAGGTTCCGCCAGAGATGGTGTCAGCCACTGCCTTGGTGTTAGCATTTAGAGACCTATAGAAGATATCCAACAATGTATCATCTGGAATCATGTGATTTGGCACCATTTTGAGATTCTTGTTGAAACGCAGCCATGTCTCATGAAGTGCCTCTGAATTCAATTGTCTGAAGTTATATATTTCATCTTTCAACTGCAACTCTTTGGAAGGTGGGTAGAACCTTTCAAGAAAAGCTCTCTTAAGTTACCCCTAAGTAGTGATGGAATCATTTGGAAGCTCAGCCAACCACATCGTTGCCTCACTCCCTAATGAGAAGGGAAATAACCTCAGTCTGATTGCTTCCTGGCTCACTCCCAATTGTTTGTATGCCTTATATATACCCACGAAATTTGTAAAGTGAGCATGGACATCATCAGACGCATGACCCGAAAATATTCCCTTCATGTTGAGCAGTTGGATCATTGCACTGATAATATCAAACTTTGCCCCAGCAGGCAAAGGAGGAGGGACTATAGCTCTAGTGGCAGCGGCTTCATCTATATCAGCTTCATCATCATCAAAATACCGATGTCTCTGGTGGTCTGGACCTTTGTGTTGTCTAGCTTGCTCTCCTTCTGCAGCTAGACGTTGCTCTTCAACAACTCTAGCTAACTCACGATCTCTAGCCCGATCTTGCTCCTCAGCCAACATTCTCATTATGGCTTGGTCCACGGTTTCTTGCTCTTAGATGTTGGCCATTATTCTCAGGTTTCTTAATGTATGCTCAAGTTCGTGATCGATTGGAATAAAGGATTTTCCTTGGCTTCTAGTACCGGGCATGCACGAACCTAAGACCTGTTAAGCAAAAAAAAACAAAAGAAAAATAAAAAGCAAAATAAGAACCAATAGTAAAGCAAACACAATTAACAAAAGCCTTAGCCGTATTCCCCAGCAACAGCGTCGAAACTTGATGTCGCCCAAATTACACCTCGCAATTGAGATATAAAGCAGTCGATGTCAAATATAGAACCCAACTAGAGGTTGGGGTCGATCCCACATGGAATATGGAAAGAACTTGAGTTAATGTGAATAGCTATTACTATCAGGTTACTTATTTCCTAAGGGTGAAAGATATAAACTACTAAATATTAATAAAAAATACTAAATGCTTAAGTCAAATTCGGTTTCTATTCAATTAACGAATTGACTAGGATTGTGTTCCCCAAGACTTCATAACCACAAGTTTTTTACACTAGTGATCCATTCCGGTGTTTAACATGCAATATCGGTAAGTTAGGTTAACCTAAATGGTTGGTCCCTAATCTAGATGATTATCACCACACAACTTGGTCCTTATATGAGTGTATGTTTAATTAACCCTTACCCTTAATATCGGATTATCTATCCCCGGACAAGTTCAAGTTATTAGATGAGGATTGATAGCCTCATATCTCCATTGTTAATCCCTATTCTCATTCACTACCTCCTTGGTCCGGTAAGTAAAAATAAGTCAAGCCCTAACATTTGCAACCGTCAAGACTCAATTAAAATGAAGGGAAAAACAATATATGCATTAATTCATCTTGGTTCCCACAATCCTAGTTATGTGTTTAGCTACTCATGTTTGAATGATCACAATCACAAAATATTGAATAAATCATAATTTCAACTTATAAATTATCATAGAAGAAAACCAAGTAAATTGAATAAAACTCCAAACTTGATGAATTAGTTCCAATGTTGCTTTTCATCCTTAAATTCAAGAAAAAAATTGCAAACTTTGTTTCTTGAACCAAGAATAGTCATACAACACCAAAATCCTATGTGAAAAAAATAGTAAAACTAAATTGTACGTCGAAAATAAACCTAAACAGTGTATTTATAGTTCCAAGAAAACTTTTTCCTAACTAAAACTTGAAACCAGGTCATCAGTGATCACGGGCTTGGTAATGATTCGTTAGGACATTTGACGAGTCGTGCCTTGCTAAAATCAGTCGTCCTCAGCATCAAACCCAGTTGTGGAAATGGGTCACCTAATGACTCGTTGTTCATGGGCACGAGTCATTAGGCCCCTCGTGGTCTAACTTCTTCAAATCTTCAGTGTATCTTACGGTTGGTTCCAGTGATTTTCCAACGAGTCATTTAGTCAACTACGACTCTTTATGTCTTTCGTCGTCTCCACTAATTACTTTGTCAATAATTTCTCTTCTAGTCTTCACGACTGACTTCACGACTCGTTACCAGATGTAATGAGTCGTTCCCTCAACCCGTCAGGTACACTGGTCTTGCAACTTCTAAACTCAACCTTTGCCCACGACTTCAGCAACGAGTTGTGCTAAGTGCCAACGACTCGTGAAGTGCCTGGCAGTCACTTGTTCAGTTGTTTTAAGCATTAATTTGCCCAATTCACTTCCGAACCTGTTTTCCTGCAACATTAAACACAAAACACATCATACCTACATAAACATACCCGGAATGTGCATATTTTCTTGGTTTTAAGCATTGAAAGTGTCGTATAATCGTGACACATCATATGCAGGGAGGAAACTAGTACCTTAACTTGGAACTGAACTAGAAGAGGAAAATGCAGGTATCTAGCTATCATATAAGCTTTAACTTCCCATGTAGCTCCCTCAACTAGCTAATTTCTCCATAAAATCATCACCGAAGCTACCTCCTTGTTCCTCAACTTGCGAACCTAATGATCAAGGATCTCAACCGGAACCTCCTCATATATAAGGTTGTCCTTCACACTAATGCTCTCTACTGAAACAACAAGAGCTAGATCACCAATGCACTTTTTCAATAAGGACACATGGAAAACTAGATGCATTGAAGCTAACTCTGCCGGCAACTCCAACTCATAAGCCACATTGCAAACACGCACAAAATCCTATAAAGACCGACATAATATGTCACGACCCAAACATTGGCCCAAATCGAGACACGAAACCTAGAATCATAAATGGCTCCAGATCGATCCATGGCATGAACATGAAAACTAAAGCTCAACATTTACAAAGCAGATAACTAAATTCTGAAATAGTGGAAGTCTGAATAATAAAACATCTATCCAACAAAAATGTCAAAACACTGAATCGAAAACTGAATATACAACTCTATATTTGAAAAGCCTCTAACATAATGATAAGGTGATGGGACAACACCCCAACTAGCTGTAGAAGTCTGAAACTGAAAATAAAAACACTCAACTAACTGAAGGTCCTCGAAGGATGAGGATTCACCAACAATGTTGTCAAGGATAAACTCTAGAGACTAGTTAACGGCGCGACTGAGTCTGAATGCCTGAACCTGGATCATGAAATGATATAGCATAGAGTATGCAGTCAGTAGTTGGAACGTACTGAGTATGCAAGATAACTAAAACAAGCTAAGTAAGTAAAACTTCAATCATGCATATCTTAAATCATAAAATCATAAGATTTTGAGGATAAAGGTTATATGTTGATATCTGAAAACATAAGTAGACATAAACTGAAATAAGTGCATATGGCTTGCCATATCTGAGATCATAGGTAAAAGTTCACAAACTGATCCTTGTAACAAACCTGCTAAAAACATGATATAATATCTTATAGTATATGCATAACTGAAATCATGAGGAATAATGAGAGACTCGTCGTAACCGACAACCACCATGTATGAGTGCATGATGATCCCACGTCTTTCCCACGTGGAGGAGGGTCATCCTAAGCCTTTCCAGGGCAAAGGATTAAGTAAGGTGTGATATCACAGTGTGCCCTTGGATCGGGGAAGCGCTCTCTTGAGAGGCCCTAAAGTAAACCTACGTTGGCGCGTAGTTTATGAGACTTGGGAACCTTGGAACCCCTAGCCTACTCTCGATGCTAGACACTACTCCCAAAATATATATAATGCTCATATAATCATATATCAAAACATAACTTAAATCTTAATATATGAGGAGTCTTGACTCCAAAACTTGAGATAACTGGATTTATTAGCCTTGGCTAAATCATGAAATCATGCTTCACTTGAGAGGGCTTGCTCAAATCTTAACATCATGCTTGCATGAAATAGATATCATAAGTAAAATCATGAATATATTCATGGATAATTTTTAAACATTCATACATGCTAGATATTTCATCACACTTGGAAGCATAAATCATAAACTCGACTTTTCATGAAACTTGAATAATCGGGCATCATATTCTTAAACTTGAAATCATGAATTGTAATCAAGATAGTTATAAAACCTACCCATGAATCTTAAAACATCATTTTAAACATGAAGGGAATTGACCCATGAATTAAACATAGAGAATTTCATAAACTTAGGTTAAAACCCTATTGAATTATACACTTGAATTCATGAACTTGAGAAGGGATTTGGGCATGAGAGTGAAGGGAAACTCTCATTTATGACCCTATATACCTGGGTAAGCTGATCTACACCCTTCCTTGAAATCCCAAGAGATTTGGGGAATAAGTAGGGGAATTCTTAGACTTGATCTTTAAAGAAACTCTCTAAGCTTGCATGCATGGGAGAGAATGATTTAGAATAGGCTAAAGCTTCTTAAAACCATTCTAACAGAGCTTAAAATGACATAGTTTAGGTTTTAGGATCTTAGGAATTATTAAACACCCTTACTAATTTCGCATGAAAAATGACCCTGCTAGTCCTCACAAGGGACTCCATGAGTCGTTGGTTGGGTCATGACTTGTGGCCCACACTCGTGAAGTCCATAGGAAAATTCAGACCTCCAACTCTTCATCTTGACCACGACTAATTTCACGGGTCACGAAGTGACTTTACGGCTCGTGGCTGCACCCGTGAAAACCCCATGTCCACAACTCGTGGGGTAGGCCACTGGACGACTCATCGTCCCACTCGCTATCAAGTCCCCATAACAACTTCAACCTCCAATCTTCTATCTATTGAACGAGCCACATCATGACTCATGAAGTGACTTCACGGGTCACTGGACGAGTCGTCCTGTGGCCTGGTGCAACATTTTCCTGCTCTCTCCGATTAAACCTCGGGTCTAATCTTAGGGGCTTTTGGGGAATTATAATATCTCCCCCTTTGGAACATTCATCCTCGAATATGGGTAAACATACTGAATAACTTGGGAAAGGAATTGCCATCCCAAATACTGACTATCTAAAGATGAAAACTGAAGGAGTGGCTACACTCCGGACTGAAATACATGATTGAACTGAATTCATGAATCACACATACATGCTTTGACATGAAAAAAACCAAGAGACATGAACTAGAAATTAAACTAAATAGAGTACTAAGGATGAAACTGAGACCTCAAGCTGGAACTGAGTCGGAAGGGAAAAGATACGGGTATTTACCCATCATATCTACTTCAGCTTCCCATGTAGCTCCCTCGACAAGTTGATTTCTCCATAGAACCTTTACTGCAGCTACTTCTTTGTTCCTTAACTTCCGAACCTGAAGATCAATGATCTCAACTGGAACCTCTTCATAGTTAAGGCTATTCTTTACACCAATGCTCTCTACCGGAACAACTAATGCAGGATCACCAATGCACTTCTTCAAGAGAGATACATGAAAAACTAGATGCATTGAGGCTAACTCCCTGGACAACTACAACTCATAGGCCACCTTGCCAACATATCTCACAATCCTGTACGGGCCAATATATCGGGGACCAAGCTTCTCTTCTTTTTTGAAACTCATCACTCCCTTCATGGGAGACACTTTCAGAAACACCCAATCATCAACTTCAAATTTGAGTTCTCTCCTTCTCACATCTCCATAGGACTTTTGATGACTCTAAGCTGTTTTCGTCCTTTCCCTTATAAGTTGAACTTTCTCTATAGCCTCATGAACTAAATCTGGACCTATCAACGTAGCTTCACCTACTTCAAACCAATCAATAGGTGATCTGCATCTCCGCCCATAAAGAGCCTCAGATGGAGCCATCTGAATACTGGAGTGGTAATTGTTGTTGTAAAGCAAACTAGATAAAGAGGTAAATAATCATCCCAACTACCTTTGAAGTTAATCACACATGCTCTCAACATATCCTCAAGAATCTGAATGGTTCGCTCGGCCTGACCATCCGTCTGCGGGTGAAAAGTTGTGCTAAGCTTGACCTAAGTACCAAGTCCCTTTTGAAACGACTTCCAAAACTGCAAGGTGAATTGAGTACCTCTATCTGATATGATGGAAAAGGAACACCATGCAAATGAACTAACTCCTAAATATACAACTTAGCATGGTCCTCATCTGAATTGGTAGTTTTGACTTGTAGAAAATGGGCTGCTTTAGTCACCTGTCCACAACCACTTAAAATAGAATCATACTGTCGACGTGTGTGAGGCAACCCTATGATGTAATCCATATTGATCTCTTCCCACTTCCAAGTGGGAATACTGATGTCTTGCAGCATACTTCCTGGCCTTTGATACTCCACTTTCACTTGTTAACAATTTGGGAACTTAGCCACAAACTCCGTTATGTGCTTCTTCATGCCATTCCACCAATAAACTTTCCATAGGTCACGGTACATCTTGGTGGCACCTGAATCTATAGAATATCGGGAACCGTTAGCCTCATGCAACATCCGCTCCCTCAAATCATCAATGCCTAGAACACACAAATGTTCCTGATATCGAAGTACTCCATCTTTCCCTTGGGAGAAGACCTCTACCTTCTAATTCTGAATCGCTTCCTTCAACTTTACTAAAATAGGATCCTCATCTTGTCTAGCCTTGACCTCAGTCACAAAAGAGGATTCTCAACCATTCTGAATAATGCAACCACCATCCGTTGAGTCAACAAGATGAACTCCTAATTATGCAAGTCGGCGCACATCCTTCACCAACTCTTTTCTTTCCTCCTCCACATGAGAGACACTTTCCACAGAAAGTCTGCTGAGGGCATCCGCCACTATATTGGCCTTGCCCAGATGATAAAGGACACTCATGTCATAGTCCTTAAGAAGCTCTAACCATCTCCTTTGTCGCAAGTTTAGGTCCTTCTGGGTGAACACATGTTGTAGGCTCTTGTGTTCCGTAAACAACATGGACCCCATACAAATAGTGCCTCCAAATCTTCAATGCAAACACCACTGCTGCCAATTCAAGGTCATGCATCGAGTAATTCTTCTGATGAGTCTTAAGCTGTCTAGAGGCATACGTGATGACCTTACCATGTTGCATCAACACACAACCAAGAAAAACCTTAGAGGCATCACAATACACCACAAATCCATCTGTACCCTCTACTAGGGTCAACACTAGGGCTGAAGTGAGTTGAGTCTTTAACTCTTGAAAACTCTTCCCCCAAGCATCCAACCACTGAAATTTAACTTTTTTCTGGGTCAGCTTAGTCAACGGTACTACAATGTGTGAAAATCCTTCAACAAACCTCATGTAGTAGCCAGTTAAACCCAAGAAACTCTTGATATCCGAAGGACTAACTGGTTTAGGCCAATTCTTTACAGCTTCTATCTTTTGGGAGTCCAATTGTTAACCCTTAATAGACACCACATGGCCTAAAAATGCTACAGAGTTCAGCTAAAACTCACACTTGCTAAATTTAGCAAATAGTTGGTGATCCTTAAGAGTCTGTAGCACAATCCTCAAATAAGTGGCATGATCCTCCTCGCTCCGAGAGTATATGAGAATTTCGTCTATGAAGACAGTCATGAACATGTTTAAGTATGGCTTGAACACCCTGTTCATCAAATCCATAAAAGTTGCAGGAGCATTTGTTACTCAAAAAGGCATAACTACAAGCTCATAGTGACCATACCGAGTCTTGAAAGTTGTCTTCGGGATGTTACTCTCCCTAAATCTGAGTTGGTGGTAACCGGACCTGAGATCTATCTTTAAGAAGCACTTGACATCCTAAAGTTGGTCAAACAAGTTATCAATCTTGGGGAGGGGATACTTGTTCTTGATTTTAACCTTGTTCAGCTGTCAATAGTCAATGCACATATGAAGAGAACCATTCTTCTTTCGAACAAAGAGAACTGGTGCACCCCCTAGGGACTTGCTAGGTCTGATGAAGCCCTTATCCAAGAGATTCTTCAACTATTCTTTCAACTCAATTAGCTCATCTGGACCCATTCTATAAGGATGAATAGATATAGGTTGTGTATTAGGAAGAAGGTCAATACCAAAGTCAATATCCCACTCGAGAGGGACTCCTGGTAGATCATCTAGAAAAACCTCTAGATACTCACACACTATAGGGACTGACTGGAGAGTCAGGGCCTCGGATGTAGCATCCTTTACCCCAACTAGATGGTAAACACAACCCTTGGAAATCATCTTCCTGGCCTTAAGGTAGGAAATAAAGTGACCTACAGGCACAACAAAACTACCCTTCCACTCTAGGATTGGCTCACCCAAAAACTGAAACTCTATTACATGGTACTATAATTTACTAAGGCATAACATGCATGCAACCAATCCATACCAAAGATAACATCAAAATTTGTCATGTCTAACTCTACTAGATCTGCTGAGGTGACTTTTTGAAGAACTGTTATCTGGAAATTCCTGTATATCCGTCAAGCAATAACTAAGTCACTGACTGGAGTACTGAGAAGGGTTCTGATAGGATTTCGGGACTGACTTCGAAACTACTAGCAATATAGGGCGTCACAAAAGACAAGGTAGCCTCTAGATCAAACAATGCATAAACATCAAGATAAAATACTCATAACATACTAGTGACCCAATCTGGGGAGGCCTCCTGCTCCTGACAAGATGAGAGGGCATAAAACCTATTCTAACGCTGACCACCACCTGTACTAGTGGATTCACCCTGCTGAGATGAGCGTGCTGGTGGAGCTGCTGAACTGTAAGTTGGATCACGGCCTCTATCATGGCCTTGCCTGGCCATTAGACAGTCTCTGAGCATGTGGTCAGGCTTCCCACACCCAAAGCATGCCCCTAAACCTGCTAAGCACTCTCTGGGTACTTCCTTCCACACTTGCTACAAACTAGAATGGGCTCTCCTGACCTTCTCCCTTGACCTATGGAGCCTGATGCCTATCCCCTCTAATCACGCCTATACCTGGATGGAACGCTGGCTGATGACGGCGCTGGATCTGATCATGTCTGACGAGACTACTTGCGATGCCCACCACTTGGCCTCTTTTGGGAAAACTCAACACTACTCGTCCTGGCCCTCTTAGCCTCTCTCCCCTTTTCCATCATTTGATCCGCCTCCATCTGTTGGGCGTATATGACCAATTGAGAGAAGTCTAAGTCACTATTTAGCATCGTCGTTCTACACTCCTTAACTAGCGAGTCGAACACTCCATACACAAATCTGTTCATACGGGCCCCCTGGTCTACCACTATCTCCGGCACATACTTAGACAATTGGACAAACTCCAAGGCGTACTCTTGAACTGTCATATTATATTTCTTCAAATTGATGAACTCCGCCGTATTTGCCTCCCTTAACTCCCTAGGGAAGAATCTTCTAATAAAGTTGTCATGAACTCATCCCAGCTCTTGGGAACTGCACCCACTACTCTACCGTCTCTACACTGACGGTACCAAATATAAGCAACCCATTTTAGTTGATAGGAAGCTAAGCCTGCACTCTCTTCTCCCATAACCCCCATAATCTGGGTGATATTCTGTATCTCCTCTAGAAACTCATGTGGGTCCTCATCCACTCTCGACCCAAGGAACTCAAGGGGATTCTTCCTGAGGAAATCCCAAACTTGAGTTGTCGCTGAGCTCCCATTCTATGAGACATGGGCCACTTACTGTTGGTTGACCTGAGTGGTCAAAGCCTGGGCCAACATCTGAAAAGTTTCCCTAAACTCAGCATGAGAGACCTGCTCGAGCACATGATCCACTTGGGCTGGTGGGGCTTGCTGGTGCCCATCTCCATTGCCATTGTCATGGCCATTTCCATTTCTGTTCCTTCTTCCGTTAACTCAGTAGGGAGGCATGACTCTGCAAACGCATATAACACAAGTTAGAAGGATAGAAAGATACTCAGTCACACGACATAGACCATGAAAGAAGGAAATTTCCTAAAACATTTCGTAGCCTCTTCATCATAAGTGTGGCACACTTCACACCCATGAAAAAGACTCTACTTAACGCGGCTTTTAGAAACCCTAGGACACACTGAAACTTTGCTCTGATACCAAGTTTATCACGATCCAAACATAGGCCTGGATCGAGACACAGAACCTAGAACCATAAATGGCCCCAAATCGACCCAAGGCATGAAGATAAAAACTTAAGCTCAACATTTACAAAGAAGAAATTATGAAATAACGGAAGCCTGATAGAACATCTATCCAACAAAAATATCAAAACACTGAATTCAAAGCTGAATATACAACTCTATGTCTGAAAAGCCTCTAACATACTGATGAGCCGATGGGAAAACACCCCAACTAGCTCACTAAAAGTCTGAAACTGAAAATAACAACACTCAACTAACTGAAGGTCCTCAAAGATGAGGACTCACCAACAAAGCTGTTTGGGATAGACTATGAAGACTAGCTAGTGGTGAGACTAAGTCTGAACATTGGAGCTTGTATCATGAAATAATACAGCATAGAGTATGCGGTCAATACTTGAAATGTACTAAATATGCAAGGTAAGTAAAATAGGATAAGTAAGTAAAACTAATCATGCATATTGTAAATCGTATCTTCATAATATTTTGAGAGTAAAGGTTGTATGTTGATATCTGAAAACATATATAGACATAAACTGAAATAAGTGAATATTGCTTGCCATATCTGAGATTGGGTAAAACCTCACAAACTAATCCTTGGATCAAACCTATTGAAAACATGATATAATATCTTATGGTATATGCATTACTGAAGTCATGGGGAACAATGGGAGACTCGTCGTAACCGACAACCACCATGTATGAGCGCATGATGATCCCACGTCTTTCCCACATGGAGGAGCGTCATCCTAAGCCTTACCAGGGCAAAGGATTAAGTAAGTTGTAATATCACGGTGTGCCCTTGGGCCGAGAAACGCTCTCTTGAGGGGCCCTAAATTATACCTACATTAGCGGTAGTTTATTAGACTGGGGAACCTTGGAACCTCTAGCCTACTCGGTGCTAGACACTACTCCCAAAATATATATAATGCTCATATAATCATATATCAAAACATAACTTAAATCTTAACATATGAGGAGTCTTGACTCCAAAACTTGAGATAACTGGACTTATTAGCCTTGGCTAAATCATAAAATCATGCTTAACTTGAGTGGGCTTGCCCAAATCTTAACTTCATGCTTGCATGAAATAGACATCATAAGTAAAATCATAAATATATTTATGGGTAATTTGTAAATATTCATACCAACTAGATATTTCATCATACTTGGAAGCATAAATCATAAACTCGACTTATCATGAAACTTGAATAATCGGGCATCATGTTCTTAAACTTGAAATCATGAATTCTAATCAAAATAGGAATAAAACTTGCCTATGAATCTTAAAACATCATTTGAAACATGAAGGGAATTGACCCATGAATTAAACATAGAGAATTTCATAAACTTGGGTTAAGATCCCATTGCATCATACACTTAAATTAATGAACTTGAGAAGGGATCTTGGCATCAGAATGAAGGGAAACTCTCATTCATGACCCTACATACTTGGATAATCTGATTCTACACCCTTCCTTGAAAGCCCAAGAGATTTGGGGAAGAACTAGGAGAATTCTTAAATTTGATCTTCAAAGGAACTCTCTAATCTTGCATGCATGGGAGAGAATGATTAAGAAATGAAGCTTAAAATGACGTATTTTAGGTCTTAGGATCTTAGAAATTATGAAAACACCCTTATTAATTTGGCAGGAAAAATGACTTTGTCAGTCCTCAAGAGGGACTCCACGAGTCGTTGGGTGGGTCCCGATTCGTGGCCCATACTCGTGAAGTCTACTGGAAAATTCAAACCTCCAACTCTTCACCCTGACTGTGACTAACTTCACGGGTCATGAAGTGACTTCAGGGCTCATGGATACACCCGTGAAAGCCCCCTATCCACGATTCATGGAGTAATCCATTGGACGAGTCATTGCCCATTGGATGACTCTTCATCCCGCTTGTTGTCAAGTCCCCAGAAAAACTTCCAACCTCCAATCTTCTATCTACTAAATGAGCCACATCACGACTCATGAAGTGACTTAATGGGTCACTGGACAAGTTTTCCTATGGCCTGGTGCAACATTTTCCTACGTTCTCCGCCTAAATACCCAGGTCTAATCTTAGGGACTTTTGGGGAATTACATACCAGGAACTAAGATTCCCCTTCTTTCCAAACCTCATCACCCCCTACATGGGTGACACCTTTAGAAATACTCAATCAACAGAAAACGCAAGCTCTCTGCTTATAACATCTGTATATGATTTCTAATGATTCTGGGTTGTCTTCAGCCTGTCTCGGATAACCTGAGCTATCTCCATAGCCTCATAAACTAAATTGGGCCCTATAAACATAGACTCACCTATCTCAAACCATCTAATAGGTGACCTACATCTCCGCCCATAAAGAACCTCAAACGAAGCCATCTGGATGTTGGAGTAGTAACTATTTTTGTATGCAAACTCAATAAAGAGGCATGTGGTCATCCCAACTACCTTTGAAATTGACCGCACAAGCTTTCAACATGTCCTTAACAGTCTGAATGGTCCACTCGGCCTGACCACTCGTCTGTAGGTGAAACTTTGTGCTAAGCTTGACCTGAGTACCAAGAACTTTCTGAAATAACTTCCAAAACTGAGAAATCAACTTAGTACCCCTATCTGAGATGATAGACAACAGAAGTCCATGCAACTGGACTAACTCCCGAATGTAGAGCCTCGCATATTCCTTGGCTGAATCCATAGTCCTGATTGGTAAGAAATGTGTTGACTTGATCATTCGGTCTATAATCACCCATACAGAGTCATGTTGTTGGTGTGTATGGGGCAAACCTGTAATGAAGACCATATTTATGTCTTCCAACTTTAAATTAGGAATACTAATATCCTATAGGATACCTCCCGACCTATGATGCTCAATGTTTACCTATTGGCAATCCGGACACTTATCCATAAAATCTGCAATGTCATTCCTCATGCCATTCCACCAATAGACTTTCTGTAGATCACGGTACATCATGGTGTCACCTGGATGGATAAAATTTGAGAGTTGTGAGCCTCTCTCAGGTCATCCACCTCCAGAACACATAGTTGGCCCTAATATCGGAGTACACCATCTCCCCCTTGGGAGAAAACCTCCACTTTACGATTTTCAACCACTTCCTTAAACTTGACTAAAATAGGATCCTCATCTTTCCTAACTTGAACTTCTGACACCAAAGAAGACTCTACACTATTATGCATGATAACACCACTAACCCCTGAATCGGTAAGGCGAACTCCCAAGAAAGCAAGCCTATGAATATTTTTCACCAACTCCTTCCTCCCATCCACAACATAAGACATACAATCCATGGACAACTACTAAGAGCATCTGCTACTATATTAGCCTTGCTTGGATGGTAAAAGACACTCATGTCATAATCCTTGAGAAGTTCTAGCCATCTCTCTTGCCACAAATTTAGATCCCTCTAAGTAAACGCATATTGAAGGCTCTTTGGTATATGAACACATCCACATGCATCCCACATAAATAGTGCCTCCATATCTTCAAGGAAAACACCACCACTGCTAGCTCAAGATCCTGCGTCGGGTAATTTTTCTCATGAGCCTTAAGTTATCTAGATGTATAAGCAATGATCTTCCCATGCTGCATCAACACACCCAAAGGCCAATCTTAGAGACATCACAATATAACACAAAGCCATCCCTGCCTTTGGTAGGGTCAACACTGGAGCTGAAATGAGTCAAGTCTTTAACTCTTGAAAACTCTTCTCACAAGCATAGAACTATTGAAATTTGACCTTATTCTTGGTCAACTTAGTCAAAGGTGCAGCAATGGATGAAAAAACCTCTATTAACCTCTGATATTAGCCAACTAAGCCCAAAAAGCTCCTAATATCAGTAGGAGTGACAGGTCTAGACTAGTTCTTCACCACCTCTATCTTTTGGAAGTCTACTTGCACGCACTCACTAGACAACACATCACCAAGGAATGCAACTGATTTCATCCAAAACTAATACTTGCTAAACTTAGAAAATAGTTGATGGTCCTTAAGAGTCTGCAACACAATCCTCAAATGAGCGGCATGCTCCTCCTCACTCCGAGAATACAAGAGGATGTCGTCTATGAAGACAATCACGAACATGTCCAAATACTGCTTGAACATCATGTTCATAAATCCATGAAAGCTATAAGAGCATTTGTTAGTCCAAATGACATAACCACAAATTTATAGTGACCATATCAAGTCTTAGAGGCTATCTTCGGAATGTCACACTCCCTAACTCCAACCTAGTGATAACCGAATCTAAGGTCTATCTTCGAAAAGCACTTGGCACCCTGAAGCTGGTAAAACAAGTCATCATTCCTGGGGAGGGGATTCTTATTCTTAATTATGGTCTTATTCAATTAGCGATAGTCAATACACATTCTGAGAACGCCTTCTTTCTTACGAACAAACAGGACTGGAGCACCCTAGAGGACTTACTAAGACCGATGAAATCCTTATCCAAGAGATCCTTCAACTTCTCCTTCAACTCCTTTAGCTCGGATGGAGTGATTCTACAAGGAGGGATGGATATGGGTTGCGTATCATGGAGAAGCTTAATACTAATGTCAATCTCTCACTTGGGAAGGACTCTTGACAAATCATATAGAAATACCTCCAGATACTCACATACAATTAGGACTAACTGTAGAGTTGGGGTTTCGGACATAGAATCCTTAACCCAAACTAAATGATATACACAACCCTTGGAGATCATCTTCCTACTCTTAAGATAGGAGACAAAGTGACCTACAGGCACAGTTGAATTACCTTTCCACTCTAGGACAGGTACACCTGAAAATCGAAACTCTATAGATCGTGTTCTATAATTGATTGAGGCGTAACATGAATACACCTAATCCATACCGAAAATGACATTGCAATTGGTCATGTCTAACTCTACTAAGTCAGTAAGGTGACCTTCTGAAAAATTGTAATAGGATAATTTTAGTATAACCCTCATGCAATAACTGACTTACTAACAGAACTATATTCTAAAAAGGGTTCTGATAGAATTTTGGGACTGACACCAAAACTAAAAACAACATAAGGTATCACGAAGGATAATATGGCCCCTAGATCTAGCAATGCATAAACATCAAGATAGAAATCTCGTAACATACCGCTGACCACGTCTAGTAAGCTCTCCTGCTCCTGGTGTGATGATAATGCATAGAAATGATTCTACCGCTGTTCACCATCAACACTAGAAGATGCGCCCTACTAAGACGGGAGAGCTGTTGGGGCTGTTGAAATGGTAGCTGGGAAACGGCCTCTACCAACACCCTGTCTGGCTAATGGGAAATCCCTGAGTCTGTGGCCAGGCTTTCCACACTAGAAGCAAGCTCTCTGATCACCTATGGGCCTAGATGGGACATTGGTTGATGATGGAATAAGGGCCGATGACCTCTGCTGAGTCTGTGGATGGTGTCCACCATCAGTCCTCTACTGGGAATACTCAAAGTATCCTGTTCTAGCCCTCTTGATCTCCTTCTCCTTCTACTTCAACTTCTCCTCCTCGATTTGTTGAGCATGAATCATGAGTCGAGATATATATCCATATTACTAATAAGCATAGCGGTCCTACACTCATTGACCACTATGTCGAAGAATCCCGATACAAACTTGCTCATGTGAGCCATCGAATCGGTAATCATCTCCAGAGCATACTTAGATAGCTAAGTGAACTTCAGCGCATACTCCTAAACTGACATGGTGTTCTAATTCAAGTTGATGAATTCTACCACCTTTGCTTCCCTTACCTCCCGAGGAAAGAACCTATCCGAGAAAGCTATCATGAACTTATCCTAGTCCACAAGAGCTATTCCTGCCCTACGTCCCTCCTTCCACTACTTGAACCATATGTGTGCTTGATAATGCTCAAACTCACACCTTCTACTAAAATATGAAGCGAACGTTGTCAATAAAGAACCCAACAAATAGATTGTGGTCGAACCCACAGGGAATATGGAAGATCTAGACTAATGTTGGTAAGTGAACTTGTTGGTTAGTTACTCCAATTTGAGGGGGGTTTTAAAGAAAACAAAAATTAAAACAACAATTGAGAGTATGATGTAAATCAAGATTTAAGAATAACTAGGGTTTTTGTATTCCCCATGGGTTCATAACTGCTTTGGGTGTATACACGTGATCAATACCAATGCTTACTTGTAGAACTGATAACTAGGGTTCATCCAAACGACTGGTTCGTCCCTATTGGATTACTATACTCAATCACCGGGTTAGGTCTCATGAGCGGTTTCAAACTATCCGTTATTAATAAGTCCCAAATTTAACTATCCTGCGACCACAGCTCAAGTTAATAAAATGATCATCAAGATCAAGGCTTTGTTGTAATTCTCTTTTCCTAATCTCTACCTCTCTAGGCTCATGCAAGTAAAGAATTTGGGAAAAACCTGACATTGTACACCGTTAAGAAACGTTTAAACAGGAATTGAATCAGTACAAGTGTTTTGCATTGGTTTTAAATCAATTTTTTGTATCCCTAGCTTGTTAATCCGCCATGGTTACCAAAACCCTAGCTATGGAGGTTTTAGCCTCTCATAGTTGCAAGGTTGTGATATACATTCATAATTAAACACATAATTCAATACTTACAATCATAGATAAGAGAAAAGCTTCTTTGATTATATCATAAAAAACTTGAAGAACAATTGATAAAGATCAAGAAAGAATCCAAGAAAAGGTTGATCAGAAGTTAATCAACTCAATTCTATATTTTTTCCCTCGAATCTCTATTGTTTTCACGCATATCTCCCTTCTCTCTAATGTTCCCTATAGTTCTTTACTAAAAATAAAACATAAAAGGTATTTATATAGACAGATTCATGGACAAAAGAATCCTTTTCCTAAGCAAACAGGGTGATTTTCCATATCTGGCGCCGCCTGAGCCACGACTGATCATACGACCCATAGCAGGATTGTACGAGTCATACCTGCTGTTTGTAAGTCCTTGGATAGCTAAAATTTGGCTAAGTGTTGGGCCTTGGTACAACTTGTACAAGCTTCCTACAAGTCGTGAGTTACTTCCTTGGTCTGGCTTTGAAAACTCTGGCTTTTTCTGAAATTATTCACGAGTGTTGTGGTACGACTTGTACCTCCCAGCCACGATTCGTATTGTCTGAAGTTCTACTTAGCATTGAAAATCCTCTGAAGATTACCACTGCTCCTGATATGATTTGTACCTTGTTTCCACGATTCGTAATTTCATCCATATTAGGAGTTTGCCTTTGTGCAATTCTTCTGAATATTTCCATAACTCAAGCTACAGCTAGTACCAGTGTTGTACGACTCGTACTAAAAGTCGTAGGTTGCATTCTCCCCAATTCAGCCATCTGAAACTTTTCACAGTTCTCAGTACGGCTCGTACCATCCACATACGGCTCGTACTGAGACTGTGACTTTAGCTCATTTTCTGCACTTTCAGGCTTCTTGCACATTCTTGCTCCAACACTTATTTTTCCTGCTATCAAAGAAAAAGTGCCTTATATCTATATAAACACACCTATGTTCATGCTATCTTCTTAGTTTTGAGCGTCGAAAGTGTTGTAAACTCACAGCACATCAACACCCTCAACTTAAGACTTTTGCATGTCCTCGGGCAAAGAAAAAAAAACTAAACACGATGCTTAACTAGAAAATAAACCTAGGATACTACAGCCAATACCAAAAAAGATTTTGCACTATAAATCCAACAACTTTTGACCCTTCTTCCGCAAACCAATATCAGCTAATGTACTACAATAAATCACAAAACATGATAAGCAGGGATCAATACATTTCATCTAGCTATTAACAAGCAATCAAGTCATAACCAATGCTCTTCTCACAGAACACTGGTAAAATTAAACACAAACCATGTACTCTCACAGCAAATGAAGTCCCCACTAACAGATATAGTAATAGATATGGCATAGGACTGGACAAGCGAGACTCTGACTCTCACAAAGAAGTTTCAACTATTGTGTATCATATACCATAGGCTTGCCCTTATTTTATCTACTTCGATCTGTCAGATAGTTAGATTAGGATCACTATAGGACTTGATGCAGCTTGTAATGTAGGCTTTAGGGCTAGACATGATAATTATGGGATCTTTTTAAGTGACTAACCCTTCCTTGTCACTACACACATTGGCTCCATCATTCACCTATTTCACCCTTTTTTCTTTTCCTTTCTTTTCCTCCCTTTTTACCTCTTTTGTACGTATTTGTATGAGTGTGGTGTGTTTTCAATATTTTCAAGCATTATTCTTTTTTAATCTTCTTTTTCAAAGTTTTCAGCTTTTTCATCTATTTTTTTGTTTTTCATTTGTCACACCGCACCTTATTTTTCACCTTTTCTCTTTTCTCTCCCTTTTCCTCGTTCCCACTATTTGTGCACCCCTGCTCTAGCCACCCTCAACTTAGGCATTTTTCCTATGTTAAGGTTCACAATGTCCAAGGAGGGACCAGGGCCAAAACAGGTTCATTATAAAAAATGGGCACGGTTCATCGGTTAATCAATGAAAAATGATTTATTAAAGGCTCAAAATTAGGATCAAGGGAATCATATGATTTTGGTAGGGTCATTTAGGCTAAGAGTGGGCTTAACAAAAATGGCCTATGATCATATCCTAACCAACCATCATTAACCTATGTAAAGACCAACCAGGCAAGTTATAGATCCTCAACACAGTACTGGAGGAGTCAGTTTTCTTTGAAGATCAAGCAACGTAGTGTCGGACAATTATGCCATTTGGAAGAAGTCTTCTGAACTAAGTATCATACCTCACTCACTCATGGCACATGACTTATATTCACTTTACCTTTCTGGTTTATGCATGTCTTAACAAGACTACTCATGCTAATACACTAAATGACATCAAAAGATCCACAAAAATCATGCATGCAATCACAAGTACACAGCTAATGCATAAAAAAAAATTTAAAACAGGGTCAATTTTTTCAATAAATCCAAAACTAGTACATTTTTATTGGCTGAGTACTCCTAAGCTACTTTCTAATTTAAGAAACTAAAATCCTAAACATGCCGTTTCTACTAGATATCATGCCTGAGGGAAAAGAAACATAGCTAGAAAAACCCTCGGACGAATCCAAAAACCCAAAAATATGAGTACACCCCCTCCCCTTTTTGAAAATTATGCTTCATCCTAAATGAATGAACGACAAGAATAGAGGTAAAGGAACATACCTGTGGCTAATCAGACTTCACCATTCATGGGTTGCCTCCCATGCAGCACCTGATTTAATGTCGCAGCACGATGTGACTCTTGTGACTCTTTAGGAATAATCAAGGTATACTACCTCTATTCCTCTTAATTCCTCCACATCTACCAGATATAACTTTATTCTTTGCCCATTCACGTTGAACCTTTTTCCTTCTTTATTCTCAAGTTCCACTACACCTTGTAGGGTCCCATCCATCTAAATTTCAACTTTTCAGGGTGCATGAACTTAGGCAGAATTGCATGCCCAAGTGATACTCAAACGCTTCATTTAGTCTTGTTTATCGATTGTTATGTGTACATTCTCATGTGATTTTTAGTAGAAATGTGAATTTATACTAACCAACATGATTAGTGTTGTTTTGCAGGTAAAAGGAAATTTTGGAAGCTATTATACATGTTGGTAAAGATCGGGAATGGACTTGGAAACAAGGAGTGGAAAATGAAAAGGGAGAGCAGCAAAAATAGAGGCTCTGTGATGGAGTCGTGTCACGCTGCCATCGCAGAGGCACTCTGCCTCGGATGAAATAATTTTGGCAATTTCCAGTGAAGGTGCGCGATAGCACCGTGGCACGTTGGCCAGGCTCCGCGATGCAGACCATGGAACGTTGAGGTGAAATTGCCTGGGAGCCGACGTCCAGTGGGGGTCCGCGATACACTCCGTGCCACGTTGCTTGTTATTCGGGGAAAAATTCTCAAGAGTATAAATGGCACACTTAGGTTTTATTTTAAACATTCTGACTTGGTTGAGCAAGAACGTGGGTTATAGGCAATTGAGAGGACGAAAATTCTAAGGTTCTTCTCTATCTCTTTCTCTTTTAACTCAATTGTTTGTATGAATTCTACTAATTTGATGATGTTAAATCCACAAATGAGTGGGTAATTCACTTCTTGCTGAGGTTAAGAACAATTGCAGTGGAATGTAATTATTGATCAATTCAGTTTTCATCTTCTCTCAATGGTTGTTCTATCAATTCTTGTTTTTACTGCATTAATGTTTGGCCAATGTTAATGTATATCTAAAAATCCAATTTTGATTTTGAAAAGGAAAGAAATTGGAAAGATGTGAATTGGTAGGATATGATCTCTTCTTAGTTTAGAAAATTGGGAATTGATTTACATTCAGAATAGAAAATATATCTGAAAGTCTTATTAGTAAATTAAAGAATTGGTTATGTATGGATAGAACATGAAATTCTTTTATCACATAAATGTAGATTAAGGTTCATGATTCTTAAATTGGATAGGAGTCGAAAGTTCCAATCCATAGGCAATAATTCTTGACTAGCAACCGAAGAAAAAATTAGATGAATTGAATTGATAAATTACCTCCCTGCATGTTCGTTTAAACCTCAGCTTGCTCATTACTATTGTTCAGACTCAAATTATAATCTTAACTTAGATTTTTATTACTTAGTAAAATCAACTCTCAAAATATTGTTTATTTGGTTGTCTGCATTATTAAAGATATAGTTCACTGACACTTAAGTTAATTAGTACCGTAGCTCAGTCCCGGTGGGTTTGATACTTGGCTTTACTTAAGCCACTTTACTACTTGTTCGACCACGTGCACTTTCGTGTAGCATCACCACAAGCCGAACAAGTTTTTGGTGTCATTGCCGGGGAACTGGTAATTGGTAAAATTATTTTCTTAGTGTTAGTTTACAAATTCTATATAAGTGCTGACAACTTGATCTTAGCCTTTCTCTTACTGATATTGAATTCTTTTGAACACTGGCAAGAGATAAGGAGTTGGTGGATTCATATATAGAGCCGGAAAGACAATTCCATCATCAAAGAAGGGAAGCTCTAGAGAAGAAGCTACAGTTGCTAAGACAGGCAATTCTGGAGCAACAACAGAATCCACCACTTGTGAGGGCAGTTTTAGTGCTCGCGGAAATGGCAGCAAGGCCGGTTCGCGAAGTGGCCATCCCACATGCTAACAATGTTACATCTAGTATTCGCAGACCATAGCCAAGAGGGAGTTTGAGCTTAAATGGAACATGGTGCAATTGTTGCACACCAGCGGGCAATTCACAAGTCTCCCTCATGAAGATCCACAACAACATCTCCAAAACTTTTTGGAGATAAGTGATACTTACATTCCCGCTGGAGTATCATCCGACTACGTGAGGCTTACATTATTCCCATTTTCATTATTGGGGGAAGCAAAGAGGTGGTTGAAAGCTGAACCACCTAACTCTATCACCACTTGGGGTGATCTTGCAAGAAAGTTTTTGATAAGATTCTTTCCATCCGGGAAAACAGCAAGACTTAGAAGTCAGATTCTAAGTTTTAAACAAAGAGAGGGGGAGAATCTGTATCAAGCTTGGGAAAGGTTCAAATCATTGTTAAGGGATTGTTCTCACCATCACCAGTCCAATGATGTGTTGGTGCATACTTTCATAGAGGGTTTGGAGCCACATACAAAAATTTTGCTGGACTCAACAGCTGGGGGATAGGCATTAGAGAAGACTTTTGAGGAGCTTTATACTTTGTTAAATCGTATTTCACAAGGAAATCTAGAGTGGAATGCGGACTCATCACGAAGAGGGACAAGGAAAGCGGCAAGAGTCTTTGAGGTGGATGGTTTTACAGCTATCGCTGCACAGATAGCTGCATTGCAAAATCAACTCAACACCCACTTCAGCAATATGAGCTTGAATCAAGCACAAGCCCCAGTCAATGTAGTGCAGCAGGTTTGGTGTGAAGTATGCGAGAGTAATGAACACTCAGCTGAGTGTTGTGGTGCAAATCCAGATTCAGTGAACTTTGTTGGGAACGTCCAGAGAAATAATCACCAGTAGTATGGCAATAATTACAACTCAAATTGGAGGAATCATCCGAATTTCTCTTGGGGTAGTAACAACCATCAAGGGCAGAGTTCAAATCAGGGTGTGCAGAGAAATCAAGGGGGGCGTCAGAATTATCAGTCTCAGTACAGAGGAAACAATGCACCTCCTCCACCAACCAACAGCATTGAGGAAATGTTCAAAACAATGATAGCTAACCAAGCGCAAATGCAGGTTGATTATGTGAAATTAGCGGCAGACTTGAAAAACCAGTAGTTAGCTACAAAGGCGTTGGAGTACCAGTTTGGACAACTAGCTGGAGCTCAAAACACCAAGCCCAGAGGAGGACTACCGAGTGACACTGACCTGAATCCCAAGCAGGTCAATGCAGTGACCACAAGGAGTGTATTACAACTCAAGGAGGTGGAACCAGAAAGATCACCTCAGCAATCAGGAGCATTGGAAAAAGATAAGGAGCATGACGATGAGAGGGGGAAGGAGAAGGCAGCCGAGGCAGAAAGACCACCACCCCCGTTCCCTCAGAGATTAAAGAAACACAAGGAGGAAGCTTGCTTTAAAAAGTTCATGGAGGTGTTTAAACAGGTACACATTAATTTACCTTTGGTTGATGTTTTGCAGGGAGTGTCGAAATATGCAAAGTATATCAAGGACATCGTAGCGAACAAAAGCAGATTGACGGAGTATGCTACGGTGGCGCTTACTGAGGAGTGCACTTCCCGGATACAGAACAGGTTGCCAAGAAAGCTCAAGGACCCTGGGAGCTTTAAAATTCAGATCACAATAGGGCAAAGTATCCGAGCTCGTGGATTATGTGATTTGGGGGCAAGCATAAACTTGATGCCGACATCAGTGTTCAAGAAGATGGGGCTGGGCAGTCCTAGACCAACTATAGTGATCCTGCAGCTAGCAGACCATTCTTTGGCCAAACCAGATGGAATTGTGGAGGACGTTCTAGTGCAAGTGGGCTCCCTCATCTTCCCAGTAGATTTTATTATCATGGATTTTGAGCCGGATGCGGAAGTCCTATTTATTTTGGGACGTCCTTTCTTGGCAACCGGGAGAGTGTTGATTGATGTAGCTGCGGGGCAGCTAACCATGCGAGCGTATGACAAAGTGGAGGTATTTGATGTGTATAAGGCCATGAAGCTTCCGGCCATTTATGAGGAGCTGTCAGCAATCAATGTGCTAAATCAGGAAGAAATCCTTCTGATTGATTATTCTCAAGATCCTTTGGAAAGAGCTTTGATGGGCTCTGATCATTTCGTAGACAGGAATACTTATGAGATGGTGCAAATGTTGAATGAATCAAAATGGTACCTCAGAAAGTAAGACTTTCAGCCATTGATGAGGTCCCTGGAACCATTGCCAAAACCATCTATTGAGGAAGCACCAAAACTGGAGTTGAAGACATTGCCTCCACATTTGAAATATGTATTTTGGGGGGATGATGACACCTTGCCAGTCATCATCTCCGCAGAACTGACAGAGGCACAGGTAAAGGATGCATTGGTAGTTCTCAAGAGGAGAAAGAAAGCAATGGGCTGGCAAATGTCTGATATTAGGGGAATCAATCCAGCTTTTTGCACACACAGAATTTTTATGGTGGAAGGAGCAAAGCCAACTGTACAACATCAGCGAAGGTTGAATCTGCTGATGAAGGATGTGGTTAGGAAGGAAGTGATTAAGTGGCTTGATGCAGGTGTGGTCTATCCCATTTCAGACAGCGAATGGGTCAGTCTCGTTCAATGTGTTCCAAAGAAAGGAGGGATGACTGTGGTCACCAACGAGAAGAATGAGCTGATCCATACACGCACAGTCACAGGCTGGCGAATTTGCATGGACTACAGAAAGCTCAATGAGGCCACAAGGAAAGATCACTATCCTATCCCATTTATTGATCAGATATTGGACAGGTTGGTTGGTCAAGAATATTATTGTTTCCTTGATGGCTATTCAGGCTATAACTAGATAGCCATAGCACCGGAGGACAGGAGAAGACTACTTTCACATGTCCTTATGGGACATATGCTTTCCGGCGGATGCCATTTGGGTTATGCAATGCACCCGCCACATTTCAGAGATGCATGATAGCGATCTTTCATGATATGGTGGAAGATTTCGTCGAGGTATTTATGGATGATTTTTCTATTTTTGTTAATTCGTTTGCTACTTGTTTGCAGAATCTTGACAGGGTGCTAACTCGTTGTGAAGACTCCAACCTTGTACTCAACTAGGAGAAATGTCATTTTTTAGTCAAGGAGGGTATCGTCCTTGGCCATAAGGTGTCTTGCAAGGGGTTGGAAGTCGATCGTGCAAAGATCGAAGTGATTGAAAAGCTACCACCACCTGTGTCAGTGAAGGGTGTTCGTAGTTTTCTCGGACATGCAGGGTTCTACAGACAGTTCATCAAGATCTTCTCTATAATTTCTAGACCAATATGCAGGTTGCTAGAAAAAGAGGTGAAGTTCGAGTTTGATGAGGATTGTGTCAAAGCATTCGAGGAGTTGAAACAGAAGTTGATAAAAGCACTTATTCTCATTTCTCCGGATTATGAGCAACCATTTGAATTAATGTGTGATGCAAGCGATGGGGCTGTAGGAGTTGTATTGGTATAGCAGAGGAATAGAATTTTTCATTCCATTTATTATGCAAGAAAAAAACTTGACGAAGCCCAAGTCAATTATACAGTCACAGAAAAGGAGATGCTAGCATTGGTGTTCGCATTTGATAAATTTAGGTCCTACTTGGTGGGTTCTAAAGTAGTGGTGTATACCGATCATGCAGCGATTTGGTATCTGTTTAACAAGAAGGATGCAAAGCCCAGGCTGATCAGATGGATCTTGTTGTTACAAGAGTTTGACATAGAGATTTGGGACAGAAAGGGGAGCGAGAATCAAGTGGCAAATCACCTATCGCGATTGGAAAGCCGGTTGCATGTGAAGGAAGGTGACAGCATCAAAGAAGAGTTCCCGGATGAGCAGCTCTTAGCAATAAGGGAAGCTGAAATTCCTTGGTATGCAGACATTGTGAATTTGCTGGTAAGTGGAGTCTATCCGCCGGAGGCTACGGCTCAGCAGAGAAAGAAGTTGAGACATGATTGTAGGTATTACATTTGGGATGAGCCATACTTTTTTAAGCAGGGACCGGATCAGGTGATGAGAAGATGCATTCCAGAGAGCCAGATTGCAGAAGTATTGAGGAGTTGCCACTCATCATTGTATGGAGGGCACCACGGAGGCGAGCAGACAGCACACAAGATTCAACAGTCAGGTTTCTTTTAGCCTACACTGTTTAGAGACTCTATGACATACATAAAAATGTGTGATAGATGTCAAAGAATAGGCACACTTGGTAGAAGGCAGGAGATGCCGCTGCAACAGATATTAGAAGTGGAGATCTTTGATGTATGGGGTATAGATTTCATCGGCCCGTTTCCACCGTCATTTGGTAATCGTTACATCTTGGTAGCCGTTGATTATGTATCAAAGTGGTTTGAAGCAACAGCTTGCCCCAGGAATGACAACAAGGTGGTAACAAAATTCATAAAAAAGCATATTTTCACCAGGTTCGGGACACCCCGAGCCATTATCAGTGATGGAGGGGCTCATTTTGTAAATGCAAGTTTCAAGAATTTGCTAGCTAAGTATGGGGTGCGCCACAAAGTAGCAACAGCATATCATCCCCAAACTAGTGAGCAAGTGGAGGTGTCGAATAGAGAAGTAAAGCAGATTCTACAGAAGACAGTGAATGCACAACGTAGTGATTGGTCAAGCAAACTCGACGATACGTTGTGGGCTTATAGAACTGCGTACAAGACACCAATTGGGACTTCTCCGTACAGATTGGTCCATGGAAAGGCGTGTCATCTTCCTGTGGAGCTAGAACACTGAGCTTTCTAGGCCGTGAGGAAATTGAACATGGATCTAGAGCTAGCAGGGAAGAAGAGGCTGATGCAACTCAGCAAACTTGATGAGTTTCATTGGCATGCTTATGAAAGTGCCAAGTGCTACAAAGAGAAAACAAAGAGGTGGCATGATAAGCATATGGTGCATCGGATCTTTGAGCTGGGGCAGAAAGTATTTCTATTCAATTCAAGATTGAGGCTATTTCCAGGAAAATTGCGGTCCAAATAGTAAGGGTCGTTTGAGGTGGTAAGAATGACCCCACACGGGGCAGTGGAGTTGTGGCAAGAAGATAGAGGTGCCACGTTCTTAGTAAATGGGCAGCGATGTAAGCATTATTGGGGTGAGGACGTTATTCGAGAAAAGACGTCCATCACACTAGAGGATGATTGAGCATGAATGACGTCGAGCCGCGACGGTAAATAAGGCGCTGCACGGGAGGCAACCCATGAAATTTTTGTAATAGATGAGTAGAACTCTTTGAAAAAAAAAGAGAGAAAAAGAGAAAAAGAGAAAAAAAATTTGTTTGTGTTGAAACCTATGAATTCTAACCATTTTCTTGTGGTGAAGTGATTTTCAAGTGGAAAGGAGGGCAAAAATGCAAAGAAACGCAAAGGAAAAAATCGAGGTGAGAAAAATAAAAATTGACACATTACAGTGAGCCTACGCGATGGCTCCATGTCACGGAGGGGGTGCTCCGCGTTACCCTCTGTGACATGTTGAAGAGTGTTCCGGATTTTTTAAAAAATTGAGAACACTGGCGCGATGGCTCCGTCTCACATAGGGGGTGCTCCGCGTTACCCTCCGTGACACGTTGAGTGTTATTTCGCGTCGGGTCACACCGAGTCGCCGGGTAACCCGCGCGAAAAACACTTTTAAAACCCCAAATCCCCTCAATTTCTTCCTTATTTTCCATTCCCTCCGCGACCAACACCCCAAATTCCCTTCTTCCCCAACGTGACACGGACCTAAGGATCAATTTTCTCCAAGTTTTCTTCAATTTCATCAAGTTAAAGGTATGTTCTTGAACTCTACCTCATTTTTTCTTAAACTTTTGGTTCTTGAACATTTGTGGTGATTGAATCTTGCCCTAAGTGAGAATTAAGCTTGAATTCAACTGAGTTATGATTGATTGATGTTCATAGTATCGGTGTGAGCATATGAACTCGATGATTGCATGTTTTATTGAATTTTTGCGAAATTGGTAACTAGGGTTGAAGATTGAATAGGAAGAAGACTAAATTTGTTTGAAATGTGAAAAAATTGGGTTGTGCATGTTGAGTGAAGTGATATTCTAATTAATATTGAATATGATAAGTAGACAAGGGATTTTCGGGAGAATGAAATTGGTGAATTGCATAGGTTGTTGAGAACAAAAATTGGGCTAAGTGCTATGATGTTGAAAGTGAATTGATGGAGAAATTTGTAGTTGTTGTACGAAGTCTGAGTAGTACATAGTAAGTGTTCCATCGATTTATATGAATGCACTAAGCCGGTTGAATGTTAAGAATGAGGAAAATCATGAATGTCTTGTCGAATTATTTTGATTGTGGCTAAAGACTAAGTATGGGGTGAACTAATTAAACCCAATCTTAGTTGTAGCTAGTTATGACTTGAATAACATTGGGACTGTCTGTTTGATTGTACAGGAACAATGTCAGGCAGACAAGACAAGGGAAAGGGAGCATCCACATCGGGCGCCGGCAGAAAAAGAATACGATTGGGAACAGCAGTTCCAGCAGCACCAACGGTTCCGCGAGGCCAGCGCCGATAATACGGAACCCGATGGGTGACTGATGAAGGGAAGAAGTGGTATGCAAAACACAAAGAAACCAAATACTTCCCGGAAGAGCACATAGCACAGGAATTCCCAGGGATTGTACACTGGATTTACACCGCTGGGCTTAACTTCATCTTCGAAGAGCCCAGGGAGTGCAATCTCCATCTTATAAGGGAGTTCTATGCCAACTGGAACCCCACCCTCCGCAGTCACACCGTGAAAATCCTGGGGCAGGTTGTCACTTTTGATCCCCATCACCTGAATGCTATCTTGGGGGCGCGGGACACAAATGCCCATGTCCTTCGGCAGCTGAACATCACTCCACCTTATGCAGACATCAGACGCACTCTATGTGGAGCCCGTTCGACAGCACGGTGGGTAGGCACAAGGAGAGGGGCTACCATCAGACACTGACCTACTCTCAGATGAACTGGGAAGCTAGGATTTGGCTAAAAATTATGTGTTCCTACTTGATCCCGGAGGTGCACATGACAGATGTCACCCAAGATCGAGTTTGCTTGGTGTATGCCCTGATGAAGGGGCTAGAGATCAATGTTGGGGCGGTGATCATCTCCACCATAAAGAGAGCCCGACTACATCAGGGGCACAGATACGGGTTCGGTGGTTTGCTTACCACGTTCCTGAGGGGCCATGATATCGAGGAGGAGGCCCTGGATTACATCCCACAAATTGACAAGCGTGCCTTGGATGTCACCAAAACCAAGGCACCTGCCACTACTCATGGGTCAGTGCTCACACTAGCAGAGTGAAATGCTCGGGATGACTAGTATATGGCCCGCATGTATAGGATGCAGATGTCGCAGTTGCGCATTGGCGGGAGGCCGGCAACGGAGGATGAGCTATGGCAGCTCGAGCTGGATTACCCAGTCGGCGAGAATGCCCGAGCTCTATGCAGAGTGGGGCCCGCATTTGTGGAGCCCGTAGATGATGATGTCCCTACCAGTGAGGAGACACGCCGGGAGGACTCAGATGTTGAGTCCGATGAGGACAGTGGGGGCGATTCTGATATGGGTGACGAAGCAACGGCACCTAATGAAGAAGTTGAATACTTCGATTGATCAGGGAGTTTCACCACCTACCCTTGTGATATGTTGAAATTTTGTGAACACTAGGGACAGTGTTCGGTTTAAGTGTGGGGTGGGAGTAGTTAGGTGCCAGTTTCTTTGTTTATGTTTATGTTATGTTTTGCTGTTGTGCCTGTGAAAAATGTGACCTTGTGACTTTGTGTTATGTGTTCTGTAATTAAATTTTGTGTTGTAATGAATGTTGAAGCTACTGTGTGTTGTGTTGAGCTATTGTTGGTTGTGTTGTATGGTGTAAATATTTTTCAAATTAAAATTTTTATCTTTTTCTATCAAATTTTTTTTGAATTTTTTTGAAATTTTTTATGTTGGGTTTCTCGGCCTTTGTTTTCGGTGCTTTTACCGAGAATAGTCCCATTGAACCGAAGTCGTAGATAGTGACCGTTTCCTATGATGGATGGATGACGACCGTCTTAAGGGAAATGTAGTCTATAGGAGTAGTTTTTTTATTTTCTTTCTTTTGTTTGTTTCACAAACGTGTCGCTACTTCATGGTTCAGAATTCTTGTTATGTGTTCTACATGATATTAAGATGCAAAAGTGATTCTTATGAAAGCATGCAAATGTGGACATGTTGAGATACCTAGGCCATAGAGTTCGATTCGGTGTGATCGAGGCTTAATAGTGAATTCTTGTAATTAGTTGATTGAAGAGTATGTGAATATGTCTTGAGTTGAGCATGTGCAATGAGTGTGAGGTGAGGTTTCGATTATTCCATACTATTGTGAAATGTCTAGAACTTGCCTGGGGTGAGTACGAAATGAAATGAAGGATGTGTATTGTAGGAAAGGATATAGACATTTCTTTGATTAAACCGGAAGTTTCTCCATTATCATACCTACCTTGAATGTACATCCTAGTTAGCCCCATTGAGCCTTTAGCCTATTTTTTTCTTTCTTTGAAGAGGTACAAACCGAGCTTAATCCCTTCTTTTCATTAGCCGTGAATTTGATCCAAAGCTCTTAAGCGTTTAAGAAAAACAATTTTCCCACAGTGTAAAGGTGTGAGAATGGTGAAACGGAAGGAAAAGCGGAAGTGGCGAAAGTTAAAGAAAAGGTCAAAGGTGCACTTGCTGAAATTAAATAAAATAAAGATGTATAACTAATCTTTGCTAGTAAGTCGAGTGTGCTTAAAAAAATGGGACCAAAACCAAAAAAAAAATTCAAGAATGAGAGGATGAAGGAAGAAACAATGCCCGTAATGATGGTGGGATGTATTGAAAAGCGCTTAAGGAAGCTAGTTGTTATTATTGGTTAGCCTAGTATTTGCTAGTTCCTTAGCTTACATTACAACCCGTGAAGTCCTACGTGATCTTACATCACACGTCCTTATATTAGTGGAGTAATACACTAGAGGCAAGCCTATGGTTCATGACATGACGCATGTGAATTCATTGGGAGAGAGAGCGAAATCGTATTCATATACCCCTATATGTAGTGCTTTGGAAATCATATGATAGCAAATGGGGAAGTTCTCTTGTGTTGTGAGGGCACATGCTTGACGAGAGATTAAAATTCATGTCAGATGTCTTGATCAGTTGATTTGCACGAGTTTTCCAAGATCAAGAATTGATTCTTGAGCTTAGGAGATCTTAATGTGATGTACTTCATTGTATTGATGAGACCATGCATGTTTTCTTGATGATTTGCTATATTACATAATCGGTGTGGCCATAGCTTGAATTGTCGAGCCAAAGTAGCTATGCGTGAGGGTCAATTGCATGAGATGTGAGAATATTGTTCGAGGACGAACAAGAGTTTAAGTGTGGGGTAAGTGATCTTGGGCAGAAGTGCATGCCCAAGTGATACTCAAACGCTTCATTTCGTCTTGTTTATCGATTCTTATGTGTACATTCTCATGTGATTTTTAGTAGAAATGTGAATTTATACTAACCAACATGATTAGTGTTGTTTTGCAGGTAAAAGGAAATTTTGGAAGCTAATATACATGCTGGTGAAGATCGGGAAGGGACTTGGAAACAAGGAGTGGAAAATGACAAGGGAAAGCAGCAAAAATAGAGGCTCCGCGATAGAGCCGTGTCACGCTGCCATCGCGGAGGCACTCTGCCTCGGATGAAATAATTTTGGCAATTTCCAGTGAAGGTGCACGATAGCACCGTGGCACGTTGGCCAGGCTCCGCAATGCAGGCCGTGGCACGTTGAGGTGAAATTGCCTGGGAGCCGACTTCCAGTGAGGGTCCGCGATACCTCCGTGGCACAGAGGGAGTGCTCCGCGATACACTCCGTGCCACGTTGCTTGTTATTCCGGGAAAAATTCTCAAGAGTATAAATAGCACACTTAGGTTTTATTTTAAACATTCTGACTTGGTTGAGCAAGAACGTGGGTTACAGGCAGTTGAGAGGACGAAAATTCTAGGGTTCTTCTCTATCTCTTTCTCTTTTAACTCAATTGTTTGTATGAATTCTATTTATTTGATGATGTTAAATCCACAAATGAGTGGCTAATTGACTTCTTGCTGAGGTTATGAACAATTGTAGTGGAATGTAATTATTGATCAATTCAGTTTTCATCTTCTCTTCAATGGTTGTTCTATCAATTCTTGTTTTTACTGCATTAATGTTTGGCCAATGTTAATGTATATCTAAAAATCCAATTTTGATTTTGAAAAGGAAAGAAATTGGAAAGATTTGAATTGGTAGGATATGATATCTTCTTAGTTTAGAAAATTGGGAATTGATTTACATTCAGAATAGAAATATATCTGAAAGTCTTATTAGTCAATTAAGGAATCGGTTATGTATGGATAGAACATGAAATTCATTTATCACATAAATGTAGATTAAGGTTCATGATTCTTAAATTGGATAGGAGTCGAAAGTTCCAATCCATAGGCAATAATTCTTGACTAGCAACCGAAGAAAAGATTAGCTGAATTGAATTGATAAATTACCTCCCTGCATGTTTGTTTAAATCTCAGCTTGCTCATTACTATTGTTCAGACTCAAATTATAATCTTAACTTAGATTTTTATTACTTAGTAAAATCAACTCTCAAAATATTGTTTATTTGGTTGTCTGCATTATTAAAGATATAGTTCACTGACACTTAAGTTAATTAGTACCGTACCTCAGTCCCTGTGGGATCGATACTTGGCTTTACTTAAGCCACTTTACTACTTGTTCGACCACGTGCACTTGCGTGTAGCATCACCACAAGCCGAACAGTTCAACCAGAGCCTTGAGTTGAACGGTAGGACCAAATCGCATGGGCTAAACTCCCTTTTTATAATCTTCTTATCATGGTAAATCTTCATCCTCTCTTTATAAATAGCCGCACTCTCATAAGCTCTAAGTCGAAACTCATCCAACTCATTGAGCTGGTTAAATCTCAACTTGGCTGCTTCATTCTAGTTCATATTCAGCTTTTTCAGAGCCCATAGCACTTTATGCTCTAATTCAACCGGTAAATGACATGATATGCCATGAACCAGTTAGTATGGAGATGAACCAATGGGGGTCTTATAAGCTATGCGGTAAGCCCACAACGCATCATCGAGCTTCCTAGACCAATCTGTTTGTCTAGTATTCACTATTTTGGCCAGAAATTTCCTGATCTCCCTGTTTGAAACTTCCACTTGTCCACTTGACTGAGGATGGTAAGGTGTGGCCACCTTATGCTTGACACCATATTTTTCCAATAGGGTTCTAAAGAGGTGGTTACAAAAGTGGGATCCACCATCACTGCTAATAGCTTTGGGAGTGTCAAACCTGGCAAAGATATGCTTCTGCAGAAATGCTGTAACACTTTGGACATCAAGTACCTCAAAGAGGTTTGATCTGTATGGATGATCACCTTGGTCCCAAACAAGTATGCTTGAAATTTTTTGAATGCAAAAACCACCGCTAATAGCTCCTGTTCTGTGACCGTGTAATTCTTCTGGGCTATGCTGAGTGTTTTACTAGCGTAGTAGATAGGATGAAAAATCTTTGCTCTTCATTGGCCCAAAACAGCACCAAGAGAAACGCCGCCAGCATCGCACATGACCTCAAATAGAATAGACCAATTTGGAGCTATGATGATAGGAGCAGTGGTGAGTTTCTCTTTCAAGCACTCAAAAGCCCTCAGACATGCCTCATCAAACACGAACTTTACCTCCTTCTCAAGAAATTTGCACAATGGCTGTGCAATTTTTTAAAAGTCCCTGATAAATCGTTCGTAGAATCCTGCATGCCCTAAAAAGCTTCTGACTCCTTTTATGGAAATAGGGGGTGGAAAACCAGCTATAACCTCAATTTTTGCCTTGTCCACCTCAATCCCTTTTCTCCAGATTTTGTGACCTAACACTATTCCTTCCTTGACCATATAGTGACATTTTTTCCAATTTAGGACCAAGTTAGTTTTTTCACATCTTTTCAATACTTTGCCCAAGTGGTTGAGGCAAGATTAGAATGAGTCACCCATAATGGAGAAGTCGTCCATAAATACTTCAATGGTGTCCTCCACCATATCTGAGAATATAGACATCATGCAGCGCTGGAATGTCGCCGGTACATTGCACAACCCAAATGGCATTCTTCTGAAAGCGAATGTTCCATACGAGAAAGTGAAGGTCTTATTTTCTTGATCTTCTGGAGCAATGGTAATCTAATTATATCCCGAGTAGCCATCAAGAAAATAGTACCAACTGTACCTGCTAGTCTATCAAGCATCTGATCTAAGAATGGCATTGAAAAGTGGTCCTTTTGGGTCCAGTGGTTGATTTTCCTATAATCCATGCATACACGCCAACTTGTGACCGATCGTATCGGTATCAACTCATTCTTCTCATCGGGTAGCACTTTGATCCCAACTTTCTTCGATACACACTGTATCGGACTCACCCACTTGCTATCTGCGATGGGGTAGATTACACCAGCATCCAGCCACTTGATGGTCTCCTTTTTTACTACTTCTTGCATTGCGGGGTTCAGGCATCGCTGATGTTCTCTACTTGGTTTGAAATTTGGCTCGAGTTAGATCTTGTGAGTACATATTCCTAGAGGGATTCTGATGATATCATCTATGGTCCAGCCAATTGCATTTTTGTACCTTTTTAGTATTTTGACCAAAGCTCCCACTTACTCATCCAACAGATCTGCTGCGATTATTACTGGTAGAGTATTGTGTTCACCAAGGAATGCATACTTGAGATAGGGAGGTAGTGTCTTCAGTTTAAGGATCGGTGGTACCTCTATAGATGGCTTAGCCGGCGACATTGAACGATTCTTTAGATCCAGGTCTAACTTCTTTGGGCTGAAGTTATATGACCTTATTCCATTTAAGGAATTCACCATCTCCGTGTATTCCAGTCTCTCGTCTCCCTCATAATTCATCAAGATAGCTGTTAATGTGTCGATAGTCATCATCTCCTCCACAGGCATTGACAGCTTCTCATATTCCATCTAGGTGTTTGAAAAAGTCGTTCCCTTGATGTGTCCTGACAGAATCACTAAATAAAAACAAAGAAAATGTAAACAGGGAAATAACAACCAAAAGTCAAATACAAGCAATTAATCTAGTCGTAGATGTATTCCCCAGTAATGGCGCCACTTTTTAATAACGCTCAAACTCACACCTCCTGCTGAATTATGAAGCGGACATTGTCAATAAAGAACCCAACAAAAAGGTTAGGATCGAACTCACAGGAAATATGGAAGATCTAAACTAATGCCGGTAAGTGAACTTGTTGGTTAGTTACTCCAATTTAGGGGGGGTTAAGAAAACAAAAACTAAAACAACAATTGAGAGTATGATGTAAATCAAGATTTAAGAATAACTAGGATTTCTGTTCCCCATGGTTTCATAACGGCTTCGGGTGTACACACATGATCAATACTAATGCTTACTTATAGAACTGATAATCAGGGTTCATCCAAAACCACTTTCTTCTATGGTATAATTCGCCTTATACCATTCCTTTTTAACCTTATGTTCTGGAAGGTTCCACCATTCAGTTATCTTCTTCTTGTTGATCTCGTAAGCATCGTCTGATGAGAGAACACCCAAAGAATCTTTTCTTCTCTGCTCAGGTCTCATTTCACTGGCAGTAGGACTGGTAGGCATATCTCCTGCAGGTTCTTCATAGAAAACTTTAGGAATTGTGTGAGAATAATCCACGCCGTGAATTTTCCCTGGTTTACCATCATTCTCTGAAGAATTACTTTTATTACCCTCCCGGGGACAAAAAGAAGAAGGTCTAGCTAAGACTGGAGTAACAAGTATGGAAACATCCTCAAGGATGAAGCCGATCCGAGTAGCATTGCCTACTCAAAATTCAAAATCAAGAAGATTCTTTCACCATTCGATTGGCAGGTATCCCACCTTCATACGCCGATCAACCTTTCAAGGCCCTTCAGGCCCCAGACATACAATTGGTTCGACTACAGGGACGCATGGTTCAACTTCCTGTTCCTTAGGCCAACCAACCACACATGGTTCGTCAAATACGGGCCAGAAATCAGCAATAAAACCATTCCCAGATGGTTCTATGATTGGTGGAGTGCATTTGGGGGAAATCTTGAAGTTCTCCCCAAAAACTTTGCGGAAAGATTTGGTCAATTTCAAATTGATCTTGATATATCTACTTTACCTGAGCATATTAAATTATGCAAATATTTTATTATTAAAAAAATATCTTTCATTATTTCTTGGACATTTGCAGTTCATGAGTCTGACAGGATAAAATACTTGTCAAAAGAAATCTTTGCAAAAGGATGGACTCCAGCCCTCAAGAAGGATGATTCTAAGCAACCTCCCAAAAAGAAGGTAGCATAGAAATCAAAATCCAAAGAAGAGCTTAAGAAAAAGCTCCAGAAGGCTCTCTCAGAATTAGATGAAAATTCAGATGAAGAGTCAGCATCACAGCTTCTTGAAGAAGTTAGTTCATCCCAAAGTAGTGATAATGGGGATATGCTAAACCCGAAAGGAATAGCACAGTCCTATTTGAGTCTTTACTCGGATTAAAATCCCAATTGAGGATATTAAAATCCGGAATAATTGGCTTTCTTGGTAGAGATTTCACAGAGATCGGAATTACCAAAGAAAGAGTGATAGAGGGCCAAAGGTCCGGAATTATCACTGATTAAAGTCCTGAAAAGACAAATAGCAGCTGGCATAAAGCTACTGGCCGACATAACTTTGCTTAAAGACAAAGGCAAAACCATCCACTTTGCGGAAAGAAAGTCTCCACTCAAGAGATTCCCACTCAGACCAGATGGGACCTTACTTTGCGGAAAGCAGGTCTCCACTCAAAAAAGATTCCCACTCAAACCAGATGGGACCCGATAAAGATAATGCAATCCAAGTGCTCCAATAGAAAGGAAGACACCTAGATTACGTTATCTCTTCTCTGTCTATATAAGGCAGAAGTTTTTAGCTAAGAGGCATTCGAAATTTTAGACAACAAATACCCTTTTTAAGAGTTGGATGTCGAACCCAGAGGGACTGGACCAATTCAGCAATTATTCAAGTTCAAGTGTTAATTTAATCTTCACAAGTGTTGATTATAGACGTTTTCAGGAAATTATAATTAAGTCTAGGGGTGATCACAAAATACTTGAGAAACAATATAAGAAGCAACTAGAGTTAAGGTCTAATAATCATGCAATGCTACAATTCTCAATGGTTCGAGTATGAAAACTTCAATTGTTGTCTCACATAATTAAAATGCTATGGTCATGGTCTTTCAAGCCTCTAAACACGACAAACTAGTCTCACACCTACATCGTTGAGCAGAGATGTGACGTCCTAATTCGTGATCAATTTAATTACATGGACGTGGTTTACGGAGGCTTCACTCTTGATTATGGACTTTCGTACCTCTAATCATTTAACCGCACCTATCTTCACAACTACTTCTATGAGTGGTGATGTGATAATTCTAAGTCGGTGTCTAGCTTATCCTGTTTTATCAACCAAGCTAGGCAAATTAGGTATAATTTCTATTATAACCGCGAATCCTATCATAAAAATAAGAACTTGCTCCCTACATTCTCATGTTCTAGCCTAGGGTTACTCTTTCAAGCTTTTACCCAAGCTTAACATGTATGTTTTCATGGTGATCAGGCATAAAAACAACCATAATAAAGAATGTAAGACAAAACAACAACTAAAGACTCAAACCAAGACGAATTCATGCAGTTACAATCATATTACATAGCCTCAACCCTAGAGGAAGGGTTTTAGCTACTCATGTTCGTACAAATACTCAAAAACATGTTTAAAGTAGAGTACTTACAAGAATAATTAAAAGAGAATGAAAAATAAGGAACCCTAGGTAGAGTTCTTCCGTTCTCCCTTCGCTCCTTTATGGTTTCTCAGAAATATTTCGTGATAAAATAATTTTAGGAACTAAAGGATGAATTTATAGTAAGTGGAAATTGGCACTTTTTTTGCTGTGCATGCAATGGCTCCATGGCACGGAGGTGGACGCACCAATTTGCCTCTGTGACACAGAGGTAACGCGGACAGCTACTGGAAATTGCATCCTAATCATGTTGTGCGAAGTGCCTTCGCGACAACCGGTGTGGCACGGCCCAAATCATGCACGACGGCCAGCGTGACACGGCCTTTGACGCACAGCATTGCCTTCCATGGCATGGATGCTGGCACGCTGGCGCCTTGTAATTTTAGCTCTTCGTACGCATGGCCTTGGCGTGGCACGCTGCCTGGCGTGGCCAGCCTTGCCTTGGCATGTACACTTGACATATTTTGCATTCCACTCCCAACTTCATTCCTTCACTTCACCCATCATTATTGTTATACCCCATAAATTTCCGGCACATAGATGGCCTATTCACGTGTTGGTTAAGAATATTTGAAAGCCATGCATGCTAGAAAAGGCCCGGAAAAAAAAGATCGGACAAGCGCCAAGTCGGCGCGTCGCAAGGCAAAAATGCGATTTATAGTGTCCAAGTATATGGAGCTCGGTTTGTAATATAATTTCTTTTAATTAATAATAATTTCCTTTAATTAATGACCACCTCCTTTAAATAATAATAAGTCTTCCCTTTGATTAGTGATAATTTCCCTTGGAAATTCCATGAAAACGCAGAGAGGAGAGAAGACGGAGAAATTGGAAAATAATCGTTCGATTACGCTGCCAAACGAAGTCTAAACCCAAATTAACCTCAGGTACCGAGGTATTTAGCAGCAGAGAGCATTTCTACGGTTTTTGTTTCGTGAAATACGGCCGGCGAATCGTCGACCTACCGAACCAAAGTAAGTAAAATTACTCCAAATTAGTGTCTATGTGCTCCTAGCTGTGAAGTGAATACTTCTCCCTTCTGGACTTCTGAAAAATAGCGAGTTTTTGACCGTCTTTCGATAAGCCTAAGTTTAGGCTATAATTATATCGAAAGTGACGTTGTTCTTCAGGATAAAGCTATATTTAGTATTAATTGACGTATATCTGAATGCAGTTGGGAGAATTAGTTGGAGTATTGACCGAGTCTCGTCCGACAGTCGGATAACTCGAGGTTAAGGTATGTGAAGTTGTTCTTCGGCAAGTTAGTAAGTCTTAGTTTTGTGAATCATAATAAACTCCGTATTTGAAACTCTCGGAGTTGAATGTTGAGAATTGAATAAGTTTAGTAAATTCTGGTTTGCGTTGCCGTATCGTATTTTAGTCTGAAAGTTACAAAAGCATGCGCCCAAGGGCAAGTTAATATTCAGATTTCAGTATAGCCTATTATGTGATTAGCAAGCATGTTGTAGGATAAAAAGAAACAGAGATTTCAGAATCAGTCTAATCAGTAAAAGAATCAGTTCAGTATATAAACAGATCAGAACAAGAATCTAAATTCTAGATAGTCTTTTTAGCTATACATGCTTGCTATTTATATGTGCTATTTGTTTTTTTGAGACTTGTTATGGTGTGAGGGCACCTTATTGAGCGTCCTCGCCGCCCCTGGGTTGGTAATCGTGTCACCCACTGAGCGGGTGGGTTTTACGTCACTCCAAGGAGTGGCATGCCGTCCCCAGCTTGGACGAAGATGGGATGAAGCTTTCCCCATATCAGTCTGATCAGCATTACAGGTACAGCTCCGGTATCAGATAGCCCTGTTGAGCAGTGTCCAGGGAATCAGACCCTATCTGTTACTGTCCGTACATTCAGTTATTACAGGTGTAGCTCCGGTTTCAGATAGCCCTGTAGAGTGTGTCCGGGGATCCAGACCCTATCTGTTACTGTCTACACAGGAGTCCTCCGGACCCAGACATGGTTGCTTATATCGGAGACTATGGCCCGAGCCAGAGACCCAGGGGACCGATAGAGGAGCTCCGAAGTGAGTAGATGAGTGGAGAGACTTATGTTTGGTTGGTTTTGACTCGGGTAGGGGTATATAGATTGTTTGCTTGCTTGGCGCCATCCGGCTTATGGGGGTTGGTATTGGCTCCTGCTTGCTACTTGTATATATATTTATGTGCTATATATATTGTATACTAGCTACTAGACAGCAGGCCGTTACGTCTACAGGTACGCCTCTGCCTTATCAGTACAGAAAGTCCGATCCAGTTTTTGTTAGCTTCTTCAGATTCAGTTATCTCCTGCTATACAAAAATGCTAGTTATGCTCTCTTTATTCAATTGTTTTCAGTTGTATTATTTCAGTTGCTTTGTATACTCAGTATCAGTGATACTGACGCCCAGTGGGGCGCTGCATTACTTGCCTGCAGGTACTCATAGACGAGGAGGCGATCCCTCGTGATTCCAGTTTGCTATTGAGTATTCAGCTCCTATCATCCGGAGTCTGATTTCCAGAGGTGTAGCTCTTTTCCTTTTGTACAGTACGGGTAGGTCGGGGCCCTGTCTCGATCATTTCTGTTGTTATTCCTAGAGGCTTGCAGTCTGTATATATATTTCCCTGTGGTCAGTTGAGCCGGTCGTGTGAGGCCGTGCAGTTTGCTGTAGCTGTTTAGTATCTCAGATTATATTGGCCATGTGAGGCCTTAATTTGACAGTAGTGGTGACCTTGTCGGTCACATAGTCTTACAGTAGTCTTGTGTTGACATTGCAGATAAACTAGACAGCATGGTGGCCTTGTCGGCCCGCATAGGTTCCCTATTATGAGTGTGTTCTAGTTAGCTGTTATTACAGGTGCAGGTGGCTATAGGCCAGTTGGCCGGAGGCTGTGTTTACAGCCGTTATATAGCCGGTTTGTTTCTTGAAATAGAGCCAGAGCCAGCCAAAGCACCAGATGTGCTCAGGCTGGACCATTTAGCAGTCCGGAGTCTAGCAGGCACCAGATGCCCGTCATACCCCCCAAGGTGGGATGTGACAAACTTGGTATCAGAGCAGGTCGTGTCCCAGGGAGTCTGCAAGCCGTGCTAAGTAGAGTCTTGTCTATAGATGTGTTGTGCACCACATACTATAGGCAGGAGGCTGCAAGGCATGATAGGATGGTTACTCTTCTTTCTCAGCCAGTCGTGCTATAGAGCAGTACAATATAGGGTTAAGTCCCTAACACTTATCGTATTCTTTGTCTACAGATAAGAATGACAGATCAGCGACACCCTGTCACAGGCAGAAGGCTAGACACAGCAGCAGGAGAAGGCACTAGCAGAGTGCCTCAGATTCAGACAGAGTCAGCCCGATCTGAGGGCGACATAGAGGCTTCATCACAGCCCTCTCAGCCGTTCCCCTCTCACCAGGAGCTGTTCGGAACGACACCGCCTCCGATAGCTCCTGTGCCTTCGCCATCAAATCGGGAGGTTCGTAGCGCTGTAGTTATAATGGCACAGATGCTGGCCGCACAACGTCAGTTAGCACCACCTGTAGCAGCAGAGTCTTCAGGTGGGCCAGGTAGTTCCAGGGTTAGGGAGTTTTTGGCACTGGGTCCCCCGCAGTTTACAGGGTCAGATCCGGCAGAGGACCCCCAGGACTTCCTAGATCAGATGCAGAGGATATTCCGAGTGATGTATGTGACCCCTTCGGAGTCGGTTGAGCTGGCAGTGTTCCGGTTAAGAGATATAGGTATTCTGTGGTACGAGAGTTGGGAAAGGTCCCGAGGGAGAGATGTTACCCCTCCGACCTGGAACAGCTTCTCGGAGGCCTTTCTAGACCATTATTTGCCACGGGAGATCCGGCAGGCCCGGATAGACCAGTTCCTACATTTAGAGCAGGGGGCGAGGAGTGTTCGTGAGTATGCTTTACAGTTTGACTCCTTAGCCCGTTATGCTCCAGTCTTTGTTGATACTATGCCAGCAAGAGTTCACAGATTCATCATGGGCTTGAATCCGGAGTATATTGAGGCATGTATGACGGCGACGTTGCGAGAGGATATGGACATTGCCCGAGTACAGGCATTTGCTCAGACTATAGAGGGCCTTAGACAGCGGCAGCAGAGTAGTAGACAGATCAGTCAGGAACAGCGCCGCAGAGATAGACCAGATGAGATACAGAGGGAAGTTCAAAGAGGACCCAGGCCTCGACTATCAGATAGACCCCCTAGACTCCCACCTCCACAGCAGCAGCAGCGAGGTAGGTATGTTTGTAGAGGGCAGTCAGGGTTCAGTGGCAGTTCCAGAATGGTAGATTCCCCGCAGCAGAGAAGGGGGGAACAGAGTAGATTTGCACCCTCACCCTGCCCCTATTGTAGTCGACCACACTCCGGAGCTTGTAGATATGGCTCCACGGGGTGTTATATTTGCGGGCAGGAGGGGCACCAGATGAGAGACTGTCCGACCAGAGGTCAGGGGAGCAGAGGCAGTCAGGACAGGGGATCCGCAGGGCCACGAGCCCCAGCAACCTCAGCGGGGCGTGGGCCTTCAGGTTCAGCAGGCAGAGGCCGAGGTAGATTGGGAGCCTCCAGTTCAGGTACGGGTTCAAGCCGTACTTATGCTTTGCCAGGCAGACAGGATTCAGAGGCGTCTCCAGATGTAGTAACAGGTATGCTGACTATCTGTTCATACCCTGTTTACGTATTGATTGATCCAGGATCTACCCTGTCATATATTACCCCGTTTGTGGCACGGAAGTTCAATATTGCACCAGAATTATTACAGCGGCCCTTTGTAGTATCCACGCCCGTCGGTGACTCTATTATAGCTAGCAGAATTTACCGAGGGTGTATAGTAGAGGTTGCTGACCGTCAGACTACAGTAGATCTGGTCGAGTTAGAAATGATAGATTTCGATGCCATAATGGGTATGGATTGGCTAGTGCCGTGCTTTGCCAATGTTGAATGTTGGACCAAGACGGTCCGATTCCACTTTCCAGGAGAAGCAGTGCGGGAGTGGAAGGGCAGCACCGCTACACCAAAAGGTAGGTTTATTTCCTACCTTCAGGCGAGGAAATTGATATCTAAGGGATGTATTTACCATCTGGTCAGAGTTCAGGATGTCCGAGCAGAATCTCCGACGCTCCAGTCTATTCCGGTGGTGAACGATTTCCCTGATGTGTTTCCCGATGAGTTACCTGGCATTCCCCCAGAAAGGGAAATAGATTTTGCTATTGATTTATTACCAGGCACCCAACCGATATCGGTTCCTCCTTATCGCATGGCTCCTGCAGAACTCAGAGAATTAAAGGAGCAGCTGAAAGACTTGTTGGATAAAGGTTTTATTAGGCCGAGTACTTCACCATGGGGTGCGCCGGTTCTGTTTGTGAGAAAGAAAGATGGCTCACTCCGTATGTGCATAGATTATCGGCAATTGAACAAAGTTACAGTGAAGAACAAGTACCCGCTTCCCAGGATTGATGACTTATTTGATCAGTTGCAGGGAGCCAGATATTTTTCTAAGATTGACTTGCGGTCCGGATATCACCAGGTTCGAGTACGTGAGAGAGATATTCCCAAAACAGCATTCAGGACCCGATATGGACACTTTGAATTCCTGGTTATGTCCTTCGGGTTGACGAATGCCCCGGCAATATTCATGGACCTGATGAACAGTATTTTCAGACCTTTCTTGGACTTGTGCGTAATAGTATTTATTGATGATATTCTGGTGTATTCTCGCTCTGAAGAAGATCACCGAACTCATTTGTGGACAGTGCTCCAGATCCTCAGGGACCGCCAGTTATATGCTAAATTTTCTAAGTGCGAATTCTGGCTTAATTCAGTGGCCTTTTTAGGGCATATTGTGTCGGATGCTGGTATACAGGTTGACACGCAGAAGATAGAAGCAGTCAAATCATGGCCTAGGCCTACTACTCCGACAGAAGTCCGTAGCTTTCTGGGTTTAGCAGGTTACTATAGGAGGTTCGTTGAAGGGTTCTCGACTATTGCGGCACCTCTGACCAAACTGACACAGAAAGCAGCAAAGTTTCAGTGGACAGAGGCATGCGAGCATAGCTTCCAGGAGTTAAAAGATAGGTTAACCTCCGCCCCAGTGCTAGCCTTGCCGGAAGGTACAGAAGGTTACTCAGTATATTGCGACGCATCAGGCGTTGGGTTGGGTTGTGTGTTGATGCAGCATGGTAAGGTGATTGCATATGCCTCCAGACAGCTGAGGAAACACGAGAAGAATTATCCTACCCACGACCTGGAGTTAGCCGCAGTGATCCACGCCTTAAAAATGTGGAGACATTACCTGTATGGCGTCCATGTTGATATTTTCACAGATCACAAGAGCCTACAGTATATCTTCACTCAGAGGGAGCTGAATCTGCGGCAACGTCGCTGGTTGGAGCTGTTAAAGGATTATGATGTGAACATTCTGTACCACCCGGGAAAAGCTAATGTTGTAGCAGATGCTCTCAGTCGAAAGTCCATGGGGAGCTTGGCGTATTTGCAGCCCGAGCAGCGGGAATTGGTCAGGGAGATACATCAGTTAGCTGGCCTAGCCGTTCGTGTAGCAGAAACAAAGGACGGTAGAGCGGTAATTCAGAACACCGCCGTGTCATCATTAGTCATGGAAGTGAAAGAACGGCAATTTGAGGATCCTAACCTAGTTCAGCTTAGAGATTATATTCCGCTAGGCAAAGCGCCAGAATTCCAGGTAACAGAGGATGGAGTGCTGCATTGTAAAGATCGTTTATGTGTTCCCAATGTTTCAGGCCTCCGCCAGCATATCATGAACGAGGTACATTGCACCCGTTATTCTCTCCACCCTGGCGCGACAAAGATGTACCATGATATCAAAGAAAATTACTGGTGGCCAGGTATGAAAAGAGATGTTGCTGAATTTGTAGCCCAGTGTCCTAACTGCCAACAGGTGAAAGCAGAACATCAGAAACCAGGCGGTTTGACTCAGGATATAGCTGTGCCTCTCTGGAAATGGGAAGCTATAAATATGGATTTTGTGGCAGGATTACCCCGTACTAGACGCAGGCATGACTCTATATGGGTAATAGTTGACAGGTTGACTAAATCAGCTCATTTCCTGCCAGTAAGAACTACCTTCTCGGCCGAAGATTATGCTGGGTTGTATATCCGAGAAATAGTCAGGTTGCATGGAGTACCCGTATCCATCATTTCAGACAGAGGAGCACAGTTTACAGCTAGGTTTTGGCAGTCATTCCAGAAGGGTTTGGGAACGCAGATCAATTTGAGCACAGCATTCCACCCTCAGACAGATGGACAGGCTGAGCGCACTATTCAGACGCTCGAGGACATGCTGCGAGCGTGTGTGCTAGATTTTGGTGGTAGCTGGGATGAGCATTTGCCGTTGATAGAGTTTGCTTATAATAACAGCTATCACTCAGCTATTCAGATGGCGCCTTTTGAGGCATTATACGGGCGAAAGTGCAGATCGCCGGTTGGCTGGTTTGAAGCAGGGGAGTCAGCGATCATTGGGCCAGACATTGTTCAGCAGTCAGAAGAGAAAGTAAAGCTTATCAGAGAACGCCTATTAACTGCACAGAGTCGCCAGAAATCATATGCAGATGTACGGCGCAGAGACCTGGAGTTTAATGTGAATGACTGGGTATTTTTGAAAGTGTCTCCGATGAAAGGGGTGATGAGATTCGGCAAGAAAGGTAAGCTCAGCCCAAGATTTGTCGGGCCATATCAGATTCGTAGAAGAATAGGCCAAGTGGCGTATGAGTTAAACTTGCCGCCAGAATTAGAATCTGTTCATCCAGTCTTTCATATATCCATGCTAAGGAAATGCTTAGGAGACCCGTCAAGAGCAGTTCCAGTCCAGGATATCCAGGTTACAGAGGAGCTGGCCTACGAAGAGGTTCCAGTAGCTATCCTAGACAGACAGATTCGCAGGTTGAGAACTAAAGATATTGCGTCTGTCAAAGTATTATGGCGTAACAGGAACCTAGAAGAAATGACGTGGGAGGCTGAGGAAGATATGAAGGCTAGATATCCTCACTTGTTCCAGGCTTAGTCGGGCGACGGGTATGTCCGTATTATTATTTATGCAATACTTTATAGTTGTATATGTATGAAATGAGAAAGATTGATGTTAGCTATCAAGTGAACTCTATAGTATTGTGTGGAGTCCCTGTATTGGACTTTTCTACGTTTCAGGATTTTTGGGGTAGTCCATATTACAGGGGAAACTCTGCCAAAATTTTTCTAAGTAATAAGTTGGGTAAGCTGAGAAGTCCTTTAGATAGCAGATTTCATTCGAGGACGAATGTTCTTAAGGGGGGGAGAATGTTATACCCCATAAATTTCCGGCACATAGATGGCCTATTCACGTGTTGGTTAAGAATATTTGAAAGCCATGCATGCTAGAAAAGGCCCGGAAAAAAAAGATCGGACAAGCGCCAAGTCGGCGCGTCGCAAGGCAAAAATGCGATTTATAGTGTCCAAGTATATGGAGCTCGGTTTGTAATATAATTTCTTTTAATTAATAATAATTTCCTTTAATTAATGACCACCTCCTTTAAATAATAATAAGTCTTCCCTTTGATTAGTGATAATTTCCCTTGGAAATTCCATGAAAACGCAGAGAGGAGAGAAGACGGAGAAATTGGAAAATAATCGTTCGATTACGCTGCCAAACGAAGTCTAAACCCAAATTAACCTCAGGTACCGAGGTATTTAGCAGCAGAGAGCATTTCTACGGTTTTTGTTTCGTGAAATACGGCCGGCGAATCGTCGACCTACCGAACCAAAGTAAGTAAAATTACTCCAAATTAGTGTCTATGTGCTCCTAGCTGTGAAGTGAATACTTCTCCCTTCTGGACTTCTGAAAAATAGCGAGTTTTTGACCGTCTTTCGATAAGCCTAAGTTTAGGCTATAATTATATTGAAAGTGACGTTGTTCTTCAGGATAAAGCTATATTTAGTATTAATTGACGTATATCTGAATGCAGTTGGGAGAATTAGCTGGAGTATTGACCGAGTCTCGTCCGACAGTCGGATAACTCGAGGTTAAGGTATGTGAAGTTGTTCTTCGGCAAGTTAGTAAGTCTTAGTTTTGTGAATCATAATAAACTCCGTATTTGAAACTCTCGGAGTTGAATGTTGAGAATTGAATAAGTTTAGTAAATTCTGGTTTGCGTTGCCGTATCGTATTTTAGTCTGAAAGTTACAAAAGCATGCGCCCAAGGGCAAGTTAATATTCAGATTTCAGTATAGCCTATTATGTGATTAGCAAGCATGTTGTAGGATAAGAAGAAACAGAGATTTCAGAATCAGTCTAATCAGTAAAAGAATCAGTTCAGTATAGAAACAGATCAGAACAAGAATCTAAATTCTAGATAGTCTTTTTAGCTATACATGCTTGCTATTTATATGTGCTATTTGTTTTTTTGAGACTTGTTATGGTGTGAGGGCACCTTATTGAGCGTCCTCGCCGCCCCTGGGTTGGTAATCGTGTCACCCACTGAGCGGGTGGGTTTTACGTCACTCCAAGGAGTGGCATGCCGTCCCCAGCTTGGACGAAGATGGGATGAAGCTTTCCCCATATCAGTCTGATCAGCATTACAGGTACAGCTCCGGTATCAGATAGCCCTGTTGAGCAGTGTCCAGGGAATCAGACCCTATCTGTTACTGTCCGTACATTCAGTTATTACAGGTGTAGCTCCGGTTTCAGATAGCCCTGTAGAGTGTGTCCGGGGATCCAGACCCTATCTGTTACTGTCTACATAGGAGTCCTCCGGACCCAGACATGGTTGCTTATATCGGAGACTATGGCCCGAGCCAGAGACCCAGGGGACCGATAGAGGAGCTCCGAAGTGAGTAGATGAGTGGAGAGACTTATGTTTGGTTGGTTTTGACTCGGGTAGGGGTATATAGATTGTTTGCTTGCTTGGCGCCATCCGGCTTATGGGGGTTGGTATTGGCTCTTGCTTGCTACTTGTATATATATTTATGTGCTATATATATTGTATACTAGCTACTAGACAGCAGGCCGTTACGTCTACAGGTACGCCTCTGCCTTATCAGTACAGAAAGTCCGATCCAGTTTTTGTTAGCTTCTTCAGATTCAGTTATCTCCTGCTATACAAAAATGCTAGTTATGCTCTCTTTATTCAATTGTTTCAATTGTATTATTTCAGTTGCTTTGTATACTCAGTATCAGTGATACTGACGCCCAGTGGGGCGCTGCATTACTTGCCTGCAGGTACTCATAGACGAGGAGGCGATCCCTCGTGATTCCAATTTGCTATTGAGTATTCAGCTCCTATCATCCGGAGTCTGATTTCCAGAGGTGTAGCTCTTTTCCTTTTGTACAGTACGGGTAGGTTGGGGCCCTGTCTCGATCATTTCTGTTGTTATTCCTAGAGGCTTGCAGTCTGTATATATATTTCCCTGTGGTCAGTTGAGCCGGTCGTGTGAGGCCGTGCAGTTTGCTGTAGCTGTTTAGTATCTCAGATTATATTGGCCATGTGAGGCCTTAGTTTGACAGTAGTGGTGACCTTGTCGGTCACGTAGTCTTACAATAGTCTTGTGTTGACATTGCAGATAAACTAGACAGCATGGTGGCCTTGTCGGCCCGCATAGGTTCCCTATTATGAGTGTGTTCTGGTTAGCTGTTATTACAGGTGCAGGTGGCTATAGGCCAGTTGGCCGGAGGCTGTGTTTACAGCCGTTATATAGCCGGTTTGTTTCTTGAAATAGAGCCAGAGCCAGCCAAAGCACCAGATGTGCTCAGGCTGGACCATTTAGCAGTCCGGAGTCTAGCAGGCACCAGATGCCCGTCATACCCCCCAAGGTGGGATGTGACAATTATTTAGTCCCTCATATGCATTTTACACCTAAAAAACAAGGATTAATCATATTGGTTAGTGCATACCTAAATTTACATAAAATCGCATAAGAATGTAAGTGTATAATTTGGCAAACAGGGCTAAATTAAGCTATAAAATAGCACTTGGGCACGTAATTATGCCCAAGACCACTCACAATTGCTAAACTTAGAAAATAGCTAACGATCCTTTAGAGTTTGCAACACCATTGTTCGGTGCGTTTGTTGGGGTTATATATTATAAACCGACACGCAAGTGCACGTGGTCAAATAAGTAATAAAGTGGCTAAGTAAGCCAAGTATCGATCCAAGGAGGCTCAGGGTATGTAAAAATTGCCTAAGTATACTATATTCTTATTTTACTTCTAACTATGCTAACAACAACGTAACCAACAATTAATTGAGTTTTTGTTTATAAAATATATACTAAAACTATTAACAATTATTTACTATGAATTTAAACTATAGATATGAGCATGCCAAGGTTAAGAACAAGTAATGAATTCGATTGTAATAATAATTCGGTTAATCTCTTCTTCATGTTGCTAGCCAAGAACATTAGCCTAGAAATTAAAACTCTCGTATTTAATTTCACTTAAGAATCATAAACCATTCGTCTACATTTCTGTGATCAAATGCAATTTACGACCTACCAATACAATTCCGATTCCTAAATTGACTAATACGGCTTTCAAGTATATTTCTATCAGGAAAGCACATCAAAACCCAATTTTCCCAAATCAAGTTAAGAACAATACCCTATTAATTCACAACTTTCCAATTTCTTGCTCTCTCGAGTGAAATTGGACTTTTTAGATGTACATTAATGTTGGCCAAGCACTAATGCAGTAAGAACAAGAATTAATAGAACAACATGAAAGAAGAAGAAGAAAACCATATCATTTACAATCAAAATTCACTACCCATGTTCAAAACCTTAGCAAGGAAGAGAACTAGCCACTCATTTGTGGATTGATCATCCTAAAACAAGTGTAAATCATACATACAATTGATTGAAAGAAGAAAGGAAGAGAAGAAATCTCTTAGCTCTTTCGTCCCTCAACTGCTGCTAACCCACGTCCTAGCTCCACCAAGTCTGAACTAAAACTCCCTCTAATTAAAATAAACCTAAGTGTGCTATTTATACTAGAGAGAAATTTTTCCCGGAATAACAAGCAACGTGTCACGGAGGTCAACGCGGAGCACTGCCTCCGTGACACGGCGTGGACGCGGACCTTCACTTGAAATCCAGGGTCCGGTAAATTAGCCTCAACGTGGCACGGAGGCCAACACGGAGGCCTATATCCGTGCCACGGAGCTGTCGCGAGGCCTCACTGGAATTTGCCATTTAATTCCCTCTCCAGGCAGTGTGCCTCCGCGATGGTAGCGTGGCACGGCTCCATCGCGGAGCCCCTACAATTTGTGCCTTCCAATGTCTTTTCCAGGCTTGTATCCAAGTCCAACTCCGATATAGTTCCAACATGCATTTTAGCTCCTAAAAATCATATTTACCTGCAAAACAAATGCTAATCATGTTGGTTAGTATAAATTCACATTTTATTACCAATTACATGAGAATATATACACATTGCACACAAACAAGGCGAAAATAATACGTTTGAGTATCACTTGGGCATATAAATCTGCCCAAGATCACTTACCCCACGCTTAAATCCTTGTTCATCCTCGAACAACACATACACAACTCATGCAAATTACATCCCAACCTTCGTCACTATGGTGCGACCATTTACGCTACGGTCATACCGATTATTCAATTTTTGCAAATCATCACGAAAACATGCTTGGTCTTACAATACAATGACCTTTAATACATCAAGACTTCCTAGACTTTAAGAATTGATTCTTGATATCGGCAAACTCATGCAAATCAGCTAATCAAGAAATCCAACACGAAAATCAATCTTTCATCAAGCATGTGCCCTCACAACTCAAGAGAATCTTCCCCTTTTTGTTCATGCAACACACAAACATTCAAGTAGGGGCATATAAAAATTAATTTCACTCACTCTCCCAAAAGAATTCACATGCATCATGTCATGACCCATAGGCTTGCCCTTAGTGTATTACTCCACTAATATAAAGACATGCAATGTAAGATCACGTAGGACTTTAATGGGTTGTAACGGGGCTATGGATCTAGTATATATATTGGATTAGCCAATAATAGTCGCTAGCATCCTTAAGCGCCTTTTCGACACATTCCCATCGACTCATGGACATTGTTCCTCTCTTTTCTCTTTTTCTCCCATTCATGCTGGTTTACTTTCGTACTGCCCATTTCATCAAACACACTTGACACAAAACAAAGGGTTTTCATGTACCCTCAATATCATTTAATTACAACAAGTGCCTCTTCAACATCATCTTTTCTTTCTTCACTCTGCTTTTCTTTTTCTTTTCACTCTTTAATACTTTGGGAAACATTTTCTTTTCTTTGTAAGCGCTTAAGAGCTTCGTATAGACTTTAAGGCTAATGAAAAGAAGGAATAAAGCTTAGTTTATACAATTTTGGACAAAAGAAAGAAAGAAATCGGCTAAAGGCTCAACGGGCTGACTAGGGTATACAACATATAAAAAAGGTAGAATTTGACAAGAAAAAAATGGAAACTATCGGTTAAAAACAAAGAAATTCCTACATCCTTTCCAACACTACACCTCCTTCATTTCGTTTTGTAAACACACCAGGCAAGTTCTAGACAATTCACAATGGCATGGAATAACAATACCTCACTTCACACTTCATGCACATGCTCGAATCAAGATTCATTCACAGACTCTCTAATTAGCCAAACACATGAATTCAAAATTAAGCTTCAATCATACTGAATCAAATTCTATAGCCTAGGTAACTCAACATATTTACCAAATTGCATGCTTTCAAACGAATCATTTTCACATTTTGAACATCAGTTACACACGCAACGAAATTTTTGCAACCATAAAGCAACTACAGTTCATTGATGCAATCCACCAAAGAAAAATTAAAAACAAATTAAAATCCTACTCCTACCGACTACATTTCCCTTAAGACGGTCGTCATCCATCCATCATAGGGAACGGTCACTAACTATGACATTCGGTTCAATGGGATTATTCTCGGTAAAAGAATCGAAAACAAACTCCGAGAAACCCAAAAAAATAAAAACCAAAAATTTTTGCAACACATCGATCATTTCGATAGAAAGAAAATATTTACAAGTGCAAAATATTCTCGAAAATTTTTGAAAAAAATATCGATCATCTCGATAGAAAAAATAAAAAATATTTACAAAATATTTACACTGGCAACCATAACTTTTCATACCACACATCATTAACCACACAAACAAATATATACAGATACACCCCAAATCAGTTCATAACAGGGAAAGCACAAACATACATACAAACCAAGGAAAAACATATAGCAAATTAGAGCCCAAGTCCCAGCACCTAGCTACTCCCCACCCCACACTTAAATCGAACACTGTCCCCAGTGTTCACAAAAATTACAAAACAAAATTTCGGGTGGTGGAACTCCCTGATCAGTCGAAATATTCGACTTCTTCATCTGGTGCTACTGCCTCGTCGCCCATATCTGAGTCAGCTCCATTGTCGTCATCGGACTCCACATCGGAGTCCTCACGACGTGTCTCCTCATCAGTAGGGACATCGTCATCCGTCGGCTCCACAAAGGCTGGTCCCACTTGGCATAAGGCTCTGGCATTCTCGCCAAATGGGTAATCCAGCTCCAGCTGCCATAATTCTTCCTCGGTGGCTGGTCTCCCACCAATCCGTAGCTGCAGCATCTGCATGCCGAACATACGTGCCATGTACTGATCGTCACGAGCATGTCGCTCGCCCAAAGTCAGCACTGGCCCGTGTGTGGTGTCGGGGGCCTTAGTTTTTGTCACATCGAGGGCCCTCCGCTCCAACTGCGGAATATAGTCCAAAGCCTCTTCCTCAATGTCGAGGCCTCGGAGGAAGGTGGTGATGAGTCCGCCAAACCCGTATCTGTGGCCCTGGTGCAGTCTGTCTCTCTTCATGGCAGATATAATGACCGCCCCAACATTAATCTCAAGCCCTTTCATAAGGGCATACACCAAGCATACACGGTCCCGGGTCACATCCGTCATGTGAACTCCCGGGATCAAGCACGAACACACAATCTTCAGCCATATTCTGGCCTCCCTGTTCATCTGCGAATAAGGCAGAGTCTGGTGGTAACCCCTCTCCTTATGTCTACTCCATCGGGTTGTGGATCGAGCCCCACACAACGTACGTCTGATGTCGGCGTACGGTGGGGTGATGTTTAGCTGGCGGAGAACGTGAGCGTCTGTGTCCCGTGCTCCAACGATGGCATTAAATTGGTGGGGTTCCAGAGTGACAATCTGCCCCCTGATTTTTATTGTGTGGCTTCTGATGGCCGGGTTCCAGTTTGCATAGAATTCCCGGACCAAATGTAGGTTGCACTCCTTGGGCTCCTGAAAGATAAAGCTGAGCCCAGCTGCCTCGATTCTCTGCACAATACGTGGGAACTCCTGTGCAAGTGGTTCCCGTGCAATATGTTCCTCGGGGAAGTACTTGTTTTCTTTATGTTTCGCGTACCACTTCTTCCCTTCATCGGTTACCCATCTTGTTCCGTATTGGCGGCGTTGGCCGCGCGGAATAGCTGGTGCAGCTGGGACTGCAGTGCCCAACCTCAATCTTTTCCGTCCGGTGCCTGAGGTAGAAGCACCCTTGCCCTTGTCCTGTCGACTTGCCATTGTACCTGTCAATATACATAAACAAGCACAAAGTTAGGCTAAATACAAGTTAACTTAGGCTAAGGTCGGGTTAAACTAAGTTTACCCCACACTTAGTCTTTAACTATATTTACAATACTTCGGCAAGGATTACTCTATTTACAACCCCAAACACAAGCAACTATAAGGTATATTGCTTAGTGCGTTCACAAAACATTTCGACAGCATAACGGTTAGCGTACTACTCAGACTTCATACAGCTACTCCCAATCCTACTATCAATAGCAATCCATTCATCACACTTAGCAACAAAACAAAAAAAACAAAAACAACAACGAAAATTCTATGTACATACAAATTTAAATAATCAAACCAATTTACAAAATTTTCGCATTTTCCCCAACAATTCGAGAATTCGTCTTCTCTTAACATTCATACAATATTTACATCGACTTATCTCAATTTACAACCACACCCCGGCATCTAATTCATCAAACTATCAAGTTCCCCAATTCAATTTCAATAACTCAAGCCCTAGAATGCAATATTTCAATCAAATTCGAATTATTCACATAATCGACAAGTTCAAACGCTAATTACAACAATCCGAACATAATCAATCACAAAATAATTCAACATCATGTTTAATTGCTACTTGGGGTGATATATTTCACCTCACATGCTCAAATTCAACTAAAATCGCCAAAAACTTGAGAGAAACGATGAAAACATACCTTTTAGTTGAAGAACCGAAGAAATTTGACGTTTTCCTTGCCTATTAGCGTGGCACGTTGGTTGGAGAGGGGGAATTGGGTGTTTTGGTCGCGGAGGAGGAGAGAAATGGGGAGAAAAGAGGCAAAATCGGGGTTAATTTAAATAAAAACACGCGGGTCACCTGGCAACCCGATGTGACCCGGCACTGAATAAAGGGCAACGTGTCACGGAGGGTAACGCGGAGCCCCTCCTCCGTGACACGGAGCCAACGCGTTGGCTCTCTGGAAATTTTAAAAAATCTAATTTTGCCTTCAACGTGTCACGGAGGGTAACGCGGAGCCCCTCCTCCGTGACACGGAGCCAACGCCCCAGTGCACTGTTTCTTCAATAAAAATTATTTTCATACCTTGCCTTATTTTTTCCGCTTCCATGCATATTTTTCTCCATTAGACCTGAAAATAACCTCACTAAATGAAATTGGTTAGATTAATAGATTTTCCTAACTACCATGAAAAAAATACTAACTAAAACGAAAAAATTTGTACGAAATCAAAAAAAAAGAAAAATTAAAAATAAAAAATAAAAAATACAAATTATGTACACTATACTAAAAGAAGAAAAATAGAATATTTTTCTTTTCACGGGTTGCCTCCCGTGCAGCGCCTGGTTTACCGTCGCGGCTCGACGTCCATTATGCTCAATTATCTACTAGGGTGAGGGATGATTTTTCACGATCCTTGTCCTCCCCCCAGTAGTTCTCAACCTCATCTGGTGGCCTTCCTGTTAACTCTCGGGAATCATTCATCATATCAGCATTCCCATGATCAATCACATTGATCACCGAGAGTTCCTCATTTACAATCGGGAGCTTGGGTGCTTTGTACACGTCAAATACTTCTATCTTGTCATGTGCCCGCATTGTAAATTGACCCGCAGCTACATCAATTAATGCTTTTCCGGTTTCCAAAAAGGGACGTCCCAAAATAAATGGGACTTCAGCATCTGGTTCAAAGTCCAGAACAATAAAATCGAACGAAAAAATGAGGGAGCCCACTTGCACTAACACATCCTCAACAATACCATCCGGTTTAGCTAAGGACCTGTCCACTAGCTGCAAGATTACTGTGGTAGGTCTAGGACTCCCTATACCGAACTTTCTGAACACCGAAGATGGCATCAGATTTATACTTGCCCCCAAGTCGCATAATCCACGAGCTCGGATACTTTGCCCAATAGTCAGCTGGATAGTAAAACTTCCAGGGTCTTTCAGTTTCGTGGGCAGTCTATTCTGAATCCGGGAAGTGCATTCCTCCGTTAAAGCCACCGTGGCATACTCAGTCAAATGACTTTTGTTAGCCACGATGTCTTTAATATATTTTGCATACTTTGGCACTCCCTGCAAGACATCAACAAGAGGTAAGTTAACATGTACCTGTTTAAGCACCTCCATAAATTTCTTGAAACACGCCTCCTCCTTGTGTTTCTTAAGTCGTTGAGGGAACGGGGGTGGAGGCCTTTCTAATTCTGCTTCTTTAGTCTTCCCCCTATCAGAACTTTGTTCCTCCTCAACATCTGCTGCTCCTGACTTTTGAGGCGGTCTTTCCGGTTCCACCTCCTTCAACTGTAAACCACTCCTCGTGGTCACTGCATTAACCTGCTTCGGATTAGGATCCGTGTCGCTAGGTAGTCCTCCTCTGGGTCTTGTATTTTGGGCACTAGCAAATTGCCCAAACTGATATTCAAGTGCCTTGGTCGCCAACTGATTGTTCTTCACTTCGGCTGCCAATTTAACATAGTCAGCCTGCAATTGTGCCTGATTAGCGATCATGGTTTTGAACATCTCCTCAATAGTCGGTGATGGTGGTGGAGGAGGGGCATTGTGATTTCTGAATTGAGCTTGATAGTTTTGTTGCCCTCCTTGATTTATCTGCATACCCTGACCAGAACTTTGGCCTTGTTGCTTGTTGCTACCCCACGAAAAATTCGGATGGTTCCTCCAATTTGAGTTGTAGCCACTACCAAACTGCTGCTGATTTCTCTGTGCATTGCCCACAAAGTTAACAGAATCAGGATTTGCACCACAGCATTCAGCTGAATGCTCACTACTACCACACACTTCACACCACATCTGCTGGACTGCATTGACCGAAGCTGAAGGCTGGTTCAAGTTCATATTGCTGAAGTGATTATTTAACTGATTTTGCAAGGCAGCTATCTGTGCAGCGATAGCTGTAAATCCATCCACTTCAAGCACTCCCGCTGCTTTCCTTGCTCCACCTCGAGATGAATGTGCATTCCATTCTGGATTGCCTTGTGAAATTCGGTTGAGCAAAGTGTACAGCTCCTCTTAAGTCTTTTCCAGTGCTTGCCCTCTAGCTGCTGAATCTAACAGAATTTTAGTGTGGGGTTCCAAACCCTCAATAAATGTGTGTACCAACACCTCATTGGACTGATGATGATGAGGACAGTCCCGCAACATGGATTTAAATCTTTCCCAGGCTTGATATAAATTTTCTCCCTCCCTCTGTTTAAAACTTAGAATTTGACTTCTAAGTCTGGCTGTTTTACCAGAAGGGAAAAATCTAATCAAAAACTTTCGTGCAAGATCATCCCACGTTGATATAGAATTGGGTGGTTCAGCTTTTAACCACCTCTTGGCTTCACCAAGTAAGGAAAAAGGAAATAAGGTGAGCCGAACATAATCAGGTGACACTCCAGCGGGTATATAAGTGTCACTTATCTCCAAAAAGTTTTGGAGATGTTGTTGTGGATCTTCATGAGGGAGACCGGTAAATTGCCCGCTTGTGTGCAAGAGTTGCACCATATTCTGCTTTAATTCAAACCTCCCTCCAGGATCTGGTTTGCGGATGCTAGAATGTACATTATTAGTGTGTGGGATTGCCACCTCGCGAACCGGCTTGCTGCTACTTCATCGGGCACTAACACTGCCCTCACAACTGGTGGATTTTGTTGCTCCATAATAGATTGTCGGAACAACTGCAGCTTCTTTTGTAGAGCTTCTCTACGTTGACTATGAAATTCACGTTGAGGCTCTAAGTAAGATTCCACCAGCTCCTTGTCCCTTGCCAGTGTTCACAGAAACAAAATCTGCAAAATACAGGCTAAGACCAAGTTGTTAACACTTAAGAAAATAAAAATAAAAATACAGTAAATTTACACTAAACACAATTTCACAAATTTGCCTAGCCTCCCCGGCAACGGCGCCAAAAACTTGTTCGGTGCGTTTGTTGGGGTTATATATTATAAACCGACACGCAAGTGCACGTGGTCAAACAAGTAATAAAGTGGCTAAGTAAGCCAAGTATCGATCCAAGGAGGCTCAGGGTATGTAAAAATTGCCTAAGTATACTATATTCTTATTTTACTTCTAACTATGCTAACAACAACGTAACCAACAGTTAATTGAGTTTTTGTTTATAAAATATATACTAAAACTATTAACAATTATTTACTATGAATTTAAACTATGGATATGAGCATGCCAAGGTTAAGAACAAGTAATGAATTCGATTGTAATAATAATTCGGTTAATCTCTTCTTCATGTTGCTAGCCAAGAACATTAGCCTAGAAATTAAAACTCTCGTATTTAATTTCACTTAAGAATCATAAACCATTCGTCTACATTTCTGTGATCAAATGCAATTTAAGACCTAGCAATACAATTTCGATTCCTAAATTGACTAATACGGCTTTCAAGTATATTTCTATCAGGAAAGCACATCAAAACCCAATTTTCCCAAATCAAGTTAAGAACAATACCCTATTAATTCACAACTTTCCAATTTCTTGCTCTCTCGAGTGAAATTGGACTTTTTAGATGTACATTAATGTTGGCCAAGCACTAATGCAGTAAGAACAAGAATTAATAGAACAACATGAAAGAAGAAGAAGAAAACCATATCATTTACAATCAAAATTCACTACCCATGTTCAAAACCTTAGCAAGGAAGAGAACTAGCCACTCATTTGTGGATTGATCATCCTAAAACAAGTGTAAATCATACATACAATTGATTGAAAGAAGAAAGGAAGAGAATAAATCTCTTAGCTTTTTCGTCCCTCAACTGCTGCTAACCCACGTCCTAGCTCCACCAAGTCTGAACTAAAACTCCCTCTAATTAAAATAAACCTAAGTGTGCTATTTATACTAGAGGGAAATTTTTCCCGGAATAACAAGCAACGTGTCACGGAGGTCAACGCGGAGCACTGCCTCCGTGACACGGCGTGGACGCGGACCTTCACTAGAAATCCAGTGTCCGGTAAATTAGCCTCAACGTGGCACGGAGGCCAACGCGGAGGCCTATCTCCGTGCCACGGAGCTGTCGCGAGGCCTCACTGGAATTTTCCATTTAATTCCCTCTCCAGGCAGTGTGCCTCCGCGATGGTAGCGTTGCACGGCTCCATCGCGGAGCCCTTAAAAGTTGTGCCTTCCAATGTCTTTTCCACGCTTGTATCCAAGTCCAACTCCGATATAGTTCCAACATGCATTTTAGCTCCTAAAAATCATATTTACCTGCAAAACAAATGCTAATCATGTTGGTTAGTATAAATTCACATTTTATTACCAATTACATGAGAATATATACACATTGCACACAAACAAGGCGAAAATAATACGTTTGAGTATCACTTGGGCATATAAATCTGCCCAAGATCAACCATCCTCAAATGAGCGGTATGCTCCTCCTTGCATTGAGAATGCGCAAGGATGTCATCTATGATGACAATGATGAACATGTCCAAATACCTCTTGAACATCCTGTTCATCAAATCCATGAAAGCTGCAGGAGCATTTGTTAGTCCAAATGACAACCACAAATTCACAGTGACCATACCGAGTCCTAAAGGCTTTCTTTGAAATGTCACACTCCTTAACTCTGAGCTGGTGATAGCTGGATCTAAGGTCTATACTCAAAAAGCTCTTGGCACCCTGAAGCTGGTCAAACAATTCATCAATCCTAGGGAGGGGATACTTATTCTTGATTGTGGCCTTATTCAATTGGTGATAGTTAATAAACATTCTGAGAGTACCATATTTCTTATGAACAAAGAGGACAGGAGCACCCCACAAGGACTTATTAGGACTGATGAAACCCTCATCTAAGAGATCCTTCAACTGCTCCTTCAACTCTTTTAGCTTAGCTGGAGCGATTCTGTAAGGTGGGATTGATATGGGTTGCGTATCACGGAGAAGGTTAACACCAAAGTCAATCTCCCACTCGGGAGGGACTCCTAGCAGATCATCTAAAAATACCTCTGGATACTCACATACAATTGGGACTAACTGGAGAGTCGGGGTTTCAGACTTAGAATCATTAACCCGAACTAAATGATATATACAACCCTTGGAGATCATCTTCCTGGCTTTAAGATAGGAGACAAAGAGACCTACAGGCACAAGCTGAACTGCCGTTCCCCTTTAGGACTGGTTCACTTGAAAATCAGAACTTTATTGATCGTGTTCTAAAATTGATTAAGGCATAACACAGATACAACCAATCCATATCGAAAATAGCATTGAAATAGATTATATCTAACTCTACTAAGCCAACTGAGGTGACCTTATGAAGAACTATAACAGGGCATTTTTTGTATACTTGTCGTACAATAATTGACTCACACACAGTAGTAGAGACTGAGAATGGTTCTGATAGGATTTTGGAACTAACATCGAAATTAATAAAAACATAAGGTATCCCAAAATATAATTGTCCCCTATATCTAGAAATGCATAAACATCAAGAAAGAAAACTTATAACATTCCAGTGACCACATTTGGTGAGCTCTCCTACTCCTGGTGTGATGATAGTGCATAGAAATAGTTCTGGTGATGTCCACCACTGATACTAGAAGACGCTTCCTGCTGAGATGGGTGAGTTGTTGGGTTTGCTAAAGTAGTAGTTGGGGCACCACCTCTACAATCAACCTTTCTGGCTGATGGGTAATCCCTGAGTCTGTGTAGGGGTTTCCCACACCTGAATCAAGCATCTGAGCCAACTAAGTACTCTTTTGGGTGGTTCTTACAACACTTCCTACAAGTTGGGAAAGTGAGCTCCCCTAACATGCTCTTCTTACCTCTAGATCCCGATGCTCTAACTCTCTAATCTCCTATAGGCATAGATGGGACACTAGCTGGTGATGGAACAAAGTCTGATGATCTCTACTGAGACTACGAATGATGTCCACCACCGACCCTCCATAGGGATTACTCAAAGTGTCCTGTTCTAGCCCTCTTGGTCACCATCTCCTTCTCCTTCAACTTTTCCTCCTCGATTTGTTGAGCATGAATCATGAGGCAAAAGATATCCATATCACTTATAAGCATAGTGGTCCTACACGCGGTGACCATTAAGTCGAAGACTCCCAATGCAAACTTGCTCATGCGAGCCCTCGAATTAGCAACCATCTTCAGAGCATACTTAGATAGTTGAGTGAACTTCAAGGTATACTCCTAAACTAACATGTTGTTTTGTTTCAAGTTGATAAATTTTTCCACCTTCGCTTTGCTCATCTCCTGAGGAAAGAACCTATCCATGAAAGCAGTCACGAACTCATTCCAGTCCACAGGAACTGCTCCTGCCCTATGGCCCTCCTTCCACTGCTTGAACCATATGTGTGCTACCCCTTTTAGCTGATAGGAGGCCAAATCCACACTCTCCACTCCAAAAATCCCTATGATATGGGTGATCTTCTAGGTCTACTCAACAAACTCTTGTGGATCCTCATCCATATTGGAACCATGAAACTCTGGCGGATTCATTCTAGTGAAGTCTGTCACTCTCGCAGCTGCAGCACCCCTATTGGGGTTCACAGGTGCAACTGTCTGCTGATTGACCTGTGTCGTCATAGCTTGGGCTAGCATCTGAAAAGCAGTGCTAAACTTAGCATGAGTCATCTACTCATTCATAGGATTCGCTGGAGCTGGTGGGGCTGGTTGATGCCCATTTCAGTTGCCATTTCGCCATCTATAGGCTATTCAGGGAGGCATTTTCTGCAAAGGCATTTAGCATGAGTTACAGAAATAAGAGAGTTGAACTTTATCGCACGATGTAGATCATGAAATAAGAAAATTTTCCTAAATCACCTTGTAGCCTCTTCCTTATAAGTGTGGTGCACTTCACACTCAGGAAAAGACTTTGCTTAGCGCGGCTTTCAGATACTCTAAGACACACCTAAACCTGATATTCTGATATCAAGTTTGTCATGAGTCGAGCATAGACCCCAGACATAACACTGGACCTAGAATCACGGATGGCTCCAAGCAAACCCATGGCACATGCATGACATAATCTTAAGCATAAACTAAGCAGAAAAATCAAACATATTATAAAGCATAAATGGAAGTCTAGGATATCATAAAATGTAACAGGTCTACAAGTTAGGCTGAATATCTCAACATAACTGTCTGAAAAGCCTCTAATCATAAGATGAGCTATTGGGACAGGCCCTAAAATAGCTCGGTTAAGTCTGAAACTGGACGACATGAAAACAAAACATAAGACTAACTGATGTCCTTGGATGATGAGGACTTACTCAAAGGTGAGACTTGGATAAATCGGAGTGGGAGCAAATCTAACATCGGGGCTGAGACTAATCACCCGAACCTATATCATGAGATGATATAGCATAAAACAATGCGGTCAATACTTTGAATGTACTGAATATGTTAGTTAAGTAAAACATGATAATAAAATGGTAAACTGAAATCATGAGTATGAGATAATATAAAACATGAGATTCTAATCATAATCTAAATATAATGGCTCAAGGTTTTCAAAAACTGAATCATGAAGCTGGACATGACTGAAATCATAAGTAAAAACTCATGAAGTGTGTTCGGTCTGTTGGCTATGGGTGTATAGCTACACGCAAGTGCACGTGGTCGAACAAGTAGTAAGTGGCTTTAGTAAGCCAAGTATCGATCCCACAGAGACTTGGATGAAGTGCAATCTGCTCAAGTGTACTATATTTTATTTCTAAAAATGCAGACAACAGTGTAACCAAGAGTTTGATAGTTTGTTTTATAATTTTTATACTAAAGCTAAAACAATTATCTACTTTGAGTCTGAACTATGAATGAGAGCATGCTGAGGTTAAACGAACATGTAATGAAATTAATTATCGTCATACTTTGGTTAATCTTTTCCTCCAGTTGCTAGCCAAGAACTATTGCCAAGAGATTAAAACTCTCGTATTTAACCTCACTTAAGAATCATGAACCATCCACCTACATTTCTGTGATTAAATGCAATTCATGTTCTAGCCATACAAATCCGGTTCCTAAATTGACTAATACGACTTTCAGGTATATTTCTATCCTGAAAGCAAATCAAGACTCCATTTCCCAAACCAAGTAAAGAACATATCCTATTAATTCACAACTTTCCAATTTCTTGCTCTCTCGAGTGAAACCGAACTTTTAAGATATACATTAACGTAGGCCACATATTAATGCAGTAAGAACAAGAATTAATAGAACAACATGGAAGAAAAGATGAAAAACCAAAGAATCAATGATCACATTTCATCACAATTGTTCATAACCTCAGTAAGAAGAGGAATTAGCCACTCATTTATGGATTAAACATCTTTAAATGAGTGTTAATCATACAAGCAATTGAATTAAAGAAGAAAGAAAGAGAGAAAAAACCCTGATATTTTCGTCCCTCAACTGCCTGTAACCCACGTTCTTGCTCCACCAAGTCAGAATATTGAAAAATGAACCTAAGTGTTCTATTTATACTGCTGGGAATTTTTTCCCGGAATAACGAGCAACGTGTCACGGAGTGCATCGCGGAGCACTACCTCCGTGACACGCTGCGGACGCGGACCCTCACTCGAACTTGGGGTCCAGGAATTAAAGCTCAACGTGGCACGGCGTGCAATGCGGAGCCAAGCCACCGTGCCACGGACCGGACGCGGACCCTCTCTGGAATTTGGGTGAATTTTCCCTATCCAGGCAGAAGGCCTCCGCGATGGCAGCGTGACACGGCTCCATCGCGGAGCCCCTTTATTTCATGTTGTCCAATGTCTTGTTCCTTGCTCGCATCCAAGTCTAACCCCGATATCATCCAACATGCATTTAAGCTTCCCCAAAATCACATTTTACCTGCAAAACAATGCTAATCATGTTGGTTAGTATAAATTCACATTTTATTACCAATTACATGAGAATGTATACACATTGGTAGATAAACAAGGCAAAAATGGTACTTTTGAGTATCACTTGGGCATATAAATTTTCCCAAGATCACTTACCCCACACTTAAATCCTTGTTCGTCCTCGAACAACAATCCTACACTTCATGCAATTTACATCCCAACCTCGCTACTTTCGTTCGACAATTTAGGCTATGGTCATACCGATTATTCAATACAGCAAATCATCAAGAAAACATGCATGGTCTTATCAATGCAATGACCTTCAATACATCAATACCTCCTAGACTTTAAGAATCAACTCTCGATATTGGCAAACTCATGCAAATCAGCTGATCAAGAGATCCAACACGAAATTAATCTTTCATCAAGCATGTGCCCTCACAACACAAGAGATTCTTCCCCTTTTTGCTCATATGACTCACAAAATTTTAAGCAGGGGCATGTAAACACAATTTCGCTCTCTCTCCCAAAAGAATTCACATGCATCATGTCATGACCCATAAGCTTGCCCTTAGTGTATTACTCCACTAATATAAAGAAGTGTGATGTAAGATCACGTAGGACTTTAACTGGTTGTAATGGAAGCTACGGAACTAGTAAATATTGGGTTAGCCAATAATAGCCACTAGCATCCTTAAGCGCCTTTTCAACACATCCCATCAACTCATGGACATTGTTTCTTTTTTTTTCATCATCCCATTCTTGATTATTTTCTTTAGTATGGCCCATCGTATTAAGCACACTTGACACAACAACAAAGATTATTCATGCACCTTCATTATAGTTTATTTATAGCAAGTGCACCTTCAACCTTTTCTTTTCTTCTATCACTCTGCTTTTTCTTTTTCTTTTCACCATTCTCACTCTTTGACGCTTCGGGAAAATGATTTTCTCTTCTTAAGCACTTAAGAGTTTTGTATAGACTTTACGGCTAATGAAAAGAAGGAATTAAGCTCGGTTTACACTTTATGACAAAAGAACAAATAATAGGCTAAAGGCTCAACGGGCTGACTAGGGTATACAATCAAGGTGTGTACGACAAGAAAAAATAGAAACTCTCGGTTAAAACAAAGAAATGCCTACATCCTTTCCTACAATACACCTCCTTCATTTCGTTTTGTACACACACCAGGAAAGTTCTAGACACTTCACAATAGCATGGAATAACAACACCTCACTTCACACTTTTTGCACATGCTCAATTTAAGATGTATTCACAGACTCTTCAATCAGCTAATTACATGAATTCAAACATTAAGCCTCAATCACACTGAATCGAATTCTATGGCCTAGGTATCTCAACATATTTACAAAGTTGCATTCTTTCATACGAATCACCTTTGCATTTTAAATATCATGTACAACACGCAACCAGAATTTCGCAACCATATAGTAACTACAGGTTTTGGGATGGAACCCACCAAAGAGAAAAACTGAAAAATAATTGAAAAATAACTACTCCTACCGACTACATTTCCCTTAAGACGGTCGTCATCCATCCATCATAGGGAACGGTCACTACTATGACTTCGGTTCAATGGGACCATTCTCGGTAAAAGAACCGAAAACAAACGCTGAGAAACCCAAGAAGTAAAAAAATTGTTGAAAATATCGATCATTTCGATAGGGAGAAGAAAAAAGAAAATATATATATATATGTGTGTGTGTGTACAAAAATGTTTTGAAATTTTATAAAAAAAAAATCTCGATCATTTCGATAACAAAAATATGTACAGAATCAGCTAGCAACATTCAGCAACACACATCAATTTAACATAAATTTACAAATACAGAACAACACTTTAACACTTCACAGGGCACAGGGAACACAAAATGTCACATGCACGACAACAAAATAGAGCATACATACAAAACAGCCCAGCCCAGCACCTAACTACTCCCACCCCACACTTCGATCGAACACTGTCCCCAGTGTTCACAAAAATTAAAATAACACAAAATCGGGTGGTGGAACTCCCTGATCAGTCAAAGTATTCCACTTCTTCGTCGGGTGCTGCTGCTTCATCTCCCATGTCTGAGTCGCCCCCATCGTCATCATCGGACTCCATATCGGAGTCCTCCCGACGTGTCTCCTCGTCTGTGGGGACATCATCATTTGTGGGCTCTACAAATACTGGCCCCACTCGGCATAGAGCCCTGGCGTTTCCGCCGAAGAGGTAGTCTAGCTCGAGCTGCCATAGCTCCTCCTCTGTCGCCGGCCTCCCGCCTATCCTCAGCTGGAGCATCTGCATCCGATACATTCGAGCCATATACTGGTCATCTCGAGCATGTCGCTCGCCAAGTGTAAGCACTGGCCCGTGGGTGGTGTCGGGAGCCTTAGTTTTAGTAACATCTAAGGCCCGCCGCTCCATCTGCGGGATATAATCAAGGGCCTCCTCCTCGACATCTTGGCCCCTGAGGAAGGTGGTGAGTAGTCCACCAAAGCCATACATGTGCCCCTGGTGCAACCGGGCTCCCTTCATGGCGGAGAAAATTACCGTCCCCACGTTGATCTCCAGCCCTTTCATCAGGGCGTACACCAGGCATACATGATCCCGGGTTACATCTGTCATATGTACCCCCGGGATTAGGCATGAGCAGACTATCTTCAGCCAGATTCGGGCTTCCCTGTTCATCTGCGAATATGGCAAAGTCTGGTGGTAGCCCCTCTCTTTGTGTCTGCTCCATCTAGCTGTCGATCAGGTCCCACATAATGTGCGTCTGATGTCCGCATACGGTGGAGTAATGTTCAGCTGTCGGAGTACGTGGGCGTCTGTATCCCGCGCTCCTATAATGGCATTGAGGTGGTGGGGCTCCAAAGTGACTATTTGCCCTCTGATCTTGATGGTGTGACTTCTGATAGTCGGGTTCCAATTGGCATAGATCTCCCGAACCAGGTGCAAATTACATTCCTTGGGCTCCTCAAATATGAAATTGAGCCCAGCTGCCTCAATTCGGTGGACCATCCTAGGGAACTCCTGTGCCAATGGTTCCCGTTCTATGTGCTCCTCGGGGAAATATTTGTTTTCTTTGTGCTTCGCGTACCACTTTTTCCCCTCATCAGTCACCCATCGCATTCCGTATTGGCGGCGTTGGCCGCGTGGAACTGCTGGTGCTGCTGGGACTGCTGTGCCCAGTCTGATTCACTTCCTTCCGGCGCCCGAAGTTGATGCGCCTTTCCCTTTCTCTTGCCTGCTTGCCATTTTATCTGTCAACCCAAGTAGACAAGATCAATGTTAAGCTAACGGATATTAACTTCGGCTAAGGTCGGGTTACGCTAGGTTACCCCACACTTAGTCCTTAGCTACAGTTACAACAATACGGCAAGATTATCTTTATTTACACACAATAAACAACTATACAATCATGCTTAGTGCGTTCGAAAAATTCGACGGTATATCTTCTGTGTACTACTCAGACTTCGTACAGCTAATCACAATCACTACCATCGCTAACATCTTAACCATCGCACTTAGCAAGGAAAAACAAAGAAACAAAAACAACAACAAAAATTTATCTACACGAACCTATACAACCAACTAAATTCTCACAAGTTTCAACATTCCCTTAACCCAAGAATCCGTCATTCTATTAACATCCTAACAAATTGTATATCGACTCATCGCATTCAACATGTACATCCCGGCATGGAATTCACAATTTCACTACATTTTCAACTTCAAATTCAAAAAAAAGCCCTAGAATTGATATTATCAAGAAAATTCGATTAATTTATGCAATTGACAAGTTCAAGCAATCATAACGACATTCCGAACATTCATCAACAACAATTTACTTGAATTCATGATTAATTTCTACTTAGGGCAATTTAGCTCAGCTCACATGCTCAATATCGAAGAAAATCGACAAGAATTTGAGAGGAAATCGAAAAACATACCTTGACTTTGAAGAATCGAAGAAAACTTGTTGAATTTCTTGCCTTACTTCGTGTCACGTTGATAGGGGATGGGTTTTGGGGGGTTTGGTCGTGGAGAGATTAAAAAATGAGGGAAAAGGGAGGGTTTTCAGGGTTAAAAAGTAGGGAAATCGCGCGGGTCACCCGGCGACCCGGTGTGACCCGTCGCGATATACACGGCAACGTGTCACGGAGTGCATCGCGGTGCACTGCCTCCGTGACACGGAGCCATCGCGAGATTGTTTTGGAAATTTTTTAAAATTTCCGGATTATACCTCAACGTGTCACGGAGGTAACCCCGAGGTCCACCTTCGTGACACGGAGTTGTCGCCTCAGCTCACTGTTTGCCACTTTTTATTAATTTTTCATACCTCGACTTTTCCTTCGCGAATCCGTGCATATTTTCCTCCGTTTGACCTGAAATTCATCTCACTATACAAAATTGGTTAGAATTATAGGTTTCACTCTAAATACAAATAAACAAAAACTAAAACGAAAAATTTTGTAGTCAATCAAGAAAAAGAAAATGAAAAGAAAAATCTATTTACACTTTACAAAAAGAAAGAAAAAAAATTTCACCCACGGGTTGCCTCCCGTGCAGCGCCTGGTTTACCGTCACGGCTCGACGTCGTTAAGCTCAGCTGTCCTCTAGGGTGATGGACGATTTCTCTCGATCACCGTCCTCCCCCCAGTAGTGCTTACACCTTTCCGGTGGTTTTCCCATTAACTCCCGTGAATCCTTAATCTGCTTATCATCACCTTGATCAATCATATTTCACCGAGAGTTCTTCATGTACCATCGGGAGCTTGGGTGCCTTGTACACATCGAACACCTCCACCTTGTCATGTGCTCGCATTGTTAGCTGCCCCAAAGCTACGTCAATTAGTGCTTTCCCGGTTGCCAAGAAAGGACGTCCCAAAATAAATGGGACTTCCGCGTCTGGTTCAAAATCCAGCACAACAAAATCTACCGAGAAAATTAGGGAGCCAACTTGCACCAGAACATCCTCTACAATGCCATCAGGTCTGGCTAAGGACCGATCCGCCAACTGTAAGATCACAGTTGTGGGTCTAGGACTCCCTAAACCCAACTTTCTGAATACCGATGAAGGCATCAAATTTATGCTCGCTCCCAAATCACACAATCCACGAGCTCGGATGCTCTACCCAATAGTAATCTGGATAGTAAAGCTCCCAGGGTCTTTGAGCTTTGTGGGCAGTCTATTTTGAATCCTGGAAGTGCACTCCTCCGTTAGAGCCACCGTAGCATACTCAATCAACCGACTTTTGTTTGCCACGATGTCCTTTATATACTTAGCATATTTTGGCACTCCCTGCAAGACATCAACAAGAGGTAAGTTAATATGTACCTGTTTCAGCACCTCTATGAATTTCTTGAAACACGCCTCCTCCTTGTGTTTCTTTAGTCGTTGAGGGAACGGGGGTGGAGGTCTTTCTGATTCAGCTTCCTTAGTCTTCCCCCTTCCAGTATTGTGCTCCCTCTCAACTTCTGCTGCTCCCGACTGTTGAGGTGGTCTTTCTGGTTCCACCTCTTTCGGCTGCAAACCACTCCTTGTGGTCACCGCATTTACCTGCTTGGGATTAGGATCCGTGTCGCTTTGCAGTCCTCCTCTAGGCCTTGTGTTTTGGGCACTAGCAAATTGCCCAAATTGATATTCAAGTGCCTTGGTAGCTAACTGGTTGTTTTTCACTTCGGCTGCCAATTTCACATAGTCAGCCTGCAATTGAGCTTGGTTAGCTATCATGGTCTTGAACATCTCCTCAATGCTGGGTGATGGTGGTGGAGGAGGTGCATTGTTGTTTCTGAATTGTGCTTGATAATTCTGTTGCCTTCCTTGGTTCCTTTGCACACCCTGACCTAAACTTTGCCCCTGATGGTTGTTGCTACCCCATGAGAAATTAGGGTGATTCCTCCAATTGGAATTGTAGCTACTACCATACTGTTGGTGGTTCCTTTGCACATTACCCACAAAGTTTACCGAGTCAGGATTGGCTCCACAACACTCAGCTGAGTGCTCACTGCTTCCACACACTTCACACCACATCTGTTGTACTGCATTAACTGGGCTTGAGGCTGGTTCAATGTCATGTTGCTGAAGTGGGTGTTAAGTTGATTTTGCAATGTAGCTATCTGTGCAGCGATAGCTGTAAACCCATCCACTTCAAGCACTCCTGCTGCTTTCCTTGTCCCACCTCTTGATGAATCAGCATTCCATTCTAGATTGCCCTGCGAAATACGGTTCAACAAGGTATACAGCTCCTCATACGTTTTCTCCAGCGCTTGTCGTCCAGCTGCTGAGTCTAGCAATATTTTGGTGTGGGGTTCCAAACCCTCTATAAAAGTGTGCACCAGCACATCATTGGACTGATGATGATGAGGACAATCCCGCAACATGGATTTGAATCTCTCCCAGGCCTGATATAAATTTTCTCCCTCTCTCTCTTTGAAACTTAGAATCTGACTTCTAAGTCTTGCTGTTTTACCGGAGGGAAAAAACCGTATCAAGAATTTCCTTGCAAGATCATCCCATGTAGAAATAGAATTTGGTGGCTCAGCTTTCAACCACCTCTTGGCTTCTCCCAATAGTGAGAATGGGAACAATGTAAGCCGGACATAATCTGATGACACTCCAGCAGGGATGTAAGTGTCACTTATCTGCAAAAAATTTTGGAGATGTTGCTGTGGATCTTCATGAGGGAGACCGGTAAACTGCCCGCTAGTGTGCAACAACTGCACCATATTCTGTTTAAGTTCAAATCTCCCTCCTGGCTTAGGTTTGCGGATACTAGATGTAACATTATTGGCATGTGGGATTGCCACCTCGCGAACCGGCCGAGCTGCTACTTCTTCGGGCAATAACACTACCCGTACTACTGTGGATTCTGTTGTTGCTCCATGATCGTCTGTCTGAGCAACTGCAGCTTTCTTTGTAGAGCTTCTCTCCATTTACTGTGAAATATCCTTTCTGGCTCTATATACGATTCCACCAGCTCCAAGTCTCTTGCCAGTGTTCAACAGAAATTAAGTCTGCAAAATACAGGCTAAGACCAAGTTGTCAACACTAAGAAAATAAAAATACAGTAAATTAACACTTAAAACAAATTCACCAATTGCCAAGTCCCCGGCAACGGCACCAAAAACTTGTTCGGTCTGTTGGCTATGGGTGTATAGCTACACGCAAGTGCACATGGTCGAACAAGTAGTAAGTGGCTTTAGTAAGCCAAGTATCGATCCCACATAGACTTGGATGTGTAATCTGCTCAAGTGTACTATATTTTACTTCTAAAAATGCAGACAATAGTGTAACCAAGAGTTTGATAGTTTGTTTTATAATTTTTATACTAAAGCTAAAACAATTATCTACTTTGAGTCTGAACTATGAATGAGAGCATGCCGAGGTTAAACGAACATGTAATGAAATTAATTATCATCATACTTTGGTTAATCTTTTCCTCCAGTTGCTAGCCAAGAACTATTGCCAAGAGATTAAAACTCTCGTATTTAACCTCACTTAAGAATCATGAACCATCCACCTACATTTCTGTGATTAAATGCAATTCATTTTCTAGCCATACAAATCCGGTTCCTAAATTGACTAATACGACTTTCAGGTATATTTCTATCCTGAAAGCAAATCAAGACTCCATTTCCCAAACCAAGTAAAGAACATATCCTATTAATTCACAACTTTCCAATTTCTTGCTCTCTCGAATGAAACCGGACTTTTTAGATATACATTAACGTAGGCCACACATTAATGCTGTAAGAACAAGAATTAATAGAACAACATGGAAGAAAAGATGAAAAACCAAAGAATCAATGATCACATTTCATCACAATTGTTCATAACCTCAGCAAGAAGAGGAATTAGCCACTCATTTGTGGATTAAACAACTTTAAATGAGTGTTAATCATACAAGCAATTGAATTAAAGAAGAAAGAAAGAGAGAAAAAACCCTGATATTTTCGTCCCTCGACTGCCTGTAACCCACGTTCTTGCTCCACCAAGTCAGAATATTGAAAAATGAACCTAAGTGTTCTATTTATACTGCTGGGAATTTTTTTCCGGAATAACGAGCAACGTGTCACGGAGTGCATCGCGGAGCACTACCTCCGTGACACGCTACGGACGCGAACCCTCACTGGAACTGGGGGTCCAGGAATTAAAGCTCAACGTGGCACGGCGTGCAACACGGAGCCAAGCCACCGTGCCACGGACCGGACGCAGACCCTCTCTAGAATTTGGGTGAATTTTCCCTATCCAGGCAGAAGGCCTCCGCGATGGCAACGGGACACGGCTCCATCGAGGAGCCCCTTTAATTCATGTTGTCCAATGCCTTGTTCCTTGCTCGCATCCAAGTCCAACCCTGATATCATCCAACATGCATTTAAGCTTCCCCAAAATCACATTTTACCTGTAAAACAATGCTTATCATGTTGGTTAGTATAAATTCACATTTTATTACCAATTACATGAGAATATATACACATTAGTAGATAAACAAGGCTAAAATGGTACTTTTGAGTATCACTTGGGCATATAATTTGCCCAAGATCAAAGTGTATATTGATATAAAATATCATAAGTCATAATATCGTGAAGCATAAACATGAACATGTATAGAAAATCATGGAAAAGTAGGAGATTCTTATAACCGACATACTCCAAGTGAGTATACATGAAGCCCAACTTATAACCTAGCTGGGATGTATGTCTATTCCTTCCCAAGGGTATGAATCATAAAGGCGTGATATCATTCATGATCCTAGTAGCCCAAGAAATACATTCTCAACTGGCGAGGACTCTTTAGACTAGGGGCGAGGGAGACACTCTTAACTGGCGAGGACCCCTCATCTTACAGTGGCATGTAATTATGGGACTCGATTTGTCTAGAACCCTTATTCGCTTGGTGTTAGATACTGCTCCCAAAACATACATAATGCTTATATCATATTCATGAAGCATACTAGGTTTTGCACTGCTATTTAGAAATCATGATATTTATAAATTGTATAATATACGTGAACTAGCCATGAAAACAATACCGGAGACCGTCCATGATATATAAGCTTGAGATTCATACATAGTTGGACAATTCATCATAACTTGAAAGTAAAGATTATGAGAGTTTTCATAGAAATCATGCAATTATATTTATAAAATATAGTTTAGATCATGCGAGAATCAAAAGCGAAAGAGATCATAGAGTTTTCATCAAATTTTGTCTAACCCTAGAATTTCAATAAAATCATAACTGGGACATGAATTCGTGAAATTGTGATTTGATTGGGCATGAGAGTATAAGAAATCACCCATTCATGATCGTATATACCTGCCTTGAAGAGTTTTTCTTGATTTGATTTGGAGACCTAAGAGAATTGAGAATAAGAAGATGAAGAACCCTAGTTATTCCTTGAGAGATAATTTCCAACTTACGGTGTTTGAAGAGAATGAGGGTTAGAGCTAAGTAAAGCCCATTAATACACCCCTTAATAAATCCAAAATGACCTCAGGGTTAGGGCTAAGTAAATCCCATTAATACACCCCTTAATAAACCCAAAATGACCTCAATTAGGAGTTAAAAGCATAGGAAGTTATGATAACACCCTTAGGAAATCGTATTAAAAATTTGCCAGATGGAACCCACGACATAACAAATGGACCTCTGGTCCTACCAACGAGTCATTCCTTGCTTCATTGCCACATGATTCTACTCTGAACAACTTTTTGAACCTAATCCAACGTGCCCATCCCAGGAACCAAAGGGTCGTCCCATCCATTCATTGGATCTAGCAGATTTTCATCAAAATTCTAGACCTCTATAGGACGGTTCTACCAATGACCCTTCCTAAGGGATATTTTATGACCCAGTGCCAACTCCTGCTGGTTCTCTACTTAAAGTCTCGAATTCAATCTTAGGGGCTTTTGGTTCATTACAAATAAAGTGTGCAATATGTTGTTGGGAATATCCTTTGCCGTCAAACTATTGGAACTTAGGAGGTTGATAGCCAACATGCATATTTAAGTTATCAATTTTTTGTGTATACGACTTTACATATGTGAGAGAAAATTTGGATGAGGACTCTAATTTATCTTTGATGACCCTCATAATGAAGTTCTTGAATCGGTCAACAGGAATCAAGCCTTCAGCGGTGGCTTGAATCTCTTTAATTGTTATTGTTTGCTTTATAGAGGACTCTCCTTTCTCTTGAATTTCAGAAAGCTTCATAGACGATTGACTTGATTCTCTCTTAGTTATGTTCTCCATCTTATTTGTCAACTTGGAAAGCTTAGTATCTTTTTTCTTGCACGTGCTTTGTCAAGCCTTCAACTTCTTTAGTTAAACTTGTAAGTTATTCTTCTATAGTAGAAACGTCAATCATCACTGTTTGCATAACCTTCATGGATGTTGGATAATAGCATGATCGTCACATAGATTAAATTTTGTCTGGCTTACCTTATGCAGTGTAAGTGGAGAAAATCTGTCTCTTGAAGTATCATCATCTCCTGTCGTGGTAGAGTTCTTGGATCCATAAAGATCAAGCAGAGCTAGAGTCTTCTTAATCCATTTAGCAACATTGCTTCCTCTTTCTGATACATTGGTAGAGGATCTTGCTCCTTTTAGGGCTGAAGATCCAAAGACTTGAGTTGATGCAGATGACATTTGGAGTGCTTGTTGTCCCAGCATGCTTGCTTTGCTTCTCGTGACCGGTCCAAAAATTTCAAAGGTAACACCGAGGATGTTTTCCACATCAACAGAGAACTTGGAGTAAGTAGCCTTCGGGGAATTTGACTTGGAGTTGATTTTCTTTGACGCCATTTTGATGTCTTGATCTTTGAAGGTTAAAAAGATGATATGAGAGGTACAAAATGTCCCACTGGGCATAGAAGAATTTGTATACAATAAAATCTGCATCGAGAAAATAATAATCAGGACGAAAAAAATATTGTAACAATTATAGTATTTTATTTTAAATATGAGTGTTGCAAATCTCTATGAATCCTGTGATTCTTCTTTTCGAATATAAATTCAAGAACTTTTGAGCTTGATCTTGAACTTGACGGATTTGATCTTAACTTGTATTTGAATTCAAGGGTTTGAAGTTTGATCTTGAATTTGGTGGTCTTGATCTTGACTTGTATTTGAAATACCTGAGTGCTTGAAGGCTTGTAGCTTGTAAAGAAATCTACAATGTTTGATCCACGAGCTCTCTGTAGTGTCTCGTTAGAATTTTGGTTCCTTTTTCTTAATTATGTGACCCCTATTTATAGTTATAGAATAAAAGGGTTGTGATGAGAACAAACTCTTTTCGACCAATCAGATTGAAGTTGACATGACGATATTTGATTGGTCGAAAAGTGTCACTTGTACATGTGGTGCATTTTAATTGTCTTTGATTTGACTAGGCATGTTATGTTATTTTAACATGTAGCATGATCCTATTGACTTTCTTACTTGAATTGGTGTACCACGTCATTTGACATGTTTCACCAATTTGGGTCTCTAGGAAGATGACATTTTTAACTTAGCAAAGTGGACTCATCATTTGTAGCCCAAATTAAGAATTAGCCTGATAAAATTAGATCATTGATTAAATTCATATTTATTAAATTTAAATAATTAATTCTCTTATATTAATTTATAATATTTATTTAAAATAATATATTTTAAATTTAATATAATTTAACAACTTTATATCATTAGAAAAAAAATATTAACTACCGTTTTTCTGGATCAGGCTTGCGTAGGATATGAACTAGAGTTTTCCCCTTCCAATAAGAACATGTCACTGCATACGTAAATCATATGCACATTTAATAGCAATAGCATCAACTAACAGCCAAGAAATTTCTATGTAATCCGTGCGTTTGGTTTCTTTAAAAGTCCGTCTGATTTGACTCAAATAAAATAATTGATAAATATTAAGTGTTAAAAAATAATTTTAAATTATAAATTTTTCAATAAAATATTAACTGTTATAAAATAATTTTAAATTGTAAATTCCTAATTAAGGTGCAGATCATATACTAGTACTAGTTATTAAAAGCTAGAAAGCTAAAAATCAAAATATCTGAATTCGTAGGTCATAGAAAATTCTCATTCTTTTTATTAGATGAGAAATGGTATGAAACATGGCTTCAACAACCAGTTCAGCGTTATGGTGGCGTCCATTTTGATCCAACTTTCATACTCCATTTTGATAAAATATTATTGAACACCAGGTATTCAATTAGTGGTGCTATTTTTTATTTCTCTGGTAAAACTTTCTTGGAAAGCAACAAGTATGGTGTATAATCACGAACTGCCTACAAGCTTGACCAATATTCAAATTAAAATTACTCCGTTAAAAACTCAAGTATAGAAAAGCTGATTCTTTAAATATATTTTGTAATTCAAAACATTGCCTTTTACACCTAGTGACGTACGGGGGTTTTGATCAATAGTGTTGTCGGTTTTGATCAGTAATATTATCTTTTAAAAATCAAAAATAATAAAAGAAGTCATGAAAATTAGAATTCACATACTTGCTTTAAAATATTTATTCAATTGATCTACACAATCATTTATGTCTAAAAATGTCAATTTACACAATATATTTTCTATACTTATTTTCGCCTTTTAATTACTCATACATATTTAATAAAAAAATTTAACGAATCAGTATCACGTGATACCTCGAGGCCTTAATAAATCCACCCCTGTTCACGCCAATTTTATATCATAAAAGAAATTAATTAGTGGACAGATTTACAAAGCTTAGCATCCAATTTATACCAAAAAATTAAATTCTAGCAAATTTTAAAAAGTGTTACTTTAACTCTATCTCAAAAGAAAATTGAAGAAGGATGTTGAAACTTTTTCCACAAATTACTTTTACGAATTACGATGGCTTGAGACGGACTTCGATGTCAGCAATATTTGGACACTGGCCAGGAGAATTAGATATTTTCTTATATCTTAGAGATAGCTAACATTTGAACATAATCAATTTAATGAATTAATTAAGTGTTCGTATTTAATTTTTATTTAAAAAATATATATGTTATATGTGTAACATGAGATGTGCAATTTAATTTGTTAAATTATGTTATCTATCATTTTTATCAGATAACTAATTCATAGTTATTTTAAAAATTTATCGTTAATTACTCCATAAATCATCTGCTCATATAAATATATTTTATACTATTAACATAAAGTTAAAGCAAGGATACCACCACTCATCCGAATTTAAAATCATGGACAATCTATGAGTGTCAGGAGTGCACATTGAAAATTGACAAATTATATCAAAAAATTGATTCAAATTGAAAAAAATTGATGTATTGAAATTTTTTTTATCATAATTATTTAGATTAATTTTAATTAAAATAAATTAAATCAAAACTAAACTGACATTATATGTATATATTTGTTTAAAATATTTTTATAATATAATTTGTAGGTATTTTTTAAACTTTTTTATAATTTATGTTTCAAAATATATTATTTTATGTCGGACTTAAAATTTTGAATGATCTAGTAAGTTTGTTATGAAATTATAGCCCATAGGATGTCTATTAACTCAAACAAAACTCAAAGAAAATTATGTTCATTTTTATTATCTCTTATTAATATTATTCGTTTTTATTATCTTTATCATTGGCTACGGTATATTTTAGCAGCATAATATTAAAATTTATCTCACATTTTGTATTATTTTTTTGAAAAGAATCATATGATTATCGTATCTTACTAGAATGAAAAATATTAATTACATATTTTGTGTTGAAAAGATTTTATCAGTACAATATCAAAATAATTGAACCAAATAAAAAAATTAATTTTCTTAATTGAATTTATATTTTTTAAAAATTCAACATGATTAATTTAGTTTAATAAATGAAAAATCAAATCAAATCGGTCAACGCACACCCTTATTTAATACTCTCTCAGTTCCAGTTTAATTATTGGGATAAGATTTTTATATCAATTAAGAAAAAATTAATAGAAATGGTAATATTACTAATATAACTCTTTTAATTTTTTGAAAACATACAATAATAATTTTTTTCATATTTTAAAACAGCTTTAAGTATTATGAGTAGAATTTAAAAAAATATAATTAAATATTTTTTATATTTTAAAACTAGCAGATATTTTAAAAAAACTACTTCTAATATATCTAGCAATTACAATAAAATAAAAAAATTACCACCAATGAAATAAATTTTAATTCTTTATAACACTTTGGGAATCTTTAGAATTCGCCGGAAGAAGATGGATGGCTTCTTCTCGATGTTATAACCGCTATATTATATACCTGTGCAAGTTCAAGTACTAAATGTTACCACATGCAGCAGGTACTTGATTAGTGCTTGCATTTTATACCTATTTTTTTGTTAACCCACTCAATTCTTCGTAACTTCATATTTAAACGAAGTGGATAAGTGGTAGGAGCGCATCTATGTGTATGGGCGAGGGTATCGCGGTACCCGAACATCTCAATTGAAACTCTATATATGTGTACATATGTATGAGATATTATATAGATATTAGTTCTGTCACCCACAGCAACAACAAGCTCGTGGTGCCCGTGGAGAGAGGTTATCTTCTAGGTCGTTAGATTGCGAGTTCGAATTCCTTCTCGATTACTTTTTAAGTTGCTTCTGATGTGTTAGGTTCAAATCCTATCTTGTACAATTTTTTGAAAAATATTTAAGTGAATCTTTATAGTTACAAAAATGTCATCACAAAGAAAAGAACCCACAACCTTTCTTAACTTAGTACTCAAATAACCAACAAGCCAAGACTATTTGTTTACAAAGTTGATGATAGATATTTCTTATTGCTTGTTTTATGTAAATATTAACACAGGTTACTAAAATGTTGGTATGTTGTTATTTGAATTAGTGTGGCACCTAGAACTTCTAAATTCAAGATCCGCCTCTGATAAGTGATATTGAAAATTTTGGGGTAATTACTTAATGTGGTACTTTGTAAATAATATTAAATATCATATTTATCTATACCAATATGCAACATATTTATGGGGTAAAATTCGAACTCAACAAGTAGATGATTTGAGAGGAGATACATGGCGAAGGGGATAGGTCAAACGCAAGTCGAATATCGGTACTATGGTGTGAGCTCATTTAGTTTCCGAGACGTGACATGGGATACAAGACACATACCGAATAGGATGGGCTTCGAAGTTTAAATGTTACAAGAGAATTTGAGATTATTGTCGGCCATTACTTAGCCGCAGTAATACCCATTTAATGGATTTTACGAGAGCTTGATTTACGGATCTTGTTTTTCGTAACTTAGCTACAACTAGTGCGCAAGTGTTGAAAGTTGTACAAGTAATAAAGGATTTAAGTCCAAATATCATACTGAAGTAAATTCCTCTTATGTTATTTCACTATCTTTGAACTTGGTTCAGTGTGTTTGATAGAATTAATAAAACGAATAACGATAACACACAGATTTTACGTGAAAATTCTCCTTCCTCAAGGGAGAAAACCATGGCCTATCAAATAGGATTTTGCTTCAAATCCACTAACTTCAAAGAGAAGTTTTAGATTACAACTCTATTATAAAAGGGACTAACTCTAACACCTCACAATTAATGACTAACTCTAATCAATGAATTCGTTCTGAACTTCCTCAAGTTAGAAATTCACTACAACACTGTAATAAATCTAATAATTATAGCTCAATTACTTAGACTTAGAATAGCAACCACACAGCAACACAGTAAACTCTTGTTGTCATAATCTTCAATCTAGAACTTTACCTTGCCTTTGCTCCATAACAATTTCAGGAAGAGTAATGACTACTTTCTTGCTTGCAATCGTCAACCTTGATGTGCTCGTCCCACTGTGAACATATACGTGTGCCGCCGCCTTAAAGACTCATACTCCAACACCTCTTTTAGGTCTTTGTCTCCTAGAAGGAAAGCGAATATGTTATTCTCCTTTTTCCACTGCCTGAATATTTTCTTACTCGTTTGGGCTTTACTGAGTTTCCTTATCTGAATGTTAGCCCTCACTGTTTGTCCTTATCTGAGTCTTCAATCTCCACATGCACCTGTGATAATACAACCAATATATGCAGTGAACCTGATTCACTTCATTAGTCCGTTAGCAATCTTAAAGTTGTATACCAAAAGCTCTGTGCAGAGCTCGTACAACATGAACACCTATAGTGGACCTAGTTCACTAAGTCATCATCTAAACCTTCATATATTAAAAAATTCCCCCTTTTTTATGATCAAAAACATACACACACTCTTTATCTACCTCTTGACTTTCCCCTTTTGACATCATTGAAAAGTTTTTAGATAAAGAACCTACCATGAATCAACCAAAATACAATAATAATCTAACACATGGTCACTTGGGCTACACTTATCAGAACAGGCGAACAAAACAGATGTCAAAGAGGTGATAATGATAGTAGCCATCTAATGTTTGCATAAAGTTAAAGAATATTAAGAGAACCAGATAAGCAGGTAGACAATTCAAAACACAACTATGTAATTAATATTTTGCAAGTAACTATAACATATTGATGACCTGTGGAGGGAACAAAAAGATAGGAACCAAACAAAGAAAACGAACAGATCCTAAAGCTAGACAAAAGGGGGAGTGTTGGTGGTCTTATCAACTAAGAAAGAAGCTTGTCTATTCTACTATTGTGCACCCTCTGTTCTTCAAGCATATTTTCTTTTAGACTCGATATCTCATCAGTTTCACCCTTCAGTTCAGCTTTCAACTGTGCATTCTCTCTTTCTAATCTCACCAATCAAGCCTGTGCTATTTGTAGAACCGTGAGGATTTGAGTCACAGGACTATTTCTTTCAAACCTGGTCCAGCCTCCATACAATCATATTCCTACAGAGTTTTTCTATCGATCATATCCTTTCTAGAGCCCTTCTTCCCTTCACCTAGAGTCATACCTTTTGCCTTCAACACTTCAGTCAGAAAGAATCCATATGCCAATCCATGTGCACCCTTTTCTAGGGTTATCACTCGAGTAATGTGTTTGAGCATCAGCAAAGGGAGATTCACCTTCTAATTTGTGTCAATCATCTCCATGACTCCAAGATCCCTGTAGGATGCCTCATTCTCTCTGTTCGAGGAAGCAGACATTTGTTTACCAACTCGAAGAGCAACTTGTGATCACTCCCTGTTTCCCCCCTTAGCACCCTCTGGACCCATCAGTAACTAGATCTTGAGTGAATTTCATTGTGAATGAACAATCTGAGGATTTTTATTTGTCATATTCCTCATAAACAACAATAGGAACATGAAAGATTTCCCCTAATATAGCTCTGGTAGCTCAAATTGAACCCCACGAACATTTGACTTCACTCTCCTTTCGTCTACAACTTCAAGGTTCATATAAAACTCCACAAGCTCTTCCTCATGAACACACGACATAGGACACAAAACAGATGTTTCCAACCCCAAAACCTCAACTTCTCCACCAAGTTCCCCATACTAGGTTAATCTAAAACTGCCTCATCCATGTTTCTCCCTTTTAGGACCTATTGTGAACCATAGTACCTTTCCTTTCATAGCAATAGAAATTTTTTCAGATTTTTGTTGACTTTTGAAGATGACCTTGTAGAAGACCCTAACCCAAACACATTAGATGATTTTCTCTTTCTTCTTTTGTGTGTGGGTGGTGCAGATTTTGAACCTTCTACTTCATCACTACTTTCCTCCAAGTTGATGGAAACCTGGTTCTGCTCTGGAGCTTCTTTCTCCTTTCCCTTTTCTTGTCTCTTTCGCTTGTTAGATTTCGAATCCGTCGCCATCAATTTTTGGACTGAACTCCTAGTTCTAGATTTTCTTATAGATGAGGGTTTCATTGCTATATGCTTTCTAGCACTAGAAGTCTTCTTGGTAATCAATCTTTCTAACCTAGAGTTGAGGGTGACATTGTCATCGGAGTCAGTTAAAATGATTTCCCCCCTTTTTGCGCTATCAGATGGACCCTCTTTTCCATGTTTCCCCTTAGAATTTCCCAAATTACTAATCTTCTCTCCTTGTATAAACTAGTTAATTTTCTCGCGCTTCGCACGATCATTTAAAAATAGAAGTGAACTTGCTAAGGTGATCATTTAATATAAATTAATTCACGAAAAACTAATAAATATGAAAAATACTTCAACTAATTTTCATTTATAAATGACATGTCTAAAATCTAACTAATCAAATCTCTTTTTAAGTAAAATTTGAAAGTTTTATAAAGTAATACCGAGTAAAAAAGCTTCCAAAATTATTGTAAACCAACACATAATAGACACTTTTCCCGTTGTTGCTCCCTCATCAAAATGATCTCCAAAATAATCTTAATAAATAAATAAAAAGATACAACAATCTTGAGTTGCAAATCCACAAGCATAAATATAATTGTATTTCCTCTCATTAGGGTGAAAAGTATGTACGATCTATCATATATGAATAACAATCTTCTCCATAATACTTACAGTATTTACTTTTAATATTATTATTTTTGTACTGCCACCGACGCACCAAATCTAAAAAATATTACTATATATTATCGTTAAAAGAATGTCGGCTAAACAAATAAATACACGAAAAATAAATACAAATGAAAGTGCTGTTAGAACTTCCGAATTATCAATCAACTTCAAGAAAAAAGGGATTTTCTATGAAAGATATCATTTTTCATGTATAAAAGGTTAAATAATATGATGTATATGATGATGGTTAATTGTATATGATGATGTAATGATTAATTGTATATGATGATATTATTTTTCATGCTTAAATGGTTAAATAATATTAAAAAAAATAGACACTTTTCCCGTTGTTGCTCCCTCATCAAAATGGTCCCCAAAATAATCTTAATAAATAAACAAAAATATACAACAATCTTGAATTGCAAATCCACAAGTATAAATATAATCGCATTTGTTACATCCCGTAAGTTTTTGATACTTAGTTGGCCTATTCACATGTTGGTTAAGAATTTTAGAATGCCATATGTGCGAGAAAAGGGCCCGGGGAGAGACCAAACAAGCGCCAAGTTGGAGCGTCGCAAGATAAATGCGACTTATAAATCGCATTTGACAAATGCGACTTATAAATCGCATTCAACAAATGCGACTTAAAGGGGAGGGGTTCGGGCCCAAGTAGATAAGCCTCCCACTTCGTTTTTAAGTTATATTTTCATTTTATTTCCAGTGAACAACCAGATAACAGAGGAGGACGAAGGTTCAACATAAATTTCCTTTCGTTTACGCCGTCCAACGCAGCCCAACCTCAAATTAACTTAGGGTAACGAAGTATAAAGCTGCAGGGAGCATTCCTACAGAGTTAGTTTCGTGAAATTTGGCCGACGAATCGTCGTCTCACTGAGCCAAGGTAAGTGGAATTGCTCCAAACTAGTGTTAATATACTCCCAGCATTAAAGTGAGTATTTCTCCCTTCTAGACTTCCGAGAAATAACGAGTTTTCGGCCTTTCTTCGACAAGTCGAAAAATAGGTAGTAGGTATATCCATAAGTATGGTTTCTTTCCAAAATAATAGTAGAATTAATTCTATTATTTCGTGAATATGCATACAGTTGTGAGAAATAGCTAAATACTAGCCGAGCTACGCCAGTTAATCAAAAAGTCGGCAGTTGAGGTATGTAAAGCCAGTTTCTTTCGGCAAGCTAGTAGTTCTAGTATAGCGAAATAGTACGAACTCCAGTGGAACGTTTCAGAAGCCGTATACTATGTTCAGTACGAATTTAGTAAGCATGTTAGAATTATTATACAGTGTTCAGCATGAGAATCAATAAAATAATATCAGTCCCGGCAGAATATTCCAGAAATATTATTTCAGACTCAGTATATCTCAGTATCAAATTCAGTATATTTCAGTATGAGATTCAGAATAGAATACCATAATATAAATATTATTATCAGATTCAGTATATATATTACATGCAGTTATTGCTATCTGTGGAGACATGATTGTTCTGTGTTGGGCACCCTTAGAGCTTCCTTGACCACCCCAGGATTAATAGCTGTGTCGACTCGCCCGCCAGAGGGTGAGGATACGTCGCTCTACGGAATGGCATGTCGTCCGCCAGCGGACGAAGATGGGATGTAGATTCCCCATAGCAGGCTGATCAGCACTATACCACACCCCTTGTCGAACGCTTGCGCCCGGGGTGTAGATTACAGTTTTCAGATTACAGATTTCAGATTTCAGATATCATATTTCAGGAGTCCTCTGGACTCAGATACAGGTATAGTCAGGGGCCCAGTGAGCCCAAGTTGCATACCCAGGGGGCCGGCAAGATGCTCATAGTTACTAGATGGATGGTATGACCTGGGTAGGGGTATATAGATTGTGTGTTGGTTGGTACCTTACGGCTTATGGGGGTGCTGGTAAGGTTATTGTATGCTATATTGTGTTAGTTATTAATAGATAGAAAGTAGACCGACATGTTATCAGGTATGACTCTTAATCTCTTCAGTAAAGTTACGCTCTTTTCAGTCAGTCTCAGCCCGTCTCTTGTTACTTCACTATCTATCAGTATTATTATTTGCTTTCAGTTATTGCTTTGCATACTCAGTACCAGTGGTACTGACGCCCGTTTTGGGGTGCTGCATTACTTGCCTGCAGGTACTCATAGACGAGGAGCATATCCCTCGTAGTTCCAACCAATGTACAGAGTCTTCAGCTCCTATCATCCGGAGCTTGACAGCTAAAGGTTTACTTCCCTTTTTGTTTGTACAGTATGGGTAGGCCGGGGCCTTGTCCCGACCATCTTATTATTCTTAGAGGCTTGCGGATTGTATATTCCCTGTGGTTAGTTGTACCGATCGTGTGGGGCCGTATGTATGTTTCAGTTTGCATGTGATGGCAATGTGGGGCCTTTTTCAGTTGTCAGTTGGTGACCATGTCGGTCACAGATCAGTTTAGCACTTGATTCTACTTTTCAGTGATAACTAGTCAGCATGGTGGCCTTGTCGGCCCGCATACGTTCCCTTATGTTCAGTTGTTTTGGGTAGTTGGTATATTCCTATAGGTGGCTACAGGCCTTGTCGGTCGGAGGCTGTATTCACAGCCGTTATATAGCCCGTTGTTTTCATAAATCGAGAATTAGAGCAAGCCTGGCACCAGAAGTGCTTAGGCTCAGCAGTCCAGCAGTCCAGATCCTAGTAGGGCACCAGGTGCCAGTCATGCTTCCCAAGGCGGGGCGTGACAAACTTGGTATCAGAGCAGGTCGTATCCCAGGGAGTCTGCAAGCCGTGCTAAGTAGAGTCTTGTCTATGGATGTGTTGTGCACCATAGGCAGGAGGCTGCAAGGCATGATAGGATGGTTACTCTTTCTTCACATTCAGTCGTGCCATAGAGCAATACAGTATACGATTTAGTCCCTAAAGCTTACTATACTCTTTAGTTTACAGATAAAATATCAGATCAGCGACATCCTATCACAGGCCGAAGATTGGAGACAGTAGCAGGAAAGGGCACCAGCAGGATGCCTCAGCCTCGTTTAGAATCAGCCCGATCTGAGGGCGATATGGAGGCATCGTCCCGACCTTCTCAACAGTCTCCACACTATCAGGAGCCACTCGGGATGACACCACCTCCAGAAGTCCCTATACCTACACCATCCGAACAAGAGGTCCGAATTGCAGTAGTTATGTTAGCACAAATGATGGCTACTCACTGCCAGTCAATGCCACCTACAGTGGTAGAATCATCAGGTGGGCCTGGTAGTTAGAGGGTCCGAGAATTCCTGGAACTAGGTCCCCTGCAGTTCACAGGGTCGGATCGGACAGAGGACCCCCAGGACTTCCTGGATCATATGTAGAGGATTTTCCGGGTAATGCATGTTACATCTACAAAGTCGGTTGAATTGGCGGTATTTCGACTACGGGATATTGCTGTGTTGTGGTATGAGAGTTGGGAAAGGTCTCGATGGAGAGATGTTGCCCCTCCGATCTGGTCCAGCTTTTCAGAGGCTTTCCTGGACCGTTACCTACCATGAGAGATCTGACAGGCCCGGATGGACCAGTTTTTACACCTGGAGCAGGGGGCGATGAGTGTTCGAGAATATGCCCTGCAGTTCGAATCTTTGGCCCGCTATGCTCTGGCCTTTGTAGACACCATGCCATCCAGAGTCCACCGGTTTATTATGGGGCTGAACTCAGAGTATATTGAGGCTTGTATGACAGCTACTTTGCGGGAAGATATGGATATTTCTCGAGTGCAAGCTTTTGCTCAGACTATTGAGGGCCTTAGACAGCGACAACAGGATAGTAGACAAACAAGTTAGGAACAGTGTCGCAGGGATAGGTCAGATGAGTTACAGGGGGAGATTCAGAGAGGGCTGAGGCCACGGTTGTCAGATAGACTACCTAGACCCCTGCCTCCATCACAGCAGCAGAGGGGTAGATTCAGTCGCCAAGGATAGTCAGAGTTCGGCGGAAGTTCTCGAACAGTTGATTCACCCTAGCAGAGTAGAGCAGAGTAGAGCAGGTATACACCACCACTTTGCCCTATTTGCAGCTGACGCCACTCTGGAGCTTGCAGATATGGCTCCACAGGGTGTTATATATGTGGACAGGAGGGTCATGTGATGAGAGATTGTCCAGCCAGGGGTCAAGGTGACTGGGATAGACAGCACGGGGCTCTAGCAAGGTCGCGAGCTCCAGCAACCCCGGTAGGGTGCAGGCCCTCAGTTTCAGCAGGCAAAGGCCGAGGCAGATCAGGGGCCTCTATTTCAAGTACGGGCCCAAGTCGTACCTATGCATTACCAGGGAGACAGGATTCAGAAGCGTCTCCAGTGGTTGTGACAGGTATGATGACTATTTGCTCTCACCCTGGTTATGTATTAATCGATTCGGGATCTACCTTGTCCTATGTTACCCCATTAGTGGCTCGAAAGTTCAGTATTGTAACAGAATTGCTTCGGCAACCCTTTTCAGTATCTACACCCGTCGGTGACTCTATTATAGCCAGAAGGGTTTATCGAGGGTGTACAGTAGAGGTTGCTAACCGTCAGACCACAGCAGATTTAGTGGAGTTAGAAATGGTTGATTTTGACGCCATTATGGGTATGGATTGGTTAGCTCCATGCTATGCCAATGTAGAATGCTGGACCAAGACGGTCTGATTCCACTTTCCAGGAGAGGCAGTACGAGAGTGGAAGGGCAGTACAGCTACGCCAAAAGGTAGGTTTATTTCCTATCTTCGGGCGAGAAAGTTGATAGCCAAGGGGTACATTTACCACATTGTCAGAGTTTAGGATGTTCGGGTAGAGCCTCCGACTCTCCAGTCTATTCCAGTGGTGAATGAATTCCCCGATGTATTTCCAGATGAGTTACCTGGTATTCCCCCAGAAAGGGAAATAGACTTTGCAATTGATTTATTGTCGGGAACTCAGCCCATATCAATTCCCCCTTATCGAATGGCTCCTGCTGAACTCAGAGAACTAAAGGAGCAGTTGAAGGATTTGTTAGACAAGGGCTTTATAAGGCCGAGTACTTCACCTTGGGGTGCACCAGTTTTGTTTGTGAGAAAGAAGGATGGTTCCCTCCGCATGTGTATAGACTATCGGTAACTGAATAAAGCTACAATCAAGAATAAGTATCCGCTTCCCAGAATAGATGATTTATTTGATCAGTTATAGGGAGTCGGATATTTCTCCAAAATTGACTTAAGATCCGGATATCATCAGGTTCGGGTTCGTGAAAAGAACATTCCAAAGACTGCCTTCAGGACCAGATACGACCATTTTGAATTCTTAGTCATGTCCTTTGGGCTAATGAATGCTCCAGCCATGTTTATGGACCTGATGAACAGTATTTTCAGACCATACCTGGACTTGTTTATGATAGTGTTTATTTACGATTCTGGTGTATTCTCGCTCAGAGGCAGACCACCGGGATCATTTGCGGACAGTGCTCCAGATTCTCAGAGACCGTCAGCTGTATGCCAAGTTTTCTAAATGTGAATTTTGGCTGAATTCAGTAGCCTTTTTGGGTCATAGGATGCTGGTGTACAGGTAGATACACAGAAGATAGAAGCAGTAAAAGCATGGCCCAGACCTACCACTCCGACCGATGTACGCAGTTTCCTGGGGTTAGCAGGGTACTACAAAAGGTTTGTTGAAGGATTTTCCACCTTAGTAGCACCTCTGACTAAACTAATGCAGAAGGCAACAAAATTTCAGTAGACTGAGGCATGTGAGCAGAGCTTCTAGGAATTGAAAAACAGGTTAACATCCGCTCCAGTGTTAGCATTGCCAGAAGGTACAAAAGGTTATGCAGTTTATTGTGATGCTTCGGGTGTTGGGTTAGGATGTGTGTTGATGCAGCGTGGTAAAGTAATTGCTTATACTTCTAGACAGCTAAGGAAACATGAAAAGAACTATCTTACCCATGACCTGGAATTGGTCGTAGTGATTCACGCCTTAAAGATGTGGAGACATTACTTGTATGGCATCCACGTGGATATTTTCACTGATCATAAGAGCCTACAGTATATCTTCACCCAGAAAGAGTTGAATTTGCGGCAGCGTCACTGGTTAGAGCTGTTGAAAGACTATGATGTGAATATTTTGTATCACCCAGGGAGAGCTATTGTGGTGGCAGATGCCCTTAGCCATAAATCTATAGGAAGTCTGGCACACTTATAACGTGAGCAACGAGAATTAGCCTGGAAATTGCATCAGTTAGCCAATTTAGCCGTTCGTGTAGCAGAAATAGAGGACAACAGAGCGGTAATCCAGAACACTATAGTGTCGTCTTTAGTCGTGGAAGTAAAGGAATGGCAGTGTGAAGATCCTAGCCTAGTTCAGCTTAGAAACAGAGTTCAGCAAGGAGAGGTGACAGATTTTCAGACAACCGAGGATGGGGTATTGCGATATAAAGATCTCCTTTGTGTTCCAGACGTTGCAGGGATTCGCCAGCAGATTATGGGCGAGGTACATTATGCCCATTATTCTCTCCACCCAGGTTCGACAAAATGTACCATGATATAAAAGAAATCTACTGGTGGCCAATAATGAAGAAGGGGATAGCAGAATTCGTAGCTCAGTGTCCCAACTGCCAGCAGGTAAAAGCTGAACATCAGAAACCAGGCGGACTGACTCAGGATATAGTTGTGCCTCTATGGAAATGGGAAGTAGTAAATATGGATTTTGTAGCAGGATTACCCCGCACTAGGCATAGATATGATTCGATCTAGGTGATTATTGACAGACTGACAAAATCAGCTCATTTTCTGCCAGTAAGGGCTACCTTTTCCGTCGAGGATTATGCTGAGTTGTATATCAGAGAAATAGTCAGGTTTCATGGTGTTCCAGTGTCCATTATCTCCGACAGAGGGGCGCAGTTTACAGCTAAATTCTGGCAATCATTTCGGAGAGGCTTGGGGATGCAGGTTAACCTGAGCACAACTTTTCATCCTCAGACAGATGGGCAGGCAGAACGTACCATTCAAACGCTCAAGGATATATTGCGAGCATATGTGTTGGATTTCGGAGGTAGCTGGGATAAACATTTACCACTCATTGAGTTCGCCTATAATAACAGTTACCATTCAGTTATTCAGATGGCGCCTTATGAGGCATTATATGGGCGAACGTGTAGATCTCCAGTTGGTTGGTTTGAGGTAGGAGAATCAGCATTGATTGAGCCAGATATCATTCATCAATCAGAGGAAAAAGTAAAGCTTATCAGAGAACGTTTATTGACTGCTCAGAGCCACCAGAAATCTTATGCTGACGTGTGGCGCAGAAACTTGGAATTTAATGTGGGTAATTGGGTGTTTCTGAAAGTTTCGCCGATGAAGGGTGTAATGAGATTTGGAAAGAAAGGCAAGCTCAACCCGAGGTTTGTTGGGCCTTATCAGATTTGCCGAAGAATAGGCCAAGTGGCATATGAGTTAGACTTACCTCCAGAGTTAGAATCTGTCCACCCAGTTTTCCATGTATCAATGCTGAGAAAGTGCATAGGAGATCCCTCCAGAATTGTCCCGGTCCAAGATGTTCAGGTTATAGAGGAGTTGGCCTATAGAGGAGTTGGCCTATGAAGAAGTTCCAGTAGCCATACTAGACCGACAGATCTGCAGATTAAGAACTAAAGATGTTGCTTCTGTCAAAGTATTATGGCGTAACAGAAACCAAGAGGAAATGACTTGGGAAGCAGAAGAAGATATGAAAGCCACATACCCTCAGTTATTTCAGACTTAGTTAGTCAGAGGTATGTTGATATTGCTGTTTTATGAGTTGCTTTATATTCATGTTTATGAGTGAGATGTTGACTTCAGTTTATTATGTAATGGATGCTATAGTATTATATGGAGTACCTGTATTGGACTTTTCTACGTTTCAGGATTTTTGAGATAGTCCATATTACAGGGGAAACTCTACTGAAATTTTTTCAGAAAAGGTAGAGCAAGTTAAAATTTATGTAAAAAGAAGTTAACATTCGAGGACGAATGTTCTTAAGGGGGGAAGGATGTTACACCCCGTAAGTTCTTGACACTTAGTTGGACTATTCGCATGTTGGTTAAGAGTTTTAGAATGCCATAAGTGCAAGAAAAGGGCCCGGGGAGAGACCGGACAAGTGCCAAGTCGGAGCGTCGCAAGGCAAATGCGACTTATAAATCGCATTCGACAAATGCGACTTAAAGAGGAGGGGTTCGGGCCCAAGTATATAAGCCTCCCACTTCATTTTTAAGTTATATTTTCATTTTATTTCCAGTGAACAACCAGAGAACAGAGGAGGACGAAGGTTCAACATAAATTTCCTGCCGTTTACGTCGTCAAACGCAGCCCAAACTCAAATTAACTTCGGGTAGCGAAGTATAAAGCTGCAGGGAGCATTCCTACAGAGTTAGTTTTGTGAAATTCGACCGACGAATCATCTTCTCACCGAGCCAAGGTAAGTGGAATTGCTCCAAACTAGTGTTAATATACTCCCAGCATTAAAGTGAGTATTTCTCCTTTCTAGATTTCCGAGAAATTATAAGTTTTCGGCCGTTCTTTGATAAGTCGAAGAATAGGCAGTAGGTATATCCATAAGTATGGTTTCTTTCCAAAATAATAGTAGAATTAATTCTATTCTTTCGTGAATATGCATACAGTTGGGATAAATAGCTTAATACTAGCCGAGCTACGCCAGTTAATCAGAAAGTCGGAAGTTGAGGTATGTAAAGCCAGTTTCTTTCGGCAAGCTAGTAGTTCCAGTATATTAAAATAATACGAACTCTAGTAGAACGTTTCAGAATCCGTATACTATGTTCAGTACAAATTTAGTAAGCATGTTAAATTATTATACAGTGTTCAGCATGAGAATCAATAAAATAATATCAGTCCCAGCAGAATATTCCAGAAATATTATTTCAGACTCAGTATATCTCAGTATCAGATTTAGTATGAGATTCAGAACAGAATACCAGAATATAAATATTATTATCATATTCAGTATATATATTACATGCGGTATATATATTACATGCGGTTATTGCTATCTGTGGAGACATGATTGTTCTGTGTTGGGCACCCTTAGAGCTTCCTTGACCGCCCCAGGGTTAATAGTTGTGTCGACTCGCCCGCTAGAGGGTGAGGATACGTCGCTCTACGGAGTGGCATGCCGTCCGCCAGCGGACGAAGATGGGATGCAGATTCCCCATAGCAGGCTGATCAGCACTAAACCACACCCCCTGTCAAGCGCTTGTGCCCGGGGTGTAGATTACAGTTTTCAGATTACAGATTTTAGATTTCAAATTTTAGATTTCATATTTCAGGAGTCCTCCGGACTCAGATACAGCTATAGTCAGGGGCCCAGCGAGCCCAAGTTACATACCCAGAGGGCCGGTAGGATGCTCATAGTTACTAGGTGGATGGTATGACCTGGGTAAGGGTATATAGATTGTGTGTTGGTTGGTACCTTATGACTTATGGGGGCTGGTAAGGTTCTTGTATGCTATGTTGTGTTAGTTATTAATAGATAGAAAGTAGACCGCCATGTTATCAGGTATGACTCTTACTTCTTCAGTAAAGTTACGCTCTTTTCAGTCAGTCTCAGCCCGTCTCCTATTACTTCACTATCTATCGGTATTATTGTTTGCTTTCAGTTATTGCTTTGCATACTCAGTACCAGTGGTACTGACGCCCGTTTTGGTGCGCTGTATTACTTGCCTGCAGGTACTCATAGACGAGGAGCAGATCCCTCGTAGTTTGAGCCAGCGTATAGAGTCTTCAGCTCCTATTATCCGGAGCTTGACAGCTAAAGGTTTACTTCCCTTTTTGTTTGTATAGTATGGGTAGGCCGGGGACCTGTCCCGACGATCTTATTATTCTTAGAGGCTTGCGGATTGTATATTCCCTGTGGTTAGTTGTACCGATCGTGTGGGGTCGTATGTATGTTTCAGTTTGCATGTGATGGTTGTGTGGGGCCTTGTTCAGTTGTCAGTTAGTGACCTTGTCGGTCACAGATCAGTTTAGCACTTGATTCTACTTTTCAGTGATAACTAGTCAGCATGGTGGCCTTGTCGGCCCGCATAGGTTCCCTTATGCTCAGTTGTTCTGGGTAGTTGTTATATTCCTACAGGTGGCTATAGGCCTTATCGACCGGAGGCTGTATTTACAGCCGTTATATAGTCCGTTGTTTTCATAAATCCAGAATTAGAGCCATCCTGGCACCAGAAGTGCTTAGGCTCAGCAGTCCAGCAGTCCAGATCCTAGTAGGGCACCAGAGGTGGCGGTCATGCCTCCCCAAGCTGGGTGTGATAGCATTTCCCCTCATTAAGGTGGAAAGTATGTACTATATATCATATATGAATAGTAATATTCTCCGTAATATTTATAATAATTTTTTAATATTATTATTTTTTCACTGCCATCGATGCACCAAATCTGAAAAAATTACTATATATTATCGTTAAGAGAAAGCCGGCTAAACAAATAAATACATGAAACATAAATATAAATGACAGTACTGCTAGAACTTCCTAATTCTCTATCCACTTAAAGCAAAAAGGGATATTCTACTAAAGATGGCACCGTGAAAAAAATCAGAATAAAATACCTGCTACATTTCACTTTCTATTTCAGAGATATGCAACCCTGAATGATTAGATCAAAAAACTTGAATGGATTGCATAACCTTACTTATGCATCCTTGGATTCATTTTGGTGAGTGAGATGTTCCTACGAGTATCTTTTAACCATTTATGTATGAAAAATGACATCATCATATACAATTAATAAGCATGTGGATTTACTAATTAAAATAAATATTTAAACATTTTAATTAGATAAATATAGGATGAAATATTTTGAAAGTTTAAATGTAAAAAAAAATTATTTAATGTAAAGCAGTCATGTGAAGCAACTCAATATTAACTCAGGACGTTAAGATAATTTTGATATCCATAACAAATCATACATACAACTTCAAACTAATCAATTAATGAAGAGATTATACTTGACTATTAAATTTTATGTTGGCAAAAAAGTAGAGTTACTTTACAAAGTAAAAATAATTATACATATATACTAAAATCATAACTAACTTGAAAAGGACCAATTATCTACTAATTACAAAGAAAAAGTGCATGTTTGGCATGATGACCATTAACTATTATACAAAAGAAACTGCAGGATAAACTTTTTACCAGGTGTTGCATAGATTTGTAAGATATAATTACTAAACCAACAAATCTAAATATATTATTCTATCTTGATAATATTCTCCTCCAAAAAATATATATTTTTGAAAGATCCAACACGATTGTGATAGCATTTATGGAGGATCTGAGCAACATAGGTTATAATCGTAAATGAAAAGTGATAGGCACGGTGACTATTCGTATAGAGGGCTTATAATTGTTGTAATGAGACATTATTTATTGAGGTACAATAATTTATCCTAACATTATCAGGTTAAACTGGAAAGTTACAACTAATATATTTTATACTTTATACAAAACAGAAAAACAAAAAGTTATGATAGACTTTATTGGTATACAAGTTCTTCCAACTTGGATTTTGAAAATGACTCTTGATTCAATTATGTCTATTCAAGTTGATAAATGAAACTAATGTTTTCTTTGGAAACTAACTTTTAGAAATGATATATATAAGTAGAAATATTTGATCAATATCTAATTTAAGGAATATAGCATTTGAAAGGCCCACACCTCCTATATAAGAGTCATCTTTGTTCATCTTTTTTATACTCCTTCCTTCGTTTCTATTAGTAGAAGTTCAAATCTTATTGATCACCTTAATTATCATAGTTAATGAGTATATCATATGACTTCTAAATTTCCTGCAAAAAAAAATATCCAAGTAAGATAGTGAGTAGATGACCCTTAAGTTGGTTACATAATAACACTATTAAGTATTTACATCAAATATTTTCAAGCATATAAGTGCTAAGAATATATAAAAGAGACATGGAGAAAAAATAATGGATGAAATTAATAGCCATGGTGAAAATTATTGGTGATATACAACAATTAAAAACCACAAGAATAACATACAAAAAACAAAAGAAGAGAATTATATATATTATCATGCTAAAAAGTGAATACAAAAAGGTCATTGCCTTGTCCAGATTTTAAGTAATTTACTAATTTTTGTGGGATTAATACTCTCCATTGTCTTTTCATGTTCCTAATCAAACTTTCAAAACCACCATCAAAATCAAATATGATAAAATAAATAATAAGAACATACCTGCTTCTTCAAATAAGGAGTAATATTACCAACAAATAAGTAACCAAGATAATTATAGTCCATCAAGCATGCGCGCATCATAAAACAAAAGACATAACCTATAATAAAACAAAAAGATAACAACAATTAAACAATAACATTCGATTCTTTTAATGAAACTATCAAAAGTTACATCTCCAATTTTACTCTTAAAATATATAGCCGATAAGATACCAAATCAAACACATTCTCTTGTGAAAAAAAATATTATTGGGATTAAGTAAATCTTTAAATCAACTCAGGCATGTCATGAAACAATGTTGCAGTAATTTATTTTTCTACTTTAGAGCAAAGTGTTGAAAAAAGACTCACAAAGCATAGGAGCAAGAGGAAAATCATAGTCAGGATTGGAATGGTTCTCCCTTTTTATAATCAAAAGAAAAAGTATTGACATGTATTTCATCGTCCGCTCAGCATAATCACCTCAAATATATACATGTAACTTGAGTGAAGGCGAAAATTGCTCACAATAAAATCACAAATCTCCTACTTGTTTAAAGCTTTTTTGGCCCTATATACATGTAATTTGAATCTTCTGGCAGAGACACAATGTTGGATGAAAAAATTATGCAGATATTTTCTTTTTTCCCATCTTTAAGTCATCCCTTAATTTCAAAATTTATTTTAAGATCCTCAAGTTGTCGCTACTCTGTAAATTACTTATATGATCAAAACTTGAAGGTAACTCTACAAAATAAATAGTAAAATGAGAAGTCCTCCATAATATCACGAACTGCATAACAAATAAATTGCAATGATTGACAAATTAATTCACGAAATTTAAAACCTAACAAATCAAAAAGTAGATTTGATATTTTAAGAGTTGAAATGTCATCTAAGAAATAGATAGAAATTTGTAAAGACCCAAACACACCTTTCTCATTTGATCCACAAGACACTCTAGTCACATATAAAAAATCTCCGGACTTGTATTATAAATTGACATATATGATTGAAAGATTTTTTTTGTTTGTTTGTTGTTGGGGATATAAAAGCATAAAATCTGGATCACGAGTAACAGATGAAAATGACATGAAGTTGATGGTAAATTATTTTAAAATTCCATTGAAAATAGAGAATACATATATCTCACAATAAAATAACAAATCTCTGACTTGTTTAAAGTTTTTTTGCCTATATACATGTAATTTGAAGCTTCTGGTAGAGAAACAAAGTTGGATGTAAAAATTACGCAAATATCTTCTTTTTTTCATCTTCAAGTCATCCCTCAATTCCAAAATCCATTTTGAGATCCTCAAGTTGTCACCAATCCGTAATTTACTTATATGATCAAAATTTACAGGTAATTCTATAAAAGAAATAGTAAAAATGAGAAGTCCATCATAGTACCATGAACTACATAACAAAGAGATTGTAATGATTGAAAAATTAGTTCACAAAATTTAAAATCTAACAAAATGAATAGTAGATTTGCTCCTTTAAGAGTTGAAGTGTGATCTAAGAAATATACAGAAATCTGCAAAGACCTAAACACCTATTTATTTATCTAATCAAAACTTAAAGGTAATCCTACAAACAAAGTTAGCATGAGAAGCCCATCATAATAACATGAACTGCCTAACAATAAATTATAATGATTGACAAATTAGTACACAAGATTTAAAATCTAACAAATAGAAAAGTAGATTTGACCCTTTAAGAGTTGAAGCTTCATTTAAGAAATAGATTGAAATTTGCAAAGACCCGAACACACCTTTGTCATTTGCTACACAAGACACTCTAGTCATGTATGAAAAATCTCCCGACTTCTATTATAAACTGACATATACGATGGAAAGATTTTTTATTTTTTTGTTTGTTGAGATATAAGAGCATAATATTTGAATCATGAGTAATAGATGTAAAAGGCATGAAATTAATGGTAAATCATCTAAAAAACTCCCATAAATAGAGAATACATGTATCTCACAATAAAATCACAAATCTCTGACTTGTTTGCAGTTTTTTAGGCCCTATATCTTCTGGTAGATACAAAGTTGGATGAAAAAATTACGCAAATATCTTTTTTTTCCCATCTTCAATTATCCCTCAATCCCAAAATCCATTTTGAGATCCTCAAGTTATCGCAAATCCATAAATTACTTGTATGATCAAAATTTGAAGGTAATTCTACAAAAAATTAGTCAAAATGAGAAGTCCATCATAACACCACGAACTGTATAACAAATAAATTGTAATGATTGAAAAAAATTAGTTCATAAGATTTAAAATCTGACAAATCGAAAAGTAGATTTGGCCTTTAAGAGTTGAAGTGTCATCTAAAAAATAAACAGAAATTTGCAAAGACTCAAACACACCTTTGATATTTTCTCTATAGAACACTCTAATCATGTATGAAAAATCTCCTGACTTTTATTATAAACTGACATATACGATTCAAAGTTTTTCTGATTGTTTGTTTGTTGAGAATATTAAAATTTGGATCATAAATAATAGATGTAAAGACATGAAGTTGATGGTAATCATTTAAAAAGTCCCATTAAAAATAGAAAATACATGTATTTTCATAGAAAGAGAAAAAACCTTTTGGGAAAAAAAATTACAGGGGAAAAATATTATAATTGTTGGGAAAGTGCAGAAGATGGAAAATGTTGTATGATGTAGCGAATAGGAGTTAATGAAAGTGACTTTTGATTTTTCAACAAAGCACCTTATAATAAAAAAAGAATTAAAACTCTAAAAAATTAAAAAATGCAAAAAAAAAAAGATAAATAGCTTTGCTGATCAATGAAGCATGCCACGTCACCGGGTTGAGGTCTCTCCTTTATATAAATGTACAGATTTGGAGTAGTGGGAAGAGAGTGTTCCTTTTGAACAACCTCTATAGAAGGAGGTTCAAAATGGAAAGTTTCTTGGTTGGATTTTTCAGAGGTAGGGTTTTCGGGAATGAAATCTTTGGGTTTTTCAGTTGAATGAGGAATGGAAGAATATTTTCCTGAGTCTGTGATGGGGAGCTTAGGGAACTGATGTCATCTTCATCAAAGTAATCCAAAAGTGAGGGTTTGGAACCGGAGGAAACCATGGGAGAGAATGAAGACAACGCGAGAATTAGAGAGGGATTTCAGGAGAGAGAAAAAAATATAGATCTATAGATAAGTATTTGACCCTAATCCCTAAGATTGGCTATATTTAATAGAACAAATTTGGGAAGTAGGAAAGATTATGGAGAAGTGGAAAAAGATGAGATGGGACAGACAAGTTTCAAAGCTGGCAGTTATCAGGATATGATTGACAACTTAGCTCGGTTTTAGGATGATGATGATGTACGATTGAAGGCTCGATTTCCTGCCTCTAAAAATTATTTGATTTACTTTGTGGATCAAGGCTTAAACAATTTGGGTAGTACAAATTAATCACTGTGTCTATGTAATTACACTTGCAAGATCACACATGATTGGGCTATAGAAAGATATACCTTATCACTTGTGGAGGGACCTGGTTCCTCTTATATTTCTCCCTTTATCTCTTTCCTTTGCAATATTTAGAAAATAGGGGTACCATTATAAATTCCTATTCCATACAGTTGCTTCCTGCCTTAGGTGTGTACCTGGTTAGAGATACGAGACTGGATTAGACACTTTTATTGCTTGAGATAATAAACATAAGAATAAACAATAATCTTAGTTAATAGAAGGGGAAACAAGGAGTAGAGATTATCAGATCTTGATAAGTCTTAGCTCAACACGAATCCTTTCGTATGGTTCTCTTCCTAATGCTTTCGTGAATATATCAGTCACTTGATCCTTAGTCATGCAAAATTCCACTAAAATATTGCCCTTTTCCACATTGTCCCTCAAGAAGTGGTGCCGAACATCAATGTGCTTAGTTCTTTGTGGTGTACCAGGTTCTTTTCTATGTTCAAAGCACTGATGTTGTCACACATGATAGGGATGCACTCAGTTTCAACTCCATAATCTCTTTTAATTATTTCTTGATCCACAGTACTTGGGCATAGCATAATGCAGCGTCAACGTATTCTACCTCAGCAATCGAAAGTGCAATAGAATTGTTTTGTTCCTTGGTTGCCTATGAGATTAGGCAAGGTCCCAAAAATGTGTTATTCCAGAAGTACTCTTTCTATCTACTAGAAATCTTGCATAGTTGACATCTAAATAACTAATGAGTTTGAACAATTCACTGTTTCCATTGTTCCTTTCAGATATCGTAAAATACGATTGACAGCTTTTAAGTGATATTCCTTTGGATTGGATTGAAATCTTGCACACAACCCTATGTTGAAGACTATAACAGGTCTGTTGGAGGTTAGATATAGTAATAAGATAATTATTCCCCTATACTTCATTTTCTCAACCCTTTCATCAATATCCAATCTAGTAGTAGTTGCAATGGGTGTATCATTACTTTTGGAATTCTCCATCTCATATTTATTGAGTAATTCCTTGATGTATTTCTATTGATAAATAGCAGTTCCTTCCTTCATTTGTTTGATTTATAAACCCAACAAGTAATTCAATACCTCTATCATGCTCATTTCAAACTCACTGCTCATAAGTTTTGCAAAATCACTGCACAAATCTTTATTTGTGGACCCAAAGATGATGTCATTAACATATACTTGAATAATCAGTAAGTTGTTCCCCTTTTTTCTCAGGAATAGAGTGTTGTCAATTTTTCCTTTGTGATACCTATGATCTAGCAGGAATCTCAATAGCCTATCATACCAAGATCTGGGTGCTTGTTTAAGCTCATACAATGCCTTATTTAGTTTGTACACATTCTATGATTGTTCATGATCCTCAAATCCAGCTGGTTTCTCACATAAACTTCTTGGAGATAATAATTCAAGAATGCACTTTTAACATCCATCTGGTATAGTTTGAACCTCATGTGCGTAGGAAAGGCTATGAGCATTCTTATTGCCTCCATTCTTGTCATTGGAGAGAATGTCTCGTCATAATCAATATATTCTTCCTAATTGTAACCTTGAACAACTAGTCTGGATTTGTTTCTGAATATTATTCCTTGATCATCCAGTTTTACTTTTAAATATCCACCTTGTACTAGTCACTGTTTTGTTTTTGGGGCGGGCTACCAGGTTCTACACTCTACTACATTTGAATTTTTCCAGCTCTTCTTGTATGACATTTATCCAGTTGGGATCTTGAAGTTCTTCTTTCACATTTTTATTCTTAATTTCATAGAGATATGCTAAAAGGCGCACATGTTCCTCACTCTAGACCTGGTCTGTATCCTGGAGTCTGGAGGTGTGAGTATGTTTTGAATGGGATGAGATCTTTTATGTTCAATTGCTTGTTGGCACGTCTTTTTGCTCTGTTACCAATTAAATAAATCCCTTCTATGCTATTTTACTATCTTTGAACCTGGTTCAATGAGTTTGATAGAATGAATAAAAAGAATAGCAATAACACAGAGATTTTATGTGGAAAACCTCCTTGCACAAGTGAGAAAAACAATAACCTATCAAATAAGATTTTTCTTCAAATCCACTAACTTCAAAGAGCAGTTTTAGATTACAACTCTATAATGAAAGGGACTAATAGCCTGTTTGGCCAAGCTTCTAGGAGGCCAAAAGTGCTTATTTTTTCTAAAAAGTGCTTATTTAAAAAAAATGAGGTGTTTGGCAATCTTCTGAAAGAAAATAAGTGTTTTTAGGGAGTAGAAAAAACTATTTTTCAGAAGCTAAAAAAAGTAGCTTCTCCCCAAAAACACTTATTTGAAAAGCACTTTTATGAAAAATACACTTAGAAGTAGTTTTAAAAAGCTTGGCCAAACACTAATTGCTATTCAAAAGTGCTTTTTAAATTTATTGATCAAACACAAACTTCTTCTCACTAAAAGTACTTTTTTGATAAGCACTTTTAAAAAAAAACACTTCTCAAAATAAGCTGATTTGAGAAGCTTGGCCAAACAGGCTATAACTCTTGTACTTCAGAATCACTAACTAACTCCAATCAATGAATTCGTTCTAAACTTTCTCAAGTTAGAATTTCACTAGAACACTACAATAAATCTAAGAATTACAACTCAATTACTTAGACTTAGAACAACAACCATACAATAATACAGTAAACTCCTTGCCACAATTTTCAATCTCGAACTTCACCTTGCCTCTGCTCCATAACAATTGCTGGAAAAGTAATAATTGATTTCTTGCTTGCAATCATCAACTTTGATGTGCTCGTTCACTAGAACACTACAATAAATCTAAGAATTACAACTCAATTACTTAGACTTAGAACAACAACCATACAACAATACAGTAAACTCATGTTGCCACAATTTTCAATCTCGAACTTCACCTTGCCTCTGCTCCATAACAATTGCTGGAAAAGTAATGATTGCTTTCTTGCTTGCAATTGTCAACTTTGATGTGCTCGTCCCACGGTGAATATATATGTGCACGGCCGCCTTGAAGACTCATACTCCAACACCTCCTTTAGGTCTTTGTCTTTTAGAAGGAAAGTGAATTTGCTATTTTCCTTTTTTCACTTCCTGGATATTTTCTTACTCATTTGGGCTTTACTGATTTTCCTTATCTGAATGTTTGCCCTCACTACTTGTCTTCATTTGAATCTCTAATCTGCACATGCACCTGTGGCAATACAACCAATATATGTAGTAAATCTAGTTCATTTCATTAGTCAGTTAGCAATCTTAAAGTCGTACACCAAAAGCTTTAAGAGCTCATACAATGTGAAAACCTACAGTGGACCCGGTTCACTAAGTCATCATCAAAACTTTTATATATTAAAACATACCTAGAGAGACTTGTAGGATCGACTGTCTTATTCAAATTCCAATTTGAGCTACTTGAGAAATAAAAAATTGTGAGGTTTATTATCTAGCACGCTTATCCAAAAGAACGGTAAAACTAATGCAAGCAAACAAGATTTGAGCTTAATCAGATGGAGGAAACGTCTATGACAATGGCAACGAACAGTCTAGTTGAGTCTTCCGATCGTCACACCTATTGATTTTCCTGAGTTACTAGTTGCAGGTTGATATTATTTAATGAGTATCTCCCGCATTGCTCACAAGTATATTCAAACTACTCTAATGCCTATATCCCAATGAACGTCAGAAAATAGAACAACACATTTATATATCTTCTGTATTCATGAACTGAGCGAGGCTAAATGGTGTATCTCTATCCACAGTAGCGAAATGATTTTCCAACCCTAGGTTCACGAACAAGCATTATTTATTCTCATTACGCCCTCAATTCCCTCTTTTGAGTCCAATTAATGAGTCACATATAGTATTTGAATGTTGATCAGGTTATCAAATAATTAAGATAAAAAATAAATAGATAACTCAATAATAAGAAATCAATATGAATAACCGATCTTCATACCTCAACGTTCATGCTAGCACCAAAACTCTAGAATTAAGGAGTTCAGCTACTCAAGATTCTCATATGATGACAAGAATTCATGAGAATTATAAAATGGAATGAATAAAATTAAAGGGTAGAAGAAACTAAATCCTCAAAGAACTTCCTTGCCCTTGCTCTACATCTAATATTGAGATAGCCTCTAAATTTCATATTTAGGATGCTTATAAAGAGTACCAAAAGGTCCCAGATCAGAACGCCCTTAAAGGTTTGTATTTCACAATGTTGGCACATTGGCCTCCCTTGGCGCAACACGAACAACTAACTTTCCAGAGACCCTTGCAAGTGCAACTATAGATAGGGTATCGGCGTGATGAGTTGGGAGGAGACACATGATGAATGGAACATGTTAGACACGGGTCAGAGACCAGTACCACATTGTGGGTCCATCTAGCTCCGGAGGCATGACAGCCGATACAAGACATAGATCGGATATAATAGGGTTCAAATTTTAGCCTTTACAAGAGAATCTGAGATTTTCGTTGGTTATTACTCAGCCGCAATAATACACGGTTAATGAATTTTATGAGAGCTTGATTTGTGGATCTTGTTCCCTATAACTTAGCTATAAATAGTGCACTTGTTGAAGGGAATCTAACTTCAACTCGTCACTAAGCTTTACACTAATATTCAGCTTCAAAAAACTTAGTTACCAAAAGTTCAATTATTTCGTGTTCAATGGCATTGTCAATCATCAGCGTCAGAATTTAAGATATACTTACCCATTTATCAGATTAATACATTTATGTTAGTTAGGTTTTTCATCATATTATAGCATTATAATTTACTTGAGCATATTGTTTTATGCAATTGGAGCATTTCAATTCACATATTCTTAAATGATGTATACCAAATCAATTGTTTCAATTTATGGGTAAACAGTGTATCCTTAATATTCTAATCACAACGAAAAGAGAAGCCTCTTGGATTTTCATGTTGCAATTATTTGTATAATAAATAATGGCCTACTGATAAAATATTCAGAAGGATAATAGGACGAGAAAAGCAATAGGGACATACATTCAAGAAGTTAATGTCAAATATCAAATGAAAAAAGGTTATCTTTTCCTTTTTTTTATTAACAATTAATTGGACATTAACGATATCTACTTGACCAAAGAAGGAACTCTATACTTTTTCTTTCCCTTTATTCAACGGGGGGGGAGGGGGGGTTGGAATAATATTATTTTTGAGAGAATAAATTTTTTTAAAACTAAGAAAAATTATTTCTCTCGTAAAAGTATGAAAAATAAATTCCACAAGTGGCATATCATGTATTCATTGTGTTTTTTCTATCCTCTAACACACCTCGTCTTCACTCCATCCCTTAGTCTCATCTCCACTACCTACACCTCTACCCCTACTCTCACCTTTTGTAGTACTCCCTCCGGTTCAAAATAAGTGATGTTTTTAGTTTGAGCACACTCCTTAAGAAACTACTCACTTCTAGAAAGTAAAATGCATTTTTACTAACTTACACTTAATAAATACCTTGAAAAAGATGTAGTTGTTTAGTAGTTTATAAATCCCTCTTCATTTAAATAAGGGTAAAGTTGGAAGAACATCATTAATGTCTTCTTGATAATATGAAACACCACTTATTTTGAAACAAAATGAAAAGGCTAAAATACCACTTATTTTGAAACGGAGGGAGTATTGTCTAGATTATATATAATTACTTTTAGGATAATATATTTTATTTACCTAATGAACACAAAAAAATTGTATAAGATACCTACTTATCATGAAAAATGTTTTCATTTGTAGCACACCCTATTTGTGTGTTCTGTACGAAGGACAAGAAAATATTTTCAAGGAAAATAAGTTGTTTCTTACTTATTTCTTGTGTTTGGTATGCAAGTAAAAAATATAATCTTAAAAACATTTGTATATATCTAAGACAAGACTATGAGAATAAGGATGGGGTGGGGGTGGGGGTGGGAGAGGGTGAAGTGGGAGGTGGGTAGATATTTATGAAGGTGGGTAGGAGACAACATGACTTGTTTTCTCTTAGAAGTCATTTTCCTTATTTCAAGGAGCTTAGCTTATTTTTCTAAAGAAAATAATTTTTAAAATTTTTGACCAACCGAATGCGAAAAATTAGAAAAATATTTTCTTCCATACAAAATATCTTATATGTAGACTCGTTTTTTATTAAAGAATCTCTAATTAATGCATGTCTTAACAATGACCTTGCTTCGGGTTCATGCGTGATCGTAGAGGCGAATCTAGAATTTGTATAACATGGGTGCACCATTAAAAAATAAAAGAAAAAGTGTATTAAGTGGAAATTGTTCCCTAATGCTCTGAGTAATTAACTCAATATTAAACCAAATGCACAATTTCTTCTTATAACACAAGTGCCAACAAATAATATTATATCAATTTTTAAATATATATACATAAAATATCTAATTTTATTAAGAGATCACCAATTCAGGTATCTCAAAATTTAGCAATAATTTCGCCTGTGCGTGTGAGTTTCAATGGATTTTAAAAGCTCATTTCGTGTGGGTTTGCGTAATCCTCATTTTGCTTACTGTTTTCTCAAAGATATATGGGTCAAGTATGAGGAAGCTCATTTTTTAACCCGCTGATAAATTACCCAATTTATATTTTATTCGTGTAAAATATGAGCAGGTTGAATGTTAACTTGTTTTTATTTGATTTATTTTTAACTCGTTTAAATCTGATACAATCAGCTTATTTGTTGCTCTTGCACTTGAGACCATTGGAACTCGAATGCAGTATACTGGAGAGCTTTAAGTGTTGTGACTGTTCACAATTTCTTTTTAACCAAAAAAACAAAAAGAAAATTGTCCCAGAATGAGACAAGGAAAAACTTAATCAAACGAGCATTTTGAAAAAGTGTTTCATGGCCAAACAAGATTGCACACTTCCAATGATGTCCTGCCTGTTAATTTTTTATTTGATTTTAACCAAAAAAAAATAAATTAAATCGATCAAATCAAACTGTCTTGTATCAAAAATATGTTATACTTTAAAATATTTATTATAATATATATTTTAAAAAATTTCTTAAACTCTTTTCATTATTTTATATCTTATTATATTATTTCAGATTTATATTTATAAATTTTGAATGATCCGAAAAATATTATAGAAATACAACAAATAAATATTTATTTTTATTATTTTTCATTAATAATAGTACTTCCTTCGTTCTATTTTAATTGCTAAATATACTAAAAATGGTTGTTTCAAAATATTTGCTAGTTTCAAAATTCAAGAAATAATTAATCATATTTTTTTAATTCTACCTTTAGGGGCCGTTTGGTTACAAGTCAGAATTATGCAGGTATTAGTAATACATGAATTAGTTATGAGGGAATCTATGTATTATTTTATGCAGGTTTTAGTTATTCATGTATTAGTTATGTAGGTATTAGTTATGCAAGTATTAATTATATAGGTATTATTTATGTAGGGTTAAGTTGTGTAGAAATTACAATGCATGAATTATTGATTATTGAATTTTTAATTTATTGTAAATTAATATATACTATTTATAAATAAATAAGTAAACAAATAGTATAAAATTCTATTATACAGTGTTTCATTGATTGAATATATATTTTTGGAATATATATATATATATATATGTGTGTGTGTGTGTGTGTAGCCGCCAGTTTTCTTAAAAAAATTTCAACCCAACTTGATGGTAGAATGTATATTCTTTTGCATAATTGAATAGACATATTTTAATATATATATATATATATATAATATTTCAATTACAAAAGAAAAAGTACACCGAAAAAAAAAATGAATAACTAATTTTTGGATAAAAGTGATAATTTAAAATAAAGTTTCGAATTAAAAAAAATTAAAAGTAAATTGATAGGGGTAAATATGTAATTTTATTATTTTAATCCATGTATAACTAATACCCACATAACTTATTTCATCTTCTATCCCATATAAAATTATACATAGATTTTCTCATAAGTTATGTGAGTATTAATTATGTAGAATTATTAAAACACAACCAAACACCGTATAAAATTAATACATGAATAATTTTTATATAACATTTGGAACTTACCAACTAAATATTGTATAAAATATATACATGAATAATTTTTTTCCTATTGGAAACCAAACATGGTACAAAATTAATACATGAATAACCAAGTTATTTATGTATTAGTTTGAGCCTTATACAGTAACCAAACAACCTCTTAGTACTTAAAAGTCATTTTAAAATATGAAAGAAATTATTATTGAATGTTTTCAAAAAATTAATAAGATTATATTAATTAAATTACTATTCTTATTAATTTTTTTAATAAATATATAAATCTTATCCTAACAATTAAAATAGAACGGATAAAATACTTATTTTATAACTACTTTTGTCTTTATTGTAAGCAACACATAATTTAGCTCCACAATTCGATGTCACAATTTGTGTAATTTTCACGGGAAACATCGTACTGTTATTGTAACTTACTGCCCCATTTGTTTTAAAATAAATAATATTTTAAATTTAAATATATTTTGATAAAGATTTATTTATTTTTATAAATTAAAATATATTTTTATCAAACTTACTCTTAGTTAATATTTTGAAAAAAATATGACACTTTAATTTTTTTGGTTATATAAAATTTTTTTTATTTAAATAAAAATAAAATTAAAAAAATTTTATTAATATTTTCTTAATTACGTAAAACATTACTTATTTTAAAATGAAGAAAATAAGATAAAAGAAATATTTGAAAGCACTAGTTACATATTTTGCGTTGTAATTCTTATTAATTTTTTTAAAAAACTGAAATCAAACCTAAGCAGTCAAGATAATCTGATATAAAAAAGACTGACCTTTATTAATATAATTTGTTATATAAATTTATAAAATTAATATAATTAATTTAGTAGGCGTTTGGGTATGTGATTTTATCTTATAATTTAAATTTATGATATGAAATCAGTGTTTGAACATGCGATTTTATCTCATGATTTGAAATTATGAGATAAAAGCTCAAATTCTCAAAAAACCTTGATTTGAAATTCATTAGATGAACTTTTTCAAAATAAAATTTGACCACAAATTTATAATTTATAAAAAAAGAAATATTCTTTTATATATGCCAACCATATTTACCAACCATTTATTTCAGATGTAAACAAAATTTTGTTATTGATATTATTACTCTTACTAACATTTGCCATACTATGTGAGGGGATTATATTAAAAAGTAGTACACCATAATTCATTTTCAATTTTATTTTTTATTGAACTAAAGTTCGATCAATAAATGTTATATTATTTTTAAAATAGTTTTGTGATAGTGTATTATACTTTGTATGAACTTTTACTTATTTAGTAAGATTATATAAAAATTGGAGAAATTTTAATAGTTTTCACACCTTATTAGAATTTTATTTTCATGAGAAAAAATATAACTCAAAAAAATTTAAATTACGTATAAAAATAAAATTTTATATAATTTTATATTATGATTTTAAAATATAATTCCGTAGGATCGTACGGGGATGAAAAGACCAAATCAAACTATGGGTATTACGTGTTATCTTGCTATTTGCATTTGGGTCCCACGGAGATGGGAATAATTTAAGTTTGTGGTCAAACTTTTTCTTGCAAAGGAATTCAACCCTTTCTACGACATTTACTTCACTCCAATTGTTTTACTTGAGTAACAATTTATTTTAAATATTTATATATAGATCCAAGGAATCACTTCCTAAATTCCTATCAAAAAAGTCATAAAACATAGAATCAACTTTTGTGTGTGTGAGAGAGAGAAAGAAAGAAGATGGAGTCAACTGCTTGTGAAGAAATGCACGAGATAGTCATAGTGGGTGGTGGTCTTTGCGGCCTTGCCACAGCTCTTGCTTTGCACAGGTTCTTTTCTCTCAACTTTGTTTGTCTTCCTCTTCTTCTACTTTCTGTGACAAGTTATAGCTAAGATAGTAGTACTTTAATTGAATTCATATATATATATATATATATATATATATATATATATATATATATATATAAATGACATGCAGGAAAGGGGTAAAAAGTGTGGTATTAGAAAAATCAGAAACCTTAAGAGCAGCAGGAGCAGCCATAGGTATACAGCCTAATGGATGGAGGGCACTGGATCAGCTTGGTGTCGCTTCTCACCTAAGAAGTACTGCTCTTCCTCTTCAAGGGTAATCCATTTCTTCTTTGATTTTACATCATTTTCTCTCTTCTTCTTTTTTCTACTCTACTCGATCTTGTTAAACCTTGTAAGTATCAAACAGGACCCGAATAACATGGATCGACAAGGGCAAAGAACAATACACACCTTTCAAGTAAGTCAAAAGTTAAACTGAGATTCTTTTTTTTTTTTTTTTTTTTTTTTTTTTTTTTTTTTTTTTGGTGAAATTAGACAGTAATCCTGCGCCTGGTATAATTAATTAAAAAGGAATATTGGGGAGGTTCGCTGTCTGAAAAGGAGGGATATAGTCGAAACATTTGCTGATGCTTTGCCTCCGAAGGCAATACGTTTTGGATGCGACATTGTGTCCGTAGAAATGGATCCTCTCACTTCATTACCATCTCTTCTACTTTCCAATGGAAAGCGTATTGGTGCCCAGGTACTCTTTCCTCATTAATTTTAAATTTACCTTTTTTGCTTTAAGGAAATCTTGCATACTCAATTCTTGTACCACTTGTATTTGTATATGATCTGGAGTTGGTTAAAGAGTTTGATATATGTAAAATTTGATGAATTCCCTTATACACTGGAAATTTCTGATGTACTGGTGGTAAGGGTGGCTCTAAAAAATGCAAGTTAGGTTGTTGGTTTAAATCTCGCTTATGACACTCTGACGCTCTTTTGAATTTCCTTGTTAGTATTCTTGGCTTGTTATCATATTGATTTTCATGAAATATGCAAATGGATATATAGATAGTATGAATTAATCTGTGTTGAGTGTCATCAATTTTATGGACCAGTGAGTATTACAAAAATATGATATGCTAGATTATTAACTAAAAGAGCTTCCAATTTTTATTATCTTGACCTTGACACAAGAACAGTTAAGAATTTGTTAGAAAATTTATTGACAACAAGCTGAATCAAGTGTATTTCTTTCACTTGCATATAGCTGGCTGATGCACTAGTTGGCAGCATTTGATTCCGTTATGTTTGAGTGATCCTTGTAGGTTTTGATTGGGTGTGATGGGTCGAGGTCAGTAGTGGCAAGTTTCCTTGGGTTAAAGCCTGCAAAAACATTTCGCACTTCTGCAATCAGGGGTTTCACAAGTTATTCCAATGGTCACTCATTTCCTCTCGAATTTGTCCGCCTCATAAGTGGCCAAACCGCAGTTGGGAGACTACCAATCACTGATAAGTTGGTCCATTGGTTTATTGCTGTTCAACAGGGCACGGGTATGATGACACAGTTAATCTAATCGATGCAACATGTTAATATGACTTTAATTTTGATAATTTTCATGATCCCACAGATGAATTTTCTTTGTCTTGTTCGAAATTTTTAGGCATATTTGTCGTACCTCATAGACCGTGTGTCCATCTATCTTATTTTCTATATTGTCTGATTGATTTTGTGCCTTTTATTCTGCGTGATTAATTCATAACTCAACACTAGTTACCAATGTTTACAATGTGCACATTCAGATGCCAAGTTCCCACAAGATACAGAACTTATCAAACAAAGATCCCTGGAGGCAGTAAGTGGTCATCCAGCTGATGTACAAGAAATGATAGAAAGATGTGACCTGGATTCTCTGTCGTTTGCTCACTTGAGATATCGTGCACCATGGGACTTGATGCTTGGAAATTTTCGCGAAAAAAAAGTAACAGTTGCTGGAGATGCAATGCATGTAATGGGTCCATTCCTTGGCCAGGGAGGTTCAGCAGGAATAGAAGATGCAGTGGTGCTTGGAAGAAACTTGGCAAAGACCATGAACGGAAGTTTTGATCATGAAGAAGTTGAAGAGGCACTGGATCAATATGTAAAAGAGAGGAGAATGAGGGTGCTAAAACTAGCAACACAATCTTATCTGACTGCCCTTCTTGTTGAGAATAGATCAATGCTGACAAAATTTGTTGTCATAGCTGTGATGGCCCTTTTCTTCAGAAACCCAAGTGCTCATGTTCAATATGACTGTGGTCTCCTCTGATACCAATAACTCTGATAGCAACTGGTCTGCCTGAATCTTTTTTTTTTCTTTTGATTTCAGAATCTTATTACTTAAACGTGTCCACAGTCTGCTAGAGTATTATTACTAAGTTCATAAATTTTTGTAAGTCAGCTGCAAGAATATGTATCCATCTTTTGACATCATTTGTCGATGTACAAATAGATATGTATTTTAATTTTTGTAATCATATTGCAGAAATCTCCCCTCTTTATCAACCTATTTTAAACATTCATGAATCATGCCATGCCACACAACAGATGAAGCAAAATCTGCGCAAGATACACCAATAGTTGTGTGATCACTAATATTGTGTGATCCCCTCCACCAATAGTTGCAGCTTATTATTGTCTCTTCTTTGCCTATATGCATGGGTATGTATTTTCAAAAAAATATCTTTGGCCTTTAGGATTATGAACCAGTTAAAATAGGATAAGGTTATTCATAATGCATTTGGTGGCTCAGCTGGTAGATATCAAATTCCTCAAGTTCTGCAACTTAAGCAGCTTTACGAGAAAGTTCATTCTCTGTTTTCATGGGCTTATCCTATCAATATACTTCAATGAATACACTCGTAGAACTTTTTATATACTTGCACATATATTGTACTAAAAATAATTGTATGTTGGTTGATATGTTAAAAAGTTAACCCAAATTAATAGTGACCTTGAAGGTTTAAAGTTAATGGATCTAAAAGAATATCTCATAAAGTATGGAGTCTTATATGTAAATATCCGATTGTAATTTCTAGCTTAATGATCGGCTAACTTAGAAATACAAAAATTGTGCTATTATAAATATAGGATTGATGCTCAAATCAGATGTAAAATTTTCTGGCTTATACGACTGCTCATGAATTCAGGTACACCTCTCCATCTAATTTTACATTCTTTAGGTTAAATGGATATCAGGAGCCAATATCATGTTAAATTATTGAGATATTTATTTGAAGTATCATCCATAATGAAAAGGAAAGTTGCTGGTGTCGAGTTATATGCCACTTTAGGTTTCTGCTTTGGTTAAAGTTTTATTATTGTGTGTTTTGGAATCTGTTATCTTTGATAACGCCGCCGACGTCAATTAAGTTTACAGAATATGGAGGTCCAATCTCTCGTATTCATATGTTTTTTTTGTTACAAGATTTAGTGTATGTGTTTTTCATTTTATAGATAATAAAATTTGTGGCGAAAAAAATAATAATTAAGGCGAAAAATATCGCAACAATCATAATATTTTATTTCAACTATGAGTATTACAATCTCTATAAATCCTCTTATTCTTCTTTTTGAATATAAATTTAAGGGCTTTTGGGCTTGATCTTGAACTTGATGGATTTGTTCTCGATTTGTATTTGAATTCAAGGGCTTTTGAGTTTGATTTTGAATCTGGTAGTCTTATTCTTGATTTGTATTTAAATTCAAGGGCTTGAAACTTGTTCTTGAATCTTCGTCTTGATCTCTGATTTGATCCACGAGCTCTCTCTGGCTTCTTGTTGAAATTCAGGCCTCTTTTTATAAATTATGAGACCTCTATTTATAGTTGTAGGATAAAAAAGTTGTGATAAGCATGAACTCTTCTCGGCCAATTAGTTTTGAGATGACATGATGATATTTGATTGGTCGGAACATATCACTTGTACACCTGACGTATTTTAATTAGCCTTTGATTTGACTAGGCATGCTGTGTCACTTTGACATGTGATATGATCCTATTGACTCTTTTATTTGACTTGACACAATACGTTATTTGATACGTGACATCAATTTGAGCCTCTAGAATAAGATGACATCTCGGGCTCAGTAAAGTGGGCTCACCATTATAGCTCAATTCGATGGACTAGCCCAATGAAATTGGACTATTAATTAAATCCATATTTATTGGACTTTAATAATTAACTCAACTATATTAATCCGCAATATTTATTTTAAGTGATATATGTTAAATTTAATATAGTTCAAATTTCTTACGGATTCAAATTTGATAGAATTTAACCATCCACAAATTCCCTCACTTCAAGACTTGTCTAAGATATATATTTTACAGTGTCATACCCCAAACTCGGAGGGGCATGACTGGCATCCTATGCCACACCTAATCGAGCACATCCTGCCACAAAACTAACTACAATAGGCAAAAACCGACGAGGTTCAGCATCACAACAACTATAAGATTAGAGTAAACACAATAAGTACAGAAGCTGACTCACCTCAGCAATCAAAAATAAATATAATAGGCCGACAAAGACACAAAATAGAAAACAATCTATACAGCAAGGCCCATCTGGCTTATAACAACACTACTACAACCACAAATGTCTACGAGCCTCTATGAATACAACAATACTCAATTGTCTAGGACAGGGCCCCAAATTACCCATAATACAAATATCTGGTAACTCCGGAAGACTTGGAGCTTTACCGACTCAGCTGAAACTCCACTGTGCGATCAAGAACTCGATCTACCCGCCGATCAGCACCTGCAGGCATGATGCAGCGCCCTCTATTAGGGCGTCATTACGAAAATATACCGAGTATGTAAGGTGAAAATGACAACAAGATTTAGATGTCAGATCAACAGGAAAACCAAAAGATATCAACAAAATAGAAGTCACAAATCAAGTAAAACATATAGCCTACCTGGACCCCATAAGCTTGGCAAGTCCAACATAATAAGATAAGTGAATAAACAAACAATCAGTCGGCATCTAGCCAATACAACTCACTTGCCACTATCTGTACTTCATAGAATTCATCTAAATCGTCTAGCCCGACTCATCTCTAGTCCCTCCAGCGCTCACGACCACCACAAAGTCATACCTAGCTTCCACAGCTATCTAAAACACAAGGAACAAACACATCATAACACAATAAAAGATGCATATCAATTCACAATCAAGTTTGGCCGGAACAACTCTCGAATCATAGGTTATTCACATTCACATGAGCTCAGTCAAACTAGGGAAAACTTATCTCAAGCCCAAAAAGGTTCTGGCATGTCCAAATAACTCTTGCACATGCTCTAGCTTGACCCTAGAGGAAAGCACTCAGACTATTTAGGTCAGCTTCAATCCCCGGGCTTAACCTGTAGCCGGAATAACTCTCGTGCTTTGGGTACTCGATAAGCCCTAAGGTACAAAGTTAGTACACTCAATTCACACAAAGGAACCACACGACCCATATACTCATACAATTCATAATCAACACTTTATACACATAAAACAAGTTTACCAGCCTACAGTCGACTAACAATTCTCATCAACGAACTTTCATAATGCAACACTAGCCTTATGTATCTAGTCGTTCACCGACGTATTCCATGGGAACCAAAAGATCATAACTTAACAACTCTATCCCTAAACCTTATTCTCAACCTAAGGACTACCATATATGACATAACCCTTCATTTGTTCTAACTAACACTAGTCTCGATTTCACAATAATTGAACTCGACTACTCGAGGGCAACCAATGCCACTACGAGCTCACTAACTCATTTCTTTACTAATCTGTCGGACCAGCCGCAATCCCCCAACCTATAATCAAATCAAAATGCCACAAACATGCCCTAAACTTCCCCTAACTCAATCAAAAGGGTCACAACCAACACCTCAATACAGACCAATTTCGACACGTTCTATCGCCCTACGGACGTACGATAACCAATCAAACTATTTTTTGAGTTTACGACCTCTATGGATGAGGGAAATACCACATCTCAATAGCCCCCCAAAAATAGAATTTTGATATAAATATCCCTCCATAAGACAATAATTTCACATAATAACAATGGAAGTTTGATTCCAATGAAAATCATGCCAAAAGGGGAAAAACGGAAGCCTTAACATACCTCTATGATGCCGAATCAAACTTAGCTGAAACCTCAGCTATCCACACCAAGAAATAATTCCTAGGTTCATTCCTCAATACCAACAAATTGTAGCTTCAACAACCCAACAAGAAGACAATACAAACTCGGCCTAAACGACGAGATTTCTACGAATTCGGTTATAGAAACTTCAAACCAATAATATAGTGATACTCACAGATACAAAATTATGATTAAAATATAGAAAATAAGGTATAAGTGTGTTTACCTAGTCAACACTCACGAAACAACCATGAATCTATAGGAACAACAACCACAACACGAATTACACAATGGCTACAATAATCTACCCAAGAAGATGAACTTGGGCCATGAATTTTAAGCTCAAAATCTTGGTGGCTATGGAGGAATATAGCAAGGGAAGGTATCCACCATTTAAATTATGGAAAATATGAATTTTGGATGTGAACAACCGACCAAAGGGACTAATATAGTCCTCCACCAACTTGGCATATTTTGACGTGCTTGCTTGTGCAGTCTTGCGAAAACATGAATATCTCTTTATTCCAAAGTCGTATAGATGAATAATTTAATTCTTTGAAATAGACTCGTAGAACTTTAATCTAATAGGTTGTAGGGCCTCATAATTCTTTATATATTAGGAGAAAAGTTCCAAGACATCTGATCCAAAATTTAGAGAATTTAAGAAAGAAACTTGCAATAACTTTTATCGACTTTTATTTTACAACTTAATTAAATGTAAAATCTTAACATACGACCATAGAGTGATTCAAATAACTCAATAACACTTTCTTCTTAGAATATTAAGTACTCTTATTCCTACCTCAAAAGAGTGGATTTATTACTTTAATTATACGGGATGTTACATAAAGACTAGACTTGAAGTATTACTGTAACACACTTTTGAGATTAATCATCATACATCAAATGTATTTACAATAGAATCAATTATTTTTCCATGTCATAGCAGGATTAAATGGGAAAAACTTAGTAACTCTCTCCGTCATTGTATATTTAGTCATTAAGATTCTAGAAGTTATATGGATTAGATTTGTATCAAGAAGGATTGCCACTTTCTAGAAGTGATATGAATTGAATTTGTATCCAAGAAGGATTGACATTTTCTAGAAATGATATGGATTGAATTTGTATCCAAGAAGGATTGCCATTCCTAACTTTTATGAAATTGTATCCAAGAAGAATGACACAAAGCCTTGACTTTTCCAATTTAAATTTTATTAGGATACTTTAACTTCAATCCACCTGACACACTACTTCTTCTTTACCACGTTGGAGATCTATATAAAAAGATATATTCTTTATTATTTTGCATCAGTTATAGCATCATAGGTTACAACGAGGGAGCACAATACAAGCTAATTTTTTCTCTTTTTCTTTTAATTTTCGTCACTCTTTTTCACAGTTTGACATAGGTATGGTAGAAAATTTATATTTTATTATAAAAATATCAAAATCATAATCCATTTGATATTTCAGAAATTAGACTTCAAGAACTATAACATAGCTAAATTTCATAATTAAACTCCTTCAATATCATTCTATATAACTTTTAAAGTGAGCTTAAAATTCTGTCATACTGATCTGCGTCACTTTTTCACAGCTTAACATATCTGCAGTAGAAAATTCATATCTTGTAGTAGGAATATCAAAATCATGATCTGCTTAATGTTCCAGAATCTAGACTTCAAGATCTATAATATAGACAAATTTCATAATTAAAGTCCTCTAATATTGTTCTATATAATTTTTTAAAATGGGCTTAAAATCATGTCATGATGATTCATGTTACTTTTTCACAACTTACTACATCTGCGGTAGAATATTTATATTTTATTATAAAAATATCAAAATTATGATCTATTTAATTTTCCTGAAATTATACTTCAATATCTATAATATAATTAAATTTTAGAATTAAACCCTTTCAATATTATTCTATATAAAATTTTGAAATTAGCTTAAAATTCTGTAATGCTGAAAGTTTCAGATTTTCAAGGTTCTACTAAAACTTCTACATCTTGATGTAGGAAAGTCAGAATCGCAGTTCACGTAATTCTACAAAACCTAGACATGATAGGATATAACATATATAAAATTTAGAATTTAGTACCTTGAATATCATTCCAGGTGATTTTTTAATGTTAGTTCAATATTCTAACTCACAGTTGATTTTAGATTTGCGCAGTTTCACCAAATAATTTTTATCTTGATATTGAAAAGTCAGAATCAAAAAGCGTTTTAATTTCTAGAAATTAGGATTGGAGAGGTTCATTCTTACCAAGGATCGTGTCTTAAATCTAGCCGAGCTGGTCTAGACTAAGTTTTAAACTTGACCTCGGAATTTGAAACGTCTTGATAAGTAACAATCTTTCTTCTACTCATGTTTTTTTGTATTTTCCTTTCCTCTCTCTTTTTCAGGGGAAAAGAACACTACTCTTGAGGATAAGCTGATCTAAAAGTGACGCTGAAAATTATTCCAAGTGTGATTTTACCTATTATGGCGAGACATTCTTGTGAGGTGAATATATTGCTTTACTTAAGGCAAAGGCTTTACATTGCTTGAATCAAAGTATTGCATCGTTTGAGCCAAAGACTTCACACCATCTAAGGCTAACATGGTCTACTACAAAGACTTTACACCATTAAAGACAAAGATATCACATTGTTCGAGCTAACGACTTTACTCCGTCTAAGGAAAAAACTTTACATGATCCACAACAAAGACTTTACACTGTCTGAGCCAAAGACTTTACATTACTTGAGACAAAGACCTTACACTGTCTAAGCCAAAGGCATCATATTATCTAAGCTAAAGACTTTATACTGTCTAAGACAAAAGATTTTACATGGTCAACAATAAATACTTTACATCATCCGAGCCAAAGACTTTACATTGCCTGAGGTGAAGACTTTACACCGTCTGTTGGATGAGCCAAAGACCTTACCTCGTGTAAGGCAAAGACTTTACATGATCTGCGACAAAGACTTCACATCGTTTGAGCCCAAGACTTTATATTGCTCGAGGCGAAGACCTTACACTGTCAGAGCTAAATATGTCATATAGTCCGAGCCAAAGACTTTATATAGTTCGCGATAAAGAATTTACATCATTTGAGCCAAAAACTTTACATTGCTTGAGGCGAAGAATTTACACCATTTGAGTCAAAGGCATCATATTATCTGAGCCAAAGACTTTTCACCGTCTAAGGCTTTACTATACATGGTCTACGGTAAAGACTTTACACTGTCTGAGTCAAAGACTTTACATTTTCTGAGGCAAAGAGTTTACTCCATTTGAGACAAAGACATCATATTGACCTAAGTAAAGACTTTACATTGTCTGAGCCAAAGGCGTCGCATAATCTAAGTCAAATACTTTACACTATCTTGCTAGAAAATTAACACTGTCTAAGGAAAAAGAACAAAAGGGTCAGCTTAAGGTGTAAAGGGGAAAAATTATCCACCTTAAGACTGAAAATTTAGAGATTATTTTAAGGATAAATCCGTGCAAAGGTTATCTTAAGGTGCAAAGGGACAAAATTTATCCACCTTAAGACTAAAAATTTAGAGATCCTTTTAAGGATAAATTCGTGAAAAGGCCAGCTTAAAGTGCAAAGGGATAAATTTTATACACCTTTAGACTGAAAATTTAGAAGGTTTCCACTTGAAGACTTGGTGAATTTGAAGGCTTCAATTTACAGATGTGAAGACTTAAATTTGAAGACATGATTGATTTGAAGACTCAAACTCGAAGTCTTCATGAATTTGAAAACTTCAACTTGAAGGCTTGGAGGATTTAAAGGCTTCAACTTAAAGATGTGGTTGATTTGAGGCTTTAACTTGAATACTTGGAAACTTGCTAAGAGATTAGAATCATCCCATCGGAGAAACCCATTTTTCATGGATATTTGCACTCATTGTACATTAGTGTTTGGTGAAGGTCCAGATTTCAATGAAGGAATATTGTGGATTTAATCTTCATATATCCTGTTAGGCACCTTCTATTCCATCATACTTTACTCGAACAATAGAGTGATGTATATATTTTTGAACTCATGAGACTAAACTTAGAATGAAAGTTTAAGAAACCTACATAGAGGATCAAGTCATTCTGTAATTCATAAAGAGTGAGTTATTTTATCCTAACTTTGGCTTAGACTGCCTTTTGTGAGGTTTTCAACCTAGCGGACCTTTTGTGTCCTAAATTTTTCCTAGATTGCCTCTTGCTAGGTTTTCAACCTAGCAAACACATTTTTTTGAGGTCGTGCACAATAATACTCTTACGGGCCAAGAGTAATATGCAATTTATGATCGTGTGTTAAGAAGCATCATCTTGCTTCAAGGATGGTACCTTTTCAAGAATTTTGAATTAATAGGACTAATCCTCACTCCGTTTGCATCAACAAACTTCTAAGCGCTATTTGAATACATCTTTTGTAAGACAAATGATCTATCCCACTTTGAAGTGAATTTTCCCCTAGAGTTATGGGAAGTGATGATAGACTTTCTTATTGCAAGAACTTGATCTCCAACTTGGAAGCATCTCAAGTGAACCTTTTTGTTGAAAGCTAATGTCACCCAAATTACACCTCGTAATGAGATATAAAGCAGTCGATGTCAAATATAGAACCCAACCAGGGTTGGGGTCGAATCCCATGAGGAATATGATGAGAACTTTAGTTAATGTGTTTAGCTAATACTATTGGCTTGCTTATTTCCTGGGGGGAAGATTTGAAATATAAAATAATGAAAAAACAGTAGAGAACAATGAGTTGATCCTTGATTAAATTCGATTGTATTCAATAAGTGAATTGACTAGGATTGTATTCCCCATAACTTCATAACCACAAGGTGTTTAATACTAGTGATCTATTTCAGTGCTTAGCATGCAATATTGGTAAGTTAACTTCACCCAAATGGTTGGTCCCTTATGTAGATGATTATCATCGCGCAACTTGATCCATATGCGGATGTATACTTACTTAACCCTTTCCCTTAATATAGGATTAGCTATTCTTGGATAAGGTCAGCTATTAGATGAGGGTTGATAGCCTCAAATCTCCGTTGTTAATCCCTTTTCCCATGCACTACTCCCTTGATCCGGTGAGTAAGAAGAAGACAAATTCTAGCGTTTGCAACCGTTAAGAAACAACTAAAATGAAGGGAATAATAATACATGCATAAACCCCATTCAAGATTCACTAAGTATTTTTACGTATGTGTGTTAATTCATCGTGGTTCCCACAACCCTCGTTATGAGTTTTAGCTACTCATGCTTGATGAATCACAATTATAAATTGGAGAAGAAATCATAATTGCAACTTACAGTGATTTGTATAAGAAACCACACGTATTGAATAAATCAACAAGAACCGAAGAAGAATACACCAACATTGTTTGAATTCCCACAACTAAGAACAAAATTACAAAACTTATTTCTTGAACCTTACTGGTAATCAACAACTCCCAAAAATTATTGTTCAAAGTCGTAGATAAACAGTACCGTAAAATAAACCTATGTAAAGTATTTATAGTCTTAAATAAAACCTTTCCTAACTAAAAACGGAATACAAGTCGACAGTGGCAATGGGCCAAGTCCTAACGAGTCGTGGCATGCATTAATGAGTCGTCCTCAGTAGACTGCTTCTTCAGGACAATGGGTCACCTAACGACTCATTAAGTCACAGTACTAGTCGTTAGGTCCCTCATGGCTTTTGATCCTCAAAACCTCCAGTGTAGATAACAGGTGCTCCTAGATTCTCACGACGAGTCGTCAAGTCTCCCGATGACTCCTTGACTCTTTTGTTGTGTCCCCAGGTAACTTTTCAGCATTTTTTCTTCCCATTCCTCATGGCTCTCATAATGACTCGTTGCTTGTTGTAACAAGTTGTGCCTTCAACTCATGGTCACCATTGGTTGTTGCACTTTAAACTTGTCTTTTTCCCAAAAGTCCAGGAATGAGTCGTCCAATGAGACGACGACTCGTTACCTGATTAGCAGTCCACACTTGATCCAATTTTTGCCTATTTCATATTCCGAACCTGTTATCCTGCAACACTCAATAAAAGCACATTATATGTACATAAGCTTACCCGGAATTTGCATATCTTCTTAGTTTTAAGCGTCGAAAGTGCCGTAAAATCATGACATATCAACACCCTTAACTTAGAACTATTGCATGTCCTCAAGCAAAAACAAATAAAATAGAACTAACCCGACGCTTCAATTAAAAGAACTCTAGAAAACCTATGGCAGTCACAACTCAAAATCAAATCAAATTTTCTAGCCCCTCCTCTATCATCAAAATCCAAATCACAGTGCATATGTAAACTTTCAACCATGACACAGAGGAATCGAAAAATGGAAATACACTGTCAACTTGCAACCATGCATATAATCCTATGACACTGACCCAGACAATTTGCAGATGATATTGTTGACCAAACACCCTCGCCACAAAGAAGTCCCACACTCACACATATGTATATTATCATGACAATATTTTCTCTTGGGACTGGGTAAAAGCTCACTCGCTTTCACAAAGAAATTCTAACTGTGCACATTCAATACCATAAACTTGCCTTTACTTTCAATACCTCAATTTTCAAACAATTTAACTAGGACCACTATAGGACTTTTTTCCAACATGTAATGTAGGATCGGGGTTGGTATGATAGATATGAAAATAGTGACTTAACCCTCCTTGGCATTACACTTAACTTTTGGCTCCCTTTAACCTCTTTTTTCACGTCTTTCCCTTTTTTCCTTGCTTTCTTATTCTCTTACTTTTTTTGCAACTATGGGTGCGGTTTTCCTTCTTTCAAGAATTTCTTTTATTCTTTCCCGCTTTCATTTTTTTTCTTTTTTTATTACTTCAATTTCAGACTTCATTATTCCCATCGCACCCGCCTTTTTGTTTGCATTCCTCAATTTCAGACTTCATTATGCACATCACACCAAAATAGGTTCATTATAATTAAAGCAGGAAGGTGAATTGGTTTCAACAAAAAGAAAGGTCAATTTAAGCTCAAAATTGGGATCAAGGGATATTTATTTCCATTGGGTAGTTCTTTTAAGGCTAAAGTGGACTATTCATCAAACGACCTATGATCGTTTCCTGATTTTCTGTCCTATACCTCGGTATGACCGACCAGGCAAGTTCTAGATTGACACATACAACAGAACTAACTTTATGCCTTACCCAGACAATGCCTAGGACAACATCATCACTTCTACCAACTGCTAGTTTAGGTATAGTCACACAATGGTAAACACGTTCATAGTATTAATGCCATGCAAAGATTCACAAAGGTTATGCTTGTCTACTAAGCAGGCACATGCACAAATTTTTTAGGAGGGGTATCACATTATGCCTTAAAATAAATCCATGTTATTGATTGCCCTAAGTTCACCTAATTTCCTTTCGGTTGACATAAAAGAAAACACAAAAACCTAAACATGCCGGTTCTACTAAATAAGGAACACCCGAGGGAAAAGATATTCGGCAAGAAAAACCCTCAGGTTATGTTCAATAATAATACAGGTATCCCACCCCACCCCCATCAAGAAAAGCATGTGTCGTCCTCGATGCATATAGAAAGTAAAACATGAGAATAGGGAACATACCTGTGCGACCTAGATGCCTGTGGCCTGGTCAGTGGAGGGCGCAGATACACCTCCAATTTCCTCTCCTGTGCCACCGGGATGAACCGGTGCACTCTCAGACCCCACAGAGCTCGTACCCACGAGCTCTCGCAGCATCACTTTCAGCCCTCTCTCATGCCTCATCTATAGATAGCTTTAGTGCTGCCTCCATATCTCTTTTCTCCCTCTTCTGCTCATGTAGTAGAGCACCACTCCCATTTTCGCTCACCTCCTCCCGAGGTCTCTTCCCTTTGTCATGAGCTACTGACTCCTTAGTGATGAAATCTACTATCGGAGGTAGCTCTTCCTCACTCTCATCATCTACCAATGGAAGCAAGAGTGGTGTGATAGTAGATATTTTTTGTGCGGATAGCTCTCACACCTCAACTCTGAGTGTCACCACCTCCGCATACCATCTGGCCAACTCGGGAGCCTGTAATTGAGAAAGGAGCTCATCCATCCGCCTTTCAAAGGCGTCCAATATATCATGCATAGTCTTGGATAGGCCCTCCAATTCTTTCGTGATCCACGGCTTAACCCGCTTCATTAGTAACTTTACCTGAAGTTCCATGTGCGCTTGCTGCTTTTCGCCCTTCGCCAGTCACCTAGCCATGTCGGTAGGAAAATCTTGAGAGATCATGATTAGGCTGGCTGATGAAGGGCGAGATGTTGCAACGGGTGGGCGAACTACTGCTGCAGTGGATGATGACTCTGGGACCTCATCGGGTGATGGAGTATTTGCTGCATTGGTAGCATATGGCTGGCTACTAGTCTCTCGAGCCTCTGACATCTCTACTTCGAACTCAGTAGATCTCGCAGCCTCATTCTGAATACATCTGCTCAATCTATCAGCTAATAATATATCCCTTGTGGATATGGCTGACTGACTCCTCACCCTCGAAACTGAGTTTGTCTCATCCCTAATGAATCCGATATTAGTAATCTTGTGGACCACCACTCTCTGATCTACGGATGGTAATTCTGGCACCTGGGACTCCTTACAGAGCTGATCTATGAGGCATGGGAAGGGAACGCTGGTGCTGTCTATGATATCACACTCCCGATTCTCCTCAGCTATGTACCTCGGGAAGTTGATAGCATACCCCTCCATAATACTTGAAACCAGTGCAGCTCGGTCCGGGGAAACCACATTATCATTGCTGGTTGTTACCAGGCTGTGTCGAATTAGTGACCACCAAAATTTTGCTTGAAAATTTAGAGTGGCCTTCTTGATCTGTGCTTCTGAGCCATGTAGCCATTCCACTAATGTACCCCGAGTGGCAATGATGCTTGCCAACCAAGTATATCGTCTCTTTATTTCCTCGTGGCTAAGCTTTTTGATCTTTATTTTCTTGAGCTCACTCAATCGATGATCAAACTTAGCTGTGTTCATCGGGGGCTCATAACCTGGACCATATAGCATACGGGAGATGGTCTGCTCAATGATATCCACGGGTGTCTCCCTCACCATCACTGGGTCAATGCAGGCCTTTTCCTCCAATCCTGGCCTCCCAGGGCATGATGTTGTAATGTGGCTGCATATGAGGCATAGAACTCTCTGACTAAGAAAGGACTGTAACTCCCGGACAACTTACTTAACCACCCAAATCGGTATCTATCGAACAATGTCTGAATCTCGGGGAGGTCCTTGAGCCCTGTGGTGACCAGTCTTGGCTTCTCATAAATACTCCTCTTTGGGTGGATCTTGTTAGTAAGAGCTATATCTCTATTGTAGATGGCCCGCATGCCCGGAAAACACCACCTCCACACCATTCTTAGTTGCTTAGTAGATGTGTGGAAGGTTTCAGTCGCCTCATTATTCTTGCTGACCTATTGGGCACGTGATTCATCATCACCCTCCATATTTTTCGCAGCTGTAGTGCCTATGGGGGCAATTGGGGTTGAGACACAACATTACCTTCCTCCCGGCTGGGTGGGTCCTTCGCGAGTGAAGTCAGAGAAGCGACCATGGCTGTCAGCTTTGTAGGGCATTTAGTCCTAGCCCTGGTCGAACTCTACTCCTGCTTCTCATCTGATATTTGATATTCCTCCACATAGCCACTCGATTTTTTTGAAGATGAGGGCTAATCCCTTAGTCTGCGAGTAAAGGGATGGCTCTTCTCCTGCCCTTGTTTCTTGGCCGCGCCCTTCTTTGGTGTTCCTTTCGGTGCCATTATACCTGTGGAATAATGAATATGCAAGAGGAGAGTATATGGAATTAAAATATTTAGTGCCTACCTGCAGACAAGATGGAAGGCTCGACGACTCGTTGCCACTAGCAACGACTCGTGAAGTCATTAACCGTCTGCTGGTCAAGAATGTTCTTTTGGTTCTAGTGTACTTGATGACTGGTCATGACGAGTTAGGTCAGTTTTGGCCTGTGCATATAAATTTATAATCTCCACTCAGGATGAGCTACATCACGAGTTGGGAGGTGATCCCAAGACTCTTCATGTGGCTCGTGCTTAAGAGTTCCTTAGCAGTGGTGGTGACGGGTCATGTAACGATTCGTCAGGCATGCCCATGAGTCTTACATGAGGCGTCATCATTGATTAACCAGGTGAACCATTTTTTTCTTTCAAATTTTTTTGATAGGTTACTCAGACATTACCCATTTCAAATGTTGAACACCTTAATTTTGGTGTGAGTTGGGTGGGCAAAACAATTAAAGCTTTGTGAACAAAGCATTTATAGATCGTAATGCCTAACAACTCAATGGGTATAAGAAAACCACATACACCCATACTCAATCTCAACAGGTTTTTAATCCCTCAGGCACACACAGACAATTATACTTCTAAAAGTTTAGTGATCAAGTCCACAATTAAATTCATGGCAGCTTAGGGTTACATGTTGGGTACTAAATTATTAAATGCATCAAGGTTTACACACATTTGTAGATTAAGGATTTATGCTTTAAACATATGAATACTCACAATTTCAGGAGTGCACGATGAAAATCTAAGCAGTAGGGAGGATTGGGAGTTTGAGCAGTGGTTTATGATTTGCGGTACGGATTGGGAACAGGTGCGCGCGTGTGTTTTGGGAAGAGGGAAATTGATTTTGAGTGATTAGGGATGAGGGAATTTTATTTTGAGTTCTGTATGCTTTGAGCTTATGAGTACATGTGTGAACACTTTTGGTGTTTATAACTTCAGAAAATTTCCCAATTTATACGTGGATCGGGTCGAGTGATGATTTTTATTCAAGTGCACCACGACCCACGTGACTAGTCTTTGTGTGAAGCACAACTCGTTTAATTGTTTATTCTATTTCTTAAGTCAAGAGGACTTACCTGGGACCTAACGCTTCATGTAACGACTCGTGGTTTTACCCAACCAGTCACGCCATGAGTCATTGGCCCTATACTCTGGTAGACACTCAGTGTTATCAGAACGAATCACTTGACGAATTGTTAAGTTGCCCCACGAATTATTTAGTCACTTTTCATTAGGTTTTCAGCTTGACTGTTTCTATCCACTAGTAGACATGATGAAGGACCAAACGACTCGTTGCCAATGGCAACGACTCGTGTGGTCACCCGTTGTCTGCATTGTTTCTGCGCCAGTGTCCACAAGTGGTCTTGACGAGTCATTCAGTTAGGTAACCACTCGTCCTATGCTATTTGGTACCAGCATCCTAAGTTCATATTTTTAGTTCCAGCTTCAAATTTCCCATCTTAATCACCTACACACATCAAAGCACGTAAACACTATACATATATTATAATTACAACTTGGGTTGCCTCCTAATAATCGCCTGATTTAACGTCACGACACGACGCGGGTATCTTGATTACTCATACTTTACCAAAATACCTCCATGGGTTGCCTCCCATGCAGCGCCTGATTTAACGTCGCGACATGACACAAGTCCCCAGGTTACTTAGACTTCACCCAGAGCCCAAAGGTCCACTAGTTTAATTTCTTTGCTTATTCCTAAATATGCTTTCACCCATTGACCATTCTCCTTGAATCATTTGCTTTCATGGTTTTCCAATTCAATTGTCCCATAGGAGAATATTTGGACCACTCGAAATGGTCCCAACCATTTGGACTTCAACTTGCCAGGAAACAAGCAAAGCCTAGAGTTAAATAGCAACACCATATCACTAGGGTGGAACTCTCTCTGCTCAATCTTCCGGTCATGTTGAATTTTCATCCTTAGTTTATAAATTTCTGAATTCTTATAGGCTTTCAAACTAAACTCATCTAACTCATTCAACTGATCAAGCCTCAAGTTCGCAGCATTACTCCATATCAAATTCAGCTTCTTAAGCGCCCATATAGCTTTGTGCTCAAGTTAGACCAGAAGATGACATGCTTTCCCATACACAAGCTGATACAGAGACATACTTATAGGGGTCTTGATTGCCGTCCAATAAAACCATAACGCATCATCTAGCTTCCTTGACCAATCTGTCTGGTTAGCATTCACAGTCTTTGCTAGGATGGTCTTTATCTTCCAGTTGGAGACTTCATCTTGCCCACTAGATTATGGATGATAAGGTGTTGCCACCCTATGTTTCACCCCATATTTCTCCAGTAGATTCTGAAACAACCGGTTGCAGAAGTGTGAACCCCCATCATTAATGATGGCTTTAGGAGTTCCAAATCTGACAAAAATATTTTGCTTCAAGAATGCTGTGACACTCTTACCTTCATAGTTTGGAAGCGCAATTGCCTCCACCCACTTCTAAACATAGTCCACAGCTACAAGTATGTACTTCATCCCGTTTGAGCTCACAAATGGCCCCATGAAGTCAATGCCCCAAATGTCAAACAGCTCAATGATAAGGATGGGAGTAAAAGGGAACTCCCTCATGCCTCCTTGCCTTTGGCATGCATCACATGCCTTTGCAAAATCATGTGCATCTTGGTGAATGGTTGGCCAATAGTACCCATATTGCAAAATTTTGTGGGCTATACGAATCCCGCTGTGGTGACCCCCAACAGGGGATGAGTGACAAGCCTCCAATATGCTCAACATCTCAGCCTTAGGCACACATCTCTGAATCACCCCATCAACACATATGCGGAATAAGTAAGGCTCATCTCAAAAAAACTTCCTCACATCAGACATGAATTTCTTCCGCTGGTGAAAAGATAAATCTTTTGGTACTACATCGCTCACCAGATAATTAGCAAAGTCCACAAACCATGGGATGAGATCTTGGGAGGCAGCCAAAACATGCTCGTTGGGGAATGTGTCATCTATTTCAAGCTCATCTTGAAGTGATGCATCTACCTCCAATCTCGATAAGTGATCCGCCACCTGATTTTCAGTCCCCTTCTGGTCCTTAACCTCAAACTTGAACTCTTGCAGCAATAAAACCCATCAAATCAATCGTGGCTTGGCATCCTTGTTTTCTATCAAATATCTCAGAGTTTCATGGTCTGTATGAACTATCACCTTAGTTCCAAACAAGTAAGCCCAAAACTTCTCAAATGCAAATACCACAACCAACAACTCCTGTTCCATCACAGTGAAATTATCTGAGCTGCATTATGAGCCTTGCTGGCATAATAAATTGGGTGGAAAATCTTCTCACGCCTTTGGCCCAAAACAACTCCCAGGGCCACTCCGCTAGCATCACACATAATCTCAAACGGTAAGGACCAGTCAGGTGCCACTATGATTGGGGCAGTGGTCAATCTCTCCTTTAGGCATTCAAAAGCCTTCAGACACTCATGAACAAACACAAATTTCACCTCTTTCTCAAGCAACTTACACAAGGTATGTGAAATCTTTGAGAAATCCTCGTTGAATCTCCTATAAAATCCTGCATGACCCAAAAAGCTTCGAACACCTTTTACAAAAACTGGAGGTGGTAGACTAGTAATTACATTGATATTGGCTCTGTCCACCTCAATGCCCTTACTAGAAATCCTGTGGCCGAGCACTATACCTTCTTTGACCATGAAATGACACTTTTCCTAATTAAGCACCAAGTTGGTCTCTTCGCATCGCTGCAGCACCTTGCTCAAATGTGCCAAAAAATCATCAAATGAATCACCTACCACCAAAACGTCATCCATAAAGACTTCAATGGTGTCCTCCACCATGTCAGAAAATATGGACATCATGCAGCGCAGAAAAGTGGTGGGCGCATTACATAACCCGAATGACATCCTCTTGAAAGAAAATGTACCATAGGGACAAGTGAAAGTGGTTTTCTCTTGGTCTTTGGGGGCTATAGAGATCTGATTGTACCCCGAATAACCATCAGGAAAATAGTACCATCCTCTGCCTGCAAGTTGGTCTAGCATCTAATCCATGAATGGCACAGGAAAGTGATCTTTTTGAGTCCAGTGGTTTAACTTCCTATAGTCCATGCATACTCTCCAACCTATGACTGGTCTGAGTGGAATGAGCTCATTGTTAGCATTTAGGACCACCATGATTCCTTCTTTCTTTGGCACACACTGAACTGGAATCACCCATTTGCTATCAGCAATAGGGTAAACCACACCCACATCCAACCACTTGATGATTTCCTTCTTGACCACCTCTTGCATAGACGGATTCAACCTACACTGATTCTCAATACTCGGAATATAGTCTGGCTCAAACTAGATCTTATGTGTGCAAATACCGGATGGGATCCTAATAATATCCGCAATGGTCTACCCAATGACTTTTTTATACCTCTTCAGAATGGAGACCAAAGCCTCCACTTGCCATTCCTCCAAGTCAGCTTCAACTATGACCGGTAATGTATTTTCGGTTCCCAAAAATACATATCATAAGTGAGATGGGAGTACTTTGAGCTCCAATACTAGAGGCTCCTCAATAGATAGCTTGGTTGTTAGGGTCACACGATTCTTCAAATCAAGATCAATCTTCTTCGAAGCATAAGTGTATGACCCCATACCATAAAGTGCATTAACAATCTCATCACCCCCATAGATCTCCTCAGCATCAACATTCATCAAAACAGTTGCTAAATCCTCAATTGTCACTAACTCATCAATAGGTATGATTGGAAGATCAACTTCCACAACATAAATCACTAAGACCACCTGCATGTCATTTGGCTACTTCATGGATTGGCACATATTAAATGTTACCTCTTCATTGTTCAATCAAAATTTCAGCTGTCCGGTCTCCATGTCTATAAGAGCACATCCTGTGACAAGGAATGGTCTCCCCAAGATAATAGGGACCTCAAAATCAACCTCACAGTCTAGAATAATAAAGTCGGTCAGAAATATAAAGGACTCTACCTTCACTAGTACATCATAGAGAATCACCATGGGATTTATCACTGTGCGATCTGCCATCAATAGCCGCATTATAGTCAGTTTGGGGGCTCCCAAGTCTAACTGTCTGAACACTGTTAATGACATCAAGTTTATACTAGCGCCTAGATTACATAGCGCCTTAGCAAAGTTAAAGGCTCCAATAGTGCACGGTATGGTGAAAGCTCCAGGGTGTTCCTTTTTCTGAACAAGAGACCAAGATGCTATTACACTATAATGGTGAAAATTATCAGCAGGTTTGAATGATCAACTGTCGTCTTCCCATTGGAAAAGACAGCTCCTAGTAAGAACAACGACCCATGGTCCCCCTGACCTTGACGCCAAGAGTATTGGTTATACCCTTGTGTGTTGGTTCGAAAACCCGCCCCTTGATCATTCAGATAATTTGCTTCCTCCTCAGATTCTAATTTTCCTCCATCATTTCTCGGGGCCTTTCCCTGAGAACCAATAATATTCACCTTTCCAGCCTCGGCTCCCATAAAATGCTTAGCAAGAAGCCCCGTTGTGGTTTTGATCTCAACAATATTCTGGTCTCTCTTTTCATCCTTCCATCTCTGCTCCACAGACATACCTATCATCATAATCACTAAGGGCTCAACTATCTCATCAGTCACAACCGGCTTTGGATGATCAACTGTCGTCTTCCCACTCCTAGTAGTGACCGCCATGCAATGACTGTCATTTTTTGGATTTTGAACTGTATTGCTGGGAAGCGTGCATAGCTACAGATATCTAACTAAGCTGCTGCTCAATCTACTTAATGGCAACGACATGTGATTCACCTTTTCGTTCATACAAGAAATATCAGCATGGAGTTCCTTAAAAAGGCCATCTGTCGCCTCCATCTGCTTGAGTACCTTACAAAACATGTCTTCCACCATTGAACCACTAGATTCTGGCTCACGGTTCCTTGGAGGAACATATAGAACGCTTATGTCATTTTTGTACTCATGCTTTTTTTAGTCACCATTGTCTCTGCCTCTGCTCCTATCCTTGTATTGGCCTGGTTGTAGTTGCTATCCCTGTAATAGTTTCGACCTTGGTCCCCCTGACCTTGACGCCAAGAGTATTGGTTATACCCTTGTGTGTTGGTTCGAAAACCCGCCCCTTGATCATTCAGATAATTTGCTTCCTCCTCAGATTCTAATTTTCCTCTATCATTTCTCGGGGCCTTTCCCTGAGAACCAATAATATTCACCTTTCCAGCCTCGGCTCCCATAAAATGCTTAGCAAGAAGCCCCGTTGTGGTTTTGATCTCAACAATATTCTGGTCTCTCTTTTCATCCTTCCATCTCTGCTCCACAGACATACCTACCGCATAAGTACAAGCCAGAGCTTACGACTCTCTTGTGTGCCATGTGCAGTTGGTTTTGGTTATTCTGTCAAGGACCTCAGCAGCTTCAATACAAGTATGACTCATGAATGTTCTCCTCGAGACAGTATCAACCACTTCCTTAGTGTTAGCATTCAGAGACCTATAGAATATCTCCAATAACGTATCATCTGGGATTCTGTGGTTGGGCACCTTTTTTAGCTTCTTGTTGAACCGCAACCATGTCTCATGAAGTGCTTTAGAATTCAACTGCCTGAAGTTGTAGATTTCATCTTTCAGCTGCAATGCTCTGGAAGGTGGGAAGAATCCTTCAAGAAAGGCTCTTTTAAGCTCCCCCCCAAGCAGTGATAGAATCATTTGGAAATTCCGTCAACCACAACATTGCCTCACTCCCTAGTGAAAAGGGAAATAACCTCAGCCTGATTGCATCCTGACTCACTCCCGGTTGTTTATATTCTTTGTAGATACCCTTGAAATTTGTCAAGTGAGTATGTGCATCATCAGTCGCATGACCCGCAAATACCCCTTTCATGTTGAGCAGTTGGATCATTGCACTGGTAATGTCAAACTTTTCCCCAGCAGGCAAAGGAGGAGGGACAATAGCTCCAGTGGCACCGGCCTCATCAATATCATCATCATCATCATCATCAAAGTACCGGTGCCTCTGCTGGTCTAGACCTCTATTCCTTCTAGCTCACTCAGCTTCAGCAGCTTGGCGTTGCTCTTCAGCGAGCCTCACTGCCTCTCTATCTCTTACTCGAGCTTATTCCTCATCCAACATTCTGGTTGTTGCTTCTTCCACTATCTCTTTCCCATGTACGTTGGCCATTTTCCGTAGATTCTGCAGTGTTTGTTCAAGTTCGTGATCAATTGGAACCAGAGATTTTCCTAGACTCCTAGTACTGGGCATGCATGAACCTGAGACCTGTTCAGAAACAAACACAAAAAAATAAATAAAAAGGAAATAAGGACCAATAGTAAAGAGAACACAATTAACAAAAGCCTAAGCCGTATTCCCCGGAAACGACACCAAAATTTAATGTCACCCAAATTATACCTCGTAATGAGATATAAATAGGTCGATGTGAAATATAGAACCCAACCACGGTTGGGGTCAAATCCCACGAGGAATATGATGAGAACTTTAGTTAATGCATTTAGCTAATACTATTGGCTTATTTCCTGGGGGGAGATTTGAAACATAAAATAATGAAAAAACAGTAAAGAACAATGAGTTGACCCTTGATTAAATTCGATTGTATTCCATAAGTGAGTTAACTAGGATTGTTTTCCCCATAACTTCATAATCATAAGGTGTTTTATACTAGTGATCTATTCTAGTGCTTATTATGTAATATTGGTAAGTTAACTTCACCCAAATGGTTGGTCCCCTATGTAGATGATTATCACCATGCAACTTGATCCGTATGCGGATGTATACTTAACCCTTACCTTTAACATCGTATTAGCAATTCCCGGACAAGGTCAAGCTATTAGATGAGGGTTGATAGCCTTAAATCTATGTTGTTAATCCCTTTTCTCATTCACTACTCCCTTGATCCGGTAAGTAAGAAGAAGACAAATTCTAACGTTTGCAACCGTTAAGAAACAATTAAAATGAAGGGAAAAAAATACATGCATAAACCCCGTTCAAGATTCACTATGTGTGTAGTATTTTTACCTATTTGTGTTAATTCATCATGGTTCCCATAATCCTAGTTATGGGGTTCAGCTACTCATGCTTGACGAATCACAATTATAAATTCGAGAAGAAATCATAATTGCAACTTACCATGATTTGTCGAAGAAACCGCATGTATTGAATATATGAACAAGAAATGAAGAACAATACTCCAACATTGTTTGAATTCCCACAATTAAGAACAAAATTACGAAACTTTATTCTTGAACCTTAATGGTAATCAACAACTCCCAAAAAATATCGTTCAAAGTCGTAGATAAATAGTACAGTAAAATAAACCTACATAAAGTATTTGTAGTCTTAAATAAAACCTTTCCTAACTAAAAATAGAATACAAGTCGGCAGTGGCAACGGGCCAAGTAACGACTCATTAGGTCTCCTAACGAGTTGTGGCATGCATTAATGAGTCATCCTCGGTAGACTGCTTCTTCAAGACAATGGGTCACCTAATGACTCGTTAAGTCACAATACAAGTCGTTAGGTCCCTCGTAGCTTCTGATCCTCAAAACCTCCAGTGTAGATAACGTGTGTTCCTGGATTTTCATGATGTGTTGTCAAGTATCTCGACGACTCATTGAGTCTTTCGTTGCATCCCAGATAACTTTTCAGCATTTTTTCTTCCCAGTCCTCACGACTCTCATAACTACTCATTGCCTGTCCTAGCAAGTCATGCCTTCAACTCGTGGTCACCACTGGTTGTTGCACTTCAAACTTGTCTTTATCCTACAACTCCAGGAACGAGTCATCCAATGAGACGACAACTCGTTACCTGATTAGCAGTCCACACTTGATCCAATTTTTGCCTTTTTTTGCCCATTTCACATTCCGAACCTGTTTTCCTGCAATACTCAATAAAAACACATTATATCTACATAAACATACCTCCAAATTTGCATATCTTCTTAGTTTTAAGAGTCGAAAGTCCCGTAAAATCACAACACAACAAAAACACAAGATAAATGGGCTTGATAACATTTCAAATTTTGTTGAGCTTCTAGCCTCTTCTCATCATGTTCTTCTAACTCTGGAAGTCGCAATCGAACATTTTCTTATTCGATGAGCCCCCTCTTGAATAGAAAATCTTAAAGAAGGTATTTGATGCTCAAGTGGTAATACCACTTCAACTCCATAGGCAAGCGAGTATGGTGTTGCTTGTGTTGGTGTGCGGTAATCATCCTACATGCCCACAGAGCTTCTTTCATTTGTTCATGCCAATCTCGTTTGGACTTGGAGATGACCTTATTCAATAAGTTGCATAGTCTTATTAATGCTTCAACTGGACCATTGGCAGCATCATGATACATAGAAGATTTACACTGCTTGAAACCAAGGAGATTGATATCTTATTCATCAATTTGTTATCAAATGGCTTGCCATTATCTTTAATATTTAACCAGGAATGCCGAAATGGTAGATGATATTGACAAGGTTGCGACATTCTCTTTCTTTACTTTTTTAAGATAGACAACTTTGACCCATTTTGAGAAGTAATCTATTGCATCCAAAATGTACATGTGTCCATGAGAAAATTTCAGCAATGGACCAATGACATCCAATCCCCACACATTGAATGGCCAAGATGTGACAGTCGGATGTAATTCTTCCCGAAATTGATGTATAAAATTTGCATGAAACTGGAAAGCCTTGCACCTTGGGGAACAGTACAAGAAATCTTCCACCCATTGTTGGCTAGTAATATCTCATCCATTTTAAGTGGAAATGGAGCTTCGATCTAGATTAATGTGATTCACATACTCCCAAAAATGCTTCTTGTAAAGCTTGGTTTGCTTATTTCTCCCCCAAACATCATAAGAGTACTCCATCAAATGATCTTCTGTATAATGATCTCTATAGTAAAGGAAGTGGGGTGCACGACGATGTATCTCAGTCCTTTTTTTTAGATTTTTGGGAAAAAATTATTGTCGCCAGTCCCCTCCATTACTTCAGAAACAACCACAAGATGCTCAAGATTATTTTTCATATATTTATCCTCAAATAATAGCGATATTACCCATTTTGGTAGATAGTAACTTGTGCTTGATCCAATAGAGTCAGTATTGAAGCTAGAGTAGCCAATGCATCAGTTTTCTTATTTTCCTTTCTCGATACATTTTGGAGGGTCATATCTCCAAGCCATCCTATCAATTTCTAAACATAACTATGATAGGGGCGTAGTTCGGGCTTCTTAAACTCATATCTTTCCATGAGTTGATTGATCACCAACTGCGAGTCAACAAAGACTTGTAATTGCAATTGCTTCATGTCAATAGCCGTCTCAAGCCTAAGTATTAACATTTGATACTCAACAACATTGTTGGAGAAATAGTGCCAAAGTAAAAGAGTATGGGAGAACCTCTCCTTGTGGAGTGATAAACACCAAGCCAGCACCAGCTCTGCCACGATGTGCAACACCATCAAAGTACATCTTCCACGGAGGTTGAATTTAAATAACCATTACATCTTCATCAGGCAGTTCATCGGTTAGCTTCCAATCATCAAGTATCTATTGATCTATCAAGAAGTCTGCTAATGCTTGTCCCTTTATGGCTTTTTGAGGGATGTACACAATCTCAAATTATTGAAACTGGAGGTACCACCTTACTAGTTGATCACTGAGGACTGACTTTGACATCACAGAATTGATTGGATTTGCTCCGAAAATGAGGTGAACAACGTGAGCTTGGAAGTAGTGATTCAATTTTTAGATTAAGAAGACTAACGCCATACACAACTTTTTAATTGGCGAATAATTAAACTCAGTTTGTTTCATCAATCTGCTTAATTAATAAAACAAGTTTTTTCCTTCTCTATTTTCCTATGCTAGTAGCGCTCCAACAGACCTTTCTTGTGCTGAAATGTATAGTATCAATGATTTTCCATGTACTGGGGCCGCTAGAACTGGAGGTTTCATTAAGTATGATTTGATACTCCCAAAGGCATTAGCACAAGTTTGGTACCACTTGAAAAGAGAACCCTTCTTGATGAGATGACTGAATGGTTGGAATCTTCCAGCTAGGTTCGAGATGAATCTCCTAAGATATGCTGGCTTTCTTTGAAGGATTTTTAATTCATGAATATTCTGAGGCTCAGGCATATTCAAAATTACGTCAACTTTGGCTTGATCAATTTCAATTCCCCAATGTCGTAGAATGAAACCAAGAAAATTTCCAAAAGTAACTCCAAAGGCACATTTCAATGGGTTCATTCTGAGTTGATATCTTTGAAGCAAGTCACACCATTCTCAAGTCTTGTAAATGGTCGCTTCGCTTTCTTGACTTCACCACCAATTTATCAACATAACATTCAAAAGTTTTATGGAGCAAGTCATCAAAGATATTTTATATAGCCTTTGATATGTAGATCTAGCATTCTTCAAACCAAAAGGTATTACCTTGTAGCAATAAATTCCCTTGGGTGTATGAAATACAGTGAGTTCTTCATCCTTTGTTTCCATGCAGATTTGGTAGCCTGATGACCATCCATAAAAGACATTGCCCCATAAATAGTGGCAGCATCAATTATCAACTCTAGGATGGGGATTGAAAACTCATCCTTAAGGCATGCATTATTGAGATCCATAATATCGACACAAAATCAAATTTAGCCATTCCTCTTCCTCATGGAAAGGATACTTAAAAATCCAAATGGGGTATTTAAATTTTCAAACAAAGCAAACATCAAAGAATTTGTTAACTTCATTTTCAATTCATGAAACCAAGTCCGGTCTAAAGCATCTTTGAGTCTGCTTAATAGGACAAGCACCATTTGTCACGACCCTATCAAGACCCGAATGGAGGCCCAGATCGCAACACGAGACAAGAAGTCCTGAGAGACCCCAAGTCGACCCATGTCATAAGAATACGTCTAATTCAATTAAAAAAACTGAAGAATCAACAATATAATCATAGCAGAAGTCGAAACTTAAACACAACATCAGAATACACAATCTGAAGCTGATTACAATCATATGTCTGAAAAGCCTTTAAACATGACGAGCTGATGGGACAAGACCCAACTAACTCAATAATCTGAAACTAAAAATATATAAGGAATCTGATTAGTCTAGTCCTCAGGAGATGAGGACTCACCAATAACAAAGGTGCTAACTCTGAAGTCGAAATATGAGTGGGGCTGAACATGAGAGCCGAGTCCGGTATCATGAAACGATACAACATAGAGTATGCAGTTAGTATGTGGAATGTACAGAGTATGCAAGGTAAGTAAAACCGCTAAAGTAATTGAAATCATTCAAAGACAATACATAATATAAAACATAATTATTAAGAGTTTGAGAGTAGGGCTTGCATGCATTCTTCCTGAAATCATGATTTCATCATAACATATCATATCATCATAACATATCATAATATAATCGATTGACTCAAAGATGAAATATGATATTTATAAGTAAAACTGAACATTTAGTCAAACCTACTTTAGAACATGCTTACATATGTAAATATCATGAGTAATGAGCATGCATAACTGAAATCATGAGGAACAATGGGAGACTCATCTTTTAACCGACATACCACGATAGAGCTTACGTGGTCCCAACTATCACACTCAAGTGGGTAGAGCCATCCAAAGCCTTGCCAGGGCAAGGGACGATACCATGATATCGATATCAAGCTAAAGGCCCATTAAGGCAAGGGAAGCTACAAGGGAGGTCCCAAAGTCATAATGTATAAACCTACGTTGGCGCGTAGTTCTGAGGCATAGGGTGATCAGCCCTTAGCCTGCTCGGTGCTAGACACTACTCCCAAAAACATACATATTCTCTACATTATTTTTCAACGAAGTTCAACATCGTCTATTGAAGAAGCTCATAAATCAAATACATCTCAAAGCTAAAATCATGCATATGAGAAGCCTTAACTCAAATCATACCACAAGCTGAAAGATAATTGGGAGTCTTCGCTCCAAAACCATGTGGTAAGCTATGCATATGAAAGACTTTAACTCAAAACATACCACAAGATGAAAGTATAACTAGGAAACTTTGTTCCAAAACCATGTGGTAAGTTTAATTCGGGAAAATCATAGTTCATACTTAAACATGTGGGCATTGCTCAAAGCTTATCATACTTGAAATACTCAATTCACATCGAAAACATGATTATAAACATGGGTAGCTTTAAAATATACTTTTCATCATAATATCTCATCATCATCATACATTCATCGTAAATTTCATCTTGCATGAACTTCTTTTCAATGGGCTTTTCAATTCATAAAACTAGAAACATGATTTTTCATTGAAAACATTATAACATTTTCCCGTAGATCATAATTCATTCATAGAAACATATATAGATCAAACCCATGTAGATAATTAGGAAATCATGCATTGAGTTAAAACACCATAGACTAGACATATGAATTTCATACTTTAGAGAGGGATTGGGCATGGGTGTGAAAGAATTCACCCATTATAACCCTACATACCTGTTGGTAGCTGATTCTTACACTTCTTTAGATGCCCAATAGGAAATTGAAGCGAAATTGATGAATGCTAGACTTGATCACGCTCTATAGTCTTCTACCTTGCATGCATGAATAAATAAGGCCTAAAATGAACTTAAATCCTTTAAAAGTCACTATTCATAACCCAAAACGATATAGTTTAGGCCATTGGAACTTAGGAATTATAGAAAAACCCTTAATAATTCGTAGAAAATAATTGTCAGGTGGTCCCAACGAGGGACCTAACGACTCGTTACCCTAGGCCACGACTTGTGGAGTCTTCCATGAAGTACACTGCTCATCTGGTCATCTGGCCTCGTCACGGGCAACCTCATGACTCATTGTTGGTGACCACGACTTGTGGTCACCACCTGTTATGTACACTGGCCCCATACGAATTAATTCTTTAACTTGATGACCACGACCTTCCCCAAAAATTGTGGGGACTGACCATGACTTGTGGGGTCCTTCTGTTGAGTACACTACCCTTCTTCCTACTCTTTTCCTTCTGACCCACCCCATGACTGACCTAACGACTCGTGGGGCCTGACCATGAGTCGTGGTCATGCCCGTGGGGTCTCATTTCTCAAGTTGCTCATTAATCCCTGGGCCTCCCAACAAGTGACATCACAACTCGTGGGCCCATCTCATGAGTCTCCTCACGACTCATTCTGTGTCTGATGCCAAATTTCAACTTTTTCACCGTTTCAATTTTCGGGTCTAATCTTTGGGCATCTAGGGCATAACAATATCTTTCCTGTTGGGAACATTCATGTTGGAAAACATATAGAAAAGAAGAGAAACACAATCATTATACTCAAGTACTATTTAATTAAGCCGAAAACTGATGAAATGACTACCTTCGATCATACTACATAGCTGAATAGAAAATCATACATACATCCATATACATAAAAGGAACTTGGACACATGAACTGAACATGAAAACTAAATAGAGTTTAGGTCAAAACCGATACCTCAAGTTGGAACTGAGCCGGTAGTAAATAAATGTGGGTATCTAGCCATCATATCCGCTTCGGCTTCCCATATAGCTCCCTCAACCTACTGATTCCTCCATAACACTTTAACTGAAGCTACTTCCTTGTTCCTTAGACTTCGAACCTGACGATCCAGTACCCGAACCTCCTCATAACTGAGGTTGTTTTTCGCACCCACACTGTTCACCAAGATAATTAGAGCTGGATCATCCAAACACTTCTTTAAGAGCAACACATGGAATACAGGATGCATAGAAGCTAATTCTGAAGGCAATTCCAACTGATAAGCCACCTTGCCAAAACATCTCACTATCTGGTATGAGTCAAAAATACATGACTATAAACATAGGTAGCTTTACAACATACTTTTCATCATAATATCTCATCATCAACATACATTCATCACAAATCTCATCTTTCTCTGAACTTCTCATCAATGGGCTTTTTCATTCATAAAGCTAGAAACATGATTTTTTAAATTGAAAATATTATAAAACTCTCCCATGTCATAATTCAATAGTCGAAACATATTTAAATAATACCCACGTAAAGAATTAGGAAATTCATGCATTGGGTTAAAACCCCATAGATTAGTCATAGATCATTCATGATTTAGAGAGGGATTGGGCATGGGTGTGAAAGGAATCACCATTTCATAACCGTACATACCTATTCGTAGCTGATTCTTACACTTCCTTAGATGCCCAATAGGAAATTGAAGAGAAATTGATGAATGCTAGGATTGATCACTCTCTCTAGTATTCTACCTTGCATGCATGGATGAATGAGGCCTAAAATGAACTTAACCCTTTTAAAAGCCACTATTCATAACTCAAAACGACATAGTTTAGGCCTTAGGAGCTTAGTATTTACGAAATAGCCCTTTCTAAATTTGCCAAAAATAACTGTCAAGTGGTCCCAACGAGGGACCTAATGACTCATCGTCAAGGGTCACGACTCGTGGCTTAGCTCGTGAGGTTCACTGCTTCTCAAGTCTTCAGGGCTCATAACGGACAACATAACGACTCGTGGTCACCATCCGTGATGTACACTGCCTTGGCCTCGACAAATTTATTCCATGCTTGATCATGACTCACCCCACGAATCGTGGGGGCTGACCATGACTCGTAGGGGCCTCCCATCAAGTACACTGCCCTTCTTTCTTCTCTTTTCCTTCTCACCCACACCACAATTGACCTAAAGACTCGTGGGGCTTGACCACGAGTTGTGGTCATGCCCGTGGGGTCTCATCTTCTCAAGTTTAATTTCATTCCCCGGCCTTCCCCACGAGTCACATCACGACTCGTGGGTTGATCTCACGAGTCTCCCCACGACTCGTTCCGTGCCTGATGCCAAATTTCAACTTTTTCTCCGTTTCAACCTCCGAGTCTGATCTTTGGGCTTTGGGGGCATAACAATATCTCCCCTTGGGAACATTCATCCCCGAATGTTGGAAAACATACAGAAAAGCAGAGAAACGTAGTTATCATATTCACATATTAATCATTTAAACCGAAAACTAACGGTATGACTATCCCCGATTCAAACTACATAGCTGAACTGATTTCACAAACCATACACACATCCATATACATAAAAGAAACTTGGGCACATGAACTGAACATGAAAAATTAGATAGAGTTTTAGGTTAAAACTGATACCTCAAGCTGGAACTGAGCCGGTAGAGAATAATTGTGGGTATCTAGCCATCATATCCGCTTCGGCTTCCCGCGTAGCTCCCTCAACATGTTGATTTCTCCATAATACCTTAACTGAAGCTACTTCCTTGTTCCTTAGCCTTCGAACCTGACGATCCAATATTTCTACTAGAACCTCCTCATAACTGAGGCTGTCTTTTACACCAACACTGTCCACCGAGACAACTAGAGCTGGATCACCCAAATACTTCTTCAAGAATGACACATGGGATACGGGATGCACATAAGCTAATTATGAAGGCAACTCCAACTCATAAGCCACTTTGCCAACATGTCTCACTATTCGGTACAGGCCGACATAGCGGGGACTAAGTTTCTCTTTCTTTCCGAACCTCATCACTCCATTCATGGGAGACAGCCTTGGAAATACCCAGTCATCGACTTCAATTCTAATTCTCTTTTTCTCACATCATCATAGGAATTTTGGCGACTCTAGGCAGTTTTCAACCGGTCCCTTATTAATTGAACCTTCTCCACAACCTCGTGAACCGAATTTGGTCCTATCATCGCCGCTTTGCCAACCTTAATCTATCCAATGGGCGACCTACACCTCCACCCATAGAGAGCCTCGAACGATGCCATCTGGGTACTGGAATGATAGCTATTATTGTATGCAAACTCGATAAGTGGAAAATGCTCATCCCAACTACCTCATAAGTCAATAACGCAAGCTCTCAACATGTCCTCGAGGGTCTGGATTGTCTGCTCCACTTGACCATCCGTTTGTGGGTGAAATGTTGTGCTGAGCTTAACCTGTGTACCCAAGCCTTTCTGAAACAACTTCCAAAACTAAGAGGTAAATTGAGTACCTCTATCTGAAATGATGGATAAGGGCACTCCACGCAATCAGACTAACTCTTGGATATATAATTTGGCATAATCCTCCGCTGAATCTATGGTTTGGACCGGCAGAAAATGAGTGGCCATGGTCAATCTATCTACCACAACCCAAATGGAGTCATATTGTCGATGAGTACGAGGTAAACCTATGATGAAATCCATATTAATTTCTTCCCACTTCCAAGTAGAAATGTTGATATCATGGAGTACACCTCCCGGTTTTGATGCTCGACCTTTACATGCTGAAAGTTTGGGCACTTAGCTATGAATTCTGCAATATCCTTCTTCATGCCGTTCCACCAATAGATTTCCTGTAAGTCACGGTACATCTTGGTGGCACCTGGATGGATAGAATACCTGGATCCATGAACCTCATGCAACATCCAGCTCCTCAAATCGTCAACATTTGGAACACATAGGCGACCCTGGTACCGAAGCACACCATCTCCCCCTCCGGAGAAGCCTCCAACTTATGACTTTGAATGGCTTCCTTCAACTTTACAAAAATCGGGTCCTCATCCTGTCTAACCAAGGATGATTCTGATCCGTTCTGCACAACAACACTTCCATCAGTCGAGTCAATCTAACCTAACTCCTAACCATGCAAGTCGATGCACATCTTTCACCAACTCCTTCTTCCCCTCATCCACATGAGACACACTCTCCATAGTGAGTCTACTAAGTGTGTCTGCTACCACATTAGCCTTCCCCGGATGGTAAAGGACACTCATATCATAGTCCTTCAGTAGTTCCAACCACATCCTTTTCCAAAGATTGAGATCCTTCTGCGTGAACATATATTGTAAGCTCTTGGTCCGTAAATACATCAACGTCAATCCCATAAAAATAATGTCACCATATATTCAAGGCGAATACCATCACATCCAATTCAAGATCATGGGTCGGGTAATTTTTCTCATGAACTTTCAACTGCCTAGAGGCGTATGCTATAACTTTCTCATGCTGTATCAACACACACCCAAGTCTGATCCTTGAAGCATCACAATACACCATGAACCCATCGGTACCCTCCGATAGAGTTAACACCGGTGCTGAAGTAAGTCGAGCCTTTAACTCTTGGAAGCTCTTCTCACAAGCCTCCGACCATTGGAATTTCACCTTCTTTTGAGTCAATTTGGTCTGCAATAGATGAGAAAACCTCAACAAATCTTCGATAATAGCCGGCTAGACCTAAGAAACTCCAAATAATTTGAAGGATTCCCGGTCTAGGCCAATTCTTCACCGCCTCGATTTTTTGAGAATCCACCTTTATACCCTCACTTGATACCACATGGCCCAAAAACGCGACTGAGTTCAACCAAAACTCACACTTGCTGAATTTGGCATATAATTGATGATCCTTGAGAGTATGAAGCACTACTCTCAAATGAGCGGCATGCTCCTCCTCGCTCCGAGAGTATATCAAGATGTCTTCAATAAACATAATCACGAACATGTCTAGATATGGGTTGAACCTCCTATTCATTAGGTCCATAAAAGCTGCAGTAGCATTCGTTAGTCCAAAATTCATAACTAGAAACTCATAATGACCATACCTTGTCCTGAAGGCTGTTTTCGGGATGTTACTCTCCTGAACCCTGAGCTGGTGATACCCGGACCTGAGATCTATCTTTGAGAAAGACTTGGCACCCTGAAGATGATCAAATACATCATCAATCCTGGGTAGAAGATACTTGTTCTTGACAGTGACCTTGTTCAATTGTCTATAATCAATACACATGCGAAGAGAACCATCTTTCTTTCGGAAAAAGAGAACTGGTGCACCCCATGGGGACTTGCTCGGTCTAATGAAACCCTTATCTAACAAATATTTTAATTGTTCTTTCAACTCTTTTATCTCGGCTGGATCCATTCTGTAGGGAGGAATAGATATAGGTTGCGTTTTAGGAAGAAGGTTAATATCAAAATCAATCTCCTGCTCGGAAGGGATTCCCGATAAATCATCTGGATACTCACATACTACTGGAACTGACTGGATAGTCGTGGTCTCGATCTCAACATCCTTAACCCTAACTAGATGGTACATACAACCCTTAGAAATTATCTTTTTGTCCTTAATGTAGGAAATGAAACCACCTATAGGCATAGCTGAACTACCCTTCCATTCTAAGACTGGCTCACCCAAAAATCTGAACTCTACTACCCGGGTTCTACAATTAACTGAAGCATAGCATGCAAATAGCCAATCCATGCCAAGAATAACATCAAAATCGGTCATGGCTAACTTAATCAAATCTGTTGAGGTGACCTTCTGAAGGATTGAGACTGGGCAACCTCTATACACCCGTCTAGCTACAACTGAGTCACCTACTGGAGTAGAAACTGAGAAGGGTTCTAACAAGACTGGGACTGACTTCGAAGCTACTGGCCACATAAGGTGTCACAAAAGACAAGGTAGCCCCCAAATATAGCAAAGCATAAACATAAAGATGGAAAACTCATAACATACCAGTGACTACATCTGGGGAGACCTCCTACTCCTGGCGGGATGCTAAAGCATAGAATCAGTTCTAGCGTTGACTGCCACCTGTGCTAGTAGATGCTCCATGATGTGCTAAGTGTGCGGGTGGGGCTGCTGAACTAGAAGTAGGGACTCAACCCCCATCATGATCCTACCTCACTGCTGGGGAATCTCTGAGCATGTGTCCGGGCTTCCCACACCCGAAACAAGTACCGGTACCTGCTAGACACTGCCCGTGCGATCTTGGCCACACCTGTGGCAAACTGGAACAATAGAATCTGCGGGTCTGCTGCTCTGGCCCCTAGAGCCTAATGCTCGCCCCCTCTGATCGTGCCTCGGTCTGGATGGTACACTCAATGCTAAAGATGCTGGGGCTGATGATCTCTGGTGGGTCTGCTGTCGGTGCCCACCACCCGACCTCAGCTTTGAGATCCTGTGATCATCAGTCCTGGCCCTCTTGGCCTCCCTCTCTCTCAGATGTGCTGCCTCCATTTGGTGGGCGTACAAGACTATCCAAGGAAAGTCCATGTCTTGTGAAGCATAGCGGTCCTACAATCCTTATCCAAATAGACCGCTACACCATGGACGAATCGACTCACCCTCGCCCTCTGATCAACCACCAACTCTGGGGCGTACTTTGATAGGCGGGTGAACTCAAGAGCATACTCCTGTACCTTCATTCTCCCTTGCTTCAGATTTATGAACTCAGTTGCCTTTATCTTCCTCATCTCACGAGGGAAGAACCGATCTAAGAATGCAACATGAAACTCTTCCCAAGTGACAAGGCCTGCTCCGGCGACCCTGCTATCCTTCCATTGGAGAAACCAAATATGCGCGACCCCTTTCAAATGATACGAGGCCAACTCTACGCGCTTAACTCCATTCACCCCCATGATTTGAGTAATCTTCACAATCTCATCTAGGAACTCATACGGGTCCTCATCTACTTTTGGCCCGATTCCCATTCCTTTTACCATTTTCTTCGCTGAGCCATGATTCTGCAATCACGAATAGCATGAATTAGAAGGATAGGGAGACATTTCATTGCACGACATAGATCATGAAAGAAGGGAACATTTCCTAAATGTCTCATAGCCTCTTCGTCAAAAGTGTTGCGCGCTTCACACCCATGAAAAAGACTCTACTTAATGCAGCTTTTAGACACCCTAGGACATTTCAAACCTATTGCGCTGTTACCAAGTTTGTCACGACCCGAACGGAGGCCTGGATCGCAACATTGGACAAGGAGCCCCGATAGACCCAAAGTCCACCCATGGAATAAGCATATATCTAATTCAATCAAAGAAATTGAAGAATCAACAATATAATCATAGCGGAAGTCTAAACATACACATAACATCAGAATACACAATCTGAAGCTGAATACAATCATATGTCTAAAAAGACTCTAAACATGACGAGTTGATAGGACAAGACCCCAACTAACTCAACAATCTGAAACTGAAAATATATAAGGAATCTGATGAGTCTAGTTCTCGGGAGAAGATGACTCACCAATAGCGAAGGTGCTAACTCTGTGTCACGACCTGAACAGAGGCTCGGATTGCAACACGGGACAAGGATCCCCGAAAGACCCCAAGTCGACCCATGGCATAAGCATACGTCTATCTCAATCAAAGAAACTAATGAAATAACCAATATAATCATAGAGGAAGTCTAAACTTAATCATAACATCAGATTTCACAATCCAAAGCTGATTACAACCGTACGTCTGAAAAGCTTCTAAACATGACAAGTTGTTGGGAAAAGACCCCCAACTAATTCAACAAGCTAAAACTAAAAAATACATAAGGAAATCTGAGTAGGCTAGTCCTCGGGAGATAAGGACTCACCGACACAAAGATGCTAACTCTGGAGTCGAACTATGTGCGGGGCTGAACCTGAGAGCGGGGTCGAACCTGAGAGCGGGGTCCTGTATCATGAAATGATGCAACATAGAGTATGCGGTCAGTACGTGGAATGTACCGAGTATACAAGGTAAGTAAAACCGCTTAAGTAATTAAAATCATTTAAAGACAATTTGCATACTGTAAAACATAAACATTAAGAATCTGAGAGTAGGGCTTGCATGCATTTTTCCTGAAATCATGATTTCACCATAACATATAATATCATCATAATATATCCTAACATAATCGATTGACACAAAGTTGAAATCTAATATTTATAAGTAAACTGAACGTTGAGTCAAACCTGCTTTAGAACATGCTTACATATGTAAATCTCATGAGTAATGGACATGCATAACTGAAATCATGAGGAACAATGGGAGACTCGTCTTTTAACCGACATACCACGATAGAACTTACATGGTCCCAACTATCACACTCAAGTGGGTAGAGCCATCCAAAGCCTTGCCAGGCTAGGGACGATACCATGATATCGATATCAAACTCATGGGCAATAGGGCAGGGGATAGCTCACAAGGAAGGTCCCAAAATCATAACGTATAAACCTATGTTGGCGTGTAGTTCTGAGGCATAAGGTGATTGACCCTTATCCTACTCAGTGCTAGACACTACTCCCAAAAACTTGCATATGCTCTACATCGTTATTCAATGAAGCTCATAAATTAAATACATCTCAAAGCGGAAAAATCATGCATAAGAGAAACTTTAACTCAAACCATATCACAAGCTGAAAGATAATTGGGATTCTTCTCTCCAAAACCATGTGGTAACTATGCATATGAAAAGCTTTAACACAAACATACCACAAGATGAAAATATAAGTGGTAGCCTTCGCTCCAAAACCATGTGGTAAGCTTAATTTGAGATATCATCAATCATACTTTGAACATGGGGCATTTCCCAAAGCTCTATCATACTTGAAAATACTCAATTCATATCGAAAACATGACTATAAACATGGGTAGCTTGAAAACATACTTTTCATCATAATATCTCATCATCATCATACATTCATCACAAATCTCATCTTTCATGAACTTCTCATCAATGGGCTTTTTCATTCATAAATCTAGAAACATGATTTTTTTCATTGAAAACATTATAAAACTCGCCCATGCATCATAATTCAATAGTAGAAACGTATTTAAATATTACCCATGTAAAGAATTAGAAAATTCATGCATCGGGTTAAAATCCCATAGATTAGCCATATATCATTCATGATTTAGAGAGGGATTGGGCATGGGTGTGAAAGGAATCACCCATTCATAACTCGACATACCTGTTGGTAGCTGATTCTTACACTTCTTTAGATGCCCAATAGGAAATTGAAGAGAACTTCATGAATTCTAGGCTTGCTTACTCTCTCTAGTATTCTACCTTGCATGCATAGATGAATGAGGCCTAAAATGAACTTAACCCTTAAAAGATAGTATTCATAACTCAAAACGACGTAGTTTAGGCCTTAGGAGCTTAGGAATTATGAAATAGCCTTACTAAATTTGCAGAAAATAACTGTTAGGTGGTCCATATGAGGGACCTAATGAATCATCGTCAAGGGTCATGACTCGTGGCTTAGCTCGTGAGGTTCACTGCTTCTCAAGTCTTCAGGGCTCATAATGGACAACATAACGACTCGTGGTCACCATCCGTAATGTACACTTCCTTGGCCTCGACAAATTTATTCCCTGCTTGATCATGACTCACCCCACAAATTGTGGGGTCTTACCGCGACTTGTGGGGGTCTCCTGTCAAGTACACTGCCCTTATCCCTTCTCTTTTCCTTCTCACCCACCCCACGACTGACCAACGACTCGTGGGGCCTGACCACGAGCGTGGTCATGCCCGTGGGGTCTCATCTTCTAAATTTCAATTTCATTCCCTGGCCTTCCCCACGAGTCGTGATGTTGATCTCACGAGTCTCCCCACGACTCGTTCTGTGCCTGATGCCAAATTTTAACTTTTTCTCCATTTCAACTCCCGGGTCTGATCTTTGGGCTTCCGGGGCATAACAATCTGAAGTTGAACTATGAGCGGGGATGAACTTGAGAGCCAGGTCCTATATCATGAAATGATACAACATAGAGTATGCGGTCAATATGTGGAATGTACCGAGTATGCAAGGTAAGTAAAACCGCTAAAGTAATTAAAATCATGTAAAGACAATGCATACTGTAAAACATAATAATTAAGAGTCTGAGAGTAGGGCTTGCATGCATTCTTCCTGAAATCATGATTTCATTAACATATAATATCATCATAACATATCATAACATAATCGATTGACTCAAAGCTGAAATTTGATATTTATAAGTAAAACTAAACATTGAGTCAAACCTGCTTTAGAACATGCTTACATATGTAAATCTCATGAGTAATGAACATGCATAACTGAAATCATGAGTAATAATGGGAGACTTGTCTTTTAACCGACATACCACGATAGAGCTTACGTGGTCCCAACTATTACACTCAAGTGGGTAGAGCCATCCAAAGCCTTGCCATGGCTAGGGACGATACCATTATATCGATATCAAGCTGAAGGCCCATTCAGGAAAGTAAAGCTCACAAGGTAGGTCCCAAAGTCATAATGTATAAACCTATGTTGGCGCGTAGTTTTGAGGCATAGGGTGATCGACCCTTAGCCTTCTTGGTGCTAGACACTACTCCCAAAAACATGCATGTGCTCTATATCATTTTTTAATGAAGCTCAACATCGTCTATTGACGAAGCTCATAGATCAAATACATCGCAAAGATGAAATCATGCATATGAGAAGCCTTAACTTAAACCATACCACAAGCTGAAAGATAATTGGGAGTCTTCGCTCCAAAACCATGTGGTAAGCTATGCATATGAAAGACTTTAACTCAAAACATACCACAAGCTGAAAGTATAACTGGGAGACTTCGTTCCAAAACCATGTGGTAAGTTTAATTCGGGAAAATAATAATTCATACTTAAAGGCATTGCCCAAAGCTTATCATACTTGGAAAATACTCAATTCACATCGAAAACATGATTATAAATATGGGTAGCTTTAAAACATGCTTTTCATCATAATATCTCATCATAATCATACATTCATCGTAAATCTCATTTTGCATGAACTTCTCTACAATGGGCTTTTCAATTCATAAAACTAGAAACATGATTTTTGATTGAAAACATTATAACATTTGCCCATAGATCATACTTCATTCATTGAAACATATATAGATCATACCCATGTATAGAATTAGGAAATCATGCCCCCATAGACTAGACATAGGAATTTCATACTTTAGAGAGGGATTGGGCATAGCTGTGAAAGAACTCACCCATTCATAACCCTACATACTTGTTGGTAGCCGATTCTTACACTTCTTTAGATGCCCAATAGGAAATTGAAGAGAAATTGATGAATGCTAGACTTGATCACCCTCTCTAGTCTTCTACCTTGCATGCATGAAAGAATAAGGCCTAAAATGAACTTAACCCCTTTAAAAGTCACTATTCATAACCCAAAACGACGTATTTTAGGCCTTAGAAAGTTAGGAATTACGGAAAATCCCTTACTAAATTCGTAGAAAATAACTTCTAGGTGGTCCCAACGAGGTACCTAACGTCTCGTTACCTTGGGCCACGACTCGTGGAGTTATCCGTCAAGTACACTGCTCATCTGGTCATCTGGGCTCGTCATGGGCAATCTCACGACTCATTGCTGGTGACCACGACTTGTGGTCACCACCCGTTATATGCACTTCCCCCATACCAATTAATTCTTTAACTAGCTGAGCACGACCCTCCCCAAAAATCGTGGGGACTAACCGCGACTCATGGCGTCCTTCCGCCGAGTACACTGCCCTTCTTCCTGCTCTTTTCCTTATCACCCACGCCATGACTGACCTAACTACTCCTGGGGCCTGACCATGAGTTGTGGTCATGCCCGTGGGGTCTCATTTCTCAAGTTTCTCATTAATCCCTAGGCCTCCCTATGAGTCACATCACGACTCCTGGGCTCCTCTCACGAGTCTCCTCACGACTCGTTTTGTGTCTGATGCCAAATTTAAACTTTTTCTCCATTTCAACTTCTGGGTCTGATCTTTGGGCTTCTAGGGCATAACAATATCTCCCTCTTGGGAACATTCATCCTCGAATGTTGGAAAACATACAAAAAAGTAGAAAAACGCAATCATTTTACTCAGGTACTATTTAATTAAGTTGACAACTGAAAGAATGACTACCTCCGATTCATACTACATAGCTGAACTGAATTCAAAAATCATACATACATTCATATACATAAAAGGAACTTGGACACATGAACTAAACATGAAAACTAAATAGGTTTTAGGTCAAAACCGATACCTCAAGCTGGAACAGAGCTGGTAGCGAATAAATGTGGGTATCTATCCATCATATTCACTTCGGCTTCCCATGTAGCTCCCTCAACCTGCTGATTCCTCCATAACACTTTAACTAAAGCTACTTCCTTGTTCCTTAGCTTTCGAACCTGACGATCCAGTATTTCTACTGAAACCTCCTCATAACTGAGTCTGTCTTTCACACCCACACTGTTCACCGGGACAATTAGTGCTGGATCATCCAAACACTTTTTCAAAAGCGACATATGGAATACAAGATGCACAGAAGCTAATTCTGAAGGCAACTCCAACTCATAAGCCACCTTTCTGTAACACGGGACCTAGAACCACGAATGGCTCCAAGATAACCCATGGCATAGTATAATGCTAACATAACAACAACTAATAGAGCATAACTAAGTGGAACTTAACGAAGAAATAACTAATAAAAAGGAAAGAATAAAGATCTAATAACATGTCCTAGTTGTCCAGTACCAATCCTCTTTGTGGTTCAGTGTTCCTTCGTTCCTATCATTCATCCAGTCTCTTGCAAGTGCTATCAAATCCTCACACTAAAACTCATACTATGCTGTCTAAAAGCCTTTACTAATCTGATGAGTTGCTGGGAAAAGCCCCCAGCTAACACCAACATCTAAAACTAGAATTGTACTGAAATAAACAAAAAAAATTCCTTCCCTCAGAAGATGAGGACTCACCACTGTCAGTTGATAGAGTCTGAAGCATGTTTAACCGCGGGGATGAGTCTGAATACTTGAATCTATATCATAAAATGATATATCTCATAAATTATACGATCAATACTTGAAATATACTAAGTATATGAAAAACATAACTGAAGATAGGAACATGCTAGTGTGCTGAGAAAGATTGATCTGAATAGATAACTGAACATATAACTGAGGTGAATTACAATGACCCTATCTTAGATTCATAATTACTGATTTGATATTCTCATTTGAAAATATTTAACAAAATACAAGTAAATCTATTTTTTGGGTCATATACAGTACTGAAAACTGAATATGAAATTCTAAACTGAAAATTGTAATTGAAATAACTATACTAGAACTGAAACAGAACTATATTGTGGGAGAGACTATTAACTGACAAACTCCACTATGAGCTTTATGGAGCCCGACCTGTAACCTCGGTTGGAAGGGTGTTCATACCTTACCAAGGGTAAGTAATCTGACTGGCATGATATCACTCGTGAACTTAGGGAGACAATCTCTAATAACAATGACCCCTGCATGTGCCCATTGAGGCAAGGGAGATACTCTGAAATTATAAGGATCCCATATTCCTCGGGCTAAGGAAAACATTCTATACTATTGAGAATCCCTTATCCTACAGTGGCACATAGTTTTGTGACCTAGGTATGCTGGAACCTTGGCCTACTCAGTGCTAAATACTATTCCCAACTGAACATATACATGTAACTGTAAAATTTGAAGTTGATGTCTTAAGACTAGTCGGAACCACTTTATCTAGTAAGAATACCGATAGCCTAAAGTACCATGACATACTGATATTTGATCTTGGGCATAATTACGTGCCCAAGTGATATTTTATAACTTAGTTTAGTCGTTTTTGTCACATTAAGTGAGTATATTCTCATGTGATTTTGTATAATTTCGTGCATAAACTAACCAATGTGATTAGCTCTTTGTTTTGTAGGTGAAAAATGCTAGGAGGGTATTAAAATTGATGATGCACGAACAAGATGAAGCGTTGTAATGACTGGGAGGAAGATTGAATAAAATGTCCACAAAAATATCGATGTTGCATTTCCTAGTGTGCCACGCTGACAGACCTGAGTGACTAGCACCGTGTCATGCCTGTGCAAGGGCATGCGTGCCCGAAGGGACATGCGAGACAATGCCTACGATCTAGTGCCACGCCAGGCAGGCTGCACGACCAGCGCCGTGCCACACAGGCACCTAGCACCTAAAATTATTTTATCATGAAATATTTTTGAGAACACCGGAAAGGAGCGAAGGGAGAAGTGAGGAACTCTACCTAGGGTTCATTATTTTTATTTCACTTTTAACTAATCTTGTATGCATCGTATTCTAATTATATTTTTGAGTATTTGTATGAAGATGAGTGGCTAAAACCCTTCCTCTAGGGTTGAGGCCACATGATATGATTGTAAATGCATGAATTCTTCTTGGTTTGAGTTTTTAGTTGTTGTTTTGTCTTACATTCTTTATTATTAATGCTTTTATGCTTGATCACCATGAAAACAAATGCGTTAAGCTTAGATAAAAGCTGAAAAGAGTAACCCTAGCCTAGAACATAAGAATGCACGGAGCAAGTTCTTATCTTTGCGATAGGATTACCCGTTAGAATAGAAATTATACCTAATTTGCCTTGATTGGTTAGTCAAATGGGATGAGCTAGACACCGACTTAGAATTGTCACATCACCGCTTGTAGAAGTAGTTGTGAAGCTAAGTTAGGTTAAATTATCAGAGGTACGAAAGTCCATAATCAAGGGAACAAACTCCGTAAACCACATCCACATAGTTAAATTGTTCACGAATTAGGATGTCACATCCCTGCTCAATGATGTAGGCGTGAGACTAGTTTGTCGTGTTCAGATGCTCGAAAGACCATGAACACCACATTTTAACTATTTGAGACAACAACTGAAGTTTTCATACTCGAAACATGGTGAGTTGTAGCATTGCATGATTATTAGGCCTTAACTTTAGTTGCTTCTTGTATTGTTTCTCAATTATTTTGTGGTCACCCCTAGACTTAATTAGAATTTCCCAAAATATCTATAATCAACACTTGTGAAGGTTAAATTAACACGCGAACTTGATAATTCACTGAAATAAGTCCAGTCCCTGTGGGTTCGACATTCGGCTCTGAATAACAGCCACTGTATTACTTGTATGACCGCGTGCACTAGGGCGCAATAAGTTTTTGGCGCCGTTGCCGGGGACTAGCGAAGTTTAGCAAAATTTTATTTTTTTTTTGTGAATTTTAATCTCCTTAAGTGTTGAAAAACTTGTTCTTAGTCTGCTATATTGCAGGTAACAGCTTTTCCTTGTAAAACTGGCAAGGAAAAGAGAGCGGGTGGAACATTTGTTGGAATTTGAATGCCAACTGCATTTGCTCAGGAGGGAAGCTCTAGAGTGAAAGTTGAAAAGGTTACAAGAGAAGTTGCAACAACATCCACCAGTTGGGCAAGCAGAGTTGTTACCTAATTAGATGGCAGCCCGACCAATTCGCGAAGTGGCAATCCCACTAGCAATGCATGTGACCTCCAGTATCCGTAAACCGAAGCCCGGAGGGAACTTTGAGCTTAAATAGGACATGGTGCAGTTGTTATATTCTAGTGGCCAGTTTACTAAAATGAGTAATGAGGACCCACAACAGCACTTACAGAATTTCCTAGAGATCAGTGACACTTTTGTACCCACCAGAGTGTCAACTGACTATGTCCAACTCACACTCTTCCCATTTTTATTGTTGGGAGAGGAAAAGAGGTGGTTGAAGTCTGATCCAAAGAATTCAATTACATCTTGGAATGACCTAGCGAGGAAGTTCCTCATCAGATTTTTCCCTTCAGGCATGACTACCAAGCTCAGAAGTGAGATATTAAGCTTTAAGTATAGGTCGGAGGAGAACCTATATTTGGATTGGGAGAGATTCAAGTCATTGTTGAGAGACTGCCCCCATCACCAACAGTCCAATGAGTGTTAGCTCTCACCTTTGTAGAGAGTCTAGACCCACATATGAAGATTCTGTTAGACTCCGCATCGAGTGGGAAAGCATTGGAGAAGCCTTATGATGAGTTGTACACTCTGTTGAACAAGATTGCTCAGGGAAATCCAAAGTGGAACAACGATTCATCGAGAGGGGCAGGTAAGAGAGCAGCAGGACTGATAGAAGTGGATAGTGTCAATGCCTTGGCGGCATAGTTATCATCATTTCAGCATCAGATAGTGACTCAGTTCAACAAACTAAGTATGAACCAACCGTAGGGACAGGTGAATGCAATTTAGCAGGCTCCTAGTTGGTGTGAAATTTGTGGTAACAATGGGCACAATGAAAAATCTTATGGGGCAAAATTCGAAATCTGTCAATTTTGTTGGGAATGTTCAGAGAAACAATCAGAATTATGGGAACACTTACAATAAGAGTTGGCAGAGTCACCCAAATTTTTCTTAGGGTGGCAATCAGAGTAAGAGATACTAGTAACCTCAGTAGCAGCAGTATTAACAACAGAATAGGCAAAATGGTGGCCAGTCTAGCAGCAACAACATTGAGGAGGTGTCGCAAAAGATTATGGCCACTCAAACCCAAATGGCAGAGAATCAGGCACAGATGGCTTCAGATTTGAAAAATCAGCAGTTGGCCACTCGCAATCTAACGAAGCAGATGGCTCAATTACCAGCTGCTCAGCACACTAGACCTCAGGGAGGGTTACCCAGTGACACAGATAAAAACCACCCACAGGTCAATGCCATCAGTCTGAGGAGTAGAAAGTAATTGTCTAATGCACTATCAAAGGAAAAAAAATGAGGTGCAGTCGGAGCTGGTCAAACAGGGTCCATCTACCAACAAGAGAGATAATAAGAGTGCTGTGCAACACAATGCACAATCATCACTGCAGCCATCACAGAGACCACCACCACCATTCCCGCAAAGACTCAAGAAGAGCAAGGAGAAGGAATGCTTTAAAACGTTCTATGATATTTTCAAAGAACTTCACATAAATTTGCCCTTACTTGATGTTTTGCAGGGAATGCCAAAGTATGCTAAGTACTTGAAAGATATGGTGGCCAACATATTTAGGTTGGTGGATGTCCAAATTATGGCACTGACTGAGGAGTGCAGCTACAGGGTAATGAGAAAGATGCCGAAAAAGCTCAAGGACCCAGGGAGTTTTACCCTTCCCATACAAATTGGTAAAGCTGAAGTGATAAGAGTTCTCTGCGACTTAGGAGCAGCAATAAATCTAATGCCCCTATATTTATTTAACACCTCGGGGTTGGGTCAGCTGAGGCCAACACAAGTGATGGTGCAGCTGGTAGACTAGTCCACAGTGGCATCAGAGGGAATAATTGAGGACCTTCTCATCAAAGTGGGTAAGTTCATTATACTCGCTGATTTCATCATACTTGACTTTAAAGTTGATGACAAGGTACCCCTAATCTTGGGACGACCATTCTTGGCAACTGGAGGAGCTATCATAAATGTGAGAGCAGGTACTCTTAAAATGAGGGTCGATGATGAAGAAGAGCTTTTCCGAGTTTACCAAGAGATGGACCCACCCTCACACTATAGAGATCTTGCAAGATCAATGTGTTGTAAGATGCTAAGTGTGGGGTGGTAATTTCATGGGTCCACTACCACAGGAGATGATCACATTTCAGCATGAGTCTGATGGAGGGCCTAAGTTAGAGAAGAAGTTAGAAGAAGAGAGGGACAGAGTGGAGGTTGTTCCCTCGAAAAATAAAAAGAGAAGAAGATGGTTCTCGAAAGGGAACACAGGGTTGAGGATATCTTGAGATGGGTAGTCCACGTTGTGTCGCGACGTAAAATCAGGCGCTGCTTGGGAGGCAACCCAAGGGTACCTCAGGTACAATTTTATTTTTCTTTTGTTTTGATTTTGTTTATTTTCACTTTTTGTTGTTTTTGTGGTGATTTAAACACAGATTGAGGGGAAGGCTGAGTACCCTTAGAATAGGAAGCTAAGGAACATGGAAAGAGGATGAGCGTGGGGTCAACAACCCACTTATGCAAAAACAAAGAAAAACATGCTGTTAGCTAGGCCTAGAGGCCTCAAGGAGTATTTCTCACCCTTGTAGTATTTTTATTTGATTCTTTGGGAACATAGCATGATTTAAGTGTGGGGTGAGGGAAATTTCGAAATTTCGTGTTTATTGAGTTTGGGTGAAATTAGTGCTTTGTATGGTATTGTTGGATGAAAAAGTTTGAGTTGAGCATAATTCACCTATCCGTTGGTTTTTCTTTCTCGGTTCTTTTCCTATGGGGGCACTTTGAATCGATGAATAAATTTTTCTTTGTCTATACATAGCTGTTTTTAGTTATAGTTAGGGACTTTTCCCGACTATGGATGGATGGCGACCGTCTTGAGGAAAAAATAGTCAATAGGTTTTTGGTTGTGAACCCTTGGATGATTGATGGCTTGATGTTCTTGTTATGTTCTATACATGATTGCGGGATGCAAGTGTTTGAATTTTGAAGCATGCTTAACAATTGTATAACTCTCTTTGAGACACCTAGGCTCTGGGATGTGACTCGATGTGCTTAAAGCTGAATTTTGCATTCTTGTGATGTTAAGAGTCTACTGAATTTGTCTTGAATTGAGCATGTGCTGTGAGTGTAAGGATTTTGAATAGTCCATGCTATTGTGTAGTGTCTAGAACTTTCCTTGTGTGTATATAAAACAAAATGAGGGATGTTGATTGTAGGAGATGATTTAGGCATTTCTTTGGATGAGCCTAATTTTGATCCTTCACTTTACCTACCTTGAATGTATCATCCTAGTTAGCCTATTGAGCCTTTGGACTATTCTTTGCTAGAAACAAAAGGAGACTAATCCTTTCTTTTCATTAGCCTTGAATTTGATCCACAACTCCTAAGCGCTTAAGTAAAAATGCAAAACAAGTCAAGGAGTGAAAAGTTGGAATGAGAAGGAAAATAGTAGTGGTGGGAGTTGAAGAGAAGGATAGAGGTGCACTTGTTTTAAAAAAAAATTGAATAAGAGTTAGTAAGAAGATAAAGAAGAAAAGAGCGAAAAAATTGCTTAAGTACTTCTTACTAATAGCTTAAGTGTGCCTAATGAAATGGGGAAATAAAAAGGAAGAATGGAGTTGAAAAGAATAAAGGTGAAGTGAAAGGATAGATATTTGTACTGAAAATGTGATGTATTAAAAGCACTTAGGGAAGCTAGTCACTATTATTTTGGTGCTGTAGGCCAGAATAGTACCTACCTGTCCCTTATCTTACATTACAACCCACTAAGTCCTATATGATCTTACCTTCAAACATTCCTAAATTAGTGAAGTGAAATACTAAAAGCAAGCTTATGGGTCAATACATGTTGCATGTGAACTCTTTTTGAGAGTGAGAGTATTTCTTATTCATATACCCTCGCATGTTATAATTTGAAAACATATGAGTGAAAATGGGTAACTCTCTTGTGTGAGGGCACATGTTTGATGAAGGGTAAAATTCATGTCGGATTTCTCGATTGGCTAACTCGCATGAGTTTGTTGAGGTTGAGAGTCAATTCTTGAGGCTAGGAAGTCTGAATGTAGTTATATTTGATTTTAATGGTTAAATCTCGCATGCTCTATTTTTAACTTGCTATTTGAAATAATCATTGTAGTCTTAGCTTGAATTGTCTTGCCTCAATTAGTTATGTGTGAGTTCTTCATGTGCATGAGATGGAATGGAGTTGTTCGAGGACAAACAAGACTTTAAGTGTGGGGTAGTGATCTTGGGCATAATTACGTGCCCAAGTGCTATTTTATAACTTATTTAGTCATGTTTGTAAAATTGAGTGAGTATATTCTCATGTGATTTTGTATAATTTCGTGCATAAACTAACCAATGTGATTAGCTCTTTGTTTTATAGGTGAAAAATGCTAGGAGGGGCTTAAAATTGATGATGCATGAACAAGATGAAGCGTTGGAATGAGTGGGAGGAAGATTGCGTGAAATGTGCACAAAAATATCAATGTCGCACTGCCCAGCGTGCCACGCCGCCAGACCTGCGAGACTAGTGCCGTTTCACGCCTGTGCAGGCTGCGCGATAGGCGCCGTGCCATGCAAGGGCATGCGCACGCTAGGCACCATGCCACGCAAGGGCATGCGCGTGTGAAGGGACAAGCAAGGCAACACCTACGCGCTAGTGCCACACCAGGCGGGCTGTGCGACTAGCGCCGTGCCACGCTGGGCGACGCGCAAGCACTTGGCTCCTAAAATCATTTTATCATGACATATTTTGAGAATACCAAAAATGAGCGAAGGGAGAAGTGAAGAACTCTACCTAGGGTTCGTTATTTTTCATTCTCTTTTAACTACTCTTGTAAGTATCATATTCTAATTATGTTTTTGAGTATTTGTATGAACATGAGTGGCTCAAACCCTTTCTCTAGGGTTGAGGCCGCATGATATGATTGTAAATGCATGAATTCTTCTTGGTTTGAGTTTTTAGTTGTTGTTTTGTCTTACATTCTTTATTACTAATATTTTTATGCTTGATCACCATGAAAACAAACACGTTAACCTTAGGTAAAAGCTCGAAAGAGTAACCCTAGGCTAGAACATAAGAATGTAAGGAGCAAGTTCTTATCTTTGCGATAGGATTAGCGGTTAGGATATAAATTATGCCTAATTTTCCTTGATTGGTTAGTCAAACGGGATGAGCTAGACACCGACTTAGAATTGTCACATCACCACTCGTATAAGTAGTTGTGAAGCTAAGTTAGGTTAAATGATTAGAGGTACGAAAGTCCATAATGAAGGGCACAAACTCCGTAAACCACATCCACATAGTTAAATTGCTCATGAATTAGGATGTCACATTCCTGCTCAATGATGTAGGTGTGAGACTAGTTTATCGTGTTCAGAGGCTTGAAAGACCATGAACACCGCATTTTAATTATTTGAGACAACAACTGAAGTTTTCATACTCGAACCATTGTGAATTGTAGCATTGCATGATTATTAGGCCTTAACTCTAGTTGCTTCTTGTATTATTTCTCAATTATTTTATTATCACCCCTAGACTTAATTAGGATTTCCCAAAATATCTATAATCAACACTTGTGAAGGTTAAATTAACACTCAGACTTGATAACTTGCTGAAATAAGTTCAGTCCCTGTGGGTTGGCCACTATATTACTTGTACGACCGCGTGCGCGTGTGCTGGGGCGCAACAATATTGAGGGCTCATAATTTATGTTCTAAGACTATTCTGGACTACTTCTACTAGCAAGAGGCCCAATAGTCTAGGAAGCCATGAACATGCTAATCATACTAAATCTATGAAAAACATAAATCCAAATCATAGTATAAATCATATGTACTGAAATCATTGTAAAATCTTGTATCTCGAATGGACCATATTTTCAAAAACAACTAATTCATGGGCTGAACTTTGGGAAATCATGATAACATCTAACCGTGGGAGTTCATCATGAAATTGATAGTGAATCCATGAACATCATGTGGTGTTTATCATGAGTACCTTGAAAATCATAGAAAACATGAGAGAAAACATTCATAGAATGAAAATCCTAAAACATGCTTTTCTAGGGAATAAAAGTAGCTAGGGTTTTGTACATAAATTGGGACACAAGGATGAAAGAAGATCCTTATTGAAGTCCCATATACTTGGATTGAAAAAAAATCCCCCACTAGAACTTGAATCTTGAAGCTCTTGGAGAAGAACCCTAGGTATTCCTAAGCTTTGAGAGGAAGAGAGAAGAAGGACTTACTGATAATTTGAGAAGGAATGAGGGACGAGGCTACGAAAACTCCTTTAATTCAACCCTTAGAATACCCAAAACGACCTCACTTAGGAATTAAAATTTTAGAAATTACTAAAATACCCCTGAAGTTCACCTTAAAAACCTGCCCGTCAGATATGAGTCCTTCAATGAGTTGTTGTCTGATCCGATGACTCAATTTATCCATCCATTACTCCTAGAGTGCTTCTGGTACTCTTCTGCTTCCCCAAGCAATGACTAGATAGGACGAGTCGTTACTTGCAACAACAACTTGTCATTCCTCTTGTCATCATCACTGCCACCCTAGCACAACTTCTGAAGTCCTTCCAACGGATTGATACCATCGGTCGCCATTCGTTACCATGGGTTGTTGAACCCTTTCATTGTTACTAAATCAACTTTAAACCCTTCTGAACTTCCATTCAATGACCACTTAGGATGAATCATTACATGAGAGAATGGGTTGTCACCTGACTCATTGTTTTGCTAGGAATCCTGACTGAGGTCCTATAACGAGGCACAAGACGGGTCATTGTTCCTCACAACAACTTGTTAATTCTTCTTGTGGTTACAAAAGTCCTTTTGCACCCTTTCTGAAGCTCTTCCAATGGCTCTTTGATGTGCTATGGGTTTACAACACTTTCGATGCTTAAAACTGAGGAAACTAGCATGGACTTTGGTATATTTATATGGATATGAGGCTCATTTACTTTAAGGGAAAATAGATGTTGGAGCTGAATTGTGCAAAAGATGGAGAAAAATGCAAAAAAGTGGATAAGTATGGATATCAATACGAGCCGTATCATCCTGGTACGAGCCGTATTGAGAGTTGTGGAGAGGTCCAAGACGAAAGCGTGAGACAAAGGCAATTTACGGCTCATGGTACGAGTTGTGCCATCCTGGTACGAGCCGTACCATAATAGTGGTAGTAAATTCCAAAAGGTTTTGCATAGCCAAGTATCCTGGTAGAGGTAGCAACCACGAGTCGTATGACCTACCTAAGACTCGTACCAAGGAACAGTGGAAAAGCCCAGAATAAGAGAATACTCCCAGATCTTAAGGTACGAGAAGGAGTCACGGATCATGGAATCGAGGTACGAGTCATACCAAGCCATCTATGAGAGTTAACAGAGAATACCAGAAAGTGCAAGTTCAAGAAATGGGAATATTGTACAAGTCGTAGGTTCTTGGTATGAGTCGTAACAAAAGTCGACACTTATCCAGATTCAGCAAAAGCCAGCAAATGTACGAGTCAAGGTACGACCCGTACAATCTTATTATGGGTTGTATGTGAAGGAGGCAACAATTTTTGGTAGTTTCCCTATTTACTTAGGAGAAGGTCCCAAATATTTGTATAAATACTTTTTAGGTTATTTTTAGTAAAGAGAGTTGAACATTAAGTTTTCTTACATTAAGAGACATGTTGTTATTAACTTTAATTCAAGTCTTGGAGATTTTCTTGCTTTGATCTGTTCCTTATTCTAGAATTATTCATCTTCAATTCTTGCAATAATCAAGCAGGTTTATTTTCAATCATCTTTGTAAGTATTGAATTATGTATTTATCTATGAATGCTAATAACAATCTTACAATCGTGAGGCTAAAACCTCCACAACTAGGGTTATAGGAACCATGGTGAGTTAACAAAATAGGGTTACACAAAGTGATTCTAAACCAATGCAAAACACTTGTGTTGTATTCTCTTCATCTTTAATGATTCTTAACTAAGCGCAACATTAATACTTGCCCGAATTCTTTACTTGCTTGAACCTAGAGAAGTAGAGATTAGAAAAAGAGAATTACAACAAATCCTTAATCTTTATGGGTCATTGTATGACTTGATCTACGATCGCAAGATAGTTAAGTTTGAACAAATTGATAATGGTTGAATTGAAATTACTCATGAGACCTAATCCGGTGATTGAGTATAGTCATCCAGTAGGGATGAACAGTCATATGGATGAACCCTAGTTATTAGTTCTATAAGTAAGCTTTGGGATAGATCAAAAGTATAAACCCAAATTAGTTATGAACTCATGGGAAACACTTAGATTAGTTAATTGCATAATATTGATGAAGGACAACCAATTCTTAACCTTTTCTTATAATTGCTTTTATAAATCCCCCTTTTTGGAGATAGAATACTTAAAAGCTTAAATACCTGCATTATTTTGTATCTTGACCATATTTCCTGTGGGATTGACCCCAACCTTTGTTGGGGTTTTTATTGACAATGTCCACTTCATGCTTTATCAGGAGTGTGAGTTTGAGCATTATCAAAAAATGGTGTCATTGCTGGGGAATATGGTTTAAGATAAGAGTAATTGCTGTATTTAAATTTTAGTTGTTATTTCCTTGTTTATGTTTTTCTTTTCTTTTGTGACTCATTCAGGATATAGTAGAGAAGTCCCATCTCAAGAACCACCTGTGTGAACACCTAGAGGAAAGATAAGGGCCTACTAGTGCCCATAGGAGATATGATGAGTATTGATACAGTAGCAGCCGTCTTGATGAGTTGTGAGAGAGATGAAGTACCGAGGTACACAGAGTTGGTAAATGCTCTAGAGGGGATGGGTTCGTATAACTTCAAGCCAAAGAAGTTAGACCTTGACTTGAAGAATCACGCAACTCCTCCAGAAAAACCATCAGTGGAGGTAACCCCAAGTCTGGATCTTAAGGCATTGCCTCGCTATCTAAAGTATGCATTTTTGGGAGAAGACAACCTTTCTAGTAATTGTTGTAGCAGATCTAACAGACTGGCAAGTGGAAGCTTTGGTTGCAGTATTGAAAAAGCACAAAAGGGCAATCGATGGATCATTGTTGACATCATTGGGATCCCTCCAGGTATATGTACCCACAAAATCCAGCTTGGGACGAATTGTGTACCAAGCATAGAGCACCAACGACGACTAAACCCACATATGCAAGAGGTGGTGAAGAAAGAGATCATCAAGTGGCTAGACGTTGGTGTAGTTTACCCCATTACAGATAGCAAGTGGGTAAGTTCGGTACAATGTGTGCCAAAGAAAGGTGGGATAACAGTGGTACTCAACGAGAAAAATAAGCTGATACCGACAGGACCAGTCACAGGTTGGCTTGTGTGCATGGATTATCGAAAACTCAAACAGGAGCTGCTAGCGGTGGTATTTGCATTTGAAAAGTTTTGGGCATACTTGCTCGGAACTAAGGTAATTGTCCATACAGACCACGTTGCACTGAGGTACTTGATGTCGAAGAAATACGCTAAACCCAAGGTGATCAAATGGGTGTTGGTTCTCCAAGAATTTGAATTTCAGGTAAAAGAGCGAAAGGGAACAAATAATCAGGCAACTGATCACTTGTCCAGACTAGAAGTAGAGGCTAGAGTGAAAGATGAGATTGATATTGATGATACCTTTCTATATGAACAGGTATTGGCTGCATCTCAAGATTTAATCCCCTGATTTGTTGACTACGCAAATTATTTGATGAGCGACATAATTCCGACATATATGACTCCATAACAAAGGAAAAAAATTCTTGTTTGATGCTCGAAGGTACTATTGGGATAAACCATATCTATTCTGCATTTGTGCAAATGGGCTAATTTGAAGATGTGTGCCTGACGTAGAGATGTTGAGTATTTTGGAGGCCTTCACTCATCACCAGTAAGGGGTCATCATAGTGGTATCTGAGCTGCGCACAAAAATTTTGTAGTGCGGGTATTATTGGCCTTCTATCCACAAGGATGCTTACAATTTTGCTAATTCATGTGATTAATGCCAAAGGAAAGGTGGCATATGCGTAAGCATGAGCTACCTTGACCCCTATCCTGGAAGTAGAGTTATTCGATGTATGAGGTATTGACTTCATGGGTCCATTTGTGAGTTCATATGGGATGAAATACATCTTGGTGGCTGTGGACTGTCTCCAAATGGGTGGAGGCTATTGCACTTCGTAACAATGAACGAAAAAGTGTCACAACATTTCTGCGGAAGCACATATTCGCTAGATTTGGTACTCCCAGACCAGTCATCAATGATAGGTTGTCACATTTTTGTAACCACCTATTTAGAACTCTGCTGTCGAAATATGGTGTGAAGCATAAAGTGGCAACACCTTACCATCCTTAATCAAGTTGGCAGGTAGAGCTGTCTAACAGGGAGATAAAGACTATTTTGGCCAAAACGGTGAATACCAACCATAAAGATTGGTATAGGAAGCTCGATGATGCATTGTGGGCATGTCAAACAGCTTATAAGACCCCTATTGGCTCATCTCCATATCAGCTAATCTATGGAAGGTCATGTCAGCTGACAGTAGAGTTAGAGTATAAGGCATTATGGGCATTGAAAAAGCTGAACTTAGATTGGAATGAAGCAGCCAAGTTAAGACTATATTAGCTCAATGAGTTAGACGAATTTTGTCTACGAGCTTATGAGAGTCTGGCCATTTATAAAGAAAGAATGAAGATCTACCATGACAGGAAGATTGCAAAAGGGGAGTTCAACACTAGTGATATGGTCTTACTATTTAATTCAAGGCTAGGACTACAAATTAAAATCTAGGTGGATGGGACAGTATAGAGTGGTGAACGTGTCCTCATATGGTGCAGTAGAGCTTGAGAATAAAGATGGTAAGAGTTTCAAGGTGAATGGGCAAAGGATAAATTTGTATTTAGGGGATACCGAAGAAATAAAAGGGATTGAGTCGGTGTACCTTGACAACGCCTGAATGAACAAGGAGGTTGCGTCGTGCCGCGATGTTAAATCAGGATCTATATGGGAGGAAGCCAATGAAAGGTGAAGTCTAAGTAGCCACAGGTATGTCCCTTTCCCTTATTCTTACATATTTTATGCTTCGGGGACGAAGCATTTTTTCAAGGGGGTGTACTTGTATTTTTGAAAATTTTTGATTCATTTGAGGGTTTTTCATGCCGTGCTTCTTTTTCCTTGGACATGCTGTCTAGTAGAACCGGTATGTTTAGGTTATTTTTGTTTAATTAGAAGTATCTTAGGATTACTTCGCAACCAATAAATGCACTAGTTTGACGTTTTTGTAAAAAATTGACCCTGTTTGAAAATTTTATTTTGATGTTAGCTGTGTAGTTAATTGCAATTGCATGACTTCTGTCAATCTTTGTATGACATTTAAATTATGGGCATGAATAGTTGTAGCTTAGCCATGCATGAACTGGATAGGTAGATTCGATGCAAACTGGGACCATGAGTGAGTGAGGATGCTTACCTAGTTTAATACTTTGTTGAGGATCTAGAACTTGCCCGGTTGGTCTTTGCATAGGCTTTAGGATAGTTGGTTAAGAGATGATCATAGACCCTTATTGATTTTAGCCACATTAGCTTAAATTATCCTACCAAATGATGATGAATCCCTTGATCCAAAGTTTGAGCCTTATACTGGCCATTTTTCTTTGATTAACCTTTAACCTTACCCATTGTTTATAATGAACCTGTTTCTGCCCTGGTCCCTCCTTGGACATTGTAAACCTCAACTTAGGCAAAATGCCTAAGTTGAGGGTGGCTATAGGGGTGCATAGATTTTGGGGAGGTGAAAAAGAAAAAGAAAGAAAAAAGGTTAAAGATGAGGTTTTATGTGACAAGAAAAGTAAGAAAAAAAGAGCTAAAAAAGAAAAATAAAAAGAAAAGAAAATTCAAGAGAAAAGGAATGAAAAAGATGAGAAAAACATACCACACCCATATATTGCATGTAAATTGAGAAAAGGGAGGAAAAAGTTGAAAAGTGAAAAATGGGTTAAAAAGTGTAAGTGGAGCCATAGTATGTAGTGCCAAGGAGGGTTTAGTCACTTATTTCCTTATTTACCATACCCAGCCCGAAGCCTACATTACTAGCCGAACAAAGTCCTATAGTGATCCTAGATTAACTGTCCAAAGAGCCGAAATAGAGAAAATAAGGGCAAACTTATGGTATCTGATGTGCAGTATTTGGAACTCATTTGGGAGAGTGAGAGTCCCATTTGTTTAGATAAAAGTTCATTATTTTGTATATCTCTGAGTGTTGGGGACTTCATTTGCTGTGAGGATACTTAGTTTCTGTTGTCTTTTACCAATTGTCTATGTAAATAGCATTGGTGATAGCTCAGTTCTCTGCTAATTTTTGGATGCCATATTTTGATCCCTATATATCATTGATTGTGGTTATATGTGTGCATAGCTGATTCAGTTTGAGTGAACAAAGGGTCAATAGTTGATTGTGATTTATAGTGCAAATATTGTTGTGTTGGCTGTAGGCATTCTGGGTTTATTTTCTAGTTAACCGTCATTTTTAATTTTTATTTTCTTTGCCTGAGGACATACAAAAGTCTTAAGTTGAAGGTGTTGATATGCTATGGGTTTACAACACTTTTGACGCTTAAAACTGAGAAAACTAGCATGGACTTAGGTGTGTTTATATGGATACAAGACACTTTTACTTTGTTTTCAGGGGAAATAGATGTTGAAGCTAAATTGTTGAAAAGATGGAGAAAAATGTAGAAAAGTGGCTAAGTATGGATCTCAGTACAAGCCATACTGAGAGTCGTGGAAAGGTCCAGGACCAAAGCATGAGGAAAAGGTAACTTACGACTCATGGTACGAGTCGTACCATCCTGGTATGTGACCATAGCAGTCATAGTAAATTCCAGAAGGTTTTGCACATGAAAAGTATCCTAGTAGGGGTAGCAACCATGAGTCATGTGACCTAACTAAGACCCGTACCAAGGAACCATGGAAAAGCCCAAAATAAGAGAAGACTAGAAGATCTCAAGGTACGAGAAGGAGTCACGGATCGTGGAACTGAGGTACGAGTCGTACCAAGCCATCTGTGAGAGTTAATAGAGAATGTTATAAAATGCAACTTCAAGCCACAGAAAGATTGTATGACTCGTATGTTCTTGGTATGAGTCATACCATAAGTCAAAACTTAGCCAGATTCAGTAGAAGCCAGCCAATTTACGAGTCAAGGTACGATCCCTACAATCCTATTACGGGTGGTATGTGAAGGCGACGATAGCTTTTGGTAGTTTCGCTGTTTACTTAGGAGAAGATCCCAAATATTTGTATAAATACTTTTTAGGTTATTTTCAGTAGAGAGATTCGAACATTATGTTTTCTCACATTGAGAGACAAGTTGTTGTTAACTTTAATTCAAGTCATGGAGATTTTCTTGCTTTGATCTCTTCCTTGTTCTTGAATTAGTCATCTTCAATTCTTGCAATAATCAAGCAGGTTTATTTTCGATTATCTTTCTAAGTATTCAATTATTGTCTGTCTATGAATGCTAATAACGATCTTACAATCATGAGGCTAAAACCTCCACAACTAGGGTTGTGGGAACCATAGTGAATTAACAAACTAGGGTTACACAAAGTGATTCTAAACCAATGCTAAACACTTGTGTATATTCTTTTCATCTTTAATGTTTCTTAATGAAGCGCAACGTTAAGACTTGCCTAAATTCTTTACTTGCTTAAACCTAGAGAAGTAGAGATTAGGAAAAGTGAATTACAACAAAGCCTCGATCTTTATAGGTCATTGTATGACTTGAGATGTGGTCGCAGGATAGTTAATTTGGAAAAAATTGATAACGGTTGAATTGAAATCGCTCAAGAGACCTAACCCAGTGATTGTGTATAATCATCAAATAGGGAAGAACCAGTTGTTTGGATGAACCCTAGTTATCAGTTCTACAAGTAAGCATTGGGATAGATCAAAAGTGTAAACCCGAAGTAGTTATGAACCCATTAGGAACACTTACCTTAGTTAATTGTATAATATTGATAAACAACAACAATTCTTGACCCTGTCTTGTAATTGCTTTTATAAACCCCCTTTTTTGGAGATAACATACTTAAAAGCTTAAATACCTTCATTATTCTATATCTTGATCATATTTCCTGTGGGATCAACCCCAACCTTTGTTGGGTTCTTTATTGAAAACGTCCACTTCATGCTTTATCAGGAGTGTGAGTTTGAGCATTATCACTATTCCTAATGACCCATTTCATGGACCAATGAGTCATCCTTTGACCTATTAGTTCTGAGGAAAATTTCACCAACTTAAAACTTCCTCAAAACGGGCGACCTAACAACCCATTAGACCAAATGACGACTCATCACATGAGTCGTTCTTTGGTAATTCTGCTAGTTCCCTTTTGAATTCCATTCCAACTCTAGGATCTGATCTAGGGAACTTTTAGGGTGTTACATTATCTTCTACTTGGGGACATTCATCCTCAAATGTGGGCTAACTAAGTTGAAAGACTAGGGAAAGAGTTGCTATCCCAAGAACTGAATAATAAAGGTTGAATGCTAAAGGAGTATCCAACTCCGAACTGAATTACATGATTGAACTGAAATCATGATTCATGCAGGCATGTTAAGACATGAGAGGGACTAAAAGACATGAGACTGACATGGAACTAGGTGGAATACTAAGGAGCAACTATTTCTCTAAACTGAAACTGAGCTGGTAAGGACTGAGTTATAAATCCCAAAACTACTTTCTGATATCTCAATAGATGACATGATGACTGATTTGACAGAGAGTAAGACTTATCTGAATTCAAATTTCCAAGTAGTCCCTTCTATTGGATGATTGCTCTATAAAACCTTCATTAACATTGCCTCCTTGTTTTCCACAACTTATGAATCTATTGGTCCAAGATTTCAACTAGAACCTCCTTTTATTAGAGTCTTCCATTCCCATCAACACTCTGACACCCTAACATCTCATCTCCCCATATAAGAAAACCATGCTAACTGCACCCTCTTCTTGAAAGCCAACACACTATACAAGCCTATCACTACACTCATCATTACGGCTCCGCTATAGCTTATACTACTCCAAAAGCTCCTTAGACTCCCTGTCATGGCTACCAACTATACTCCATGAACTTCTACCTACCGTGCATCTAAGGAATACATAGGGAGTCAATTTAGGACATGTCCGTTACAACCATAATTTCTATTATTGGAGAACATACATAGGGCTGAGAGTAAGGAAATCATAAGAATGAATCATTCACAAAATCTAAACTACGAACATATATGAGCTAGCATGATCTACTAAGCTGTTAAGGAAAATTCTAAGGAAAAAATTCATAGAGCTGAGCATACTGGGAGACATGAGTTTACATACCTAACTAGTTTCATGACATGAAGTTGAGATTTATGGAATTCTGGAGGAAGATGGGGATCGCTATCTGAAGTAGTTACCTATCATTTTGGAAATCTAAATGTAGGCATGCGTAGAGTGTAATATTTCCTGAAATATAAGGGAAGACACCTGAATAGGAATGGATCGACATCCTAAAGATACTACATCTGGAACTCCCCTACTAGATCACTCAAGACCTGACTTGGCTCTTCAAGCTATCATCTCCCCCTTAGCTTAATGTTGTCTTTCTAAGACTCTTGGATCCTCTCTTAAGGTTGGGCTATACCAATAACCCTTGACTTTTCATTTGCCTCTAAAGCTATTACTGTAGGCTTCATACTTATAATTATTTCATATCATCCACAGACAAATCTCATACTAGGATGCAAAAAGAGTCTTATGCCTTATACTATGGCTCCTGGGTCTAACAATATGCAAGAATTAATTGTGAAAAGCTCATAACATACTTGGGACTATTTCTGCGAGCTTCCCAATCCTAACATGATGACAGGGCGTAGACGCAGTCCTGAAGCTAGCCACTACTCGCACCAGCTAATGCGCCCTGCTGAGGTGGGCAGGCTGTTGGAGATACTGAAGAGGTGGTTGGGGCTCTACCTTCGCCCTATTTAACTGTTGGGCAATCTCTGAGTTTATGGCCTGACTTGATACACCAAAAGAAAGCTCCTAAACTAGCCATGCACTCTACTAAATGGTTCTTCCACAGTTCTTGCAAGCTGGGTATGTAATCTCCCTTACTCTGGGTCTGTTTGGAACACTGGTTGTCGATGATGCTGGGACTGATGATCTCCTACAGGACTGGGAATGAGTCCCACCACTTGTTCTCTGCTGGGAATACTCTAAGTCCCCTGTATTTGCTCTCTTGCTCTCCTTTTCCAACTACTTTAGCTTTTTCTCCTCAAACTATTGAGCATGGATCATGAGTCTAGAAATGTCCATGTCACTAATAAGCAACACAGTCCCACACCCCTTGACCACTAAATCTGAGACTCCATTTACAAACCTTCCTTCCCTCAGCTCTACAACCATCTCTGAAGCATACTTCGACAGTCGAGTGAACTTCAAAGCATACTCCTATACTTTCATATCATTATATTTCAAGTTGACAAACTCCGCAGCCTTTGCTTCCCTTAATTCTTGGGAAAAAAACCTATCCAAGAAGGCTGTTACGAACTCATTCCAATTCACCAGTAATACCCCAAAAGTTTCTAAGACTAAGTTTGTGATTTTAAAAGTGTTCAACAGGAAGAACCTATATTTTTGTCTCAGTACGATTGGTGGTATGAGTCGTACAAGGATTGTATGACTCGTAGGATGACCCGTAGCAGGGATCAGTAGTTGGACTTTGAAACCAAGAGTCCCCACTACGAGTTGTGTTATGCGGGTGCGATTCGTGGTACGGATTGTAACAAGAACTGGGGATCTTATAGATTTTGATTATATGAGTGAGGGCTACGAATTGTAAGTTGAAGTTACAGGTCATAGTAGGATTCGTGTAATTCTTTAGAGGAGTGATGTTTTGGGACCTTTTCAATATGGAAGGCTACCACGAGTCGTAGCAGCTGGCAGTTCAGTTTTTTCTGCGATTTCATTAAGGGTATTTTCATAATTTATAATCGTCTAGGACTTAAACTACATTGTTTTAATCTCAGTTAGGAGGATTTTAAGAGGGTTTATCCTATTATAACTCACTCCTCCCCATGCATGTAATACTAGAGAATTCCTAAAGAGATAAAGCCTAGAATTCTTCAAGTTCTTCTCCAATTCTCTTGGGCTTTTAAGGAGGAGTGTAGAATCAGATTACCTAGGTATGTTGGGCTATGAATGTGAGTTTTATTTCACTCTTATTCCCAAACTTCTCATCAAGTTCATGAGTTCAAGCCTTAAAGTCAAGTTTATGATCTTATGGGGGTTTTAATCTAATATCATGAATTTCTCTATGATTTGTTTATGGGTCAATTTCCTTCATGTTTTAAATAATATTTTATGATTTATGGGAATGTTTTATACTTCTTTTGAATTACAATTCATGATTTCTAGTTTGAAAATATTATGCCAAATTATACATGTTTTCATGAAAAGTTAAGATTATGATCTATGTTTTCAAGCATGATGAGATGTTTAGCATGATAGAATGTTTATGAATTACCTATGTGTGGATCCATGATTTTGACTATCAAGTCTATTTCAAGCATGATAAATCTTGGGAAGGCCCACATGATCTAAGTATGTTTTGATGATTAAGTTCAAGTTTATGATGTTAGCTTACCACATGACTTTGGAGTCTAGACTCCCACTTTTCAGCTTGTCGTAATAGTTGGGATCACGTAAGCTCTATCGTGATTATGTCGGTCATATGACAAGTCTCCCATTGTTCCTAATGATTTCAGCTATGCATGTTCATCGGGTATGATATTATGTTTTCAACAGGTTTGACCCAATGTTCAGTTTATCAGTTTTACTTATGATTATCAATTTCAGGTTTGGGTCATTCATTTCAGTCATGAAGTTCAATTATGTTTATTCATGTTTTCAAGATATCAGCATGCACTCGTTACTCTCAAAATATTTTAATGATATGATATATGCTATACATGTTTTCAATTTTACTACTTAGCCTGTTTTCTTACCTTGCATACTCAGTATATTTTAAGTACTGACCGCATACTCTATGTTGTATATTGTGATGATACAGGCTCAGATATTTAGGTTCAGTTTCGTAGCTAGCTAGTTTCAGAGTTCAGTCCAGTTCACCTGTTGGTGAGTCCTAATCCTTTGAGGACCTTTTATTAGTCATGTTTTTGCTATTTCAGTTTTCTAGTGAGCTAGTTGGGGGTGTTGTCCCATTAGCTCGTCAGTATGTAGAGGCTTTTCAGACATAGTGTTATGTTATTTCCATTGTTCAAATGTTTAATTAATGCAGACTTCCACTATTTCAAGATTTAGTCTTTCACTTTATTTATGTTGAGCTTCAGATTTTATGTTCAGATTTTATTTCAGTGTTTCCTAGGGTGTCTAAAAGCCGCATTAAGTAGAGTCTTTTTCATAGGTGTGAAGTGCGCCAAACTTATGACGAAAAGGCTATGAGACGTTTTAGGAAATTTCCCTTCTTTCATGATCTATGTCGTGCAATGAAGTATCTCTCTATTTTTCTAACTTGTGCCATATGAGTTTGCAAAATCATGTCTCCACGTCGAGTTAAAGGAAGAAGGAACGGAAATAGAAATTTCCATGAGAATGGCAACGGAGATGGGCACCATCAAGCTCCACCAGCCTTGAAGGATCATGTGCCTGAGTAGGTTGCCCATGTTGAGTTTAGGATAGCTATCCATATGATGGCGTAGGCGTTGAACGCTCAGGTCAATCAGTAAGCAGTAGCTCATGCTCCCTAAAATGGAAACACAACGACGACTAGAGTTAGTGATTTCCTCAAGATGAATCCCCTTGAGTTTTTGGGTCAAGAGCTGGTGATAGTTTTGGGTTCTCCCAGTAGAGGTCGGGCGGTGGACACCGTCAGCAGTCCCACCAAAGATCACCAGCCCCATCACTGTTAGCAGGAGTGTGCCATGCTGGTCTAGACGTGAGCAAAGAGAATGGGCATCAGGCTCTCGAGGTCAGGGGAGCCAGTATGTGGAGTCCATTATCCCAGTTTGTGACAGGTGTGGTAGGAGGCACACCAACTAGTTCTTGGTGGGAATAGGTGCATGTTTCGAGTGTGGGAAGCCTGGTCATATGCTTAGAGACTGTCCAACAGCTAGTCAGGGCCAGCGTAGAGGATGAGACCTAGCCACCAGTTTAGCAGCTCCACCAGCACGCTCAACTCAGCAGGGTACATCCACTAGTGCAGGTGGTGGTCAGCGTTAGAACAGGTTTTATGCCCTCGCATCTCGTCAGAAGAAGGAGATCTCTCCAAAAGTGGTCATTGGTATGTTACGAGTATTTCACCTTGATGTTTATGCATTGTTAGATCCAGGGGCTACTTTATCTTTTGTGACGCCCTATAGTTCTAGTTGTTTCGGAGTCAGTCCGAAAATCTTATCGAACCCTTCCCAGTCTCTACTCCAGTCAGTTACTCAGTTATAGCTCGACCATTATACATATTGCCCTATCACAGTCCTTCAAAAAGTCACATTAGCAGATTTACTAGAGTTAGACATGACAAATTTCGATCTATCTTTGGCATGGATTGGTCACATGCATATTATGCCTCCATGAATTGTAGAACCGTGTAGTAGAGTTTTGATTTTCGGGTGAGCCAGACCTAGAGAGGAAGGGTAGTTCAGCTGTGCCTATAGGTAACTCTATTTCCTACCTTAAGCCTAGAAAGATGATTTCTAAGGGTTGTGTCTACCATCTAGTTCAGGTTAAGGATGCTATGTCTGAGACCCCGACTCTCCAGTCAGTTCCTATAGTGTGTGAGTATCTGGAGCTGTTCCCAGATGATCTACTCGGAGTCCCTCCTGAGTGGGAGATCGACTTTGGTATTGACCTCCTTCCCGATACGCAACCCATATCTATTCCTCCTTACAAAATGGCTCCAGCTGAACTGAAGGATTTGAAAGAACAGTTGAAAAATCTCTTAGACAAAGGTTTCATTAGACCCAAAAAATCCCCATGGGGTGCACCAGTTCTCTTTGTTCGGACGAAGGATGGTTCTCTTCATATGTGCATTGACTATCGATAGTTGAATAAGGTTACCATCAAGAAGAATTTTCCTCTTCTCAGGATTGATAATTTGTTTGACCAACACCAGGGTGCCAAGTGCTTCTCGAAGATAGATCTTAGGTTCGGTTATCACTAGCTCAGAGTTAAAGAGAGTAACATCCTGAAGACAGCATTCAGGACTCGGTATGGTCACCATGATTTTGTAGTTATGTATTTTGGACTAATGAATGCTCCTGCATCTTTTATGGATTTGATGAACAGGGTGTTCAAGCCAAATTTGGACATGTTTATGATTGTTTTCATAGACGATTGTAATACCCTAAATGTTTCTAAGACTAAGTTCGAGATTTTGAAAGTGTTTAGCATGAAGAACTTGCATTTTTTCCTCAGTACTCTTGATGGTACAAGTCGTATGAGGATGGTACGACTCATAGGATGACTCGTAGTAAGGGTTTAATAGTTCACATTTGAAACGACGAGTCCCCATTACGAGTCGTGGTGTGTAGGTATGACTCGTGGTATGGATCGTAACAGGAACTGGGAGCTTTCCAGGTGTTGATTGTATGAGTGGGGGGTATGACTCGTAGGTAGTAGTTATGAGCCATAGTTGTAGTGATGGAATTTTTCAGAGGAGTTATGTCTTGGGACTTGTGCAGTATGGAAGGATACCAAGAGTCGTAGGTCAATTGTACGACTTGTGATACGGGTCGTAGTAGCTGACAGTTCAGTATTTCCTGCGATTTCATTCAGCATATTTTCATAATTTCCTATCTCCTAAGCCTTAAACTACATCATTTTAAGCTCAGTTAGGAGGATTTAAGGAGGGTTTAGCCTATTATAACCCATTCCCTCCCCATGCATGCAATACTAGAGAATTCCTAAAGAGATCAAGCCTAGAATTCTTCAAGTTCTTCTCCAATTCTCTTGGGCTTTCAAGGGGGAGAGAATCAGATTACCCAGGTATGTAGCGCTATGATAAGAGTTTTCTTTCACTCTCATACCCAAATTTTTCATCAAGTTCATGAATTCAAGTCTTAAAGTCAAGTTTATGTTCTTATGGGGTTTTAATCCAATTTCATGATTTATCTATGGGTATATTCCCTTCATGTTTTAAATGATATTTTAAGATTCATAGGCATGATTTATACATTGAATTACAATTCATGATTTCTAGTTTTACAATTATTATGCCCAATTATGCAAGTTTCATGAAAAGTTAAGATTATGATATATGTATTTAAGCATGATGAGATGTTTAGCATGAAAAAATGTTTATGGATTACCTATGTATGAATCCATGATTTTGAGTATCAAGTCGATTTCAAGCATGTTAAAGTTGGGGCAAGCTCACATGGTCTAAGTATGTTTTCATTATTTAGTTCAATTTCATGATGTTAACTTACCATATGCTTTTGGAGTCTAGGCTCCCACTCAGTTTGTGGTATGTTTTGAGCTAAGGCTCCCATGTTCCGATTTCAGACTATGTATGTAATTTCATGATCAACTTCGTTGAAAAATGATGGTTCAGCTTCGTTGAAACATCATGGAGAGCATATACATATTTTTTTGAGTAGTGTCTAGCACCGAATAGGCTAGGGGTTCAGGTAAACCTCGGGCCTCAGAACTACGCAACAACATAGGTTTATTCAGATTTATTGGCACCTCCCTTGTGAGCTTTCCCTGCCCCCAAGGGGCCTTCAGCTTGATGACGATATCATTGTAACACTCTTAGCCCTAAAAAGACTTTGTATGGCTCTACCCATTTGATTGTAATAGTTGGGATCACATAAGCTCTATCATGATTATGTCGGTTACATGACGAGCCTCCCAGTGTTCCTCATGATTTCAGTTATGCATGTTCATCAGTTATGATATTATGTTTTCAACAAGAGTGACCTAATTTTTAGTTTATCAGTTTTATTTAAGTTTCAGCTTTGGGCCATTCATTTCAGTTATGAAGTTCAGTTATGTTTATTCCTGTTTTTAAGATATCAGCATGCAACCTTACTCTCAGAATCTTTTGATGATATAGTTTATGTTATGCACGTTTTCAATTTTATTACTTAACCTGTTTTACTTACCTTGCATACTTAGTACATTCCAAGTACTGACTGCATACTCTATGCTGTATTGTTTCATGATACGGTATCAGATGTTCAGATTTAGTCTCGCTGCTAGCCAGTTTCCTGAGCTCATCTAGTTCATTTGTTGGTGAGTCCTCATCCTTCGAGGACCTTTAGTTAGTTGTGTTGTTGCTATTTCAATTTCAAACTTCTAGTAAGCTAGCTAGGGGTGTTGTCCCATCAGCTCATCAGTATGTAGAGGCTTTTTCAGACATAGTATTATATTCAACGTCGGATTCAGTGTTGACGTTATTTTTGTTGTTCAAATATTTTAATATTCAAACTTCCTCTATTTCAAAATTCAGATTTCTGCTTTGTATATGTTGATCATTAGTTTTCATGTTCATGCCATAGGTCGTCTTGGAACCATTTATGGTTCTAAGTTCTGTGTCTAGATCCGGGACGATGTCCGGGTCGTGAAAAACTTGGTATTAGAGCCAAGGTTCAGTGTGTCCTAGGGTGTTTGAAAGCGGCATTAAGTAGAGTCTTTTTCATGGGTATGAAGCGTGCCACACTTTTGACGAAAAGGCTACTAGATGTTTTAGGAAATTTTCCTTCTTTGATGATCTATGTCATGGGATGGAATATCTCTCTATCCTTCTAACTTATTCTATACGCATTTGAAGAATCATGCCTCCACGCTGAGTTAACAATAGAAGGAACGACAACGAAAATGGAAATGTCCATTAGAATGGCAACGGAGATGGGCACCAGCAAGCCCCACCAGCCCCGGAGGATCATGTGCCTGAGCAGGTTGCCCATGCTGAGTTTAGGGCCGCTACCCAGATGTTGGCATAGGCGTTGACCACTTTGGTCAACCAGCAGGTAGTAGCTCATGTCCACTAGACAAGAACACAACGACGGCTAGGGTCAGGGACTTCCTCAGGATAACCCTGAGTTTCTTGAGTCGAGAGTGGACGAGGACCCACATGAGTTTATCAAGGAGATTTAGAAGATCACCCAGATTATAGGGGTGACGGGGGAGGAGTGTGCAGACCTAGCCTCATATCAGTTGAAGGGGGTTGTTCATATCTGGTTTAGGTAGTATAAGGATGGTCGGGGAGTCGGAGCGGGTACCATTAGTCGGGAAAAGTTTCTCGCTGCATTTTTAGACAAATTCTTTCCCTAGGAGATGAGGGAGATCAAGGCAGTAGAGTTCGTGAATCTGAGACAGAACAATATGTCAGTTCAAGAGTATGCTCTAGAGTTCTTCCGCTTTTCTAAATATGCGCCGGAGATGGTGGCTGATCAGAGCGCTTGGGTGAGCAGGTTTGTGAATGGGGTAGCTAAATATTTGGTCAAGGATTGAAGGACCTCTATGCTACATCAGGACATAAACTTCTCCCAATTGTTTTTTTATGCCCAACAGATGGAGGCAGTGCATATGAAGGAGAGAAAGAGAGAGGGCAATAGGGATAGAACAGATAGTTTTGGGTTCTCCCAGTAGTGGTCGGGTGGTGAACATCGTCAGCAGTCCCACCAGAGATCATCAGCCCCAACAATGTCAGCCACAAGTGTGAAATCCAAGATTAGGGTTAATTAGAGAGGATAGACAACAGGCTCTCGAGTTCAGGGGAGCCAACAGGTGGAGCCAAGTATTCCAGTTTGTGACAGGTGTGGTAGGAGACACACCAGCTAGTGCTTAGCGGGAACATGTGCATATTTCAGGTGTGGGAAGCTTGATCATATGCTCAGGGATTTCCCAGCGGCCAGACAGGGCCTTAATAGAGTTCGAGACCTATCCACCAGTTCATTAGGTCCACCAGTACACTCAGTTCAACAGGGTGCATCCACAAGTGCCGGTGGTGGTTAGCGTCAAAATAGGTTTTATGCCCTCGCATCTCGTCAGGAGAAGGAGGTCTCTCCATATGTAGTCACTGGTATGTTACGAGTATTCCATCCTAACCTATATGCATTGTTAGATCCAAGGGGTACTTTATCTTATATGATGCCCTATGTTGCTAGTAGTTCAGGAGTAAGTCCTTAAATCTTATCAGAAGCCCCCTCAGTCTCTACTCTAGTGGGTGACACATTCATAGCTCGATGAGTATATAGAAATTTCCCCATCACAGACCTTCAGAAGATCACCCCAGTAGATTTATTAAAGTTAGACATGACAAATTTGATGTTTTATTTAGCATGGATTTAGTTCATCCATGTTATGCCTCCATGAATTGTAGAACCTATGCGGTAGAGTTTCAGTTTTTGGGTGAGCCAGTCCTAGAGTGGAAGGGTAGTTCAGATGTTCATGTAGGTCACTTTATTTCCTACCTTAAGGCCAGAAAGATGATTTCTAAGGGTTGTGTGTACCACCTAGTTCAGGTTAAGGATGCTACGTCCGAGACCTCGACTCTCCAGTCATTTCTTATAGTGTGTGAGTATCCGGAGGTGTTCCCAGATGATCTACCCAGAGTCCCTCTCGAGCAAGAGATCGACTTTGGTATTGACCTTCTTCCCGATATGCAACCCATATCAATTCCTCCTTATAGAATGACTCCAGCTAAGTTAAAGCAGTTGAAGGAACAACTGAAGGATCTCTTAGACAAGGGTTTAATCAGACCTAGCAAATCCTCGTGGGGTGCACCGGTTCTCTTTGTTCGAAAGAAGGATGGTTCCCTTCGTATATGCATTGACTATCGGCAATTGAACAAGGTTACAATCAAGAACAAGTATCCTCTTCCCAGGATTGATGATTTGTTTGACCAACTCCAGGGTTCTAAGTGTTTCTCAAAGATAGACCTCAGATCCAGATACCATCAGCTTAGGGTTCGGGAGAGTGACATTTCAAAGACAGCCTTCAGGACCTAGTATGGTCACTATGAGTTGTAGTTATGTCTTTTGGACTAAGCAATGCTCCTACTGCTTTTATGGATTTGATGAACAGGGTGTTCAAGCCATATTTGGATATATTCATGATCGTGTTCATAGATGATATTCTTATATACTCTTGGAGCAAGGAGGAGCATGCTGCTCATCTGAGGGTGGTTCTACAGACTCTTAAGGATTGCCAATTGTAAGCCAGGTTCAGCAAATATGAGTTTTGGTTAAACTCAGTGGCATATTTGGGTTATATGGTGTCAAGTGAGGGTGCGCAAGTGGACTCCCAAAAGATAGAAGTTGTGAAGAATTGGCCTAGACCAGTTAGTCCCATAGATATCAGGAGTTTCTTGGGTTTAGCTAGTTACTATAGAAGGTTTGTGGAGGGATTTTCATCCATTTTAGCACCATTGAGTAAGTTGACCTAGAATAAAGTCAAATTTCAATGGTCGTATTCTTGTGAGAAGAGTTTTCAGGAGTTAAAGAATTGACTCATGTTAGCCCCAGTATTGACCCTACCCGAGGGTACAGATGGATTTGTGGTGTATTGTGATGCCTCTAGGGTTGAATTTAGTTGTGTGTTGATGCAGCACGACAAAGTCATTGCGTATTCCTCTAGACAGCTCAAGGCCCATAAGAAGAATCACCCGATGCATGACCTAGAATTGGCAGCTATAATGTTTGCGTTGACGATTTGGAGACACTATTTGTATGGAGTTCATGTGGATGTCTTTATGGACTACAAGAGCCTATAGTGTGTTTACCCAGAAGGACCTGAATTTGCGACAAAGGAGGTTGTTAGAGCTTCTCAAGGATTATGAAATGAGTGTCCTTTATCATTTGGGCAAGGCCAATATAGTGGCAAATGCTCTTAGCAGGCTATCCATGGAGAGTGTTTCTCACGTGGAGGATGGAAGGAAAGAGTTGGTGAAAAAGGTGCACCGACTTGCTCGATTAGGAGTTTGTCTTATTGATTCAACGAATGGTGGCGTTGTTGTTCAGAATAGTTCAGAACCATCTTTGGTGACTGAAGTCAAGGCTAGGCAAGACGAGGACCCCATTTTGGTAAAGTTGAAGGAAGCGGGTCAGAATCAGAAGGTAAAGGTCTTCTCCCAAGGGGGAGATGGTGTACTCGATATCAGGGTCGGAGACTCCACTCACAAATTTGAGCATGCAAGCCTTCGGCTCAACAACCATTTCTGGAGCATACTTTGATAGTTGAGTTAATTTCAAGGCATACTCTTGCACCATCATGTCGTTCTGTTTCAAATTCACAAACTCAGCGACCTTAACTTCCCTTAACTCCTGGGAAAGAATCTATCCAAGAACTCCGTCACAAACTCATCCCACTCTACTGCACCTGCACCATTCTGTCTTTCCTCTTTCCTCTGCTTATACCATATCTGTGCCACCCCTTTCAACTGATAGGCATCCAAATCTACACTTTCGAAAGAGGTGACACATATGATTTGGGTGATCTTCTGAACCTCGTCAACGAACTCCTAGGGGTCCTCATCTATCTTAGACCCATGAAATGCTGGGGGATTCATCCGAGTAAAGTCCCGGGCTATGGAAACAACTGTAGACCCATTATCCTTGGAAACTTCGAAGACCTACTGGTTGGCCTGGTTGATCATTGCCTGAGCTAGTATTTGAACAGCAGCCGTGAACTTCACATGTGACACCTAATCGTCTTGAAGGGCTGCTGGAGTTGGTGGGGCTAGCTGGCTATCTTCCTTCTTCCATTTCCTCTTTTAGGAGGAATTGTTAACTAAAAACATGGTAGAGCATGAGTTAAAAGTACATTAGGGATTAAAACTCTATGCATGATAAGAATCATGAAGGAAAAGGAATTTTCCTAAAAACTCCTCATAGCCTCCCTCTCATAAGTGTGGCATGATTCACACCCATGAAAAGGACTCTACTTGACATGACTTTTAGACATCCTAGGACACTCTAAATCTGATACTCTGATACCATGTTTGTCACGACCCAATTTTACACCTTGGACGCGACACGGTACTTAGGATCACAAGTGACTCCAAGCAAACCCATGGCATAGCATAATTCTATTATGATTGGACTACTGTAAAGAGCCTTAAGTGGAAGCTATGTATAATAATAAATAAATACTTTTATAAACAAAGAATATCTGATAAGATATTGAAATTTCAATTAAACACCAAAAGCCTAGCTGAAACTAACATACTCTGTTTAAAGGCCTTCTAAAGAAAACTGATGAGTTGCTAGGACAAACTTCCAGCTAACTCTAAAGTTTGAAAACTGAAAATAACAAAACTGAAGTTAAGACTCCGATCCTCGGAATATGAGGACTCAACACTATCAAATGCTATAAATCGCTAGGAAAAACTTGTTGCGATGCTGAGGTTAGGTACATGAGCCTATATCATAAAATGATATAGCACAAGAAATATGCAGTTAGTACTTTAAATGTACTGAGTATATGAGATATGCAACTAGATACATAGAATATGTTAATAGTTTGTAAAGCTATGCTGAAATGCATAACTGAACTGTGGCCCTTACTAAAATACATAAATATTGATGTGAATTAGTAGTCTAACAATACATAATAAAGTACAGTAAAAACTGATTTAAGGGTTATATATATGTACTAAAACTTGAGACTATAATTGTGACTGAGACTGTAACTGTACTGAATGACGAGAGAGTCTATTGATCGATATATAACCACGTGAGCTTGATCTTGGGAATAATTACGTGCCCAAGTGCTATTTTATAACTTAATTAAGTCATTTTTGTCAATTAAATTAATTATATTCTCATGTGATTTTTATTAATTATGTGCATAAACTAACAAACATGATTAATCCTTATTTTGTAGGTGTAAAATGCATGTGAGGGACTAAAATATGATAGTTGAAGTGAAGGAATGGAGTTTGGGTTGGATTGCAAAAGATTGCAAGATGGCATGCCAAAGTGAAGGCTGGCCGCACTAGGCAGCGTGCCACGCTGTGCATATGCCGCGCCTAGTTTCGTGCCACGCCCAGGCCATGCGCGCAAGAAGACATGTCATGGCAGGAGGCCTGCATGACAAAGCCGTGACACGCCTGTCTACCAGCACGACCAGCGCCGAGCCACGCTGGGCGACGTGCACCAGTCCAGCGAGGACCTGCCAAGGGACACATTCCAGTGGGCTTGTGCGTTTTCTCCGTGTCATAGAGGAAAATTAGAGCGACTAGCCCTGTGACACAGAGGCAATCGATTGCCATCAACCTTATCTACAAAAATCATTTATCACAAAATATCTTTGGGAAACCGTAAAGGAGCGAAGGGAGAAGTGAAGAACTCTACCTAGGGTTCATTATTTTGCATTCTCTTTTAATCATTCTTGTAAGTACGTCACTTTTTAAACATGTTTTGAGTATTTGTACGAACATGAGTGGCTAAAACCCTTCCTCTAGGATTGAGGCTACGTAATATGAATGTAAATGCTTGAATTCTTCATTGGTTTGAGTTTTAGTTGTAGTTTTGTCTTACATTCTTCATTATTGATGTTTTTATTCTTGATCACCATGAAATCTAACGCGTTAAGCTTGGTAAAAGCTTGAAAGAGTAACCTTAGGCTAGAACATGAGAATGTAGGGAGCAAGTTCTTACCTTTACGATAGGATTCGCGATTAGGATAGAAATTATACCTAATTTGTCTTGCTTGGTTATTAAAACGGGAGGAGCTAGACATTGAATTAGAATTATCACATCACCACTCATAGAAGTAGTTGTGAAGCTAAGTCTGGGTAAATGATTTGAGGTATGAAAGTCCATAATCAAGGGCACAAACGCCATAAACCTCGTCCACGTAGTTAAATTGCTCACGAATTAGGCCGTCACATCCCCGCTCAAAGATGTAGGTGTGAGACTAGTTTGTCGTGTTTAGAGGCTCAAAAGACCATGAACATAGCATTATAACTATTTGAGACAACAACTGAAGTTTTCATACTCGACCCATTGTGAATTGTAGCATTACATGATTATTAGGCCTTAACTCTAGTTGCTTCTTGTATTGTTTCTCAAGTAGTTTGTGATTACCCCTAGACTTAATTAGAATTTACCGAAAATTTCTATAATCAACACTTGTGAAGGTTAATTTTACACTCAAACTTGAATATTCACTGAATTGGTCCAGTCCCTGTGGGCTCAACATCTGGCTCTGAAAAAGGGCCACTGTATTACTTGTACGACCATGTAAGCTTGCGCGTGTGCTGGAGCGCAACAAGTTTTTTGCGTCGTTGACGCAAAACTGGCAAAATTAGTGAATTTCTTATTTTTTGGTTGATGTAGAATTTTCTAAGTGTTGAAAATATATTATTTTTAGATTTCTTTTATTTTTGTTTTTAGTTTGATACCCTTCTTGACATGACATCACGGAATACAAATGGGTTGAACGATGGATACCCATATTTCAATGATTCTTGTCTGAATTGTGGAGGACCCCACTTGTGGAAATACTTTCATATATGTAATATATGTGGTGGTCAAGATGGCCATAGGAATGGTTGTCCAAATTCATACTCCCCTCCCCCAAGCCCCTATGATGATCCTTCTTTTGTTTTTGATAAGTATAGGAATGATGAAGAGGAGGACTTAGAACACCAAGCTCAGATAGAAAACATGTTAAAACAGTTCCTTGAGCAAATAGAAGCGATGAGGGAGAAGATGGAAGTAATGAGAATTCAAACTAAGAAAAATGGAGAGGCCCTAGAAATGATGAAAGCCAAGTTCACGGAGATAAAAGATGAGGCCGAAGCTTGCACTAATTTGCAAGTCATAGTCTTAGCCAATACTCAAGAAGGATCTAAAGGAGAAAAAAAGAGTGAGTTCTTGTTACAAGCTCAACAATTAGAAGCTCCTGAGAGTCTCTGTGATGGTCTAACATATATGGCCAATCTAGTCATAAAAGGGGGGATAGAGTTCCAACCATTTGACATTCATGTGGAGTCAGATGTTGATGTTGAGAAGGTGTACAAAAGGAAGGAGGTCAAGGACAATGCAGTTTCATAGTTGAGGTGTATTGTACCTCACTCGAAGCATTTCTCAACATTAAGGTTTGGTGACAACCCAAAAATAGAGTCTTCCAAGATTATAGAGAAAGGTCTAGGTGAGGAACAAGCCTCATATATTTTGTAATTTGCTGAGTCGAAGAGACCGAACGACTTCACTTACTCAAGGGCCAATAAGTGTAAGAGGCGACATTTACTGCTTGGTCCCTTAAATTTTTCACCACCACCCGTAGAGGGTAATAGGAAATTAGAGAAGAAATTAAGGGTGAGATTCATATCCTCAAAGTGGAGGAAAAAGTGGTGAAGCTTGATGCATCGTGCTGCGACGTAAAATCAAACGCTACTTGGGAGGCAACCCAAGGGTACCATAGGTAGAATTTTATTTCTATTTTGTGTTGATTTTGCTTACTTTCAGCTTGTTGTTTTTTTTGGTGGTGAATGAAGCACAAATTAAGGGGAAGTTTGAGTACCCTTAGAAGAGGAAGCTAAGGAGCATGAAAGAGGATTAGTGTGGGGTGAATAACCCACTTGGGAAAGAATGAAAGAAAACATGCTGTTAGCTAGGCCTAGAGGCCTCAGGGAGAATTTCTCACCCTGTTTGTATTTTAATTTGATGCTTTGGGGACACATCATATTTTAAGTGTGGGGTGAGGGAAATTTCAAAATGTTGTTCTTAATGATTTCAAGTGAAGTTAGTGCTTGATGAAATTTTTTTGAGTTGAGCATAATTCACCCGCCCATTGATTTTTCTTTTCGGTTCTTTTCCGATAGGAGCACATTGAACCGAGAAATAAAATATTTCTGTGTCTGTATATAGCTTTTTTAGTCATAGTTAGGGACTTTTCCCGATGATGGATGGATGATGACCGTCTTGAGAGAAAATTAGTCAATAGGTTTCTAGTTTTTAACCCTTAGCTAATTGATGGCTTGATGTTCTTGTTATGTTCTATACATGATTTTGAGATGTAAGTGTTGTAAATTTTGAAGCATGTGAGCAGTTGTATAACTCTGGTTGAGACGCCTAGGCTCTTGAACGTGACTCTATATGCTTAAAGTTGAATTTTTCATTCTTGTGATTAGCTGAGTTAAGAGTCCGCTGAATTTTTCTTGAATTGAGTGTGTGTTGTGAGTGTAAGGATTTTGAATATTCCATGCTATGGTGCAGTGTAAACTTTCCTGGTGTGTATACAAAGCAAAATGAAGGATACCGGTTGTAGGAGATGATTTAGGCATTTCTTTTAAATGAGCCTAATTTTTATCCCTTTCTTTACCTACCTTGTCATATGATCCTAATTAGCTCCATTGAGCCTTTAGCCTATTCTTTGCTAGCCACAAAATGAGCTTAATCCTTTCTTTTCATTAGCCTTGAATTTGATCCAAAACTCCTAAGCGCTTATGTGAAAAATAAAAAAAGAAGTTAAGGAGTGAGAAGTAAAATAATAAGGAAGATAGTAGTTGTGGGAGTTGAAGAGAAGACTAGAGGTGCACTTGTTTAAAAATGAATAAGAGTTAGTAGGGAGTAAAAGAAAAAAAGAGCGAAAAAGAAAACTTAAGAAAATTGCTCAAGTACTCCTTACTAACAACTTAAGTGTGCCTAATGAGATGGGGAAACAAAAGAGGAAAATGGGAGTTTAAAAGTATAAAGGTGAAGTAAGAGGATGAAAATTCCTAAGGAAAGTGTGATGTATTAGAAGCGCTTAGGGAAGATAGTCACTATTACTAGCCATAATAGTACCTACCCACCCTTAGCTTACATTACAACCCATTAAGTCCTACTTTATCTTACTTTCGAACATTCTTAAATTAGTGGAGTAGAACACTAAAGGCAAGCTTATGGGTCAATACGCGTGGCATCTGAATTCTTTGTGAGAGTGAGCTTATTTCTTATCCATATACCATGCATGTTGTAATTTGAAAACATATGCGCAAAAATGGGCAACTCTCTCTTTTTGTGAGGGAACATGTTTGATGAAGGATAAAATTCATGTTGGATTTCTTGATCGGTTGATATGCATGAGTTTGTTGAGATTGAGAGTAGATTCTTGAGGCTAGGAAGTATTTATGTAGTTATATTTGAGTTTAATGGTTAAATCTTGCATGCTCTATTTTTAACTTGCCATCTAAAACAATCGGTACGGCCTTAGCTTGAATTGTCTTACTTCAATTAGCTATGTGTGAGCCTTCATGTTCATGAGAAGTAAGAGAGTTGTTTGAAGACGAACAAGGATTTAAGTGTGAGGTAGTGATCTTGGGCATAATTACGTGCCCAATTGCTATTTTATAACTTAATTAAGTCATGTTTTTCAATTAAATAAATTATATTCTCATGTTATTTTTATTAATTATGTGCATAAACTAACCAACATGATTAGTCCTTGTTTTGTAGGTGTAAAATGCATGTGAGGGACTAAAATATGATGGTTGAAGTGAAGGAATGGAGTCCGGGTTGGATTGCAAAAGATTGCAAGATGGCATGCCAAAGTGAAGGCTGGCCGCGCTAGGCAGCGTGCCACGCCCAGGCCATGGGCGCTAGAACACATGTCATGGCACGAAGCCTGCGTGACAAAGTAGTGCCACGCCCATCTACCAGAGCGACCAGTGCTGTGCCACGCTGGGCAACGCGCACCAGTCTAGTGCGAGGACCTGCCGATGGACACATTCCAGTGGGCTTGTGCGTTTGCTCCATGTCACGGAGGCAAATTGGTGTGACCAGCCCTGTGACACGGAGGCAGTCCATGGCCGGCCAAAAAGTTCCATTTTCTTACTTAGTATAAATTAAAACCTTATTTCCAAAAATCATTTATCACGAAATATCTTTGGGAAACCGTAAAGGAGCGAAGGGAGAAGTGAACAACTTTACCTAGGGTTCATTATTTTGCATTCTCTTTTAATAATTCTTGTAAGTACGTTACTTTAAGTATTTTTTTGAGTATTTGTACGAACATGAGTGGCTAAAACCCTTCCTCTAGGGTTGAGGCTACGTAATATGAATGTAAATGCTTGAATTCTTCACTGGTTTGCATTTTAGTTGTTGTTTTGTCTTACATTCTTCATTTTGATGTTTTTATGCTTGATCACCATGAAGGCTAACGCGTTAAGCTTGGGTAAAAGCTTGAAAGAGTAACCCTAGGCTAGAACATGAGAATGTAGTGAGCAAGTTCTTACCTTTACGATAGGATTCGCGAATAGGATAGAAATTATACCTAATTTTCCTTGCTTTGTTATTAAAACGTGATGATCTAGACACCAACCTAGAATTATCACATTACCACTCGTAGAAGTAGTTGTGAAGCTAAGTCGGGGTAAATGATTAGAGGTACGAAAGTCCATAATCAAGGGAACAAACTCCGTAAACCACATCCACGTAGTTAAATTGCTCACGAATTAGGCCATCACATCTCCGCTCAATTATGTAGGTGTGAGACTAGTTTTTCGTGTTTAGAGGATCGAAAGACCATGAACATAGCATTTTAACTATTTGTGACAACAACCGAAGTTTTTATATTCGAACCATTGTGAATTATAGCATTACATGATTATTAGGCCTTAACTTTAGTTGCTTCTTATATTGTTTCTCAAGTATTTTGTGATTACCCCTAGAATTAATTAGAATTTACTGAAAATTTCTATAATAAACACTTGTGAAGGTTAATTTTACACTCGAACTTGAATATTCGCTGAATTGGTCCAGTCCCCGTGAGTTCGACATTCGGCTCTAAAAAAGGGCCACTGTATTACTTGTATGAGGGAGAAGGACTATTTACCCTTCTAAATCCTTTGAAAATATTCCCCATATGACGTAGTTTAGGAACTAAAAATAAGGGAAGGTTAAAAAAATGCTCCTAGAGAAAAGTCTGGAAAACATCCCGTTAGGATCCAACGGGCCACACAATGAATCGTTGGTGGTGACCATGAATCATTAGGACCAATCATTGGTCCTGAGCCTGAAAAATCCAATTTTCGGACTTGGCCAATAGAAGGGAATGATAACTTGTTAGATGGAACAATGGTTGTTGGTTCCACTCGTTGTCACTGTGGAAAGTTTGAACAGGTTTTGGATCTCCCCCAACAGACACATAGAACGACCCATTATCTGAAACAACAGGTCGTTGTTTTCATCTATTGTCATTGGGGTGACTTTGGCATTTTCTAGATTTCATTCAATGGCTTCATAGGATGAGTTGTTACCTCAAATGACGACTCGTTGTTTGTCTCGTTGTTTGAGAAAAGGACTTGACATGATTCTGGACTGGGTTACAATAGGCGATAGGATGACTCATTACTTTATACAATGAGTCTTTGTATATCTCATTGGTACCTGAGAGAAAATTTGCAGAACTGACAATGAATCTCCTGATGGGTCATTGGTTCTTACAATAACTCGTTGGTTGAGTCATTCTGCGACAAATATTTTCTAGTCTCTGATTGGTTTTTCATTCCAAGTCTGGGGTTTGCTCTAAGGAACTTTTGGGCTGTTACAGCTACATATTGTATGAAGTATTTGCGTTGATAACATGTATCCATGTTTTTGATCTCAAATCTTCACTGTTGATCTCTAGCTTGATAGCACCTATGGCCCTTTGCAATCCCTGATTGAATCCTTGAATCATTACAACTTTCACAAAGTTCTTTAGGTAAGATGTCAAGATCCTTCGGAGTGCTTATAGGAAGAATGTTAATGTCGAATCCATCATCTATCAAAATTCATTTATCCTCTTCTTGAGCTTGTGACCCATCATATAAAAAGGACAGTTCTGCAATGTTTCATTAAGCGTAATATTGTCATTTGTAAATGTGATTTTTGTATCACATATGTGAACTTCTTGGAAAGAGGGATCAAAAAGCTTTTTCGGCGATGATGAAGAAAATGTTGATAGATTTTGATTCTTTGCTTTTCTTATCGGTATTGAAGCATGACATCTCAATGTTTTTTCAAGAAATCTTCATATAGAACCCACTTGGTAGGAATTCCTCCAAAGTCACAAGACGTCGTGGTTTTTGGTGGTACTGCACCTCTACTTTTGGCTTATTGGACTACTCCACTAGTTTTTGCGTTCTTGGTCTTCTCACTATCATCTTCCTTGTTGATTGTTTAGATGATTCCTTTTGTGGACTGGCTTTACAGCCTCTCTGCCTAGTCACCAAAATCCAATCCTCATCATTGGCTTTATCAGCTTGGGTTTACCTTGATCTAATGGTCCTTCTTCTTCATGCTCTTCAACTTGCAGATCTAGACCAGATTGAGAGAGCCAAAGATGATAGCTATTTGATTAGAACTTGTCTTATGATCCTCAAGAATAGTATTTTTCTCATTATCCAATTTCATAATTCTATCTTTGAATACAAAAAACTTCTCAAGAGGGTGACCCACAAGCTAATGATACTTGCAATATTTTGGGTCTTTTGTTCTTCTTGCTTCATTGGGTCGCTTCATCTCAATTCAATGAGTTTTAACTCAAGTAAATTATTAAATATTTCAGGGAAATCAGGCATCTCCTTCAAGGTTAATTTTTGAGTTTGGTTTCCTTGAGAGGAAGTTGTTTTTACACTCAAGTTCTTGCTCACCTTTATAGTAAACTTCACATGCGACACATTGACGTTCATGGATTTTTAGTTGTCCCTCTTGTGTACAAACTTGCTCCATATCTTGGGTTCTTGCTTGTCCTTCCTTTGTGAGGGTCATAAACAAGCATCATTCCATTTCCAACAAAAGACATACTCAACTCCATGTTGTGAGCACGAGTAGCTAGCTCTTCAAAATACCTTGTCTTAATTCCTTGCAAGATGTAGAGAAGTCCCCAGTGCATTCCTTGTATACACATATCTATTCCAGAAGCCTCACTTAATCTATCTTTGTAGTTTATACTTGCATTTCTCCATCGATAGATGAAATCGATAATCGGTCCATCCTTTCTTTGGCCCATATTTGTGAGTTCCACTATGCTCACTGATGCAAATCAAGTTACATCAACGCCGTTCACAAGGAGCCAAGCTTGAGACCTCCAAGTCCTACAAGGGTTATTTATGAAAATAGAGGTTCTTGAGCATACTTTGATGCTAAGCAAGAGGTTCTATGCTTTGATGATTGCTTAGGGAGAAGAAAGGGAAGCCTAGTTTGAAAACTAGGGCTAATATTATAATTTACACAAAAAGCCACTTTTGGGCTATTTTTGTAGTAAGTTAGCATAGACTGTAAATAGTTGAGTTTCACTCACTTCAAACATAGTTTTTGGATGAATATTGAATTATCTTCTCTTGAGAGAATTGAGAGTTTGATTGAAGCTTTTGTTGATGCTTGTTGGACAAGTGAGTTCCAAGGTGAATTCAATTCCCTTTAGGTCAAATTTCAACTTTAGGTGCTTGTTAAGTTTTTAATTAATGGGAGGTTTTGATTTCTTTATCATGATTGTCAATTGATTTCCTTGCTTATTTCTAGCTTTTATCTTTATATTCCTTGTTCTTAGTTGGTGTTCATTTTTCCATATTTTATTCTTGTATCATTTGATATCAGAGCCAGGATTAGTGTTGTTCTTACAACCCGAATATTGAAATTTAGGTATTAAATCAAAAATTAAAAAATTGAAAATTCCTTTGAAAATTCAAAAAAAAAATTGGAAAATTTTCTTGCTTGATGTGTTATTTTTTGACAATAGATTCTTATTCCCTAGTATTTTTTGAGCCTAGCTCTTTGGTTTCTCTTGAAATTTGAGTTGTGGACACCATTTTACCATTGAATACTTGAAGCTTTGAAGAATTGAAGAAAATTGCAATTGGGTCTTCTTGATTGGGGTTAAATTAGCGCTTCATTTTGATTGAAGTTTGTTCTTTACATTAAGGGGAACATAATCCTAAAGTTTGATGTGATTTGGAGAAGATTTTTTTAGGGTTTGTTTTGGTGTTCTTGAAGATCTTCATATCTTTATAGTGAAGAAGAAAATCCCAAGGTACTTTTAATCCATCTTCTCTTTTGATTTTTTGAAAAATGTGTTAGTGGATTTACTTGTGGAATTATTACTTGAAAAGAAAACAAATTTGAAAGAAAAAAAAATTAAATTCCACATAGACTGCCATATCAACAACTCTATCGCCAGAAATCTGCCATACAACTGCCACATCAGTCGCCACCCATCGTTTGCATCAACACCAATAAGGCGCCATCCAGGCGCCACACAACACATACACGCCTCAACCTTCCCCACTCGTGCCTGCAATGCATGTAGCACAACTTCAGAGGCTAAAATTGCAATTTTTTGGATTTTAAGCCAAAATTTTTTTTAAGTGTTAGAACTTTTTTGGACCCCAAATTTTTTTTAAGTGTCCAAACTTCATAGTTCTTCTTCCTAACTCAAATTTCTTCCGATTTCTACACTAATTAATATCTAATTAACACTTTTAATTACTTTTTAATTAGTTCTTTATCATTTCTCTTCTCATTAATTCCCAAAAACTTCTTAACAACAAGTAATTTATCATACTTTTTGTTACTTAGTTTTATTAGTCCGATTTTCTTTCATCCCAATTCTTTCTTGAGCTTTTCTCATTTTACGTTTGTTGTTAATTTTCTTGGCTCAAGTCCATTAGAATTCATTGAGTCATTTGTTGCTCTACAAATAAGAATCTATTATAATCAAGAGTAGTAATTGAACACCTTGTCAACCGCCGACTTCAACAAGTTTTAACATTGACCGAGCCAATTGTGAGATCACTCAAAGGTGTGTAAACTCGAGCGACTTGTGACGTTGTTTTCTAATTATTAACTTGTTTTATTTTTTTGTTGAGTGTCTTTTCATAGGTACCATGTTGGTGGAGGAGGACGATCTCCTACTCTTGAATCTAAGATAGATAAATTGATGAATGTGTTAGCCAACTAGAATGAAAGGTTAGGAGTTGTGGAAAATTATACTAGTTGGCCCACTATAACCCACAAGTCAAACACCAATCAAACCTTCCAAATCAAAGTTCACCATATCAGAATGAGAATCCAAGGGAAAATGAATCCTTAGATGATCTTTACAATTATGGTTACATTATGGAGAACAATTGGGAAGATAAGGAGGCCAAGGGAGGTTTAGGAACAGAGGAGGGGTAGAGGAGCTAGAATGCAAATGCAAATGCAAGGGAGAAGACATAGGGGTCACCGAGATCATGGGAATCTTGAACATAATAGTGGAAATGACAAATATGGTGATCAACGGTACTATGGAGTTCGAGATCACGAGATCAACTCCATCAAGGTCATTCTTCCAAGCTTCAAAGAAAGTAGTGGACCCAAAGAATACCTAAATTGGGTGACTCAATATGACCGGATTTTTCAAATCAATGACATATTTGTCATGCCCCAAAACTGGGGTATGGCGCGACTGGCACTCGACTCTAAAGTGATCGAGAAACTGGCTATCAATCATTTGAACTGTAACCTGTAAGATAACAAGGCTACCTATCATAGTTAGTCATATCATAGAAATGGACCAACTAGAGTCTCAACAAACATAACAAAGATAGTGTGCCGACAAGGCTACTATAGAAACTGAAAAGAACTGTGGAAGGCGAACTAGGCCAAAAGATGAACTGAAACTATACAACTGTATGACTAGTCCACAAAAACCTCTAAAAGAGTAAATAATACTAAATGAATGGGACAGAGCCCCGACCTACTCATGTCTACATCAAAACTAAAAATGACCAAACCAAACATAGGGCTCCTGAAAGAAAGGAGCATACCTACTCTTCGCTGGATTTGGGCTCCTATTATAATGGTCGATCCAAGCTTATATCTGCACCTGCAGCATGATTGCAGAGGTCCCCAAGAAAAGAGACGTCAGTACAAAGAAATGCACTTGAATGTAAGACTGAAAGTTGTAAAAATAGTAATGCCAAAGATAACTGAATTAGAGAAGGGAATAGCAACAACTTGACACTCTAGAACCTGTCAACATAAATAATGGCAAACAACAGCTGAACATAACATAGAAGGTAGGGGCAGAGAGAGATACTCTATAATTCGGCAACTAACTACACTATATGCAGACTCTGTGCATGAGTATAACATAACTGACTCATATGCCAACACTTCTGATACTATGACTGGAGTTTATGAGAATCGACTTGGTAGCTACCTGATACCTGGATCAGAAATTAAGTATGGTTGCCTGATACTCAGACTAGGACTTTAAGAGTTGCCTGATACTTGGACTAGGACTTTATACGACCGGCCTGATAATTGGACCAGGATTTTCATACATAATCCTTCGCACATTCACCCATATGATACTCAAACCAAAGAGGGCGTGCAGAAATAATGCAACTATACAAATGAGCAAACTGATACTTAGATTAGTAACTGAATAATCCAATATAACTGATGTAGATAACAGGTCCAACTCGGAGGACCAACTAAACATGCTACCCCTAGAAACTGACAGGAGGGGACATAACACATAACTTGGAAGCTTAATATGGACATGAGACTCGAGGAACATGACACTAGACATTGCTTATGGGTTCCTGGAACCAACTTTGGATACTCAGACCCAACTTTGAAATACTTGGACTCCACTTAAATACTTGGATTCAATTTAGAAATCTTACACTAAACTTGGACTCAACTGGGAGAACTCAGACTCAACTGGGAGAACTCAGACTCAGACTCAGTTATAGAAATTATTTTAAGTCTTAATAACTTCTAAACATATATACATAAATTTAGGTGACCATATCAAGAAATCGCTATGTTGGTACCCTCGTTTACCCTTACTAACTTAACATTAGTTCTTAGCATATGTTATTCTTATGTGCCATCTTAACCTCAACTTCCAATTTCATAAAGTAACCTAAATCTCATATATGATCAACATAATATACATAAAATCATGTATAGGATCAGCTAACAATGACCACGCTGAGGGGTTTCCAATTCGATGTAAAGAGACAACAACAACCGACACAATATTATACTTTAAACACCTCTTTGGAGTTAGGCCTAATCTCAACATTTAGCCTCAATCAAATATAGAAATTAAAGCTTAAATGTAAATTAATATATTGACTCAACACCTATAATAAAATTTTGGCTCATTCAACTTACAAAACACGAATCGTGCTTGAAAGAATGATGGACGGATTGCCTTACTTACCTTATTCCGACGAGCTTTCTTTAGCCGACTTTCTTCTTCAACGACCAGACTTCAACATTCTTAATATCTTGATTTTATATGTCAGGAAAAATGTTAATTTATATCACAATATGGAGCTAAAACAATTCACCAAATGGCAGTCACAACAACAATCACTCACGGCAACATTAACAACTTTAGCCATTTGTTTCACTTGTTTTCAATAGCTTTTGAGGGGGAAAGGAAGAGGGAAAATTACCTAAATTAACCTCAAATTCTTACCCACAATATGAATTATATTTCCAGAAAAAGATACTGCCCAAAATCCTAGGAAAAAAGAACAAGAACTAAGCTCAAAAATATTCCAACGGCAGCTCAGCTAGCTGCCAATTTTCCAGCTTTTTGCTTGCAAGTTGAAAAGGGGTAAAATTCTTACCTTTCCTCTTGGATTTAATCCCCATTAAAAGGGGAACATATATACAGTACAAGCCAGATTTAAAAAACAGTAAACCTCCTCCAAAATTCTGCCAAAACGAGCTCCAACAACAGTCACCGAACGGTAGCCCACAAGGCTTCCCCCGCCTAGCTTTGGCTATGATTTCATACAAGTTTAGTAGCTAGAATTACTTACAATTTTACTTGAAATAGTTCTTGGATAAAAGATTATTTTTCTCCTTCAATTTTCTGACAGAAAACGCAGCACCTTGGCTATCCAAAACGCAGCAAAACAGCCCACAAACACACCACCTTCACCTTGCAAATGAGCTCTTAACTTGTCTTGTAATTTGGTTGCACTTAGCTTGATGTTTCCTCTTCACTTTGCCCTAATTATTTGCTGGAAATTTTAAAGAATATATGGGTGGAAACAAGCAACTTAGTTCTGGAAACCTTTTGAAATGAAATATAAGCCAAACATTATATTTTTGTATACTTAGGGAAGTGGTGACGTTTTAGGGCAGTGGCTACATTACTGCTCGACAGTGCCACTATAAAATGCCTATAACTTTTTACTTTGAACTCTGATTGAAAACTAGAATCATATAACTTTAATTTGATAGGTTTTAAGAAGCCTAACTCGTTATAAATTGGGAGATATGGTTGTTTAAAATTGATTTTTACCTATGAACTTCACATACTCTTCGCTTTTCCCTTCGTACATGTTTCGCTCTTCACCTACGACCAATATACCACCTGTACTTCCCTTAGAGTAACATATAAATATCAAATAATTAGCCAAATTTTTTTTGGGGTGTAACATCGTCCCTCCCCCCTCCTTAGGAACATCCGTCCTTGAATGAGAATTAACTTTGCTTAACATGCTTCAAAATGCATACTCAGTAACTTAGGTATCAAATACATATGTCAATATCACATTGACATCGTAAATAGGTGAGGATAATTCCTCCTCATATCCTCCTCCTCTTCCAAAGTAACTTCTTCAGTATTGTTGTTTCTCCTTAATACTTTGAAGGAGGCAACTTCCTTAGTACAGAGCTTCTTGACTTTCCGTTCAAGGATGGCAACTGGGAACCTCTGTATAGGTCATCACCTTAGAAATCTAGACATAATCAATAGCCATAATACGGGTCATGTCTTCTATACACTCCCATAACATAGATACATAAAATACTCAGTGGACTATTGCTAGCTCAAGAGACAACTCCAACTCATAGGCTACCATGCCTATCCTTTGGATAACTCTGTAAGGCCCAATACATATGGGCTTAGCATTCCCTTTTGACCTAATCTCATGACGCTTTTCATAGAAGACACTTTCAGGAAGACCCATTAACAACAAACTCCAGCGCTTGATGGCATACATCCGCATAAGATTTCTTTCTGCTTGAAGTTGTCTGAATTCAATCTCTAATAAGCTTCACTTTGACAATAGCATGATGCACTAGATTTGGCCCCAATAACTCTTCTTCGCTGAGTACAAACCATCCTATTGGAGGTCCATATTTTCTCCCATACAAAGCTTCATACGGAGCCATCTGAATGCTTGCCTGATAGCTATTATTATAGGCGAACTCTATTAAGTAAACATGATTATCCCAGCTCCCACCAAAATCTAAAACACAGGCATGCAACATATCTTCAAGCATCTGAATGGTGCATTCAGCCTGTCTATCTATCTGAGGATGAAATACCGTATTGAGGCTTACCTGAATGTCTAAGCCTTTCTAGAAGGACTTCCAGAAGTTTGCCATAACTGAGCACCTCTATTTGAAATAATGGAAGGAACGCCATATAGGCAAACTATCTCATGGATATACAACTTGGCATAATCTTCGGTGGCATACATCATCCTGACCAACAAGTGAGCTAATTTAGTTAATCTGTCTACTATTACCTAGATGGGGTCACACTTCCTACTCGTCTGCAGTAACCCAATAATAAAAATCCATATTAATCACCTCCCATTTTCAAGTTGGAATCTATATATTCTACATCAAACCTTCAGGCCTCTGGTGCTCAACCTTAACCTGTTGTCAATTAGGACACTGAGTCACAAAACACATGATGTTCCTTTTCATGCCATTCCACTAGTACAGCTATTTTAGGACACGATACATTTTCGTGGCACCTGGGTGTATGAAATACCGAGAGTAGTGAGCTTTGTTCATGATTTTCTTTCGTAGTTTGTCCATATTCAACACACATAAACGATTCTGGTATCTGAAAACTCTGTCTGGCCCACACTCAAATGAGGCCTGCTTCTTCTGTGGAATACTCTCTCTTTGCACTACCAATTTTGGATCCTCATATGTTGCTGCTTAACTTCTGACACTAGGGAGGATTCTGCAGCATTTGAACTAACACACCTCCATCTTTTATATCTAGCAACCGAATATGTGGAGTAGCTAATTGCTATATAGTCTTCACCATTTCAACTCTATCAGCTTCTATATCACTTAAACCGCCTATAGACTTGCGGCTTAATGTATCAACCACAACATTAGCTTTTCTAGGGTGGTACAAAATGCTAACATCATAATCTTTCAGCAATTCTAACCACCTTCTCTGTTGTAAATTCCACTCCTTCTACTTGAACAGGTATTGAAGGCTCTTATGATTAGTGAAAATATCAACACGTACCCCATACAAGTAGTGATGCCATATCCTCAGCGCGAACACCACAGCTCCTAACTCTAGATCATGAGTATGGTAATTCTCCTCATGCTTCCTCAACTGCCTCAAAGCATAGGCAATGACATTTCCGTGTTGCGTCAAAACACAGCCTAAAAAAACCCTGGAAGCATCACAATAAGCCACATAACCTTTTGTACCTTTTGGAAGAGTTAAGACAGGTGCTGAAGTCAACCTATCTTTCAACTCCTGAAAATACGCTTGCATGCCTTTGACCACCGAAACTTAATTGCTTTATGAGTCAACTTTGTCAACGATGAGAAGATAGTAGAAAAAACTTCTACTATTCTACGATAGTAACCTGCCAAACCCAGGAAGCTATGAACCTCTGTAGGATTCAAGGGTTTGGGCCAACTCTGTACTGCCTATATTTTCTGACTATCCATTCTTATACCTTCAGCTATAACTAATGACCATCGAAAGCCACAGATTTTTTCCAAAATTCACACGTAGAAAAATTTAGCATATAACCTATGCTCTCGGAGAGTCTGTAACACAGCTCTTAGGTGATCTGCATGCTCGGCCTCTGATCATGAGTAAACATCCAATGAAGACAATAAAAAATATGTTAAGAAAGGACTTAAACACCCAATTCATCAAATCCATGAAAGCTGCTGGGGAATTAATAAGCCCAAATGACATCACTAAAAACTCATAGTGATCGTACCTAATCCTGAAGGCAGTCTTAGGGATATTAGCTTCCCTAACCCATAACTGATGGTACCGAGACCTCAAATCAATCTTTAAAAAGCATATGGCACCCTACAAATGATTAAACAGGTCATCAATCCTGGGACGGGTACTTATTCTTAATCGTTACTTTATTCAGCTGTCTGTAGTCGATACACATTCTCAATGACCCATCTTTCTTTCGCACAAAAAGTACTAGTGCACCCCAAGGTGATACACTGGGTCGAATAAATGCTTTTTTGAGCAGATTTGTTATAGCCATTTAGTAAGTAGGGATCAATATGGGATGATTATCTTGAAGCAAATCAATGGAAAAAGTCTATCTCCCTTTTAGGAGGAACTCTAGGTAAGTCCTCTGGAAGACTGCTGAAAACTCACTTACCACTGGAACTGACTGGAAAGTCACCAGCTCACTGGCTATGTCCCTGAATTGAACTAAGGGAGAAATGTACCCTTTGGACACTATATTTTAGGTCTTAAGTTATGAAATGAACTTACCTTAGGTGTACCAACATTGCCCTTCCACTCCAAAACTGGATCATCTGAATATTGGAATCTGACAACCTTTGTTCAACAATCAACACTGGCATAACATGCCGGTAACAAATCCATGCCCATGATAACATCAAAGTCAATCATTTCAATCTCAACTAGATCAGCTAATGTAGATCTATCATATACTTCAAACTGTACAACCATGATAGACTCTTTTAGCTAACACATATTCACCATTTTGCGTAGATACAACAAACAACTTAGCCAACAATTCAGGAGCTACTTCAAACTGACTTGCTATCAGAGTAGTAACATATGAAAAAGTAGAGCCTGCATCAATCAAAGGATAAACAACATGGAATAATATAATTAAAGTACTAGTAATAACGTAATGATGACTTTTGGTCTTGGAGACCACCTAGAGCATAGAAGCAGGTTCTACACTATCACTAAACTAGAGGCTTCCACCTTATCATCCTTACCACAGCTGGTTGTAGGCTGAGAATTAGGCCTGGGAGGTCGAACTGAGGGTGATGATACTGCTATTGAACCCATGGGTTGTGTTGTATCACCTTTGGTCCTCATTAGATGCTATCACATATAGTGGCTAGGCTGCCCACATTGATAGCATACATCCTGACCTAAACAACACTATGATATCGCCTAAGCGCACACAAGCACACATGGTCGTCAAGTAATATAAGACTGGAAGCCCTGATTATCATACCCACAAAGACTTGCCAGTTCAATCGTTATAAGGTTATTACTTTCTTTTGCTATTCTAACAAAACAATTGAAACGGGGAATGGTTTGGGAAATTAAACTATTAAAAGCTTTAAATGTAAAACTAACTAAAGATTATTGCAAGCTTGGTTTTACTTCGATGATGATGAAAATCTAGGAAAATGACACTTGTTTGGTTTCAAGTTGAGTTCTTAAAACGTGATTACACTAGAACAATTCTTCCTATGGTTGTTAGCTGCAAGTTACTATCCCATTCTTTGCCACTATCCCTAACATCCAAGAACTATTTCATAAACCCTAACGCCTATATCCCTATGGTCGCAAGAGAAACATGAAACAATGATTATGCCTACTTGCACTTCAACTAAATGGGGTTGAAGGGTATATCCCTGCTCTCAACAACAGCTTCTCTTCTCTCACCAATGGGTTCAAGAGTCTTTGAATTTTGGTTCTATATTTACCTTTAACCCTTTTGATTCCCTTTCTCAAGTTTAATCAAAAGCCAACAAATTTACATATAAGATGATAAGTCTCATAAATAAGCAATTAAAACAAGTAAATATAAACAACCATAATGAAGAATCGAAACTAGATTAAATCATCCTTTCAAATAATCACCATCCACTATGGCCAAAATCCTAGAGTATGAGTTTAGCCACTCATAGAAAAATAGAAAAACGAATACTTAATCATCATTATTCAAAGTAAAATAAAAGAAGATAGGAAACCTAGTGTAGAACTTGTCTCTCCTTCCAAATGGTATACAAGCTTCCACAATTGAAATACGCAATGTAAAATTGATCAAAAGCTCCCTAACAAATGACCTAGTGAGCCTTCAAATAACGCTTTTTCCCTCCAACACTTAGCATTAAAATCAGTAATTTGGGCTCTAAAAGAGGTCTAGTGCCCTGCCCCACCTATCTCACCACAAAGTTAATCAAATTCTCCTTCGAAGGATAGCTCCGGGCCCCCAACTCCATCATCTCACCAAGGACTTGGTCAATTTTCTACACTTCTGACACCTTTGGTGTGCCTCTCTCACCATAGCACAAGAGTGTTAGTCAAATTTGTGAACATTAGGACCCATTTGATGCGCAGCTCCCTCCATCTCACAAGAATTTTGGGAATTTTATCTATGTCTGGGAAGCTTTGGGCTCGATGCCCTCTATCTCGCCAAAGTGTTGAATAAATATGCTCTGAAGTTTAGAGGTTGGTGCTGTGCACCAGCCATAACACAAGATATGATGCACATTTCTTCTAAAGTTGAAGACCGAGCACTGGGCGCCAACTATAGCCCCAAAACCTTCTTCTCAACTTCTCAAATCTTCAACCTTGGTTCATTTTGGGTCGTTTTTCCTTAGTTTCCTACTCAAAACACCTCAAATCATTTGTTAGCATATAAAACATAGTTTCCTACTCAAAACACCTCAAATCATTTGTTAGCATATAAAACACTCAAAAATATGTATTTATGCATTTTTCAGGATTATGAACTCAAAATAATGTGAAGGATGGGCAAAAATAAGGCAAATGGGCATAGAAATATGCGTAACATCACTAAACCACACTTAGACCATTGTTTGCCCTCGAACAATCCTTAATTCCATATATAAACTTATCTTTTACCATCACACTTGGTCCCTCTAACAATTCATACTCAACTAACTAGCATAGAGCATATATCAAGTGGTTCATCAACATACAACAATTCTCATCAAGCACATGTAAAGGTTTCACAATCAAGACTACACAACCTCTATAATTGACTCATCTTTTAAAACATAGGGCTAACATGATTAAGTATGAAATATGCAACAAATAGTAAACCAGACATATTGTGCTCCTCACTTTTAGTGATGTTCCTTTCTCAGATTATCAATCAAACACATGGAACATAGAAAACAAGGCACCCTCATGCTCACAAACGATGTAATTCACATATGCCACATACCATAAGCTTGCCTTTCATGTACATTTAGACTACTGGGTTGTTTCAAGAGATTCAGATCACAAGATCTTTTCTTGGTTATAATGTTAGCTAACGGATAGGTAGGAATGATATTTCTTTTATAATGACTACCACCTTAAGCACTTTTAAGACATTTTTCACTTTTCAAGTCCACCATTTTTTCTTGCTTGTTCACCCTTAACTAACTTACCCTTTTTCTTCCTTTTCTTCTCATGCCTTTTTTTCACTACTTAACTGCTAGTCTCTGCTTATAGAATCATTAATAAATTTTCAATTAAAGCTCTATCTTTCATTGTCCTAGTAGCATGTAACAACACAATTCTGTGGGCACCCATTCTTCCTATTTTTCTTCTCATCCTCAATAATTTTTTTCTTTTCTTTTTCCCTTCCTCGGTGGACCTTTACTTTCAAGTATAAAAGTGACTAAGACTATTTTGGATAAGCTACTTTTGTGGCTAAGAAAGAATAAGGCCTATGGATCAAATGGGGTTAACTAGGAAGAATCTACAGGAAGGTAAAACAAACATGGAAAAGAACTGGGCTTTTTCAAAGAAATGCCTTGATCATATCCTAACTCTCTAACAATTAGTTATCCTTTATACGCTAAGGCAAGTTCTAGATGCTACACTATGTACAAACAAGACAATTTAGGTCACCTCTCATGGCAATTAAGAGTCTAGTCGGTTTCCTACAGCTACGCATCCACACAATCATATTAAATGATATTTTTCATTATTAAGCCCTTAGAATAATTATGAGTCAAATTAAAGAGATATGTGTGTGTCTCATGGATTCCTCACTTATACATTCAAGATGACCACTTTATTGACTCTAGCATAGTAGCTAGTAGAATGTCAACAAGCACAAAAGCAAATGATCTGTGACTCAATCCTATAAAAAATATGATGAAATTTCCTTAAGACAGTGGTCATACATCTATCATAAGGAAGGGTCACTACTCTACGATTACAATGACTCCAAAAAAATGAAAAATTTACCTGGTTCAAAGGACTTACCTTTGAAAAAGAACCAAGGTCATAAGATACACAACCTCACCCTTAACTTAAAGCCTTGCTCTTTCCTCAGAGCAACTAAAATTAATGATTAAATGAGGGAGAGGAATTACTTCCTGAGGCCCTCTAGGGCCTAGCTAGCAGCAGGTTCTTGGATTTGTGGGTCACATGACCCCACACATAGAGTTAGAGCATGCTCCTTAGCCTTCATTCCGAGTACTCAGACTTCTCCTTCTCTACAAAAGAAAATCAACAGTGACACTTTATATAAAAAACACATGAAAATTACATTTTTACAAATTGGGTTGCCTCCCAACTAGCGCCTGATTTGACATGGCGACATGATGCAAGAACTCTCAATCATTTTACAAGAAAATTGAGGTCTTCTATCTATCAAAGTTATCCTAATAATAGTGCCTCACCCTTTGGCCATTAATAAAAAATGTTCTATCAGACCCCAAGGGTTTCAACTCCACCACACCATGTGCATTCACATTCACAATCTCAATTGGGCTCGACCACTTCGATCTTAACTTTCCCCTAAATAGTTTCAACCTCGAGTTTCACAACAAGACCAATTCCGCTGCCTAAAATTCACGATGTTGAATACGCCTATCATGCACTCTCTTGGTTCGCTCCTTGTATGTTTTTGCATTTTCATATGCACTGGTGCGAAATTCATCAAGATCATATAGTTGCAACAACCTTTTATAACCAGCAGTTTCCAAATCCATATTCAACTTTTGGTTGGCCCAATATTCTTGGTGTTCTAGCTCAATCAATAGATGACACGCTTTCCCAAAAACTAACATATATGGTGAAGTACCAATAGGAGTTTTAGAAGCTATCCAGTAAGCCCATAGTGCATCATCCAACTTGCTAGACCAATCTTTTCTGTTTGTGCTCATAGTCTTATCAAGAATACTTTTGATTTCTCGATTTGACACTTCTACCTGTCCAATGGTCTGTGGATGATAACCTATCGCTACCTTGTGCTTCATATTATACTTAGCCAGTAGATTATTAAAGAGTCATTTTCAAAAGTGCATTCCTTCATCACTAATGACGGCTTTGGGTGTACCTAAGTGGGTTAATATATTCTTCTTCAAAAAAAACCATGTCACTGCCTTTGCATCATTGGTAGGCAGTGCCACAACTTCCACCCACTTAGGCACATAATCTACCACTACCTAAATATACCTGTTCCAATTCAAGGCGATGAAAGGTCCCATGAAATAAATTCTCCAGCAATAAAACACTTCCACTTCTATAATACCTTTCAGAGCCATTTCCTGCCTCTTCGAAATATTCCCTGTTCTCTAACAATTGTCACAAGATTTAGAAAACAGATATGCATCCTTGATTAGGGTGGGCCAATAAAATCTAGCTTTAAGGACCTTTGTTGCGGTTCTATCTCCCTTGTGGTGTCCGCCATAAGGTGAAGAATAGTGACTTTCCATAATCTGGTGCACTTCTCCCTCAAGAACACATCATCTGACCAACTAATCGGGACCTATCTTGTAAAAGAAGGGTTTATCCCATATGTAGAATCTATTATCATGAAGAAGTCTCCTTTTTCTATTTGGGGTTACATTTGGGGGTACACACCACTAATCAAAAAATTTACCATATCAGCATACTATGGCAGCTTGGGACTATGCACAATAAATAACTGCTCGTTAGGGAAATCTCCACAATGTTAGTCTTATAGTCAATATACTCCCTATCCTCCAACCTAGATAGATGATCTGCTACCTGATTCTTTGTTCCCTTCCTGTCTTTGATCTCATTGTCAAATTCTTGCAGTAACAGTATCCACCGAATGAGCCTGTGTTTAGCATCCTTATTTGCAAATAAGTACCTAATTGCAACATGATCAATATACACCACCACTTTTTTCCCACTAGATAAGCTTGAAATTTATCAAATGCATACACCATCGCTAAAAGATCCTTTTCAGTCACAGTGTAATTCTTCTGGGCTATATCTAATGATTTTCTTGCATAGTAAATTAGCTAAAACCTCTTCCCCCTGTTCTGCCCCAGAACAGCTTCTATAGAAAAGTCACTAGCGTCACACATCATAATGAATGGTAATGACCAGTCTGGGGCAATAATGATTGGAGCAGTGGTCAACTTATCCTTTATGTGTTGAAAGACTGCACTCATTCTCTGTTGAACTCAAACTTCCATCCTTCTTAAAGAATTTGCACATTGGGTTTACTATTTTGGAAAAGTCTTGAATGAACCTCCTGTAAAATCCAGCATGTCCTAAATCAATGCGGACCCCTTTCATAGAGACAGGGGATGGTAGTTTTTCAATGGCCTCAATCTTGGCCCTGTCGACCTCAATACTTGCCCTTGAGATTTTATAACCCAGGACTATCCCTTCATGTACCATGAAATGGCACTTCTCCCAATTCAGTACAAGATTGGTCCCCTCACATCTAGATAGTACATCATCCAAATGATTAAAACAATCATCAAATTCGCTCCATAAACTAAGAAGTCACTATGAACACCTCAACGAATTTCTCCACCATGTCTGTGAAAATGGCTAGCATGCATCTATTGAATATTCCTAGAGCATTACATAGTCCAATCGGCACCCTAAGGAATGCAAAAGTGTCGAAAGGGCAAGTAAAAGTAGTCTTCTCCTAGTCCTCCTGTGCGATCATGATCTGATTGTAGCCTAAATACCCATCCAAAAAACAATAATAATCATGCCCAACTAACCTTCTAACATTTGATCTAAGAAAGGTAATGGGAAGTAGTCCTTTCTGGTGGCTGCATTAAGCTTTAGGTAGTCGATAGAAATCCTCCACCTTCTAACTGTTCTCTAGGATATTATTTCATCCTTCTCATTATGCACCACCATCATCCTACCCTGTTTCAGAACACACTGAACAATAGGGTAGATGACGCCTGCATCTACCACTTTACTATCTCATTCTTCACTACCTCCTTCATGATTGGGTTTAGTCTTTGCTAATGTTCAACACTGGGTCTCGCTCCCTCTTCTAGAAATATCTTATGCATGCAAAAGGAACTGCTTATTCCCTTTATATAAGCTATTGTCCATCCAAGAGCTGTTACTCGGCGCCTTAGCACTTCCAATAACCTGTCAACCTGTTCATTAGACAAAAAATAAGATATTATCATAGGCAGTCTTTTATCACTACCTAGAGAAGTATACTTCAAGTGCATAGGCAAAGTTTTTAATTCAAGAACTGGTGCTTTCTCAATGGATGGATTCGTCTTTTCCCAAGTCAAAGGTTTTTCAAGTGTCTCCAATGGACCTTCCCTACTAACATAGGGGCTAGTGGAATCCAAGACTGCTAAGCATTCAATCTTCTCTGAGCTATCACCCTGTTGTTTCTCATATACCGGTGCTCTCTCGAGTGGATCTTCCTGTGATAAATATTGTTCTAAGGTCTTAGTAGACATTTCCGTCTCTACTTCTATAATGGACATAATCTCCTCATAATGGGATGACAATCTAGCTGCCGTTATCACATTGAAAACTGCCTCCTGACCATTCACTATCATTGACAATGTACCCAATCTCACCTTTATGATAGCATCGAGGGTGGCTAAAAATTCTCTCCCTAAAATGAGGGGAACTGCTGCATCAGTTTCGTAATCTAGGATTATGAACTCCACCATAAGGATGAAGGTCCCACCTTTACCAAGACATCTTCTATTAGTCCATCAGGATAGGCTAGAGATTAGTCTACAAGCTGTAGAGCCACTATGGTAGGACATGGTTCACCTAAACCCAAAGTTTTGACTAGGGATACAGGTATCAAATTTTTGCTCATACCCAAATCACATAAGGCTGAACTAACTTCCTTGTCTCTAATCACCACTGGAAGGGTGAAGCTCCCAAGGTCCTTCAACTTTTTAGGAATTTTGGTTTGAATCTGACAACTGCACTCTTCAGTAAGAGCCAAAATTTTAAACTCTGTTAACCTTCTCTTATTGGCTACAATGTTCTTCAGGTACTTATCATATTTTGGAACTTCCTACAAAAGCTCCACCAATGGAATGTTAACGTGTACCTGCTTCAACAAGTCAAGAAACTTTTTGCAACATGTATCCTCCTTCTACTTTTGAAACCTCTGTGGGAATAGGAGCGGTAGTCTAGCTACTACAACTTTTGCTTGTGAGTTTCTTGACTCACCGACCTCACTCTTGTACTTCTCAACCTGCTCATCAACCTTATTTTCTCTAGGGATCACCTCATCCAACTCCTTACCACTGTGCAAAGAGATTGTAATTACATTTTCCTTGGGGTTCTTCTCGGTGTTATTCGAAAGTTCCCCTTTAGATCTGTTCATCTGCTGCAGGGCCAACTTCCCCATCTGCCTCTCAGGCTCATAGATGAACTTTTGCTTCTCATTCACCACCCGAGTCTATTGCACCATCCACTGCTTTAGTCTCTTCAAGAGAACTGCTCAACTGTTGTCCATGAGGTCTTGGATAACTATTATGGGGCCTTTGGAAGTTTTGATTCCCCCCTATAAGGGATTTGCTGCATTGCGGTACCTCTGATTATAGTGATAACTTGCAAAACCTCCACCATGACCTTGTTGTCCCATAAAATATACAGATTTGAGGTTAAGTGGACAACCTGAATATGCATGACCTTCTCCACATGCTTCACATGAAGGTGGTGGAGTCTACACTTGATGTACCTGCTGTACTTGGCTCCCTGCTGGTGTGGTCACAAGTTTGCTAATCACATTCACTAGCTGGCTAATGTTTGCGCTGATTGTTGCAACACCATCTACCTCAATCTTCCCTGGCACCTTAGCTGCTGCGAATCCTCTAGCTGATTCTTGATAATCCTGACTCCCTGTTGACATGAGGTTCAGAAGAGCCTCAATTTAATCATAATTTTTAGACAGAATCTGTCCTTATGCAGTAGCATTAAGCAGGATCTTTTACTTGGACTTCATACCCTTTATAAAGTTGTTCCTAATTATCTCCTTAGGCTGCATGTGGTATGGACAGTCTCTCAAATAACCCTTGTAACATTCCCACGCCTGAGCTAAGGTCTCACCATCTTTTTGCACAAACCCGGAGATCTTCCCTTTCAACTCCTTGGTTCTCCTTGAAGAGAAAAACCTATTGATGAATTTGTTGGAATGAGCCTCCCATGTGGTGATGGAACCTTCTGGCTCATTTTGAAGCCACTCTTTGGCTTCACCAATCAGTGAGAACGAAAACATGTCAGCTTAAGATATTCATCTGACATGTTCTGGTAGTGAAAATCCCCACTCAGCTCCACGAATGTCATCAGATGACTGTGGGGATCCTCGAGCAGCTTGCCTAATATTGGCAAGTGATTTAGACCAATCACACAGTCCCTTCCTTAGCTCAAAGTTCCCAGTGATAGCCAGCTTGACAATCTCTTTAGAAGTGTCCTCTAAGTTCGACGTAACAAAATTTAACACTGGAACTCTATCTTGGTTGTTGCCCTTCCCCTGCTCATTGTTCTCCATAATTAACCTTCGAAATGTTCTCTCAATTTTAGGATCAAGAGAAGCAAAAAGTGATTTTAGACTTCTTGTACTTGGAATATACTGAGCACACAACCCTGTAAACATCACAAAAACAAAGAAACAATTGTAAAATACAAATAGCAGAATAAAATCCTAACGTACAAACAATCAAACAATATTCAAGTCCTCAACAATGGTGTCAAGAACTTGATGTCACCCAAGCACACGTGGTCGTCAAATAACATAGGATTGGAAGCCCCGACTATCGTACCCATAGAGATAAGGTTATTACTTTATTTTGCTATTCTAACAAAACAATTGAAATGTGGAATGGTTTGGGAATTTAAACTATTAAAAGATTTAGATGTAAAGCTAACTAAAGATTATTGCAAGCTTGGTTTTACTTTCATGATGATAAAAAATCTAGGAAAATAGACTTGTTTGGTTTCAAGTTGAGTTCTCAAGACGTGATTACACCAGAATGATTCTTCCTATGGTTTCTAGTTGCAAGTTACTATCCCTAGCATCCAAGAACTATTTCATGAACCCTAACGCTTATCTTATGGTCGCAGGCAAAATATGAAATGAAAATTATGCCTACTTGCACTTCAACTAAACAGGGTTGAAGGGTGTATCCCTATCCTCAACAACAACTTCTCTTCTCTCACCAATGGGTTCAATAGTCTTTGAATTCTTGTTCTATATTTACCTTTAAACCTTTCGATTCCCTTTCTCAAGTTTAATCAAATGCCAACAGATTTACTTATAAGATGATCAGTCTCATAAATAAGTAATTAAAACAAGTAAATATAAACAACCATAAGGAAGAATCAAAACTAGATTAAATCAATCTTTCAAATAATCAACCATCTACCTTGGACAAATCCTAGAGTATGAGTTTATCCACTCATAGACAAGTGGAAAAATGAATACTTAATCATCATCATGCAAAGTAAATAGTAAAGAAGAGAATAAACCTAGTGTAGAACTTGGCTCACCTTCCAAACGTCTTACAATCCTCCACAAATGAAATACAGAATGTAAAATTGATCAAAAACTCCCTAACAAACGAGCTAGAGGATGTATTTGTAGTTGAGCCTTCAAATGACGCTTCTGCCCTTCAACACTTAGCTTTAAAATAGAAATTTTAGCTCCAGAAGGGGTTTGGTGAGCCTCCCCACCTATCTCACCATAGAGTTAGTCAAATTTTCCTTTGAAAAATAGATCTGGGCGCCCAACTCCATCTATCTCACCAAGGACTTAGCCAATTTTCTTCATTTCTAACACCTCTGGCATGTCACTCTCACCATAGAACAAGAGTGTTAGTAAAATTTGTGAACATTAGGACCCATATGGTGTGCGACTCCCTCCATCTCACCAGAATTTTGGAAATTTTCTCTAAGTTTGGAAAGCTCTAGGGCTCCACGCCCTCCATCTAGCGAAGGTGTTGAATGAGCATCCTATGAAGTTTTGGGGTTGGCATTGGGCGCTATATATAGAACAAGATGTGATGCACATTTCTTCTGAAGTTGAAGGCCGAGTGTTGGGCGCTAACCATAGCCCCCGAACCTTCTTCTCAGCTTCTCAAACCTTCAACCTTGGTTCATTTTGGGTATTTTTTCCTTGATTTCCTTCTTAAAACACTTCAAATCATTTGTTAGCATACAAAACACACAAACATATAAATTTATGCATTTCTCAAGGATTATGGACTCAAAACTATGCATAAGATAGGCCAAAACAAGGCAAATGGGCATAGAAATATGCCTAAAATCATACTGCCCTGGAAGACTCTTATCGCACTGAGCACATGGGGGTATCAGAGGTCTGTTATGATATTGGGAAATGGATGGAGCCGATCTCTGGTCTCTGTTTGATCCTCACAACTAAGGCGGAGCACTCTCTGTAGGTCGAGTCAGCTGTCTGGGCGACTGAACCCCGGAGTATCCTCTAGACTCTATAAGACCTCGCAGTTCTGGCTCTCTTTTGTCCATTCCTATCCCCTATGAGTATGACAAATTTGATGAACCAAATCCTCGGCCTTTTGAGCAAAGACCTATATTTGTGTAGTGTCCATATTCTCCTGAGTAGATACTCCCAAACAATCACGAGCTATATGAGTCACTAGCCCTCACACAAATCGATAAACCCTATCCTCCATCGTCTGAACCATGTACGGAGCATACCTGGCCAAAGAATTAAAATGAAGGCAATACTCATGCACACTCATACTTCCTTGATCTAAGTGAAAAAATTACTCAGCTCGAGCATGTCGAAGCTCCAGGGGAAGATACTGGTGCATAATGGCCTCTTGAAATTCGTCCCACTCAACTGGGTGTGCATCGTCTCCTCTGGATTGGGTCCAAGCTTTATACCATAAAATAGCCACATCACGTAGTCTGAATGCTGCCAACTCTACCCCCTCTATCAATATGGCCAACATTACCTTTAATACTCTATACGTTTGATCAATGAAGTCTTGGGGATCCTCACTCGAGTTTGATCCAGTGAACACTAAGGCATCAAACCCAAGAACCCACAGGCTTTGGAACTCTCATCCGCATGACCTCTATGTCCCTCCATCACCTCCAACTATCGTTCCTTTCTAGCAGCAATAGGATTCATCAGCTGGATTGCTCACTCAAGACCTTGTCCTTCTGGAGCAACCGGAGTTGCTACAGGTGCGGAAGGGTCTTCCACTTTATCACTCTCATGTATGATGAATTGGTAATTTACTAACTCATTAGACTTTTAAACATGAGCTTTTTCTTAGTTTTCAAGTTATTTAGGAAGATTATATACCATTTTTCTATAGGTTTTGTAGGTATTCAATTTAAGTAGAGAAAGAAAGGAATTGAACAAAAGCATGGGCTTGAAGAAGAGGGCCTGCGCTTCGCAGGATGACACCTGTGAAACGCAGGTCAAATGCAGAATGCATTGGTCTAAGGCTGAAAGAGTACTTGCGAAGTGCTGGTCAGCACCTGCGAAACATAGGTTGCAAATGTAGCATTCTATCAGGAGTTCTGGTCCAGATCTGTGAGACACTTGCACCCCATGGAAGAGCACCCGCGAAACGTAGGTGCCTCACAAGTAAGGCTGCGCAGAAGAGGGTAAAATGGTCTAAATTTGGCAAAAAGACATTTTGGGGGCTGTTAAGGGAAAAATGGGAAGAAAATGCACAAGAAAAAAGGAGTGGACTTTCCCTAATTCACCACCTTTTTTATGAGAATAGAATATTCTTTTGAAGAACATTGCATATTGTATTATTTTGAATTTCTAGAGAGAAAAAGATAGAGAGCTTTTCTTCATCTTCTTTCTCCTTAAGGTAAAAGCCTCCATTAAAGAACAACCTTGATCTTGAATTTTTCTCTTGATGATGAACAATATGGATTTATTTGTTAATATACTATCTTGTTCTTCATCTATGGGTGGCTAAACCTCTTTCTAGGGGTGTGTGCATGATATGAGCTAAATTGGATTGGGTGTTGCTAGTTTAATCTTAAAATTACTTATGTAGCATAAATCTATTATTTTCTCTGAATTATAATTGAAATACCCATAGTTGAAAATATGGGTTGTGCTTACTTATTCTATTGTTTCTTGAAAAAGAATAATAGAATATAGGTGAGAAAAAAATGATGGGTATTTGGGTTTTGATTTTGTGGGGTTGGGCTAGAGATGGCCAAAACCTATTTTCACAAACCCATTAAAGGATTGAGGCTGGAAATAGTTTTATTCTTGCCCAAGTTGTAGTGGTTGATGTGAATGGGACCTTGGGGTTTAAGAGAATCCGAGGCAAAAGACACCCAAGTTGTTGAGAAACATCGGGTGTCGCCTTGTCCACGACTATTTATGTTTGTAAGTAATGCTTTGAATTTCTAGTTAGCCCCAATCCTACTAATTCCCATCAATATCACACCCCTAGCCGTCACTCATATTGTTACTTCGACATTGGTTTCCTTGTAGATTAATTGTTGAGTTGAATTCCAATTGCGATCCAACCATCCCCCAACATTTAATTTTCTATTTTTAATACAATAATGTGATTTAGTTGAATTCGATAGATGATTTTTGTACCATCAATCTCTATTCCCTGTGGATTCGATCTCGACTCACGAGTTGGGTAATTATATTGCAATGACCGTTTACACTTTCTCCTAGAGAGGAGTGAATTTAGACGTCATCAATGTACTGATGGTGAGGGAGGAGCTGGAGGTCTATCTGCCACTGCTCTTATTTGGGGAGGAACTGTAGTACCTAGGATAGGGGACTCACTCTGAGCCTTTTCCCTATCTCCCTAATCCACTAGAGGGAGACTAATATCCTCTCCCATGCCTGTGCTAATCAACCGTGTAGTCATTTGTCTCATCACAGGCATACTTTTAAGCATAAGAATGTTTTAAACTTCAGATAACACTTACAACTTCACTTTAAAAGCACGATTTATTAGTCAATAAAGTGAAACAATTTCTAAATGCCCTGTAGCCTCCTGATTATAACTATGGTGCACAACATATCCATAAGTAAGATTATACCAGACATGACTTTGTGGACACCTTGGGATAGGACTTCGCTCCAAGTTTTTCATGCCCCAAAATAGGGGTAGAGTGCGACTAGCTCTCGACTCTAAAGTGATCAAGAAACTTGCTATATAACATCTAAACTGTAACCCTTCGACCCATAGGGCCACCTGTCGAAGTTAGTCATATCATAGAAATGGAGTGACCAGGTATCAACAAACATAAAAAAGATAGTGTGCCAACAAGGCTACAATAGAAACTGAAAGGAACTGCGAAAGGCCAGCTAGGCCACAAGCTAAACTGAAACTAGACAACTGTACAATTAGTCCACAAAAGCCTCTAATAGAGTAAACAATACTTAATGCACAGGACAGCGCCTCGACCAACACATATGTACAACTCAACATGACCAAACCAAACACATGGCTCCTAAAAGAAAGGAGCATACTAACTCTTCACTGGATTTGGGCTCCTACTGCAATGGTTGATTCAATATCCTATCTGCACGTGCAACACGATTACAAGGGTCCCAAGGTGAAGGAGCATCAATACAAAGAAATGGTACGTAAGACAGAAAGCTATAAATAAAGCAAAGACAAAGATAACTAAACTAGAAAACGGCATAGCAACAACCTGACATTATAAAACCTGTCAACATAAAGAGAGATCTTTCATATCTTTCGAGATCCACCCTACAATATAGGGTAAAAAAGCCAAAAAAGTGATTTTAGCCCTTATAAAAAGAAAACTGATTCTTGAACCCCTTTCACGCTCATGTCATGTCGAGGTACTGCAGGAAAAAAAGCAAAATTTGATCCAATTTATCGTAATCGATTAGTTAACATGTTGGTTAACCATATTATGAAACACGAAAAAAAATCATTGGCTTAATAAATTATCTATCGAGCCGTGAAAAAGATTCAACAAAAGATGGAAAACCATAGATGAACATAATTCACAAGGTAGGGTAGAAAGGGATACTCTATAACTCGACAACTAACTATCCTATATGCAGAGTCTGTGCATATAACGTAACCAACTTATATGCCAACACTTTCGATATTTGGACCGGAGTGTATGAGAATCGACTCGATAGCTACCTGATAGTTGGACCAGGATTTAAGTATGGATGCCTAATATTCAAACCAGGACTTTAAGAGTTGTTTGATTCTTTGACCAGGACTTTATACAACAGACCTGATGCTTGGACCAGGATTTTCATACATAATTTTTTGCACATTTATCCATCTGATACTCGGACTATAGAGGTCATGCAAAATTGCACAATCATCCATCTGATACTTGAACCAGAGAAAGCGTGCGGTAAACAATGCAAACCATGCAAATGAGCAAACTAATATTTAGACCAACAATTGAATAATGCAATATAATTGACTCAGATAATGAGTCCAACTTGGAGGACCAACTGAACATGCTACCTCTAGCAACTAACATGAGGGGACATAATACATAACTTGACTTGGAAGCTTAACAGGGACATGTGACTCGAGTAACATGACACTAGACTATGCTTACGGGATCTTACAACCAACTTTAGATGCTCAGACTCAAATTTAGAATACTTGGACTCCACATAAATAATTGGATTCAATTTAAAAATCTCGAAATCAACTTAAACTCAAATTGGAGAACTCAGACTCAATTATGGATACTTAGCGTCAACTTTCACTACTTTAGCATCCGGTAACTTGATAACTTGTCAATAACTTAAGGATTAGGAGTTATGGAATTTATTTTAAGCCTTAAGAACTTTAAAACATATATAAATATAGGTAGGTGACCATATCAAGGAATCATTGCGTTAGTACCTGTAATACCCCGAAAGCCCTAAGATCAAACCCGAGGGTTAAAATAGAGAAAAGGATTTTCTGCACCAGGTCATAGGACAAGTCATCCAGTGACCCGTGGGGTGCACTATGAGTCATTAAGTGACTCGTGGGGAGGAGGAAAGACTTGGTTAGATTTCTTGGTTTGGGGGCTGACCACGGGTGAGGCCACAAGTCGTGGTCAGCACCACGAGTCATTATGTTAGCCCTGGTTAGGAGTTTGACTCGAGGGTTGAAGGTTTCGTTACTACTCCTAACGACTAGTCACCACGAGTCATCAGGTACACCAAGAGTCGTGGTGACTAGTGATGATGAATTCCAATGCTGGTGACAAGAGATGACCACGACTCCTAGTCAGTGACGACGAGTCATGCAGTCCCTCGTTGTGACTGGCAGTGTGTACTTTCTTGCAAATTCATTAAGGGATTTCCCATAATTCCTAAGCTCTTGAGGCTTAAAATAAGTCGTTTTAAGCTCAGATAAGTGTGTTTTAAGAGGGGTTAACTCATTCTAAGCCTATTCCCCTCCATGCATGCAACCCTAGTAGTTTCTAAAGGTGATCAAGCTTAGGATTCATCAAGTTCTTCCCCAAATTCCTTTGGGAATTCAAGAGGGTTGTCTAATCAGAATTTTCCAGGTATATAGGGTTATGAATGAGTGTATCCATCCACTTCCATACTGAATCCCTCTTCAATTTCATGTGATTTCTAAGTTAATGAATCTACGGTGTTTTAACCCAACTTGTGAATTCTCTAAGTATCTATCATGGGTATTCTCAATGCATGTTTCTAATGTTGAATTATGATTTGTGGGGATGTTTTATAATGTTTTCAATTACAAATTATGATTTCAATTTTTTACAAATAAGATGCCCATCTATGGAAGTTCATGAAAAGATGAGATTATGATATATGCTTCTAGTTATGATAAGATGTTCATGATGAAAGCATTATTTTGAATTACCCATGTCTATGTTCCTCTTTTGAGTAATCAAAGATTATATCAAGAATGTCTAAGTATTGGGAAAGCCTATATGATTAAGTATGTTTCATGATTTATCTCAATTTCAGGTTATTAACTTACCACATAGTTTTGGAGTGTAGACTCCCATTGTTGTTCAGCTTGTGGTATGGTTTGAGTCAAGGCTCTTCACGTTATTTTTTTAGAATATGTATGTCATGTCATGATTCAACGTCTTCACTAGAAGATGGTCATCTGTGTTGACAAATGATGGAGAGAATATGCACATTTTTGAGAGTAGTGTCTAAAACAAAGTAGGCTAAGGGTTAGTCAACCTATGTTTCACAACTACATGCCAACATAGGTATATTCTGATTATTTGGGTCCTCCCTTGTGAGCTTCCCCTGCCTCCAAGGGACCTTTAGCTTGATATCCATATCACGGTGGCGTTCTTTGCCTTGGCAAAGATTTGGATGCTCTGCCTACTTGAGTGTAATAATCGAGACCACGTAACCTTTATCATAGTAATGTCGGTTACATGAAGAGTCTTCCATCGTTCCTCATGATTTCAGTTATGCATGTTCATCAGTCATGTCAGTATGTTTTTAGTAGGTGTGACCCAAATGTTCAGTTTTACTTGTGATTAACAATTTTCTGCTTTTGGTCATTCAATTCATTTATGATTAAGCCATGTTTTCAGATAATAATATGCAAGCCCTACTCTCAAACTCTTATGGTGAAATGTTTTTGATATGCATGATCTCTGATTTTACTTACTTTGCATACTCGACACATTCTACGCACTGGCCGCATACTCTATACTATATCATTTCATGATATAGGCTCAGAAATTCAGGTTCAGTCTCGTCGTTAGCCAGATCTTTAGTGTTAGCATCTTCCAATCGAAGTTGGTGAGTCCTCATCTTTCGAGGGCCCATCTTATCAGTCATATCCAGTATTTTTAGTTTCAGACTTTAGTGAGTTAGTTGGGGTCTTGTCCCATCAATTCGTTAGTAGTAGAGGCTTATCAGACATAGTATGTATTCAACTTTAGACTTATGTTATGTATTTAGTTATTCAATGTTATCAGATTTTCAGACTTCCGCTATGATATATGTCAAATTTCTGCATTTATGATATTAATCTTTGTATGTCATGTTCATGCCATGGGTTGACTTGGAGCCTCTCGGGGTTTTTTATCCTGTGTCTTGATCCGGGCCTATGTTTGGGTCGTGACAAACTTGGTATCATAGCATTAGGTTTTGAAGTGTCCTAGGGTGTCTGAAAGCCGCGTTAAGTAGAGTTTTTTTCATGGGTGTGAAGTGCTCCACACTTATGACGAAGAGGCTACAAAACTTTTAAGAAATGTTCCCTTCTTTCATGATCTATGTCATGCGATGAAATGTCTCTCTATCCTTCTAACTCGTGTTATACGCGTTTGCAGAATCATGCCTCATCACCGAGTTAATAGAAGAAGAAATAGAAACGGAAATGGCCATGAGAGTGGTAACTGGGATGGGCACCAACAGGCCTCAGAAGCCCCCAAGGATCATATACCTGAACAGGTTTCCCACACAGAGTTTAGGGCTACCATTCAGATGCTAGCCCAGGCTTTGACCGTCCAGGTCAACCAACAGGCGGTTGCGCATATCCCTTAGAATGGATATGCGGTAACAACGAGAGTCAGAGATTTATTGAGGATGAACCCTCCGGAGTACCTTGGATCAAAGGTGGACAAGGATCCGCATGAGTTTATTGATGAAGTTCTGAAGATCACTTAGATCATGGGGGTGACCAGGGAGGAGTGCACAGATCTAGCCTCATATCGATTGAAAGGGGTTGTGCACATCTTGTTCAGGCAATGGAAGGATCCCCATCGGTTAAGGTGGGTTCCATACTACATTTTTGGATCTCTTCTTCCTTGTGAGATGCGGGAGATTAAAGTAGATAAGTTAGTGAACCTAAGACAAGGTAATATGACGGTTCAAGAGTATGCTTTATAGTTCACTCACTTGTCCAAGTATGAACCTTAGATGGTGGCAGATCAGAGAGCCCGAGTGAGTCGGTTCATGCATGGGATAACAGACTATTTGGTCAAAGACTGTCGGACCATGATGCTTCATCAGGACATATACTTTCCCTGAATATTTCTATACGCCCAACAAATAGAGGTGGTGTAGGTAAGTGAGTGGGAGAGAGAGGCCAAGAGGGATAGGACTGATAGTTTTGGATTCTCCCAGGCGAGACCTAGTGGTAGGCACCATCAGTAGTCCCACTAGAGATCATCAGCCGCAGCGCCATCAGTAGCATGTGTGCCATCCAGATTTAGGCATGACCAAAGAGGATGAGCATAAGGCTCTCGAGGTCAGGGGAGCAGATCTGTGGAGCCCAGTATTCTAGCTTGTGATAGGTGTGGCCGGAGGCACACGGGTCAGTTCTTAGTAGGTTCAGGTGCTTGTTTCGGGTATGGAAAGCCTGGACATATGCTTAGAGATTATCCAGCAGCTAGATAGGGCCATGATAGGGGTTGATGCCCAGCCACTAGCTCAGCAGCCCCACCAGCACGCTCAGTTCGTAGGGTGCATCTACTAGTGCAGGTGGTGGTCAGCGCAATAACAGATTCTATGCCCTAGCATCTTGTCAGGAGAAGGAGGTCTCCCCAAAATGTAGTCACTGGCATTTTATGAGTCTTCCACCTTGTTGTGTATGCATTTTTAGATCCAGGGACTACTTTATCTTTTGTGATGCCCTATGTTGCTAGTAGTTTTGAAGTCAGTCAAAAAATCCTACCATAACCCTTCTTAGTCTCTACTCTAGTCGGTGATTCAGTTATAGCTCGATGGGTATACAGAAATTGCCCTGTCACAGTTTTTCAAAAAGTCACCTCAGTAGATTTAGTAGAGCTATCCATGATAGATTTTGATGTTATCTTTGGCATAGATTGCCTACATGCATGTTATGCCTCAGTAAATTGTAGAACCCATGCGGTAGAGTTCCAATTTCCGGGTGAGCCAGTCCTAGAGTGGAAAGGTAGTTCAGTTGTGCCTGTAGGTCACTTCATTTCCTACCTTAAGGCCAGAAAGATAATTTCTAAGGGTTGTGTGTACCATCTAGTTAGTGTTAAGGATGCTATGTTCGAAACCCCGAATATCTAGTCAGTTCTTGTAGTGTGTGAATATCCAGAAGTGTTTCCAAATGATTTGATGGGAATTCCTCTTGAGCGGGAGACGATTTTGGTATTGACCTTCTTCCCAATATGCAACCTATATCTATTCCTCCTTACAGAATAGCCCCAACCGAGTTAAAGGAGTTGAAGGAGCAGTTGAAGGACCTCTTATACAAGGGTTTCATTGGACCTAGCAAATCCCCGTAGGGTGCACTAGTGCTCTTTGTACGAAAGAAGGATAGTTCTTTTTGGATATGCATTGGTTACAGGTAGTTGAACAAAGTCACCATTAAGAACATGTATCCTCTCCCCAGGATTGATGATTTTTTTGATCAGCTTCAGGGTGCTAAGTGTTTCTCAAAGATAGATGTCAGATCTGGATACTATCAGCTTAGGGTTCGGGAGAGTGACATTCTAAAGACATCCTTCAGGACTTGGTATGGTCATTATGAGTTTATATTTATGTCTTTTGCACTAACGAATGGTCCTACAACTTTTAGAGATTTGATGAACAGGATGGTCAAGCCATATTTGGATATGTTTGTGATTGTGTTCATAGATGACATTCTCATATACTCTCGGAGCAAGGAGGAGCATGCCGCTCATTTGAGGATGATGCTACAGACTCTTAAAGATCGCTAGTTGTATGCTAGGTTCAGCAAATGTGATTTTTGGTTAAACTCAGTGGCATTTTTGGATCATGTGTTGTCAAGTGAGGTTGTACAGGTGGACTCTCAAAAGATAAAAGTAGTGAAGAATTGTCCTAGAACAGTTAGTCCTTCGGATATTAGGAGTTTCTTGGGTTTAGCGGGTTACTAATGGAGGTTTGTTATAGGGTTTTCATCCATTGCATCATCGTTGACTAAGTTGACCCAGAAGAAAGTGAAGTTTCAATGGTTGGAGGCCTGTGAGAAGAGCTTTCAAGAGTTGAAGACTCGACTCACCTCAACACTAGTGTTGACCCTACCTGAGGGTACCGATGGGTTTGTGGTATATTGTGACACCTCAAAAATTAGCCTTGGTAGTGTACTAATGCAACATAGTAAGGTTATAGCCTATGCTTCTAGGAATATGAAGGTCCATGAAAAGAACTATCGGACTCACGACCTCGAGTTGGCGGCTGTAGTATTTTCCTTGAAGATTTGGAGGCACTATCTATATAGGTTCCATGTAGATATGTTTATGAACCACAAAAGCCTATAGTACGTGTTTACCCAAAAGGATATGAATCTACGTTAGTGGAGGTGGTTGGAGTCTCTTAAAGATTATGATATGAGCATCCTTTATCATCGGGGCAAGGCAAATGTGGTGGCAGATACTGTTAGTAGGCTTTCTATGGAGAGTGTGTCCAATGTAGATGAGGAAAGGAATGAGTTAGTGAAAGATGTGCATCAGCTTGTATGACTAGGATTCATCTTGTTGACTCGACGGATGGTGGTGTTATTGTTCAAAATAGATCAAAATCTTCCTTGGTGACTAAGGATAAAGCTAGGAAGGACGAGGATCCTATTTTGGTAAAGTTGAAGGAAGCCATTCAGAATAAAAAGGTGGAGGTCTTCTCCCAAAGGGAGAGATGGTGTGCTACTATATCAGGGTCGTTTGTGCTTACCGGGAGTTGATGACTTGAGGGAGCAGATGTTGCACGAGGCTCATGGTTCTAGATATTCTATACATCCAGGTGACACTAAAATGAACCATTACCTACAGAAAGTTTATTGGTGGAATGGCATGAAGAAAGACATTGCCGATTTGTGGCTAAGTGTCCGAATTGTCAACAGGTGAAGGTTGAGCATCAAAGACCTGGAGGTGCTCCTCAAGACATTTGTATCACTACTTGGAAGTGGGAGGACATCAATATTTACTTCACCACTGGGTTGCCTCATACAGGTTGACTAAAGTAGCTCATTTTCTACCTGTCAAAACTATTAATTCAGCGGAGGATTGTGCAAAGTTTTATATTCAAGAGTTAGATCAATTTCATGGAGTTCCCTTTTCCATTATATCAGATAAAGGTATTTAGTTTACCTTCTAGTTTAGGAGATTGTTTTAGAAGGGACTTCATACTCAGGTCAAGCTTAGAACAACATTTCGCCCGTAAATAGATGGGCAGGCTGAATAGACCATTCAGACTCTTAAGGATATGTTTAGAGCGTGTGTGATTCATTTCAAAGGTAGTTGGGATGATAATTTACCTCTCATTGAGTTTGCATATACTACAACTACCATTCCAGCATTCAGATGGCTTCATTTGAGGCTCTTTATGGGCGGAGATGTAGATCGCCTATTGGTTGGTTTGAAGTCGATAAAGTTGCGTTGGTAGGACTAGAGTCAATTCACAAGGCCTTGGAGAAAGTTCAACTTATAAGGGAAAGGTTGAAAATAGCCCAAAGTCATCAAAAGTCCTATGCGGATGTGAACATGAGACAACTTGAGTTTGAAGTTGATGATTGGGTGTTTCTGAAGGTATCTCCCAGGAAGGGAGTGATGAGATTCAGAAAGAAAGGGAAACTCAGTCCCCATTATGTTGGTCCGTACTGTATTGTAAGATGGGTTGGAAAGGTAGCATATGAGTTGGAGCTGCAATCAGAATTGGCTTCAGTGCATCTGGTGTTCCATGTGTCACTCTTAAAGAAGTGCTTGGGTGATCCATCTTTGGATGTCCTAGTAGACAGTGTAGGTGTGAAGGATAGTCTTAGCTATGAGGAGGTTCCGGTGGAAATACTTGATCGTCAGGTCCGAAAGCTAAGGAAAAAAGAAGTAGCTTCAGTAAAGGTTTTATTGAGGAACCAGCATGTTGAGGGAGCTGGGAAGCCGAAGCAGATATGATGGCTAAATACCCGCATCTATTCCCTTCCGGCTCAGTTCCATCTTGAGGTATCAGTTTCCTCTCTAGTACTCTATCTAGTTTCATGTTCAAATAATGTGTTTCGGTTTCTTTCATGTCAGTGTACGTATATATGATTCATGAATTTTGTTTAGTCATGTAATTAAGTCCGGAGTTAGTCACTTCATCAGTTTTCAGCTCTAAATGTTCAGTATTTGGTATGACAGTTGCATTTCTCAACTTTTCAGTATGTTCATCCATATTCGAGGACGAATGTTCCTAAGGGAGAGATATTGTAATACCCCGAAAGCCCTAAGATCAGACCTGAGGGTTGAAATAGAGAAAAATAGGATTTTCTGCACCAGGTCATTGGATCATCCAGGGACCTGTGAGGTGCACCACGAGTCATTAAGTGACTCATGGGGAGGAGGAAAGACTTGGTTGGATTTCTTGGTTTGGGGGATAACCACGGGTGAGGCCACGAGTCGTTATGTTAGCCATGGTCAGAAGTTTGACTCGAGGGTTGAAGGTGTTGTCAGTTCCTCGTTGGGACTAGCAGTGTGTATTTTCCTGCGAATTTATTAAGGTATTTTTCATAATTCCTAAATTCCTAAGGCCTAAACTACGTCATTTTAAGCTCATATAGGTGTGTATTAAGAGGGGTTAACTCGTTCTAAGCATAGTCCCCTCCATCCATGCAAGCCTAGTAGTTTCTATGAGTGATCAAGCTTAGGATTCATCAAGTTCTTCCCCAAATTCCTTTGGGCATTCAAGAGGGTCATGTAATCAGAATTTACCAGGTATGTAGGGTTACGAATGGGTGTATCCATCCATTCTCGTGCCCAATCCCTCTTCAATTTCATGTGATTTCCAAGTTGATGAATCCACGGGGTTTTAACCCAACTTGTGAATTCTCTAAGCATCTATCATTGGTATTCTCAATGCATGCTTCTAATGTTGAATTATGATTTATGGGCACGTTTTATAATATTTTCAATTATAAATTATGATTTCAAAGTTTTACAAATAAGATGCCCATCTATGGAAGTTCATGAAAAGATGAGATTATGATCTATGCTTCTAGTTATGTTGAGATGTTCATGATAAAAGTATGATTTTGAATTACCCATGTCTATGTTCATGTTTTGAGTTATCAAAGTTTATTTGAAGAATGTGTAAGTATTGGGAAAGTCCATATGATCAAGTATGTTTCATGATTTATCTCAATTTCATGTTATTAGCTTACCACATAGTTTTGGAGTCTAGACTCCCACTCTTGTTCAGCTTGTGGTATGGTTTGAGCCAAGGCTCTTCATGTTATGTTTTCTAGAATATGTATGTCATGTCATGATTCAACTTTGTCACTGGATGATGTTCCATCCAAAGAAACTTCCCAAAATCTTAGGAAAAACGAAGAACTCAGCTCAAAACAGTTCCTACGGCAGCGCACCTAGCTACCAATTTTTCAGCTTTTTGCTTGCAAGCTGAGGGGTTTAAAAGGGGTAAAATACTTGCCTTTCCTCTTAGATTAAATTCCTATTCAAATGGGGACATATTGACAGTACAAATCATCTTTAAAATACAGCAGACATCCTCCAAACTTCTGCCAAAATGAGCTCCAAAAAATAGTCACCAAAACAGCAGCCCACAAGGCTTCCACTGCCTAGCTTTAGCTAGGATTTCATACAAGTTTTGCAGCTAAAGTAACTTACCCTTTTATTTGAAGTATTTCTTGGATAAAAGAGGAGTGTCTACTTCAATTTTCTTCCAGAGAACGCAGAACCTTGGCTGTCCAAAATGCAGCAAAACAGCCCACAAACACACCACCTTCACCTTGCAAATGAACATTTAACTTGTCTTGTAATTTGGTTGCACTTAGCTTGATGTTTTCTCTTCACTTTCCCTTAATTATTTGCTGGAAATTTGAGAGAATATAAGGGTAGAAACAAGAAAATCAATTCTGGAAACCTTTTGGAATGAAATATAAGCCAAACATTAGATTTTTATATACTTAGGGTGGTGGTGACATTTTAGGGCGGTGGCAACGTCACTGCTCGACATTGCTCTTATAAAAAGCCTGTAACTTTTTACTACGAACTCCGATTGATGAGCGGTTTAATGTTATAAAAAGTAGACTCAAATTACTTTAATTTGATAGGTTTTACGAATCCTAACTCATTATATATTGGGAGATATGGTCACCTAAAATTGACTCATACTTATGAACTTCACGTACTCTTCGCTTTTCCCTTCATACATGTTTTCCTCTTTACCTATGACAAATATATAGCCCGTACTTCCCTTAACATAGAATATAAACATAACATAATCACTAAAATTTTTTCAAGGTGTAACAATATTTGAGGTAAAGAAGGAAACCTATGATATTATTCAATTTGAAGGGGATGCTTCGACATGGTGGGAATCAATGGTAAGAAGTAGAAGGGATATGGGTGTTGACATCGTTCCTAATTGGGAATCCATATCTTCAATACAATCATGGGAAGGAAGTATATTACAGAGCGGTTGAAGCAAGATCAACTTAAAAGGATATACACATTGAGGCAAGGGTCAAGACTGTAGAAGACTACTAGATGGATTTCAAACTTTGAAAATATGAGTTGACTTTGGAGAGGAAGAAGCTTATGCCTCTACTTGATTTAGAGGTGAGTTGAACAAATAAATTGCTTCTAAACCCAACTCCACAAGTATCCAATTTATAAGAAACAATTGAAGCGGCTATTTAAGTTGAGTAGGGGCTCAAAGAGGATAAGCAATTCAGATCAAAAGGGGTCTCAACCTCATGGAGTAAAGGAAAAGAGGTCGGAAACTCTTTTTACAATTGGTCAAGGCCCAAAGATGCAAGGAAAGACTTCAAGAAGCCATTTGAGAAGACTCCTCCTCCATAAGTGCGAAACATTTTAAAGACCAAGAGAAGGAGATAACAAGCCAATGCTTCAAACATCAAGGGTGGGGCCATATGATTAGTGAATGTTCTACTAGGAAGGTGTTTGTTGCGAGGGAAGAAGTTCCTTATCCAGAGGACAAGAAGAAAGGTGAGGGTAATCTTGAGGATACCCAAAGAGAAGATGATAACTTTGGTAATGATGAAGAGTTTGATCAAGAGGCCTTAGAAAAAGATGAGGAGATCACCGCCCCAAACTATGTTGCTAAAAGGGCCATGATTAGTAAAGCTATGGATGATCCAAGTCAAAGGGAAAATCTTTTCCATTCAAGTGTCGCAGTAAAGGAAATGAGTGTTTCTTGATCGTTGATAGTGGGAGTTGTGCAAACATTGCTAGTACCACTTTGGTAAGTTTCTGGAATCTCCCAACTACTAAACATGCTAACCCCCTCTAAACTTCAATAACTAAATGATTTTGGGAAGTTGAAGGTGCAAAAAACAAGTGTTGATTAAGTTCATGCTTGGAGATTATTGTGATGAAATCATATGTGATGTGGTACCAATGCAAGCTTGCCACCTACTACTTAGAATACATTGGCAATACAATCATATGACTAGGAATGATGGGAGAACCAACAGATATTCAATATTAGTGAATGATCACCGATACCTTCTCCACTCAACGACACCTTTGCAAGTTAGTGAGATATATCAATAGATGAGGAAGCTTAAGGAAAGTGGCAAGGGTGAGGGAGAAGGAAGTGATAGTAAGGAAGTTGCCAAGGAGGGGAGTGAGAAAAAAAGGAGCCTAAGGGGAAGCATAAGGTGTTGCTTTAGATAAGTTACAAGTAGATTAAGGAGGAGGTGGAGGAACAAAGGCCGGTGATCCTTATCATGCTTAGTGATTACTTTTTGCTTAATAATGGACTAATATCTTCTTTTCCTAGCCCTATTTCTTATCTTTTGCAGGATTATGTGGATGTCTTTCCCGACGAGTTCCCAAGGGGATTGCCACCCTTTAGAGGTATTGAACATCTAATTGACTTCATCTCATGGTCTCAATTGCCAAAGAAGACATATTATAGAAGCAACCCAGAGGATACAAACGAGCTTCAAAGGCATGTGAAGGAACTCCTTAAAAAAGGAGTTGTGAAGAAAAGCCTGACTCCGTGTGTGGTACTGGTCATTTTGGTTTCAAAGAAGGATGGAACGTGAATATGCATTGATTGTCAGGCCATCAATAAAATAATAGAAAAGTATCATCATCCCATACCTAATTTAGGTGACATGCTTGATGAATTGAATGGTTCTTGCCTCTTTTCTAAAATTGATCATAGGAGTAGTTACCACCAAATCCGATGAAGCTCGGTGATGTGTGGAAAATGGCATTCAAGACCAAGATTGATATATATGATTGATTGATGATGCCTGTCGGTCTTACTAATGCTCTTAGTACTTTCATGTGTTTGATGAATCATGTAAGAAGCCATTCATTGGCAAGCTTGTGGTTGTTTACTTTGATAATATTTTGGTGTATAGTAAGATCATGAATCAGCATATTGAGCATTTTAAGTATGCATTTGATGTTCTTAGACAAGAAAAATGTTATGCTAATATTGCAAAGTGTTTCGTTGTGTTAATGAAGTTGTTTTCTTGGTTTTTTTCTGAGTGCAAGGGGCATTGAGGTGAATGAATAAAAAATAGACGCTATTAAGAATTGTCCAACTCCTAAATCCATTGGTGATGTGAGAAGTTTTTCGGGGTTGGAAAGTTTCTACAGACGTTTTTGTTAAGGGTTTTAGCACCATATCCGCTCTTTTGACCGAGGTAATGACACGACCCAAATGGGTGGGTGGTGCGGGCACCTACTCAATTTTATTTCTACAGGAGAACCCCTTTTTTAAAAAATAACATGCCATATTATTAGTCATAACTGTAGTAATCTACACATATTTCTTACTTAATCTTATCTTGATTATTTCTATTATTCCCGCCGCTAGGATCAACCTAGCAACAATACATAATTCACATTTTACTAGTCATTTTAAATACAACCTTTAACTCATGCACAAACAAATTCATCCAAACACCAAGACTTACGATATAGAAAAGACACCATTATGAAATAGATCATGAGCATACTGCAAACACAATAACTAGACCCGTCATCATCAATTCTGTCTAATCAAGTGCCCATACATATATCGGTACTTACCTGTCCCTAAACTCTATCACACAACTGTATGTACATCATAAAATACTAGTACTAATCTTTATAACTGTCATCCCATCAATATTGTGTCGGGCGTGCGCCTCCGTCACATTACCATACACCCTCACATAGAATATAAATGTACATACATGCCAGAGGATCTTATATTTGCCGTTCCATTCATGACTTGCAAGGAACTCTAGAAATCCATGTACTATACACATAGCTATATGAACTCTTCGTATCATACCTGCATGTGTACTTTTACCTATACACCTAGTCATAGGAACATTGATGTTGGGCATATTTTTATACCCATTTGCCATGTTTTGGCCCATATTTGGTCATATTTTTAGTTCATAATCCTTAAGTTATGCTTAAATTCATGTATATGTGTGTTTTATGCATTGACAAATGATTTGAGTTGATTTGAGCAGAAAACTAAGTAGAATGGGCTAAAAATGATACAAGGAATGAAGATTTTAGGAGCTGAAGGGCCTGGTGGTATGGCTGGCACCGACACCAAGTTCCAAACTTTAGAGAACAAAACTTCAGGTTGGGGCTATGCGCGCTACCCCTTGAACTTCAGAGAATTGCACTTCACAAACTTGGCGAGATGAGTAGCGTCCTGTGCCAGAGGTGTCCTGACTTAGAGAAATTTGATGAATACCTTGGCGAGATAGAGGGGGCGGCATGCCAGACCTTGTCCAGAGTTGAAATTGTTGGAAATTTGACTAAGCCTATGGTGAGATACGTGGGGCGACGCTCCAGAGTCCTTTTGGGTAGAAATACTGATTTTAAAGCCAAGTTTTAATGGGCAGAAACGTCATTTGAAGGCTCATCTATAAATAGAGGCCTTAGGTCATTTTAAGCAGCTTTTGACATCTTGGAGCAGTCTTTAATCATTTTTACATTCCGTAATTTGTTTATAAAAGCTTGTAAGCCATTTGAAAGGAAGACACAGTTCTATAACTAGATTTTCTCTTCTTTACTTCGTATTTTCGTATGATGATGGCTAAATATTCATTTTATTCACTTGTCTGTGAGTGGCTAAACTTATATTATTGGATTTTGGCCATGGTGAAAGGTTGATTATTTGAAAGACTAATTAAATTTGGTTTTGATTCTTCAATTATGGTTGTTTGTATTTATTTGTGTTAATTTATTATTCATAAGATTGATTACCTTGTAAGTAATCTGTTGGCTTTCAATTGAACTTGGGAAAGGGAATCAAAAAGGTAAAAAATAAATACAGAACAGGAATTCAAAGACCCTTGAACCCACTGGTGATAGGATAAATGTTGTTGTTGAGGATAGGGATATACCCTTCAACCCCGTTTAGTTGAAATACAAGTAGGCATAATCGTCATTTCATTATTCTCCTGCGACCATAGGGATATAGGCATTAGGGTTCATGAAAAAGTTCTTGGATACTAGGGTTATTGGAAAGAAATTGGATAGTAACTTGCAACTAACAACTGTAGGAAGAATCACGCCAGTTTAATTACATCTTGAAAACTCAACATGAAACCAACCAAGTGCCATTGCCCTAGTCTTTCACCATCATCGAAATAAAATCAAGCTTGCAATTATTTTTTTAGTTAATTTTATATTTGAAGTTTTAGTAGTTTAATTTTCCAAACCACTCTTCATTTGAACTATTTTGCAGATTAGTGAAATTAATGTGACAACCTTATAACGATTGAATTGACAAGTCCCTTGGGTACGATATATGAACTTCAAAATCCTACATTACTTGACGACCACGTGCCCTTGGGCGACATCATGTTTTTGGCACCGTTGCTAGAAACTTGAATATTGTTGAATCATTTGTAGGTTAGATTTTTGTTTCGCTAGTCTGTATTTTACGTTTGTTTCTTGTTTGTTGAAGTTCACAGGGTTTTTTGCCTTAGTGTATTCCAAGCACGAGAAGTCAGGGACCACCTTTGGCTTCTCTTGATCCTGAAATAGAGAGAACCTTTCGAACGTAAGCTATGAAAAACATCGGACAGGCAGCAGGTGAAGAGAATGAGAGAGTTCCAGTGATGCATTTTGGCAGGCCTAATTTGGAGAGTGTTTCTAAGGTGATCTTCAAATTGGCCATCACTGGGAACTTTGAGCTAAAATAAGGGATTGTATGGTTGGTCCAAAACACTTGCCAATTTCAGGGCAAGCCACACGAGGATCCCTATAAGCATCTGATGATGTTTGTAGAGCTGACTGAAAATTTCCACTACTAGAACGTGTCAGATGAATATGTCAAGCTGACTCTGTTTCCGTTCTAACTGATTGGAGAAGACAAGGATTGGCTTCAAAATGAGCCTGTAGGATCCATCACCACTTGGGAGATCCTCTCCAATAAGTTCATCAACTGATTTTTCTCAAAACTAAAGGACTGATAGGAAAGATCTCCGGATTCGTACAAAAAGATGGAGAAACACTAGCTCAAGCATGGGAACTTACAAGGGTTACTTGAGGGATTGTCCACATGCAACCTAAGGAAATAATTGGGCACAACTTCATAGAGGTTCTAAAGCCCGAGTTGAAGATACTCCTAGACACTACTGCATAGGGATAAATTCTGTCCAAAAGTTATGAAGAAATTGAGGCTCTCTTGAACCTCATGTCTACAGGGAGTCAGGATTATCAAGTCTCAGGTAGAGGATTTGCAGCAGCAAAGGTGCTGGGAAAGCTTGAGGTAGATGGTGTAGCGACAATTAGAGTAGACATTAGCCAGCTTGTGAATGCGATCAGTATGTTGGTGATCACACCAGTAGGAAGCTAAGTGAAATAGGTACAATAGATACAAATCCTGCCACCATCATGTGAGGTGTGTGGAGAAAGCCACGCCTATTTAGTTTTTTCTAATCCCGAGTCTGTATATTTTGTGGGACAACAAGGTCGTGATGGAGGTTTTGCAGGTAAAGACTATAATAAGGGGTACCGTAATGGAGCAAATCCCTCATGGGGAGAGAATCAAAACTTCTAAAGGCCCCAAAAGACTTATAAAATGCCACAAGGCCAAGAATAGAGAAGTTCTCTTGAGGAAACAATGAAGCAATGGATGGTGTAGCAAATGCAAGTTGTTAATGAAATGCAAAAGTCCATCCATGAGCTTGAGAGGTAGATGGGGCAATTGGCCCTACAGTAGAACAATAGACAGGGGCCACTCCCAAGTAACACCAAGAAGAATCCCAAGAAAAATGTGAGCGCAATCTTCTTTTGCAGTGGTAAGGAGCTGGGTGAGGCTATCCCCAGAAAAGAAAAAGTTGCTGAGGAACAGGCTGTGAGTTCTAAGACTGAGGTGGGGAAGTCTAGCAACCAACATTTGAAAATTGTGGTAGCTAGACCACTTCCTCCATTCCCTCAATGGTTGAACAAGAAGACATAGGACACAACTTGTAGTAAGTTTCTTGAGTTGTTAAAGTAGGTTCATGTGAATATTAAGATAGTAGAGCTTTTGTAGGAAGTCCTGAAGTACGCTAAGTATCTCAGGGATATCATTGTTACACCCTGTAAATTTTTGACATTTAGACGGCCTATTCACATGTTGGTTAAGAGTTTTAGAATGCCATACATGCTAGAAAAAATCCCGAGGAAAGACCGGACAAGCGCCACGTTGAACCATCACAAGAGGAGCTGGGCAGACCCCCTCCGCGATGGCCAACATGTCACGGAGGGCTCATCTCCGCGTTGGCCGGCGTGTCATGGAGGTGAGGTCCAGTCCCAACTATATAAAGCCTCCATTTCATTTTTTTAGGATAAGTATCATAATTTTCCAGAAATAAACCAGAGAACAGACGATACGAAGAATTCCTTCAAAATTCCGTCCGTTTACGCTGTTAAACGCGGTCCAAACTCGAATTAATCTTGGGTAGTGAAGTATTAAGCTGCCGGGAGCATTCTTGCGGAGTTAGTTTCGTGAAATTCGGCCGGCGAATCATCGTCCTACCGAGCTAAGGTAAGTGGAATTGCTCCAAATTAATGTCAATATACTCCTAGCCCTAAAGTGAGTATTTCTCCCTTCTGGACTTCCGAGAAAAACGAGTTTTTGGCTGTTTTTCGATAAGTCAATGTTTGGGCTATATATATACTCAAAGTAGTATTTTCTTCCAGAATATCGATGAATTTAGTTATAATTTGAATGAATATAAATGTAGTTGGAAGAAATAACTGAAAATTAGCTGAGTTACACTAGATAGTCAGAAAGTCAACGGACAAGGTATGTAAAGCCAGTTTCTTCGGCAAGCTAGTAGTTCCGGGTAGTAAAATAGTTCAAGTGCCAGTAGAAGGTTTCAGAAGCCGCATATTATGTTTAGTATAAATTTTAGTATGATGTTAGAAACATCATGTCATGTGTAGCGTGAAACTTACTAGCACGATATAAATTCTAGTAGGAAGTTTCAGAGACAGTACAGCATGCCCAGTATGTAATTTAGTAAAGTATGTCAGGATATTATCGTGTTCAGCCGAAACTTAGTAGGTAATATAAGTTCTCGTAAAGTATTTCAGAAATAGAATAGTGGCTTAATATGAGTTTTAGTTAGCATGTTGGAAATAGTAAACCATGTTTACCATGAAACTTAGTCATACAACATGATTCTCAGCAGAAATACTATATCTTGTTTCAGTATAAGATTCAGCACAGTATGAAAGAAATTATATATATATACCATTATCAGTTTCAACATGTATTATGTATATACACATTACTATCATTAGTTTCAGCATGTAACATATGCAGTTAGTATTATTAGTTGAGACTTGACTGTATTGTTTTGGGGTGGATTACCTAGCATCCATGACCACCCCAGGGTTAGTAGCTGTATTGACTTGTCCGCCAGAGGGAGAGGATACGTTGATCTACGGACTGGCATGCCGTCCCCTAGGGGACGAAGGTGGGATGCCAGTTTCCCCATATTTTGCCTTGGTCGGCTTTTATACACCCTCGTTGAGTGGGTACGCTCGGAGTGTTGATTCAGGAGTCCTCCGAACTCAGGTACAGTTATAGTCAAGGGCTCAGCGTGCCCAAGTGCATACCCAGGGGACCGGCAGGATGCTTATAGTTACTACGGGAGATAAGATGACCGGGGTAGGGGTATAGATTGTGTGTTGGTTGTACCTCCCGGCTTATGGGGGCCAGGTAAGGTTTATGTGTGCTATGTTATGTATGTTATGTTATATTATGCCATGTTACGTTAGATATGAATAGAACGACAGTAGAACACCACTTTACCAGGTACGACTCCTACTCCTTCCAGCATAGTTGAGGATAGTCTTAAACTCATACTTTCAGTCAGTTACAGGCTATTCCTTTCTATTTCAGTTCTATCAGTTATATTGCTTGTCTTTAGTTATTTTCCAGTTGTTGCTTTGCATACTCAATACCAGCGGTACTAACACCCGTTTGGGGCGCTGCATTGCTTTCCTGCATGTACTCATAGACAAGGAGCCGATCCCTCGTGATTCTAGAGAGCACACAGAGTCATCAGCTCCTGTCATCCGGAGCTAGACAACTAGAGGTTTATTCCTTTTCTTTGTTGTACAGTATGGGTAGGCCGGGGCCTTGTCCCAACCATCTTATTAGTATTCTTAGAGGCTTGCAGATTGTACATTCCCTGTGGTTAGCTTTACCGATCATGTGAGGCCGTGTGTATGTTTTAGTTAGTTTATGATAGTCGTGTGGGGCCTTATTCAGTTGGTAGTGGAGACCTGGCTGGTCACGTAGCCGTTTAGCACTTGTTTTTTTGATTCAGAAATAACTAGACAGCATGGTGGCCTTGTCAGCTCGCATAGGTTCCCTATTAATTCAGTTGTTCTAGGTAGCTGTTGTTTGCTTACAGGTGGCTATAGGCCTAGTCTACCGAAGGCTGTATTTATAGCTGTTATATAGCCCATTGTTTTCTTGAATCCAGAGTTAAAGCTAGTCTGGCACCAGAAGTGCTTAGGCTCAGCTAGCCAAACAGTCCAGGTCCTAGTAGGACACCAGGTGCCAGTCATGCCTCCCAACGCGGGGCGTGACAATCATGGCCAATAAGAGGAGGCATACAGAGTTTGAAACTATGGCTCTTACGAAAGAGTGTAGTTCCCGAATCAAGTACAAAACTCCTAAAACACTAAAGGATCCTTGGAGCTTTACTATCACTATCACTATTGGGAGCAAGGAAGTTAATTCAACCTTATGTGATTTGGGTGCGAGCATCAATTTGATGCCAGCATCCCTGTTCAGAACTCTGGGATTAGGTGAACCATGTCCTACCACAGTGACATTGCAGCTTGCACACTTGTCTTTGGCCTATCCTGAGGGAATCTGTCATGACCTATACGTACACCCGGATCGTAGACACGGGACAAGGAGCCCAGAGAGACCCCAAGTCAACCTATGGCATGAGCATACATCTAATTCAATCACATAAGAGGAAGACTTAACATAAATAACGTAATCATAACATAGCATAAGTGAAAAGCAGCACTAGACTTATACTTACGGCAGAATACAACTTGTAGTCTAATAATCCTCTAAACATGAAAGGCAGATTGGAGGGACAACTCCCTAACTAATCCAATATCCAGAAACTAAAAGAAATAACATAGAGTGTGAACATGTAGCCCTCGAAACATGAGGACTCACCAAGTGCGCTGAGAGCAAGGCTGAAACTAGCTAGGGGTGAGGATGAGCCTGACAACGAGGACCTGTATCATGAAATGATGCATCATAGAAAGTATGAGGTTAATTCGTGGAATGTACTGAGTATGCAAAGTAAGTAAAACGGAAATTTTAAAAACATATATAAAACTCATAAATGATCATAAGAGTAGGACATCATGCTCGTACCATAGATCATAATGACATATTGTATGGCTCAAGGTTTTTCAAAACATTCATAACATAAACATAATCATAATCTTAATAGAAGAACTTTACTTAACATAACTTTAGCCAATATACATAATCATAACATGCATAAATCATGAGGGATAGTGGGAGATTCTTTTAACCGACATACCCCATATGAGCACACATGAAGCCCGACTTATAACCACAGTCGAGAGGGTATTTGTACCTTGCCACGGGTAGAACAATGAAAGTGTGTTATCACCATGAAAAGGGACATTTGGGCCAGGGAATAACATGAAAGGGGTCCCGACATACCTACAGTGGGATGTAGTTCATGAGATCCGGGGCTTAACCTGAGCCCCAAACCTACTCGGTGTTCGATACTACTCCCAAAACATATATAGTGCTCATAATAATATATGCATGAGTTAATGGGCTAGTTAAATCATAATAATCATATACATGCTTGAACATATGTGAACTAGCCATGACATGAGGCCCGTGAGACGGCCAAAAGCATAATTCATAAATAATAAGATTCATACATACTCGTAGACCATGTACATAACTTGAATTTCATAAAATCATAATGGGTAATAAAATAATTCATAATTTAGAACATAGTTCATATTGGTATTATCAAAACATTAATGGATCATAAATCGATTCATCATGGGGCATGTATAATCAAGCTTAATTGTTTAGAAATTCAAAATCAACAATATTGATACCAATTTAAAACTCAGTAGATGATCAAAATCAGTAGATAATGATAAGATTTCAAAGTCACAAGACCCATAATTAAATCATTAAATTTTATACAAATAAAATACAAAACCCCATGAGTTTTTGATAAATTTTAAGTAAAATCATAGAGTACGAGCATGGGTGTGGAAGGATTCACCCATTGATGACCTTACATACATGGAAACATTTGATTCTTAATCTCCCTAGAAAGCCCAAGAAGAAAATGCAATGGATTGATGAATTCTAGGCTTGATTCACTCCCAACTTTCTCTACCTTGCATGCATGAAAGAATGGAGTGAAATCTTAACTTAACCCCTTTAAATTTCCCTATTCATAACCCAAAACGTCGTAGTTTAGGCCTTAGAATCTTAGGAATTTACATAAAAACCCTTAATAACTCGTAGGAAAATAACTGTGGGGAGTCCCAACAAGTGCCTGACGACTCGTTGCCAGTCCTCACGATCCGTCGCCTTGCCCATTAAGCGCACTGTCTGAAATGGTCACTGGAACCTCTAACGGGCGACATAACAATTCGTTACCGGTGGCCACGAGTCATGGCTACCACTCATCACGTTAACTGCATCCTTAAAACCATTTTATTAAAATTCCTCCCAATGACTCACACCACGAATCGTTGCCTAACAAAAAGAGTCGTGATCTCCTTCCGTTAAGTACACTGGTCTATCATTCCATTTTATTTTTCAACTTCCCCCCACGGCTGACTTGACGACTCGTGGTGGCTGACCATGATTCATTCCCTTTCCCGTGGGGACCTTCAACCATCCTTTCATACAAGACTCCCCACGAGTCACCTGACGACTCGTCCTGTGCCTGCAACCCAAATTTTTAGTTTTTCCCCAATTCAACTCCTGGGTCCGATCTTTGAGTTCTCAGGGTATAACAATATCTCCCCCTTGGGAAAATTCATCCTCGAATGTTAGAAACATGTAGAAAACTCAGAAACAAGCTATCACCATATACAAATACTGATCATTTAAGTCGAAATCTTACGAAATGACTACCTCCAACAAGAACTACATAGCTGAATTGAATTCAGACATCACATACATATACCATATCATAAAACAAACATGTACGCATGAACTGAACATGAAGAATAAATAGAGGTTTTGAGCAAAAATGGATACCTCAAATTGAAACTGAGCTGGTAAAGAACAAGTGTGGGTATCTAGCCATCATATCCTCTTCGGCTTCCCACGTAGCTCCTTCAACATGCTGATTTCTCCATAGTACTTTAACTGAAGCTACTTCTTTGTTCCTCAGCCTCCGAACCTGACGATCCAAGATTTCCACCGGAATTTCTTCATAGTTGAGGTTATCCTTTACACCAACACTGTCCACCGGGACTACTAAAGTTAGATCACCCAAGCACTTTTTCAAAAGTGACACATGAAACACAGGATGAACTAAAGATAACTCCGAGGGCAAGTCTAACTCATACGCCACCTTACAAACTCTCCTTATAACCCTGTAAGGACCAATATATCGGGGACTGAGTTTCCCTTTCTTTCTAAACCGCATGACTCCCTTCATAGTAGATACCTTTAGAAACACCTAGTCATCCACATCAAACTCCAAATCTCTTCTCCTCATGTTAGCATATTATTTCTGACGGCTCTGAGCGGTCTTCAGCCTGTCCCTTATCAACTGAACCTTTACCATGGCCTCATGAACCAATTTTTGCCCTATCATAGCTGCCTCACCAACCTCAAACCATCCGATGGGAGATCTACACCTCCACCCATAAAGAGCCTCGAACGGTGCCATCTGGATATTGGAGTGATAGCTGTTATTATAAGAAAACTCGATTAAGGGAAAATTATCATCCCAACTACCCTTAAAATCCATAACACATGCCCTCAACATGTCTTTAAGAGTCTGGATTGTTTGCTCGGCTTGGCCATCCGTTTGCGGATGAAAGGCCGTGCTGAGCTTGACTTGAGGTCCAAGTCCCTTCTAAAGAGACCGCCAAAACTAAGAGGTAAACTGAATACCTCGGTCTGAAATAATAGTCAAGGGCACTCCATGAAGTCGAACCAACTCCCTAATATACAACTTGGCATAATCATCTGCTGAATCCGTGGTCTTGACCGATAGAAAGTGAGCATCGTTGGTTAACCTGTCTATAACAACCCAAATGGAATCATACTATCTCCAAGTACAGGGAAAACCTGTTATAAAGTCCATGTTAATCTCTTCCCACTTCCATGTGGGAATGTTGATATCCTGAAGTACGCCTCCCAGCCTTTGATGCTCGACTTTCACTTGCTGACAGTTTGGACATTTGGCTATGAAGTTTGCAATATCCTTCTTCATACCGTCCCACCAATAGATTTCTCGCAAGTCCCGATACATCTTCATGGATGCCCGATGGATAGAATATCTGGTACCATGTACCTCATGTAATATCCGAACCCTAAAATTATCAACATTTGAAATACATAGTTGACCCTGGTATCGTAGCACAACATCTCCCCCTTGGGAGAAAACCTTCACCTTTTGACTCTGCACTGCTTCCTTCAGCTTCCTCAAAATCGGGTCCTCATCTTGCTTAGATTTGACATCGACCACCAAGGACGATTTTGACCCATTCTGCACAATAACACCGCCATCGGTCGAGTTGAACAATCTAACTCCCAATCTTGCAAGCCGGTGAATATCCTTCACCAACTCCTTCATTCCCTCGTCTACATGGGACACGCTCTCCATAGAGAGTCTACTAAGTGCATCCGCCATCACATTAGCCTTGCCTGGGTGGTAAAGAACACTCATATCGTAGTCCTTTAGCAACTCCAAACACCTTCGTTACCGATGATTGAGATATTTTTGTGTGAATACATATTGCAAGCTCTTGTGATCCGTGAATACATCCACGTGGACCCCATATAAGTAATGCCGCCATGTCTTAAATGCAAACACCACTATACCCAACTCAAGATCATGGGTCGGGTAATTCTTTTCGTGAACCTTCATCTGTCGAGACGCATATGCTATTACTATCCCATGCTGCATCAACACACATCCCAGTCTGACTCTCGAAGCATCACAATATACAAAAAAGACATCCGTACCCTCGGGTAAAGTTAACACTAGTGCTGAAGTGAGTCGGGTCTTCAATTCCTAGAAGCTTTCCTCACAAGTCTCCGACCATTGGAACTTCACCTTCTTTTGAGTCAAATTGGTCAAAGGTGCCGCAATAGATGAGAAACCCTTAACAAATCTCTGATAGTAACCTAATAGGCCCAAGAAACTCTGAATTTCTGAAAGACTCACCGGTGTAGGCCAATTCTTTACCGCCTCGTTTTATGAGAATCTACTTTTATGCCCTCACCTGATACCACATGGCCTAGAAATTCCATTGAGTCCAACCAAAACTCGCATTTGCTGAACTTTTCATACAACTGACGATCCTTGAGGGTCTGAAGCACTATTCGCAAGTGAGCGGCATGCTCCTTCTTGCTCCGAGAGTATATAAGGATGTCATCAATGAATACAATCACAAACATGTTTAGATATTTCTTGAAGACCCTATTAATCAAGTCCATAAAAGCTGCAGGGACGTTGGTTAGTCGAAAAGACATAACAACAAATTCATAGTGACCATATCGAGTCCTAAAATTGGTTTTCGGGATGTCACTCTCCGAACTCTGAGCTGGTGATATCCGGACCTTAGATCTATCTTGGAGAAACACTTGAAACCTTGTATCTGGTCAAATAAATCATCGATCTTGGACAAGGGGTACCTATTCTTAATAGTGACCTTATTCAGCTACCGATAATCAATACACATCCAAAGGGATCCACCCTTCTTTCAAACAAAGAGAACCGGTGCACCCCATGGAGACTTGCTCGGTCTAATAAAACCCTTTGTCCAACAAGTCCTTCAATTGTTCTTTTAACTCTTTTAGCTCGGCTAGATCCATCCTGTAAGGAGGAATGCTGATAGGCTGCGTATCACGCAATAGATCAATATCAAAGTCAACTTTCCTCTCCAGAGGAACACCTGGCAAATCATCGCAGAAAACTTTCGGATACTCACACACCAATGGAACTGACTGAATAGTCGAGGTCTTAGACTCTACATCCTTAACCCTAACTAGGTGGTACATGAAACCCTTAGAGATCATTTTCCTGGACTTTAGGTAAGATATAATGCGACCTACAGGTACCAATGAACTACCCGTCCATCCTAAAGCTGGCTCACCCAGAAAATGAAACTCCAACGCTCAGGTTCTACAGTTAACATAAGCATAACATGCAAACAACCAATCCATGCCCAGAATAATATCAAACTCAGTCATAGCTAATTCTACTAAGTCTGCGAAGGTGACATTATGCAACTTTTTAATGGGAAAACCTTTATATACCCGCCTAGCTAGAACTGAATCACCGACCGGAGTAGACACAGATAACGGTTCTGACAAAATTTCAGGACTAACTCCAAAGCTACTATCAATGTAAGGCGTCACAAAAGACAATGTAGTTCTCGGATCTAACAAAGCATAAACATCAATATGAAAGACTCGCAACATACCCATGACCACATCTAGCGAGGCGCTAGGGCATAAAACCTGTTTTGGCGCTGACCACCCGCTGAACTAGTGGAAGCACCCTGCTGAGGGGGTCGTGCTACTGGAGCGATAGAACTGGATGCAGGGTAATCTATGATCCTGTGTCTGGGATTTCCACATCTGAAACAAGCATCCGCACTGACCAGACACCTCCCGGGATGATTCTTGTAGCATTTCACACAAACTGGAAAAGTGCGCTCCACCTGCATGCTACCATGATCCCTCGAGCCTGTAGCCCTTCTCCTCAAGTCTCCCCTGAACCTGGATGACGTGCTGGCCGATGATGGAGCTGGAGCAATGGACCTGTGCTGGGTCTTGTGACATAGTCCACATTCTGACCTGGCCTAAGAAACCCCGTAGTTGTCGGTCTTGGCCCTCTTGGCCTCTCTTTGCCACTTGTAGGTCGACTCCATCTGCTGCACATGCAATACAATACGGGGAAATTCAATGTCCTGGTGAAGCATGGCGATCTAGCAATCCTTCCTGCATAAAATGGCTCACCCGAGCCCGCTGATCCACGACCAGCTCTGGAGCATATTTTGATAACTAGGTGAATTCCAATGCATACTCCTAGACAGACATGTTACCCTGCTTCATATTCACAAACTTGGCTGGCTAAAGCTCACTCATCTCCCTAGAGAAGAGTCGATCCATGAATGTGGTGTGAAACTCATCCCAACCTATCGGGCCTACACCCGCCGCCCTAACATCCTTCCATTTCTTGAACCATATATGTGCTACCCCCTTGAGCTGATAGGAGGTCAAATCAATGCATTCCCCATTATTCACAGCCATAACCGGGGTGATCTTTAGAATTTCCTCAATAAAGTCACGTGGGTCCTCGTCTACCTTCGACCTAGTGAATTTCGAAGGGCTCATCCTTAAGAAGTCCCTCACCCTAGCTGTCGATGCATTCCTATTCTAAGGGAGATGCGCCACTGTCTGATTCTGGACCAGGGTTGTCATGGCCTGTGATAGCATGTGAATCGCCGCCCTAAACTCGGCGTGGGAAGCTAGCTCTGGTACGTGATCCTCATGGATAGGTGGAGCTGGTTGATGCTCACCATCATGGGCACCCTCATGATCATTTCCATTTCCGTTTCTCCTAGAGTTTCTTCGACATGGAAGCATGATTCTTCAAACACAAATAGCAAAAATTAGAAGAGTAAAGGACATTCATTGCACGACATAGATCATGAAAGAAGGGAACATTACCTAAACGTCTAGTAGCCTCTTCGTCATAAGTGTGGTGCGCTTCACACCCATGAAAAAGACTCTACTTAACGCAGCTTTCAGAATTGCTAAGACACATCAAAACCTATGGCTCTAATACCAAGTTTGTCACGACCCAAACGTACACCCCGATCGTAGACATGGGTCAAGGAGACCCGAGAGACCCCAAGTCGACCCATGGCATGAGCATACATCTAATTCAATCACATAAGAGGAAGACTTAACATAAAGAACGTAATCATAAAATAGCATAAGTGAAAAGCAGTACTAGACTTATAGAATACGACGGAATACAACTTGTAGTTTGATAAGCCTCTAAACATGAAAGGCGCATTGGAGGGATAACTCCCCAACTAATCCAATATCCAGAAACTGAAAGAAATAACATAGAGTGTGAACATGTAGCCCTCGGAACATGAGGACTCACCAAGTGCACTGAAAGCAAAGTCGAAACTAGCTACGGGTGAGGATGAGCCTAACAACGGGGACCTGTACCATGAAACTAGCTATGTAGGCTCATCCTCACCCGTTGTTAGGCTGTTTTACATACCTTGCATACTTGCATACTTGCATACCTTGCATACTTGCATACTTATATATGTAAAACAAACATTTAAAAAACATATATAAAACTCATAAATGATCATAAGATTAGGACGTCATTATCGTATCGCAGATCATAATAACATATCGTATGGCTCAAAGTTTTTCAAAACATTCGTAACATAAACATAATCATAATCTTAATAGAAGAACTTTACTTAACATAACTTGAGCCAACATACATAATCATAACATGCATAAATCATGAGGGACAGTGGCAGATTCTCTTAACCGACATACCTCATATGAGCACACATGAAGCCTGACTTGTAACCCTAGTCAGGAGGCTGTTCGTACCTTGCCATGGGTAGAACCATGAAAGTTTGATATCACTATGAAAATGGCCATTTGGGCTAGGGACTCACATGAAAGGGGTACCGAGATACCTACGGTGGCACGTAGTTCATGAGATTTGGGTCTAAACTTGACCCCCGAACCTACTCGGTGTTCGATACTACTCCCAAAACATATATAGTGCTCATAATAATACATGCATGAGTTCATAGGCTAGTTAAATCATGATAATAATAAACATTCTTGAACATATGTGAACTAGCCATGACATGAGACTCGTGAGTCGGCCAAAAACATAATTCATGAATAATATGATTCATACAACTCGTAGACCATGTACATAGCTTGAATTTCATAAAATCATAATGGATAATAAAACAATTCATAATTTAGAACATAATTCATATTGGGCTTATCAAAACATCAACGGATCAATGGATCATAAATCGATTCATCATGGGGCATGTACAATAAAACTTAATTGCTTAGAAATTCAAAATCAACAATATCGATACCAATTTAAAAGTCAATAGATGATCAAAATTAGTAGATAATGATAAGATTTAAAAATCACAAGACACATAATTAAATCATTAAATTTTATACAAATCAAATACAAAACCCCATGAGTTTTTGATAAATTTTATGTTAAATCATAGAGGAGTATGGGTGTGGAAGGATTCACCCATTGATAACCTTACATACCTGGAAACACTTGATTCTTAATCTCCCTAGAAAGACCAAGAAGAAATTGAATTGGATTGATGAATTCTAGGCTTGATTCACTCCCTAACTTCCTCTACCTTGCATGCATGAAAGAATGGAGTGAAATCTGAACTTAACCACTTTAAATTTTCCTATTCATAACCCAAAATGTCGTAGTTTAGACCTTAGGATCTTAGGTATTTACATTAAATCCCTTACTAACTCATATGAAAATAACTGTCGAGGGTCCCAACGAGTGACCTGATGACTCGTTTCCAGTCCTCATGATCCGTCGCCTTGCCCGTTAAGCACACTATCTGAACTGGTCACTAAAACCTCTAACGGGTGACACAACGATTCATTATCGGTGGCCACGAGTCAAGGCTACCACTCTTCATGTTTACTTCCTCCTTAAAACCATTTTAGTAAAATTCCTCCCAAAGACTCACACCATGATTCGTTGCCTGACAAGATGAGTCGTGGTCTCCTTCCGTTAAGTACACTGGTCGATCATTCCATTTTATTTTTCAACTTCTCCCCACGACCACTTGATGACTCGTGGTGGCTGACCATGAGTCGTTCCCTTGCCCGTGGAGACCTTCAGCCATCCTTTCATACAAGACTACCCACGAGTCACATGACGACTCGTGGGCTCTCCTCATGAGTCATCCAACGACTCGTCTTGTGCCTGCAACCCAAATTTTCAGTTTTTCCCCGATTCAACTCCTGGGTCCAATCTTTGAGTTCTCAGGGTATAACTAAATCATTGAAGTTGTATTGATTAAGTTAGGAACTTACATCCTACCAGTGGACTTAATAATCTTGGATTATGAGGCAAATGCAACAGTTCCCCTCATTTGGGGGAAAGGATTTTTGGCCACCGTTGGTGCTGTCATACATGTTCAGTCGGGAAAGATGTCTATGAGAGTAGATGGTCAGGAGGTAGTGTTTGAAGTGGTCAGAGTAGTAGGAATGCCAACTCACTATGAGGACTTTACAGTGAAGCCAGCGGGAGAACCTGGAGGTTGTAGTCAGTTAGTGGAGCAGCAGGTGCTTTATGAGAGTTTAGCAGATCCTTGGTACGGTCATGAGTCCACTAGAATGAAGGAGTGATGGGGATATAGTCATGATGTGACGTTAAATCAGGCGTTGCATGGAAGGAAACCCATGAATGTCGTGCCACGACTATAACTGAGGTGCTAGGTGGGAGGCAATTCATCTTTCTAACAATTTGTATATTTTCTTTGTTTTATAGAGAAGAACATGGCGTAAGAGGCAAGAATAAGCTGAGACATTGAGCTAAAAAGTGTAAGTCTAGGGTGATATGCCTGGAATGGGATGGCAAGAGTTAATGCTAGAAGAATTTTTTTTTCCTGGTGGTGGGTGCCAGGAGTTAAATCCTAGAAGAAGAAAATTTTTTCAGGTGAGGCTATGGGTGGCATGCCACACCAGGGGCTTGATGGTCGAAAATTTTTGGGGCCGCCCCGGGCCTGATGGTAGAAAATTTTTGGTCAATTTAAGTCAATGTTGACTCAAAAGTCCTTAAATTAGATAACACAATTCTTTATTTAAATTTTCATTCATCTTTTTCCCTCAAAAAGTTGAAAAATAAAAAAAAGCAAAAAAAATTCCTCTCTCTCTCTCTCTCTTAGGTCGTAGCTCTCTCTTCCCCTCTCCCCTCCATTGTTGTCTTCTCCGAAGCTTTGGTGAAGCTATCATCTTCAACTCAAGTATGTATATTTCTTATTTCTTTGTTACACAATGAAGAAAGCATACTCTCACACCCTTCATCCCCAAGATTTAGAACTCAAATCACCATTGTTGGTGAAAAGCTTGAATTTCATGTTTTGGGTGTGATATGCTTAAAGTCTTAAATTCTTCCATGATAGCATGTTATCTTTATTGGGTAGCTCGATTCTTGTTTGAATATGGTGATTTGAACTTGTGGGATAATGGAGGTTGGTGAATTGATGTCTTGAATGTTTGTGGGTAAATGTATTAATTGTAGAGAGAGAAAGTGCATGGCTATTGAATGCTAAAATATGAATAATGCCTGAGTTGTTGAAATTCTTGATGGATGGTAGTAAATTGATTATTTTTTGCTGAGTGAATTGAATAGTGCTACTTCATTACATGAATTACTTGAGTTATAAATTGGAGGAGGAAAGTGAGAGGGATGGTCTAGGTAAAGCATTCTTGAAAAGCTATGTTACATCCCGTAAGTTCCTAACGTTTAGACGGCCTATTCGTACATTGGTTACGAGTTCTAGAGTATAATAAGTACGAGGAAGAGTCTTGGGGGAAGTTCAAACGAGCATGGATTAAGGATTGCGCGGGAGAGGGCCGAACCAGTTGGCCAAAGGGGCAACGTGGCACGGACCCTCCCTGGCGCGTTGGTCTCTATGGCACGGCCCAAAATTGGCACGACAGGGTCCGTGCCATGGACCCCTATCCACCGCCTCAAGTATATATATGTCTCTCCCTTTGATTTTAAGTTATATTTCAATATATATTCTAGAAGAAGAGAGGAACCACGAGGAAGACAAGTAAAACTCATCCTTTTACGCCGCAAAACGCCGCTCGAATTCAAATTAACTTCGGGTATTGAAGTTTAAGGCTGCAGGGAGCATATCGCGGATTTATTTTCACGAAATTCACCCGGAAAATCATAACTCCGCCGAGCTAAAGTTATTGGAATTGCTTCAAACTAGTGTCAATAAGATCACAGGCTTAAAGTAAGCATTTCTCCCTTATGGATTCTCGAGAAATTACGAGTTTTTGATCGTGTTCCATCAAGTTGAAATATAGTTAATATTTCTATGTAAAGTAATCATTTTTCATCAATTTGGAATTATCCTCATTCCTCTAATAATACGATTGTAGTTGACAAGACCAGTTAAATACGAGTTGAAACTCGCTAGTTAATCAGTAATCGACAAACGAGGTATGTTAAGGCAGTTTCTTTTGGCAAGTTAGTTTTCTTAGCATGATAACTCAGTTGAGTCCCAGTAAGAGCAACAGAAGAATGCCTATTATGATTGGTTGTTGTTATTAGCTGAAACGCATATTCCATGTTTAGTTTGGGATGGATTATTCCTATATGACATTCATGACCGACCCTAGGGTTATTAGCTGTGTCAACGCCTGACAGAGGTGAGATGACGTCGCTCTACGGAGCGGTATGCCGTCCGCCAGGGACGAAGATAGGGTCCCAGGTCCTCATATGTCGTGGTTGACTTTATACACCCCCGTCGAGCCTGGTGCCCGGTATGTAGATATTAGGAGTCCACCAGACTTAGAAACAGTTACAGTCAGGGGCCGAACGAGCTCAGTTGCAGACCCAGGGGATTGGTAGGACGACTATAGCTATTAGTTGACCAGTGTGACCTTGGATAAGGGTATATAGATAGAGGTGTACTCACTAGGGCTTATGGGGGCCCCAAGTGGGTTATTTTGTACTGGTTGTACCTTCAGGCTTATGAGGGCCAGTAAGGTTCTTGTTTTCTTTAGTGATTAATAATGTTTGATAGTAAGAAGTTCTATTACTCAGGTATGATCTCTACCCCCCTTTTATTTTAGTTATCTTCAGTTCTATCTCCTTATTTCAGTCATTTACAGTTATCGCCTTACATATTCAGTACATATTGTACTGACGCCCTTCTGGGGCACTGCATTACTTGCCTGCAGGTACAGATAGACGAGGAGCAGGTCCCTCATAGCTTTCAGCAAGCATCACCAGTGCTATAGCTCCTTTCTTCTGGAGCTTATAAATAGAAGGTTTACTCCTTTTGATTATATAGTTCATGGGTAGGTTGGAACCCTGTCCCGACCATCATATTACTCCTAGAGGCTTGCAAATTGGTTCTATTTCCCTGTGGTTAGTTGTTATTAGCCGTGTGGGGCCTATTCGTGCTTTAGTTCACGTGGTGGCTGTGTGGAGCCCATATGTGTTTTAGTTTACTTGTTGGTTATGTGGGGCCTTGTTTAGATGATAGATTAGCGGCCTTGTCAGCCATAGTTTAGCTTAGCACTGGTTTTACTTTACGGTCATAACTAGACATTATGGTGGTCTTGTTGGCCTGCATAGGATTCCCTGTTCTTGCTTGTTTCTGGCTAGCTGGTTTTCTTTTACAGGTGGCTACACGGCTATGTCGGCCAGAGGTTGTATTTACAGCCAAGATATAGCTCGTTTTTTTCTTGAATTGGGGAGTAAGCCTACACCAAAAGTGCTTAGGCTCAGTCAGCTCAGTTAGTTCAGATCCTAGTAGGGCACCAGGTGCCAATCATGCCTCCCAAGGTAGGGCATGACAAGCTAAGAGCTAAAAGAGAGTTGAAAAGAGAAAAAATCCATGAACTTGGTGTAGTATGGAGTTAGTTAATTAAATTGAATTATTGAGATTGGATGATGACGAGGAAAGTCTTGAGTACTCCATTTGAAAAATTCTCACAAGCATGCTAGCAAATTATGTGTGGGGTGGATTTTGCACCTTCAACACTTAATTAGTTAGCCATTTTGTTCATGATCTAATTTTGTGTTCTTGATTTTTTCTTTTTAGGTGCCATGTCATCAGAAGGAAAGGAGGTGGTTGTTGCGGATCCAAGTGTCAAAAGGGCTAGAAAAGGCAAAATGGGGCTAGTTCTTCAGCTTCTAAAGCTAGTTTAGCTAGGAGATTTGAAGCAAAAACGGTAGAGCCTCATGGGCTTACTTAGTTCAACCCTAAAAAAAAGCCAAGTATGCACCTGAAAACTAGATAGATGAGGGGCTTCTTAGCACTTGAGTTCCCAGCCATTCGAGACAAAATACGTGAGTTGGGAGCAGGTTACATCTTCAATGAGCCGGAAAGGTGCAACCTCACATTGGTGAGGTAGTTCTATGCAAATCGGGATACCTCATCCGGAGAGAGCACCAAGGTAAAGATCAAAGATCAGGTGGTGTGTTTCACAACTAAAAGGTTCAATGTTGAGTATTTAATCTTGCTGGAGAAGCCTCAATACATAGACATTTGTCACATTTTATATGGTGAGAACTCATCTGCTCGTTGGGCGAGGGATCATAATGGTACTCATTGCACATTAGCGTTTACTTATTGAATAAGGGGGAAAAGGTGTGGGCGAAGTTAGTGTGTACTGTCTTTCTCCCTAGGACACATATGATAGAAGTGACTCGAGAGCGGATTGTCTTGGTATACATGTTAATGAAGGGAATACTGATCAACTTTGGTGATGTGATTCGTGACAATATGAGAAGATCACGAGACAATTGTAAATGGAATTATTGTCACGACAGTCTCTTGACCATGTTCTTGAGGGAGGAAGGTATTGAGGAGGAAGATGCAGACCTAGTGTTACCTTTGGCAGGACACTTGGTTGGAAAGACGATAGACGTCACAAAGGTGAAGGAGACTATCCCTTCCATAGGCCCTCTTCTTACTATAGCTGATCAGCAAGCCCATGATGAGAGTTGGTAGGATTATATATTTGGGATGCTGGAATTATAGCTAAAGCTAGGAGGTCGACCCGCCACTACAGTGGAGATGACAACTTTAGAGGTATGGTACCTGCTCACCGAGAGTGCTATATTGATGTCCCGAATGGGCCCAAATTTTTAAGAGCCACTTGATGATGATGAGGACACACTTATTGACTTAGTTATGGATGAGGAGGATGATGCTGCTACGGGCGCCATGCAGGTTGATGGAAAAGATGATGATGAGGATGAGGAGTACAATCCCGAGGATGATGCTTAGCGACCCAGGAATTTCTTTTTCCCTCCCTTTATGATATGATTATGTGTGCACTGAGGACAATGCACCTTTTTAAGTTTAGGGTGGAGGAACGATAAATTCCTGTTGTTCTTTGATTTCTATATTTGTAGGCCATAGCATTATTATGACATTTCCCGTAGTAGTAGCTTGATAATTCGTAGGTCACGGGTTGTAATAGATAGTATGGTGATGTTGACTTGGATGCCTGGGATATTTTGACTTCTTGTTCATCTTGACTATGTTATTTTTGGTTGCTTTCTTTCGGAGTCAATTTTTTTGTTTTGTTTGAGTCGTTGTAGTCATAGAGTAATGACATTTTCCTATGATAGATGGATGATGACCGTCTTAAGGGAAGTTTCATCACATTTTTTTCACTTGAGTCATAGGTCATCCACTTGTATGCTTGTTGATATTCGACTTAGCTACTATGCTGGAGTAAATAAAGTGGTCATGTTGATTGCATGAGTGAGGATCCATGAGAGACACACATATCTCTTTAATTTGACTCAACATATTCTTAGGGCTTAATAATGAATAAACTTGTCATTGAATATGATTGTGTGAATGTGTAGCTGTTGAAACAGATTAGATTCTTTTTGCCATGAGAGTTGAGTTGAATTTCTTTGTATGTATATATTGTAGCATCTAGAGCTTGCCTTAGTATATATAGGATAACTACTTGGTAGGGAGTTGATATATGATCAAGGCATTTATTTGAAGAAAACATTTTTTCCCTACAGTGTTTTACCTTCCTAATCATGCTCCCAAGTTACCCCATTGACCCTAAAAGCCTTATTCTTTCTTAGCCTCAATAGTAGCTTAATCCCTATTTTTGTGAGACATCAGACTTATTGATCCAAAGTAGTCTTAGGCACTTTGATACTTGAAAGTAAAGGTCCACTGAAGTATAATGTTAAGGGAAAAAAAGTTGTGGTAAGAAAAGAAAAGTGAGAAAATGGGGTGCCTATAAAAATTGTGTTGTCTACTTTTTGCTAGGAAATTGAAAAGAGAGCTTTAATTGAAAAATTCTTAGTGATTCTATGATTAGAAAAGTAGCAGTCAAGTAGTGAAAATTGGGGCATGAAATGAAAAGAAAACAAAAAGGGTGAGATGGTGCAGGGTGAACAAACAAGGAAAAGGTGGTGGACAAGAAAAGTGAAATATGTCTTAAAAGTGCTTAGGGAGTTATTCTCTCTAAAACAAAATATCAATCCTACCTTTCCCTTAGCCAACATTACAACCAAGAAAAGTTCTTGTGATCTTAATCTCTTAAAACAATTAGGTAGTCTAAATATATATGAAGGGCAAGCATATGGTATGGTTACATATGTGAATTACATCATTTATAGGTGTTAGTATGCCTTACTTATTGTGTTCCATATCTTTACATTAATGAATTTGAGAGAGGGACATCACTAAAAGTGAGGGGCACAAGAAGTCTAATTTGGCATACTACTTGTTGCATGTATCACATTTAATCATGTTGGCCCTTTGTGTTGAAAAGATGAGTCATATAAAGAGGTTCTGTGATCTTGATTGTGAAGCTTACATATGTGTTTGACGAAATTGTGTTGCTTATGATAAACCACTCTATGAATGATCCATGCTAGTTGGTTGAGTATGAGTTGATAAAGGTGTCAAGTATGATGGTGAAACATGAGTTTAGGTATGTTTTAAGGATTGTTCGAGGACGAACAATGATTTAAGTGTGCGGTGGTGATGTTGGGCATATTTTTATTCCCATTCTCCATGTTTTTACCCATATTTGATTATGTTTTGAGTTCATAATCCTTAATTTATGCTTAAATTCATGTATTTATGTGTTTTATGCACTAACAAATGATTTAAGTTGATTTGAGTAGGAAACTAAGCAAAATGGCCTCAAAATGATGCAAGGAATGAAGATTTAAGGAGCTGAAGGCCCGAGTGCTATGGCTGACAGCCCACACGAAGTTCCAAACTTCAGGTTGGGGCTATGGATGATGCGCCGCGCTAGCCATTGAACTTCAGAGAATTGCACTTCACAAACTTGGTGAGATGAGTGGCGCCCCGTGCTAGAGGTGTCAAGTCATAGAGGAATTTGATGAACACTTTGGCGAGATAGAGGGGGCGGCGCGCCAGACCTTGTCCGAAGCTAGAATTGTTGGAAATTTAACTAAGTCTATGGTGAGATACATGGGGCAGCGTGCTAGGGTCTTTTCAGGGTAGAAAATGTTGATTTTAAAGTCATGTTTTGAAGGGTAGGAGCATCATTTGAAGGCTAATCTATAAATAGAGGCCTTAGGTCATTTGTTATGTAGCTTTTGACATCTTGGAGCAGTCTTTAATCATTTTTACATTTCGTAGTTTATTTATTAAAGCTTGTAAGCCGTTTGGAAGGAAGACACAGTTCTGCAAGTAGGTTTTCTCTTCTTTACTTCATATTTTTCTGCTTCTTCACTGCGTGGTTTTACGTCTTCAATTGTGGTTGTTCGTATTTATTTGTGTTAATTTATTATTTATAATATTGATCGTCTTGTGTTGTTAGCTTTTGATTGAGCTTGGGCAAGGGAATCAAAAGGTTTTAAAATACATACAGAACGGTAATCAAAAGACCCTTAAACCCATTTGTTATAGGATAGAAGTTGTTATTGAGGATAGGGATATACCCTTAAACCCCATTTAGTTGAAATACAAGTAGGTATAATTGTCGTTTCATTATTCTCCTGCGACCATAGGTATATAGGCGTTATAGAGTTCATGAAATAGTTATTGGATGGTAGGGATAGTGGCAAGAAAAGGGATAGTAACTTGCGACTAATAATCACAGGACGAATCATGGCAGTTTAATTACATCTTGAAGCTCAACTTGAAACCAACCAAGTGCCAATTTTCCTAGGCTTTCACCATCATGAAAATACAATCAAGCTTGCAATTGTTTTTTCGTTAATTTTATATTTGAAGTTTTAGTAGTTTAATTTTCCAAACCCACTCTTCATGTTAACTATTTTGTAGATTAGTGAAATTAAAGTGACAACCTTATAACTATTGGACAGGTCCCTTGGGTACGATATCTGGACTTCAAAATCCTATATTTCTTGACGATCATGTAAACTTGTGTGCGCTTGAGCGACATCAAATATCATATTGTATCTGCATGTATACTTTTATCTATATACTCAACCGTATGACCATCATGTATTACCTTTTTGTGTACTCATACCAATTATGGGTCTCCATCACCCCATTGTTCAACACTCATCAGTTACCCTTCCATGGCTATCATCTCCATAAACTCAAGTGACAATCATAAAGACATAGTCCTCCATACCTCCCATATCATGGGACATTATAAAGCAAGTTAACACATATTAAAATAGAAGGACATACAAGTCAACAATCATCAAAGTAATTCCATAGTTATCTAGTCAATAATAGGATGATTCTAGAAGGAATATTTTCCAACACAATCCATCATATTTTACATGTTTCTCCTCACCAATACATATGACAACTCGTGGGTAAAAATTATAGCTTTAACACACATGAATACGATCATCAATATTCCCAACGAATATGATCAAAGATAGTATTTACACCACCAGCAAGGTTCGAAGACCAATTTATTCTTCCCCGTTAAATCACATTACAAACAATTATTAATTGAAGTCTAACCCCATATAAATTATAACCTACTATCTTTCTAGTTATCTATTAATTAGTCATGTCTTGCGTCATCTGTCACATTATAGATATATACCAGGCAACCTTCACAATTTCTCAGTTCAGCCTTAGATTCCTCACATAGAAACTTCTCACAATTAATTCCATCAATTCTGAACGCTTTATGAATAAATGAAACTCAACAATCATCATGTTTGATATTAAAGGTCGTTCCGTGAAATATATTCCTTATGCAATGAACTTTCATTTATACAAAAAATCATTTTCATGCCACTCTGTTTATTGACTCAATCCTCCTACTACAGTTCTCACAATTTCCCATTCTTTTCTTGCCTCGTGTTCTTTTCAAGTTAGTTAAGGTATACTACCAGTCTTAAATTTTAGCCCACACCCTTTAATGGCACCATTAAACTCCTGTAGTTGTACTAGGAATGACCACCTCCACTCTCTCTGTTATCCTCATTATAACCATCATTCAATTGAAGTAGACTATCAAGACTTTGCCATCAAGATTTACACCCGCCACAACTAACCTTACATCCCCAATCATGCTATCATAAAAATCACCACAAAGACATCTTATCAAGAACATCACATAGAGAATACTTCATTAAAACATCACAACGAAATATTACATCAAAACATCACATCTAGAATATTTCCTCAAAACATCTCATGAAGAATAATTTCATCAAACATCTCTTCAAAGATCTACCCCCAACATTAGTCATCAATTATGCTTCACTTTATCCTATGTTCTCATACTTAGGTGCAAACCTCCCCTTTCATAGTTATGTCTCTATAGGTATTCCATTACTTATCATGTTTTATGATCTCTCTACCCTCACCAATTGCATATTAATAGTACACATGTATATGATTCGATAATCATAATCTAATATAAGGTAAGCCATAACCTACCTGGGAGCCAAGCTAACTCCAAGAGAGTGATAGGATTGCATTTCTTGCTTCGAATCCACGCCCCTTAAAGAATTCCATCAGAGAGGTTGGTGACGTTCCTCCCTTCCCTAGCCACCCTCTTCTTTTCTTGTCGAGCAAATAACTAGGATCATTTTCAGGGCATTTTTAATGCCTAAACTCTATTGCAATAGGATTAGGTTTTCTTAAAAAGTGGGAAAATGCAGAGTTTTAGTCTGCTTCTCCCACTGCAGCGATGCATACTCCGCTGCAGTGGTCCCGCTACGGTGAAAAGTATCCACTGTAGCTGTCCTATCACTGGGCCCACAAAAAATTTAATTCCACCTCTTTTTATTTGCTATGCAATAATTAATTTTGTTCTTACAAAAACTACTACCAGTCCTGCGTAAATTTTTAATTCTTGCGTCAATTTGTTACGGTGTTATAACGGTCAGGCAAATTATTATAGGTAATCCCTAAGGATAAACCTTTTCCTTGGGGTGAGGAGAAAGAAAAGGCATTTGAGACCTTAAGAAAATTCTTAGCTCTGCACCATTATTACAATTACCAAATTTCGAGAAGACATTTGAAGTTGAATGTTGTGCTAGCAAGCTAGGTATTGGTGTCATTTTAATGCAAAACCAAAAACCAATTGCCTATTTTATTTAAAAGCTCAAAGGTGAAGCTTTAAATTATTCTACTTATAATATTGAATTGTATGCATTGATTAGAGACTTGAGTAATTGGCAACATTATTTGTGGCCCAAAGAGTTTATGATTAGAATTGATCATGAGTCTTTGAAATATCTTAGAGCTCAAGGGAAGTTGATCTCTCTACCCTCATCAATTGTATATTAATAGTACATATGTATATAATTCGAAAATCATAATCTAATATAAGGTACGCCTTAACCTAACTGGGAGCCAAGCTAATTCCAAGAGAGTGATAGGATTCAATTTCTTGCTTCAAATCCACGCCCCTTGAAGAATTCCGTCAGAGAGGTTGGTGAAGTTCTTCCCTTCCCTAGCCACCCTCTTCTTTTCTTATCGAGCAAATAACTAGGATCATTTTCAGGGCATTTTTAATGCCTAAACCCTATTGCAATAGGATCTGGTTTTCTTAAAAAGTGGAAAAAACGCAGAGTTTTAGTCTACTTCTCCCACTGCAGCGATGCATACTCTGCTGCAGTGGTCTCGCTACGGTGAAAAGCATCCACTGTAGCGGTCCTATCACTGGGCCCACAAAAAATTTAATTCCACCTCTTTTTAGTTGCTATGCAATAATTATTTTTGTTCTTACAAAAACTACTACCAGTCCTGCGTAAATTTTTAATTCTCGCGTCAATTTGTTACGGTGCTATAACGGTCGGGCAAGTCATAATAGGTAATCCCTAAGGATAAACCTTTTCCTTGGGGTGAGGAGAAAGAAAAGGCATTTGAGACCTTAAAGAAAATTCTTAGCTCTGCACCATTATTGCAATTACCCAATTTGGAGAAGATATTTGAAGTTGAATGTTGTGCTAATAAGCTAGGTATTGGTGTCATTTTAATGCAAAACCAAAAACCAATTGCCTATTTTAGTTAAAAGATCAAAGGCAAAGCTTTAAATTATTCTTCTTATAATCTTGAATTGTATGCATTGATTAGAGCCTTGAGTAATTGGCGACATTATTTATGGACCAAAGAGTTTATGATTAGAACTGATCATGAATCTTTGAAACATCTTAGGGCCTAAGGGAAGCTGAAAAAAAGGCATGCCAAAAGGGATGAATTCCTTGAAACTTTCCCTTATGTAATTAAATACAAAAGAAAGCATGTTTTGATAAATACTTTATATTCTAAATTGATTGGCTTTGAATGTTTGAAGTCATTGTATCCCAAGGATAAAAAATTTTCTTAGATCTTTTAATATTGCGAAGAATGAGAAAGGGAAAAGTAGCTTAGGGATAGATCTTCTACGCCCTACTCCAACTTTGATAGCAAGGGAAAGAGACTTTGAGTGTCCATGATCTCTTGGAGGGAACTCTTTATAATGGAGGCATATGATGGAGGATTAATGAGTCATTTTTGTATTGATAAGACCATGGGAATTCATGATGAATAATTTCATTTTCCTAAAATTCCTAATGATGTTGCTCAAGTTTTTGGCCAATGTGTTGAACATAGAAGTGCTAAATCTGGACTTCATCCCCGTGGTTTGTACACTCCTCTCCCCACCCCTCAAAGACCTTGACTTGATATTTATATGGATTTTTTTTTGGGTTTTTCATGGACTAAAAGGGGAAAAGATAACATTATTGTAGTTGTTGACCAATTTTCAAAAATGTCTCATTTTATTGCATTTCATGAATGTGATGAAGCTTCTCATGTTTGCATCTTTATTTATTGAAATGTGGTCAAATTTCATGGTATCCCCAAGACCATTATGAGTGATAGGTACTCTAAGTTCCTTTGTAGCTTTTGGAAGAAATTATTGGGTCGACTTGGTACTAAGTTATTATTTTCTAACTCTTGTCAACCCCAAACTGATGGCCAAGCCGAAATTGTGTATAAGACTTTAGGTTCTATGCTTCGAGCCATGGTGAGAGGAAAGTTGACATCTTGGGAATAAATTTTTATTTTAGTTGAATTTGCTTATAATAGAGTCATCCATAGAACTATTGGCATGTATCCATTTGAGGCCATTTATGATTTTAACCCACTAACCCTTTTGGATCTCACCCCTTTGTCTCAAAATGTTGTTTTGAGTTTATATGGTAACCAAAAGCCAATGCTATGATAGGTGCATGAAAGTTTAGACTTTACCTTGAGAAAAAAGAACTAAGAGATGGCCAAAAGGCAAACAAAGACATAAGAGAGTTGTGCTTGAACCGAGAGATTGGGTATGATTGTCGTTTCATTATTCTCCTGCGACCATAGGTATATAGGCGTTAGAGTTCATGAAATAGTTATTGGATGGTAGGGATAGTGGCAAGAAATGAGATAGTAACTTGTGACTAACAACCATAGAAAGAATCATTCTAGTTTAATTACATATTGAAACTCAACTTGCAACCAACCAAGTGCCATTTCCCTAGGCTTTCACCATCATCAAATAAAATCAAGCTTGCAATTGTTTTTTAGTTAATTTTATATTTGAAGTTTTAGTAGTTTAATTTTCCAAACCACTCTTCATGTTAACTATTTTGTATATTAGTGAAATTAAAGTGACAACCTTATAACTATTGAATTGACATGTCCCTTGGGTACAATATCTAGACTTCAAAATCCTATATTTCTTGACGACCATGTAAACTTGTGTGTGCTTGAGCGACATAAAATATAATATTATATCTGCCTGTATACTTTTATATATATACTCAGCCGTATGACCATCATGTCTTACCTTTTTGTGTACTCATACCAATTATGGGTCTCCATCACCCTATTGTTCAACAGTCATTAGTTACCCTTCCATGGCTATCATCTCCATCAACTCAAGTGACAATCATAAAGACATAGTCCTCCATAACTCCCATATACGGCGAGTTAACGCATATTAAACTAGAAGGGCATACAAGTCAACAATTATCAAAGTAATTCCATAGTTATCTAGTCAATAATAGGACAATTCCAGATGGCATATTTGCCAACACAATCCAACATATTTTACATGTTTCTCCTCACCAATACATATGACAACTCGTGGGTACAAATTATAGCTTTTACTCACATTCACAGTCATGAATACGATCATCAATATTCCCCACGAATATGATCAAAGATAGTATTTACACCACCACCAAGGTTCGAAGACCAATTTATTCTTCCCCGTTAAATCGCATTACAAGCAATTATTAATTAAAGTCTAACCCCATATAAATTATAACCTACTATTTTTGATAGTTATCTATTAATTAGTCATGTCTCGCGTCATCTATCACAATATAGATATATACCAGGCAACCTTCACAATTTCTCAGTACAGCCTTAGATTCCTCCCATAGAAACTTCTCACAATTAATTCCATCAATTCTGAACACTTTATGAATAAATGAAACTCAATAATGAAGTCGTCAACTTATCATGTTTTATATTCAAGGCTGTTCCTTAAATATATTCCTTTGCAATGAACTTTCATTTATACAAATAACCATTTTCATGCCACTCTATTTATTGACTCAATCCTCCTACTACAGTTCTCACAATTTCCTATTCTTTTCTTGCCTCGTGTTCTTTTCAAGTTAGTTAAGGAATACTACCAGTCATAAAATTTTAGCCCACACCCTTTAATTGCACCATTAAACTCCTGTAGCTGTACTAGGAATGACCACCTCCACTCTCTCTGTTAATCTCATCAAAACATCATTCAATTGAATTAGACTATCAGGACTTTGCCATCAAGATTTACACCCGCCACAACTAACCTTACATCCCCAATCATGCTATCATAAAAATCACCACAAAGACATCCTATCAGGAACATCACACCGAGAATACTTCATTAAAACATGACATCAAGAAATATTTCATTAAAACATCACATCTAGAATATTTCCTCAAAACATCTCATGAAGAATATTTCATCAAACATCACTTCAAAGATCTACCCCCAATATTAGTCATCAATCATGATTCACTTTTTCCTATGTTCTCATACTTAGATGCAAACCTCCACTTTCATAGTTATGTCTCTATAGGTATTCCATTACTTATCATATTTTATGATCTCTCTACCTGATCAATTGTATATTAATAGTACACATGTATATGATTCAATAATCATAATCTAATATAAGGTAAGCCATAACCTACCTGGGAGCGAAGCTAATGCCAAGAGAGTGACAGGATTCCATTTCTTGCTTTGAATCCACGCCCCTGAAGAATTCAGTTAGAGAGGTTGCTGAAGTTCTTCCCTTCCCTGGCCACCTTCTTCTTTTCTTGCCGAGAAAATAACTAGGATCATTTTTAGGGCATTTTAAATGCCTAAACCCTATTGCAATAGGATCTGGTTTTCTTAAAAAGTGGGAAAATGCAGAATTTTAGTATGCTTCTCCCACTGCAGCGATGGATACTTCGCTGCTGTGGTCCTTCTACGGTGAAAAGCATCCACTGTAGCGGTCCTATCACTAGGCCCACAAAAAATTTAATTCCACCTCTTTTTAGTTGCTATGCAATAATTATTTTTGTTCTTACAAAAACTACTACCTGTCCTGCGTAAATTTTTAATTCTCGCGTCAATTTCTTAGGGTGCTATAACGGTCGGTCAAGTCATTATAGGTAATCCCTAAGGATAAACCTTTTCCTTGGGGTGAGGAGAAAGAAAAGGCATTTGAGACCTTAAAGAAAATTCTTAGCTCTGCACCATTATATCAATTACCTAATTTTCAGAAGATATGTGAAGTTGAATGTTGTGCTAGAAAGCTAGGTATTGGTGTCATTTTAATGCAAAACCAAAAACCAATTGCCTATTTTAGTTAAAAGCTCAAAGCTAAAGCTTTAAATTATTCTACTTATCATCTTAGAATTTTATGCATTGATTAGAGCCTTGAGTAATTGGCAACATTATTTGTGGCCCAAAGAGTTTATGATTAGAACTGATCATGAGTCTTTGAAATATCTTAGGGCCCAAGGGAAGTTGAAAAAAGGCATGCCAAAAGGAATGAATTCCTTGAAACTTTCCCTTATGTAATTCAATACAAAAGAAAGCATGTTTCGATAAATACTTTATCTTCTAAATTGATTGGCTTTGAATGTTTGAAGTCATTGTATCCCAAGGATAAAATATTTGCTAATATCTTTTAAGATTGCGAAGAATTAGAAAGGGAAAGGTGGCTTAGGGATAGATCTTCTACGCCCTACTCCAACTTTGGTAGCAAGGGAAAGAGACTTTGTGTGCCCATGATCTCTTGGAGGGAACTCTTTATGATGGCGGCATATGATGGAGGATTAATGAGTCATTTTGGTATTCATAAGACCATGGGAATTCTTGATGAATAATTTCATTGGCCTAAAATTCCTAATGGTGTTGCTCAAGTTTTTGGCCAATGTGTTGAACATAGAAGTGCTAAATCTGGACTTCTTCCCCATGGTTTGTACACCCCTATCCCCATCCCTCAAAGACCTTGACTTGATATTTCTATGGAATATTTTTTGGGTTTTTCATGGACTAAAAGGGGAAAAGATAACATTATTGTAGTTGTTAACCAATTTTCAAAAATGGATCATTTTATTGCATGTCATGAATGTGATGAAGCTCCTCAAGTTTGCATCTTTATTTATTCAAATGTGGTCAAATTTCATGGTATCCCCAAGACCATTATGAGTGATAGGGACTCTAAGTTCCTTAGTAACTTTTGGGAAGAAATTATGGGGGCGACTTGGTACTAAGTTATTATTTTCTACTTCTTGTCACCCCCAAACTGATGGCAAAACCGAAATTGCGAACAAGACTTTGGGTTCTATGCTTCGAGCCATGGTCAGAGGAAAGTTGACATCTTGGGAATAAATATTTTTTTTAGTTGAATTTTCTTATAATAGAGTCATCCATAGCACTATTGGCATGTCTCCATTTGAGGTCGTTTATATTTTAACCCACTAACCCTTTTGGATCTCACCCCTTTGTCTCAAAATGTTGTTTTGAGTTTATATGGTAACCAAAAGCCAATGCTATGATAGGTACATGAAAGCTTAGACTTTACCTTGAGAAAAAACAACTAAGAGATGGCCAAAAGGCAAACATAGACATAAGAGAGTTGTGCTTGAACTGAGAGATTGGGTGTGGGTACATTTTCTCAAGTGGTGGTTTCCAACCAAGAGGAAGACCATGTTGATGCCAATGGAAGATGGACCATTCCATGTACTTGAGAGGATAAATGACAATGCTTACAAAATTGGTCTTGCTTTTGAGTATCAAGTGCATAACACATTTAATGTTTGTGATCTTTCTCCCTTTGATACTTTTGATAGTGATCCTTCAAATTTGAGGATAAATCATTAGTTGCATCAAGTCCATTCACAAGGACCCAAGTTCGAGACCTCCAAGTCCTACAAGGGTTATTCATGAAAATAGAGATGCTTTAACATACTTTGATGCCAATCAAGGGTTTCTGTGCTTTGATAATTGCTTGGGATGAAGGAAGCGAAACCTAAGTTGCTAACTACGGCTAACATTGCAATTTACATAAAAAGTCACCGTTTTGGCTATTTTTTTTATAATTTGGCATAGACTATAAATAGTTTAGATTCAATCATTTTAAATTTATTTTTGGATGAATATTGAATGGTCTTCTCTTGAGAGAATTGAGATCTTTATTGAAGCTTTTGTTGATGCTTGTTGGAAAAGTGGGTTGCAGGGTGAATTCAATTTCCTTGAGGTCTATTTCTTAGTTAGGTGCTTGTTAGGATTTTAATGAATTAGAGGTTTTTATATTATTATCATTATTGTCAATTGATTTCCTTGATTATGTCTAGGTTTTATCTTTATCTTCTTTGTTGTTATCTTAGGGTTTCTATTTTGCGCATTTGATATTGTATCACTCACAGTATTCCTTGTGATATAAGAGCGATTGAGGAATGTTTTCTCCAGTTACCCCAACTATTTATAGAATTAGGCTTAAGATCTGTGTACCAATCAAAAGCATTCCCTTTAAGGGAACAAACAAAATGCTTGATAAGATCATCCCCATAAGTTTATGTGTTGATACATTTTTTGAAAAAATGTGCAACATGCAACTTTGGGTTTCCCTTGCTTTAAATTGCTGAAATTCGGGAGGCTGATAACCAACAGGTACCTTGAAGCTATCAATTCTTATAGTGTGACGATTTGCATATGTGAGAGAGGACTTGGAAGTAACTTCATAATTGTCCTTAATAGTCCCTTTAATAATGTCCTTTAGTTGTTCAAGTGGAATCATCTCTTTAGAAGAAACTGGAATTTCCTTGGTGGGTGATGCACATTTTGCGGGAGCCTCAATCTCTTGAACTTTGGGACTCTTTTCCTAGGTTCATGAATAGACTCTCCTTCCACTATGCTCTCCATCTTGTCCATCAACTTTTGAATTCGAGCGTCTTGATTTTTCATATACTTGATCAAAATTACTAATCCTTTGTCAAGATTACTAATTGATCCTCCATAGATGAAGCGTCGGTTACCATAGCTTGTATGATTGTCGAGGATGTTGGAGAATAACACATATTATCACGTAGGTTTACCTTTAATTGGATCATCTTATGTGGTGTGAGTGATGAATATCCTTCACTTCAAGTCTAATACCCCAAAAGTTTCTTAGACCAAACTCAGACTTGGAATGAAAACCAGAAAATTTCTGTCTCAGAATGACTCAACCAACAAGTCTTCGTCAGTAACAACGACCCATTGTCTGAGTCATTGTCATCCTCTATAGTTTTCTACCCCAGATTCAATGAGCCATGCAATGACCCATTGTAGTGATCAACGAGTCATTATTTTGTCTGTTGGTAGCAACCCAAAAACCTATCAATTTTGTCCGCCAAACAATGAGCTAGAAGACGAGCCGTTGATAGTCACAATGACTCATTGTAACAAGCCGTTGGAGGAAATACAGAAAGGATTAAAAACCTCCCCAGTGACAATGGTTGGAAATAATGACCCATTGTTTTAGATAATGGGTCATTCTATCCATCTGTTGGAAGCGATCCAGAACTTGTCCGAATTCTTCCAGAAATAATGAGTGGAAACAACGACCCATTGTCCTATCCAATGAGTCGTTGTTCCAGTCTGTTGTTCAATTTTAGTAACTGAGATTTTCATACCTAGGACCAACGACTGGTCCTAACGAGTCTTGTTTACAACTAATGACTCGTTGTACGATCCATTGGAGCCCGATGGGCAGTTTTCCAGACTTTTCTCTAGGGGAATTTTTGTAAATTATCGATATTTTAACCCCCTAAGCTACATTATTTAGGGTGAATTTAGGGGGGGGGGGCTGGTGATTAAGGGGACTGATTGACATTTTCCTCTTATTTCTCTCCCAAGCTCTCAAGTCGAGTACGTAGAAATTCAAAGTCTTTCTCACAAGCCAGGAACTAGGGCATCCATCTTTTCTCAGATCTTTCGAGCCAATTCTCGAGGTTTCTTCTACAATCATGTGGGACTTCAACTAGGGTTTCCTTTCCCCCTTGTGTCCCAAATTATTTTTAGAAAACTTTCTAATTTCCAGCCTTGTATATGATTAGAAGCTAGGGTTTTTCAGTCAGCTTAAGGAATTGTTTAAATCTTGTTAATTCTCTAAATTTACATGATCATTCCTAGATGAAATTCATGTCTTAGTTTCATTTATACAGTTTGCTTTCTTATCCCTAATCCTTTGCATGATTTTTGATTAAAACTTGCATGATTTAGAACTCAAATATGAATGTTGTATTTGTATGATATTCTCACTCGAATTATGAATGCTAACACAGATGCATGAATGGAATGTCAATACTTTTAGTACGTTCACTCTCATTATTATAGTAAGTACTCAGTATATTCAATAGTATTAGCTTATCGGCATGATTGTCGTTCTTTAGACTATCATGACACTTTCAGAAAAAGCCTCTCTGACAAGTCTTAGAACATAGTTTCTTTTAGGTCCTTAGACTCTCAGAATACTTCTAGATAAGTAGTTCTAACTTAGTCTTAGGACACCAGTTTTGAGCTATCAGCACAGTTAGGTACAATTAGGTTTTGTCATGACCCAAATTCACACCCTAGTCATATCACTGGACAAGGAACCCCGAAAGGCTCCAAGTCGACCCATGACATAATCATAGCATATCACTAGACAATATAAACAACCAGCAACATGATTAAGCGGGAGCTATTGAAAGAGTCTAAATAAGAACCAAAAATACAATTATGACAACAGTCTGATACAATGCTGAGTCTATCTGGACTAGTCTGAAAAGCCTGCTACTAAACTAATGAGTTGCTGGGACAAGCGCCCAGCTAACTCCTAAAATATGAATCTAAAACATAAAGAAAGCATAAACATAAATCACGTCCTCGGGAGATGAGGACTCACCACTGGCCACTGAGAGGGAAGGAAGCATATCTAACTATGAGGCTCAGTCTGGAGACTTAAATTTATATCATGAAATGATATAGCACAAAAGGCATGCGGTCAATACTTGAAATGTATTGAGCATGCAGGATAACATAAATAAAAAATTAAATATACAAATATACAATGAGGAAATAACCAAGTACATCAACATAACTGAGTAACATGCCATTATCCTCTTATGATTCACATACACATATATATATACCTGAAACCTTCCTTTAGATCTCATTTTATGATACATCATCAAACTCATGCATAAGGTTCAAGTTCTAAACGTTTAATAAGAGCTGAATCTGAAACTAGCATCACACACTGTACTGGATCACTGCAGACAACTGAGTCTGATTCTCATCATATTAAACCTGTTATAATCTGAAATCTGAATCATACGGAACTGGATCATCCTAATAACATAACTAAGGGAGTCATCCTCTACTATGGAGGGTGCCAGCTGTATTAAGAATGTTATTCTCTACTATAGAGGAACCTAACTGAACTAGGAAATCTCTCTCTACTATGGAGGATCCCGACTAAGCAAGAGAGTCACTCCTACTATGGAGGATCTCAATTGAGCTAGGGAATCTCTCTCTGCTATGGAGGATCTCGAATGAACTAGGGAATATCTCTCTGTTATGGAGGATCCCGACTGAACTAGGGCATGAGGAGTACTGATCTGACATCATCTATCAGGTCTATACTACTACAGCTAGTCAGAAACATAAACATACACTGCTTTCATCATGCATAATTCATTTCGAAAAGATCAGGGCTACTTTCTACTAACAACAAGCCCAACATTATGAAAATATCAGTCTCATGTTTTATCATCATAATGCATATCTTCATAGAGCCACATCAATATTTTTTCAAACATCTTACATTAGCGAGCATCTATAGATTCACATCATGCATAATCCTTCCACCACATTTAAATTCTGGATTCACATCATTCAACATGCATCATAGAGTCATTTATGGTCCATAGGTCCATTTCGTACCTCAACACACATATGCTGATTCATATATTCTAAATTTATGGGAAGCCATATACTTAACTCATAACTTATATATTTACACAAGATTATGGAAGAAGTATACATTTTCATTTCATAAAACCCATTTATAGATTTACTTCAATTCATGAGAAGGATGCACTAATTTGGCCTTTACTATAAATTACCTCATACCCAATCAATTCAATCAAAAGCATAAGGGACATGCATATCTTTACTTTCAATTATTCAAGCCCATAAACTCAAATTTCTTCTTAACATAACTAAACATAGATGCAAGTATTTACAATAATTGAGTGAACAATAATAAAGCCTCATTCAAAGTTCAAGTCATTTTATGAAGACATTCTATAATCTCACACATTTCTCATCATCCAACACATAATTCGAGGTAAACCTATTATTCTACATCATAATTAATCTTATAATCATAATGGATCTTGGAATTTAGAGAATTATAGACCAAATCACCCATCACACAAATCCTAAGTCATGCTTTTCTAGAATAGTTGAAATTAGGCCTTTTGATAAAACCATTTTGGGGCACAAGGATGGAAGATTATCTTTGTTGAAAGACCTACATACCTGGTAGAAGAATCTCCGCTCTAAATCATACCTTGAATCTTTGATGAACAGCTTGGTGAAATCCTTGAATCTTGAGAGGAGAGGAGCAAGAAGGGTTTTGAGAGGTATCTTGAGAGAATGAGAGTTTTGACTTGAAGAAACCCTTAAAAATGTCCCAAATAATACTCAAAACGATGTAGTTTAGAAGTTAAAAGCATATGACTTTACAAAAATGCCCCCTGGAAAAATGCAGGAAAAATCACTCTGCCAGACACCACGAGGCACCTGTCACGACCCGAACATATACCCGGATCATAGACACTGGACAAGGAACCCCGAGAGACCCCAAGTTAACCCATGGCATATGCATTCAACTAATCCCATTTTAATAAGCAAAACAATAATCATAAAAATATAGCATAAACGTAATCATAGTATAACCGCACGGAATACAGAACATATATGAGAACTGAGTACTACATACTAGTCTGGAAGCCTCTACTACGTATGATGGGTTGATGGGACAACATCCCCAACTAACCCGAACAATACTGAAATTCAAGATAACATAAAAATCTGTCAACCCCCCTCGGAACATGAGGACTCACCAATGAGCTGATAGTGCAAGCTGAGATGGACTAGGGATGAGGACGAGCCTGAGATCCGGACCCTGTATCATGAAACGATACAGCATAGGAAGTATGCGGTCAGTACATGGAATGTTCTGAGTATGCAAGGTAAGTAAAACCACGAAAGTAATATAAATCTCGTAAAGCAAGTCATACATATGTCATAAGCTTTTAAAGATAAGGAGACCACATGCATTTATTATGAACTCATATTATACATGATCATGCATGGCTTTAGAACATCCTGACTGACTCGAATGACTCAAGCTGAAACATAACATTCATATTAAACACTGAACAATGAGTCAAACCTTACTTTTAGATCATGCATGCATAAGGTAACCATCATGAGTAATGAAAAAATGCAATTCTGGAAGATATAGATAGTGGGAGACTCATCACTTAACCAACATACCACGATAGAGCTTACGTGGTCCCAACTATCACACTCAAGTGGGAAAAGCCGTCCATAAACTTGCCAGGGCGATGGACACTACCATGATATCAATATTAAGTGGAAGCACCAATCAGGCCGGGGATAACTAACAAGGGAGGTTCCAATAATATAATAGTATCAACCTACGTTGGCGCATAGTTCTGGGGTATAGGGTTATTGACCCTTAACCCGCTCGGTGCTAGACTCTTCTCTCAAAACATGCAGTGCTTTACATCATATATAACGAAGCTCAACTTTGTCAATTGAGAAAGCTCAACATCATCAAATGACAAAGGTCAATATGAATCATGCATTACTCAACATTGTATGGAACGAAGCTCAACATTGTCTATTGACAGATCTCATAATAAAATCATGAATAGACTCAACATCATATGTAAATGAAGCTTAACATTGTCTATCAATAAAGCTTATAATGATACACCACCCCAATTACGATTTCATGCATATATGAGGCTTTGCTTCAAAACATACCACAAGCTAGAATTTATAATACGAGTTGAGGAAAAATTCACTTCAAACCATGTGGTAAGCTTATGTTGGGGAAAAATATTACTTTAACACATTATGTGGGTATCACCCAAAACTCTATCATTCTTGGGTTCATTCAATTCACTTTGAAAACCTCAATACAATCACGGGTAGGGTTAGAAACATGCTTTTGTTATTCACTTCATCATCATCACACACGTGTCACAATCGCCTCTTATATGAACTATTCACCCATGGGCATTTTAGATTCAAATTTTTAGAAAAACAATTTTTATAAGAGAAAACAAGTTAGAATCCGCCCAAGTTTCGTAAATCATCAATATCAACTCAATCTAATCATACTCACGAATGGAGATATAAGAATCATGCAATTGATCAAAACCCCATGCTTGACGATTTATGGTTTTAACACAATTTGATAGGAATTTGGGCATGGGTGTGGAAGGGAGACACCCATTAAAACCCTACATACCTGAAAATGAGGAATTCTATCACCCTTCAATTGCCCAAGATCGTATTCCAAAGGAAACCTTGAATTTTGGCCTTGAATCACCTCCTTCAAGCCTTCAACCCTGTATGCATGGGGAGTTTGCACTTAGAATAGGTCTTCCCCTACTAAAACCCTTCAAAACGAGCCCTAATCGACGTAGTATAGAGCCTTAGGACAAGAAAATGACAGAAATGCCCTTACTAAAATCGCAGAAAAACCTGCATTGGATGATTCCACGATTGAACCAACGGACCGTGGGAAGTTACAATGACCCGTGGTAAACACCCGTGGTCTAGACTGGCAAACTTCCCAGTTTCTGATTTAAACCCAGGATCGACAGGACGAGTCGTCCTTCCAAACAACGAACCGTGGTTTCAAACCGACTTAGCCACTGCCCACGTCCACTTCCTTTCCATGACCACTAACAACAGCTCATGCCTTCTCATCATGGGTCATTGTGACACCCGTGGTCCACCCTACCACCAGGCTTGGCTTCACACCACGACCACATACAACGGCTCGTGGTTTGCAACCACGAGTCGTTATGTGGCTCGTCCAACAACATTTTTCCCAGATTTTTGCACTTCGAATTTTAACTCCCCAGGTTTATTCCTACACACTTCTGGGGTATTACAATATTTCCCCCTTGGGAAAATTCGTCCTCGAAGTTAGGAAACAATTAGAAAACAGAAACATGCAATTATCATAATCAAATACTGATCATTTAAGCTGAAAACTGACGGAATGACTACCTTCATTTCAAACCATACAGCTAAACTGCATTCACTAATCATACACACATCTACGTACATAAAAGAAATTTGCGCACATGGTTCAACATGAAAACTAATTAGAGTCTGAGTGCAGAACTGATACCTCAAGCTGAAACTGAACCGGTAGAGAACAAATATGGGTGTTTAGCCATCATATCCGCTTCGGCTTCCTCGCATAGCTCCCTAAACATGTTGATTCCTCTATAATACTTTCACTGAAGCTACCTCTTTGTTCCTAAATCTCCGAACCTGACAATCCAAGATTTCAATGGGAACTTCTTCATAATTGAGGCTATCTTTTACTCCAATGTTGTCTACCGGGACTACAAAGGCTGGATTACCCAAACACTTTTTCAAAAACGACACATAGAAGATGGGATGAATTGATGATAACTCCGATGGAATGTCCAACTCGTACGCCACCTTACCAACTCTCCTCATAACCCGGTAGGACCAACATAGCGGGGACTGAGTTTCCCTTTCTTTTCGAACCGCATGACTCCCCTCATGGAGATACCTTTAGAAACACCCAGTCGTCCACATCAAATTCCAAACCTCTTCTCCTCACATTAGCATACGATTTCTAACGACTTTGAGCGATTTTCAATCGGTCCCTTATCAACTGAACCTTTACCATCGCCTTATGAACCGAATTTGGTCCTATTATAGCTTCCTCACCAACCTCAAACCATCCAATGGGAGATCTACACCTTCGCCCATAAAGAGCCTAGAATGGTGCCATTTGTATACTAGAGTGGTAACTGTTATTATAGGCAAACTCGATCAAGGACAAATGATCATACCAACTACCTTTAAAATCCATAACACATGCTCTCAACATGTCCTCAAGAGTCTAGATTGTTTGGTCGGCTTGACCGTCCATTTGCGGATGAAAGGCCGTGCTGAGCTTCACTTGAGTCCTGAGTCCCTTTTGAAAAGACCTCCAAAATTGAGAGGTAAATTGGGTACCTCTATCTGAAATGATAGACAAGGCCACCCCATGCAACCGAATTAACTCTCGTATGTACAACTTAGCATAATCATCCGCTGATTCCGTGGTCTTGACCGTTAGGAAATGAGCCGCCTTAGTCAACCTGTCCACAATAACGCAGATGGAGTCATACTGCCTACGAGTCCGGGGTAAGCCTGTTATGAAGTCCATATTGATCTCTTCCCACTTACAAGTGGGGATGGTAATATCCTGAAGTACGCCTCCTGGTCTCGATGCTCAACCTTCACTTGCTGACAGTTTGGACATTTCGCTATGAACTCCGCAATATCCTTCTTCATTCCATCCCACCAATATATTTCTTGCATGTCCCGATACATCTTTGTGGACCCTAGATGAATAGAATATCTGGTACCATGTGCCTCATGTAATATCCAAACTCACAAATCATCAACATCTGGGACACATAAACGACCTTGATATCGTAGCACACCATCTCCCCCTTGGGAGAAAACCTCTACCTTTTGACTCTGCACCCCCTCCTTCAGCTTCCTCAAAATTGGATCCTCATCTTGCTTAGACTTGACGTCAACCACTAAGGACCATTCTGACCCGTTATGTACAACAACACCGCCATCGGTCAAGTCGGTCAATCCAACTCCCAGCCCTGCAAGCCGGTGAACATCTTCACCAACTCCTTTTTCCCCTCATCCACATGAGACACGCATTCCATTCAGAGCCTACTAAGCGCATCTGCAACCATATTAGCTTTGCTCGGGTGGTAAAGGACACTCATATCATAGTCCTTAAGCAACTCCAACCACCTCCTTTTCTGAAGATTTAGATCTTTCTGTGTGAGCACGTATTGCAAGCTCTTTTGGTCCGTAAATACATCCACGTGGACCCCATACAAGTAATGTCGACATATCTTCAATGCAAACACCATCGAGGCCAACTCAAGATCATGGGTCGAGTAATTCTTTTCATGAACTTTCAGCTGTCTCGAGGCACATGCTATTACCTTCCCATGTTTCATCAACACACACCCCTGTCCGACTCTCGAAGCATCACAATATACAATTAAGCCATCAGTACCCTCGGGTAAGGTCAACACTGGTGCTAATGTGAGTCGGGTCTTCAACCCCTGAAAGCTTTACTCACAAGCCTCCGTCCACTGAAACTTCACCTTCTTCTGCGTCAACTTAGTCAAAGGCGCTGCAATGGATGAGAAACCCTCAACAAACCTCCAGTAGTAGCCAGCTAAACCCAAGAAACTCTAAATATCCAAAGGATTCACCGGTTTGGGCCAATTCTTCACCGCCTCAATTTTCTGTGAATCTACTTTTATGCCTTCGCTAGACACCATATGGCCCAAGAATGCCACGAAGTCCAACTAAAACTCATAGTTGCTGAATTTTGTATACAATTAGCGATCCTTGAGGGTCAGAAGAACTACTCTCAAGTGAGCGGCATGCTCCTCCTTGCTCTAAGATTATATTAAGATTTCATCAATGAACACGATCACAAACATGCCAAATATGGCTTGAATACCCTATTCATCAAGTCCATAAAAGCTACAGGAGCATTCGTTAGTCCAAAAGACATAACTACAAACTCGTAATGACCATACCGTGCTTTGAACGCCGTCTTCGAGATATCACTCTCCTAAACTCTAAGCTGATGATACCGGATCTGAGATCTATCTTTGAGAAACACTTAGCGCCCTGAAGCTGATCAAACAAATCATCAATCCTGGGTAAGGGGTACTTGTTCTTAACAGTGACTTTGTTCAACTGTCAATAATCAATGCACATATGAAGGGAACCATCTTTCTTCCAAACAAATAAAAAAGTGCACCCCATGGAGACTGGCTTGATCTAATGAAGCCCTTATCTTGTAAATCCTTTAACTGATCCTTCAACTCCTTTAACTCGGTTGGGGCCATCCTGTAGGGAGGAATAGATATAGGCTGTGTATTGGGAAGAAGGTCAATACCGATGTCAATCTCCCGCTCGGGAGGAATACCTGGCAAATCATCAAGAAAGTCCTCTGGATACTCACGTACTACTGGAACTGATAGGATAGTCGGGGCCTCGGACACAACATCCTTGACCCTAACCAAATGATACAAGAAACCCTTATAAATCATCTCTCTAGCCTTGAGGTAGGAAACGGAGCGACCTACAGGCACAACTGAACTGCCCTTCCATTTTAAGACTGGCTCACCAAAAAATCTAAACTCTACTGACCGGGTCCTACAATTAATGGAAGCATAACAAGCATACAACCAACCATGCCGAGAATAACATCGAAGTCGGTCATGGCTAACTATATCAGATATGCTGAGGTGACCTTATGGAGGACCAAGACTGGGCAATCTCTATATACCCATCTAGCTGTAAGTGAGTCACCTACTGGAGTAGAAACTGAAAAGGATTCTGAAAAGACATCGAGACTGACTCTGAAGCTACTAGCCAGATGATGTCACCCAAACCAGACCTTGCAATTGAGATATAAGCGGTCGATTGTTAAATATAGAACCCAACAAAGATTGAGGTCGATCCCACAGGGAATATAGTAAGAACTTAGGTTAATGTGAATAACTATTACTATTGTTTTACATATTTCCAAAAGGGAAAAAATATAGAATAATAAACAAAAGTAAAACTAATGAATGCTTGTATCAACTTTGGTTTGTATTCAATTTACTACTAGACTAGGATTGTGTTCCCCAAGATTTCATAACCACAAGGCTTATACACCAGTGATCTATTCTTGTATTTAACATGCAATATTGGTAAGTTAGGTTCACTTAAATGGTTGGTCCCCTATCTAGATGATTTTCACCACGCAACTTGGCTTGTAGATGGGTGTTCTTTAGTTGACCCTTACCCTTAATATCGGATTAGCTATTTCTTAGACAAGTTCAAGCTATTAGATGAGGGTTGGTAGCCTCAAATCTCCGTTGTTAATCCCTTTTTCCCATTCTTTACCCCCTTGATCCGGTAAGTAAGAATAAGACAAGTCCTAACGTTTGCAACCATCAAGAATCAATCAAAACGAAGGGAAAAACAATAGATGCATAAAACCCGTTCAAGAATCACTAGGTATTTTTACCTATGTGTGTTAATTTATCTTGGTTCCCACAAGCATAATCATACCCGTTCTTTTTCCTTCTTTTTCATTACCCAAATTTACTTTCACTCGACTCTTCTTATTAACCCCTATCCTAGCCACCTTCAACTTAGGCGATTTGCCTGAGTTGAAGTTCACAATCTCCAAGGAGGGACCAGGGCCAAAATAGGTTCATTCATAATAAAATCAGGCAAGTAAATTTGTGTAAATGAAAAGAAAGGTCAATTTAAGCTCAAACATTTGGATCAAGGGATTTTTATTCACTTTGGTAGGTCTTTTAGGCTAAAGTGGACTCATAAATCAAAAATGGCCTATGATCCTTTCCTAGTTCCTTATCTTCTATCTCGGTACGACTGACCAGGCAAGATCTAGATTGACACACACAACCGAATTCAGCTATCAGACCTCACTTCACATATACCACCGGTCAACATCATCAATTCTACTAATCGCTAGTTTACGTACAGCCATACAATTGTAAACAAATTCACAATTTCAATGCCATGCAAAGATTCACAAAGGTCATAATTGTCAACTCTCACATACAGATACAAAAATTTAAAGAGGGGTATCAAATCATCAAAATCAAAATATCAAACAATTTTAGCTCTTGACTACTTTCAATTTTCCTAACTTTCTTCCGACTAACACAAAAAAAACAAAAACACAAAATAAAATCCTAAACATGTCGGTTCTAGTAGATATGGAACAATCGAGGGAAAATATATCAAGTAAGAAAAACCCTCAGGCTATGTTTAGCAAAATAGAATGCACAGGTATCCCTCCCCACCCCCATCAAAAAAACATGCGTCGTCCTCGACACATATATGTACAAGAGAAAAACCAAGGGAATTGGAAACATACCTGTGCGACCTAGGTGTCAGCTACCTGGTCGGTGGAGGGTGTAGATATACCTCCAACATCAACTCCAATATTGCCGGCTTGACCTGGTGCATTCTCATATCCAACTAAGCTCGTTCCTTCACTACGAGCTCTTGCTGCCTCAGTCTCGGCTCTCAGTCGAGCCTCCTCTCTTTATTCGTGCAATGCTCTCTCCATCTCACTCCGCTTCCATTTTTGCTGACGGAGCAGAGATGCATCAACATCATCACTTGCCTCCTCACGAGGCCTCTTCCCCTTGGCATGTGCCACCGACTCTTCTGTGATAAAGTCAAAAATCGATGGTAGCTCCTCCTCAAACTCATCATTAATCACGGGAAGTACCAGTGGAGGTATCGCAGCTGTCTGTTGTGCGGCCAAGTCCCGCACCTCGGATCGTAGTGCTCCCAACTCTGCGTACCATACGGAACCTCCGACTCTCTAGTGTGCCAAGCTCGGTTGGTTCTAGTGATCTTGTCCAGCAACTCCGCAACCTCTGCATAAGTATGACTCATAAAGGATCCTCTTGAGACGGTATCAGCAACCGCCTTTGTGTTGGCATTTAGGGACCGGTAAAAGATCTCCAATAATGTGTCATTTGGAATCCTGTGGTTTGGCACCTTCTTGAGCTTTTTGTTGAACCGCAGCCAGGTCTCATGGAGTGCTTCAGAATTTAGCTTCTTGAAATTATATATTTCATCCTTTAGTTGCAATGCCTTGGATGGTGGGAAGAACCTTTCAAGAAAAGCTCTCTTGAGCTCTCCTCACGTAGTGATAGAGTCATTCGGCAACTCAGGCAACCACATCGTTGTCTCACTCCCAAGAGAGAATGGAAATAACCTCAATTTGATTGCATCCTGCCTGACCCCTGGCTGCTTGTATGCCTTGCATATACCCACAAAATTTGTCAAGTGAGCGTGGGCGTCATCAGATGCATGACCTGCAAATATTCCGTTCATATTAAGCAGTTGAATCATTACACTTGTAATATCAAACTTTTCCCCAGCAGGCAAAGGAGGAGGGACTATCGCTCCAGCTGCACCAGCTTCATCTATGTCGGCATCATGTTCCTCATAAGAATATTGGTGTTGCTGCTGCTCTGGACCTCTGGGTAGTCTAGCTCATTCATCTTCTGCAGCTAGATGCTGCTCTTCAACAACTCTGGCTAACTCATGATCTTTAGCCCGAGCTTGCTCTTCGGCCAACATCCTTGTTGTGGCTTGGTCCACGGTTTCTTGCTCATGTATGTTGGCCATTCTCCTTAGCTTTCTTAACGTTATCTCAAGTTCGTGATCAATTGGTATCAAGGGATGTCCTTGACTTCTAGTGTCGGGCATGCACAAACCTAAGACCTGTTAAGCAACCAAAACAACAAAAGAGAAATAAAACAAATAAATAAGAACCAATAGTAAAGTTAACACAGTTAACAAAAGCCTTAGTCGTATTCCCCGACAATGGCGCCAAAATTTGATGTCGCCCAAATTACACCTCGCAATTGAGATATAAACGGTCGATTGTCAAATATAGAACAATAAAGGTTGAGGTTGATACCACAGGGAATATGGTGAGAACTTAGGTTAATGTGAATAACTATTACTATTGATTTACTTATTTCCAAAGGGGGAATATATAGAATAATAAACAAAATTAAAACTAATGAATGCTTGTATCAACTTTGGTTTGTATTCAATTTACTACTAGACTAGGATTGTGTTCCCCAAGATTTCATAACCACAAGGCTTATAAACTAGTGATCTATTCCGGTGTTTAACATGCAATATTGGTAAGTTAGGTTCACCTAAATGGTTGGTCCCATATCTAGATGAATTTCACCAGGCAACTTGGTCTGTATATGGGTGTTCTTTAGTTGACCATTACACTTAATATCGGATTAGCTATTCCTTGGAAATGTTCAAGATATTAGATGAGGGTTGGTATCCTCAAATCTTCGTTGTTAATCCCTTTTTCCCATTCTTTACCCCGTTGATATGATAAGTAAGAATAAGGCAAGTCCTAACGTTTGCAATCGCCAAGAATCAATCAAAACAAAGGGAAAAACAATACATGCATAAAACCTTGTTCAAGAATCACTAGGTATTTTTACCTATGAGTGTTAATTTATCTTGGTTCCCACAAGCCTAGTTTATGGGTTTAGCTACTCATGTTTGTGTTATCGCAATCACAAAATATAGAAGAAATCATAATTGCAACTTAAAAAATATTGTAGAATAAAAACCAAGTAGAGTGAATAAAATTCCAAAGTAGCTCTCGTGTCTTGAATGAACAATAATTGTATGAAAATTCTCTCAAGAATATCCTCACAATATTTTTCAAGACTCTCTCTCAAACTCGGCTAAAATCCTCCCAAAAATCATTTCAGAATCTCCTCAAAATCATCCTCAAAAATCAAACCTAAAACTGGGTATTTATAATACAAAGAAATCCTTTTCCTAAATAAATTAGGAAACTAGGTTGGCAGTGGAAACGGGCTAGGTGATGGATCGTTAGGCCTCCTGACGAGTCGTTCCTTACTTAAATCAGTCATCCTCAGCAACATACCTAAGCTTGGCAATGGATCACCTAACGACTCGTCGTGCCTTAGCACGAGTCGTTAGGTCCCTCGTGGTCTACTTCCTCAGAAAGTCCAGTGCACTCCACGGATGGTTCCAGTAGCTTGCCAACGAGTCGTTCCTTCAGGTGACGACTCGTGATGTCGGTCGTCAACTCCACTGGACACTCAATTGAACTTTTCTCTTCAAAATCTAACAGTTGACCTCACGACTCGTTACCAGGTGTAACTAGTCGTTCCTCCAACTCTTCAAGTGCACTGCCTTGTATCTTCCAAACTTCATCTTTTTGCTAACTCTTCAAGTGACGGGTCATGCCTCCTGCTAATGACTCATTAAGTGCCTGGCAGTCACCTTCCAGTTGTTTTTATCATTAATTCGACAAAAATCACTTCCAGACCTGTATTCCTACACATAAAGCACAAAATACCTTATACCCATATAAACATACCTAGAATGTGAATAATTTCTTGCTTTTAAGTGTCGAAAGTTCCGTAAAATCACGACACGTCACCACATAAGGTGTCACAAAGGACAAGGTGGCCCCTAGATCTAGGACAGTGTGTGAATTGGCAATCCCACTCGTGATGAATGTGACCTCTAGTATCCACAAATCGGAACCTAGAGGTCAATTGGAGTTAAAGTAGAACATGGTGCTGTTGTTGCACTATGAGTGGGCATTTTACAGGGATGACACATGAGGACCCACAACATTACATGCAGAACTTTCTGGAGATCGGTGAAACTTTCATCCCCATTGGAGTGTCGACTGACTATGTGAGATTGACTCTTTTCGCACTTTCATTGTTGGGAGAAGCAAAGGGGTGGTTGAAGGCAGAACCACCAAACTCTATGACTACTTGGGACGGCTTGGCAAAGAAGTTCCTCATCAGATTCTTCCCCTCTGGCAGGATTGCAAAATTGAGAAGTGAAATCTGGAGTTTAAAGTAGCGGCTGGAGGAAAATCTTTATTTTTCTTCGAAGAGATTCATGTCCTTGTTGAGAGATTACTCCCATCACTAGCAAAGAAATGAAGTGCTGGCCCATATATTTTGTGGAGAGTCTAGACCCACATACTTTGCATAAGGTGGGAAAGCGTTGGAGAATACTTATGATGAGTTGTACACTCTTTTTAACAGAATAACATAGGGAAATACAAAATTGCACAATGATATATCCCTGAGAATAGGTAAGAGAGCAGCTAGGGTGATAGAGCTTTACAACGTGAATGCATTAGCAGCCTAGCTGGCCTTATTTTAGCATCAAATGATGACTCAGTTTAGCAAGCTGAACTTGGCACAACTACAGGCACAGGTAAATGCAGTGCAACTAGCTCCTAGCTGGTGTGAGATATGTGGCAATAGTGGGTATGGTGCAAACCCTTGCGGGGAAAATCTAGAGTCAGTTAATTTTGAAGGGAATGTTTAGATAGGTAATAAAAATTTTGGGAACATCTACAACTGGAACTGGCAGAATCACCCGAATTTCTCTTAGGGTGGTAATCAAGGGAAGAGTCAGAGTTATCAGCTAGCGCAACAACAATACTTATAGTAGAATAGATAGAATAGTGGCCAATCTAGTAACATTAAGGAGATGTTATAGAAGATCCTGGCCAATCAGACTCAGATGCAAACCGACTAACAAAAAATGGTAGCTGAGCTAAAAAATTAGCAGCTGCCCACTCGCAACTTGGAGAAGTAGATGGGTCAGTTGGAAGCTACCCAACATAATAGACTGCTAGGGGTTTTACCCAGTAATATAGATAAAAACCCATAAAATGTCATGGTTATCAATTTGAGGAGGGGCAAATAACTAGTTGATGCACCACAAAAAGAGAAGATGAATGTGGTGCAGCCAGAGTTGGTCAAACCTGGTCCATCAACAGGCAAGAGCATAGAGAAGAAGGTTGCAGCAGACAAATCACAACCAATATTGCATCCAATGCAGAGACCACAACCACCTTTCCCACAAAGGCTCAAGAAGAGCAAGGAAGATGCTTGTTTTCAGATGTTCTTTGATACTTTCAAAGAACTTCACATAAATTTTCCTCTTATTGACTTTTTGCACGGAATGCCCAAGTATGCTAAGTACTTGAAGGATGTGGTGGCCAAAAAGATGAGTCTGATGGATGTCTAGACGGTAGCACTTACTAAGGAATGGACTTTTAGGGTAATGAGCAAGATGCCCAAAAAGCTCAAAGACCCATGGAGTTTCACCTCCCTATACAAACAGGTGAAGAAGAGGTGATGAGGGCCATGTGTCATCTAGGGGTGGCAGTGAAGTTGATAACCGTATCTCTATTCAACACACTTGGTTTGGGAAAACCAAGGCTATCAGAGTGATTCTGCAGCTAGCTGACAAGTTAAATGTGGCCCTGGAGGGGATTATTGAGGACCTGATCATCAATGTAGGTAAGTTTATCATACCTACTAAATTTTGTAGTTCTAGTATTTGAGGTTGATGACAAGATACCCCTCATCTTAGGACGTCCTGTTCTTGGCCACTAGAGGAGCGATGATAGATGTTAGAGTTGACATCTTGTAAATGAGGGTGAATGATGAGGAGAAGAGATTCATAGTATACCGGGAAATCCACCCCCAACACACTATAGAGATCTTTGCAAGATCAATATACTGACCGAGGAAAAGTGTGGGCTGGTGGATTCCAAAGCTCCATTTCTAAAGGATCACTCAATAAATGAGCCCGAGTCTGTTGTTTGTAATTTTCCAAAAAATTTGGTGAGAGATGTTATGGAGGTGAAGAGGGAAAGTGTGGAGGCTTTACCCTCGAAAGTTAATAAGAAATGGAGATGGTTCTTGAAAGGGAATAAGTGTATGAGAACATCCTGAAAATTATGGTTCACATTGTGCCGCGATGTAAAATCAGGTGTTTCTTAGGAGGCAATCCAAGCGTACCACAGGTACAATTTTCATTTAGTTTTTTCTTAAATTTTTTTTTTGATTAACTTCACTTCGTTTTTTTATTAGTAAGCATAGGAAAAGGGGAAGTATGAGTATGGTTAGAATATGATGTTAAGAAGCATGTCAAAATACAAGTGTGGGGTCGGTGACCCTAGTGATGTAAAATATATGAAAACAAGTTGTTAGCTAGGCACAGAGGCCTCAAGAAGTATTCCTAAGCCTTATTCTAATTTTAATTCATGCTTTGGGGACATAGCATATTTTAATTGTGGGGTGAGGGAAATTTTAAAAGCTTTGAGGTTGATTTCAGGTGAATTTGTTTCTTGGTATAATAATGTTTGATGAAAAATGTTTGAGTTGAGCACAGTTCACCCACCCTTTGGATTTTCTTTTTGGTTCTTTTCCGAAGGGGGGAACTATGAACCAAGAATAATTTTTTTGTCTATAAATAACTGTTATAGTCTTAGTTAAGACTCTTAACAATGATGGATGGATGATGACTATCTTGAGGGAAAATAAGTCAATTGGATTTAGTTTTTGAAATCGTAATTGATTGATTGCTTGATGCTTTTGTTAAGTGCTATATATGATTGTAAGAGAATAAATTCTGAAGCATGTTGAGCAAAGTTTATGACCTTGATTAAGACACCTAGGCTTAGGAAAATGACACTTTATGCTTATTTCTTAATTTTGAATTCATCTAAGAAGTTGTATTGAGAGTCTGCATGGGTCTGTCTAGGATTAGACAAGTGTAGTGAGTGTAAGGTTCTTTCTAAATTCCATGTTATCATGTAACATCTAGAACTTGACTGGTGTGTTTGTATAGCTAAATGAGGGATGTTAAATATAAGAAATGATTTAGGCATTTCTTTTAATAAACCTATTTCCATCCGTTGCTTTACCTACACTTGACGCGTAATCCTAGTTAACCCCCTTGAGCCTTTAGCCTATTCTCTATTAGCCACAATAAAAGCTTAACCATTTTTCTTTCGATCAACTTGAATTTGATCCAAAACTCCTAAGAACTTAAGTGAAAATGCAAAAGAGTTACAGTAGTGAAAATCCTGAAAAAAAGGGAAATAGTGGTTGTGGAAGTTGAAGAAAAGATTAGGGGAATTCAAAATGCATAAGTGTTGGTAGGGAGTAGAGAAGAACAAAGAAGATGAAAAAGTGTCAAATGTGTGATTACTCTGTACTAATAACATATGTGCTTAAAGAAATGGAGAAACAAAAAGGAAAGTGATGGATGAAAAAGTGAGGGTTGAAATAAAGAAAATAATATGCTTAGTGAGAAAGTGATGTATCGAAAGCGCTTAGGGAAGATACTCACCATTACTGGCTAGAATAGTACCTACCCATCCATTTAGCCTAAATTACATCCCATAAAGTCCTACTTGATCTTACTTTTAGATATTCCTGGATTAGCAGAGTAATACACTTAGGGCAAGCATATGGGTCATTGCATGTTGCATGTGAATTAGTTTTGAGAGTGAGCATAATTGTATTCATATACCCATATATGTTATAATTTGAAAATTTGAGAGTGAAAAATGGTATCTCTCTTTCTGTGAGGGAACATGTTTGAGGAAAGATAGAATTCGTGTTGTACTTCTTGATTAGTTAATGTGCATGAGTTTGCTGTGGTTGTAGAGTAGATTCTTGAGGGTTGAGGTTCTTAACTTAGTTGTATGTGATTTTAATTATGTAAGATATAACATGCTCTATTTTAACTTTCCAAATCAGTCATTGTAGCATAGCCTCAACTTTAGTCGTGTTGCGTCGATTGGTGATGTGTGAGTCCTTCATGTGCATGAGATGTAATAGAGTTGTTCGAGGCCGAAAAAGGCTTTAAGTGTGGGGTAGTGATCTCGGGCATATTAACGTGCCTAAGTGATATTTATACTTGAGCTTTAGTCATGTTTTTACCTTAATTTAAGTATAATCTCATGTAATTTTTTGTATAATTTTGTGCATGGACTAACCAATGTGATTTGCTTTTTTTTTGTAGGTGAAATATGATCACGGGCAAAAATATATGCCCGAGATATGCTTTACGACTTAAATTAGTCTTGTTTATCTAAGATTATTGTATACATTTTCGTGTAATTTTAGATAAAGTAAAGATATGTGCTAACCAACATGATTAGCCTTTGTTTTGTAGGTTTTGATGACTTTTGAGCAACTAATCCATGAGTTGGTGAGGTAGAGGCTTGGAAACGGAATCAACACGCGAACGTCGGCAAAGTGGAGGCACAAAACAGCCCACCGGTGCGTTGACAAGGTGCCACGGCAGGCAGGAGGCACACAACAGCCCACCTGCATGTTGGCAACGTGCCACGGCAGGTGGCCTCCGCGACCAAGGGCTGCCAACGCGCTGCCCAGGCAGCGTGACACGATGCCAACGCGGCAGGGTGCTGCCCGAGCCAATTTCGGGTGATTTCCAGAGGGCCTCCGCGTTCATAGCATGTCACGGAGGCCGTGCTCCGCGATGCACTCCATGACACATTGCTTGTTATTCCGGAAAGGAGTCCTACTACTATAAATATCACACTTAGGTTTATTTTTCATAATTCAGACTTGGTGGAGCAAGGACGTGGGTCACAGGCAGTTGAGGGACGAAAAAGCTAAGGGTTTTTCTCTCTTTCTTTCTTCTTTTAATTAATTATTTGTATGATTAACACTTGTTTTAGGATGATTAATCCACAAATGAGTGGCTAATTCTCTTCCTTGCTGAGGTTATGAACAATGGTGATGAATTTTGATTATTGAATTGTATGTTTTTTCATCTTCTTCTTCTATGTTGTTCTATTAATTCTTGTTTCTACTGCATTAGTGTGTGGCCGACATTAATGTTCATCTAAAAAGTCCGATTTCACTCGAGAGAGCACGAAATTGGAAAGTTGTGAATTAATAGGGTATTGTTCTTAACTTGATTTGGGAAAATTGGGTTTTGATGTGCTTTCCTGATAGAAATATACTTGAAAGCCGTATTAGTCAATTTATGAACCGGAATTGTATTGTGAGGTCATAAATTGCATTTGATCACAGAAATGTAGACGGATGGTTTATGATTCTTAAGTGAGATTAAATACGAGAGTTTTAATCTCTTGGCTAATGTTCTTGGCTAGCAACTAGAAGAGAAGAATAACCGAATTATGATTATAATCAAGTTCATTACTTGTTCTTAACCTTGGCATGCTCATATCCATAGTTTCAATTCAAAGTAAATATTTGTTAATAGTTTTAGTATCTAATTTATAAACAAAAATTATTTAACTTTTGGTTACGTTGTTGTCAGCATATTTAGAAGTAAGATAGAATATAGTATACTTGAGCAATTTTACTTATCCAAGTCTCCTTGGTTCGATACTTGGCTTACTTAGCCACTTTATTACTTGTTTGACCACGTGCACTTGCGTGTCGGTTTTTAACCCTATAGCAAACCACCGGACAAAATATACTAAGGATAGGCTTAATATGTTGTTTAACGAACAAGAAGAAAGTTTTGAATGAAGTGTAAAGACATAGCATGATGTGCTCCTGAAGAAATCGGTTGTCGCACATGGCAGCGTGCCACCTAGGCTGAGTAGCTCTCTAGGCACTGTGCCACACTGGGCGTGTGCTCACGAGGTGATGACAACAAATGTGCTAGTACGCCAAGCCCTTTCCATGGATAGCATGTCTCTGCGCTGAGATACATGAAACGCTAGGGCTTCTTCGCGTCTAGGGTCATGCCACGCCCATCTAGCGCCCTTCCATGCCATGCCAAACTAGTGAACTTCAGCGACAAGGTCGTGCCATGCTGCCTGGTTGGCACGACTAGTATTGTGTCACGGAGGCACATGTCCACGGGCAAAATGTCATTATCTATAAATAGAGGACTTAGTTTATTTTATCATTTTTCATGTAATATTTTCTAGAAATTGAAGAGGAGAAAAGGGAGAACGACAAAAACTCTTCTAGGTTTCATTTTTCTTTATTTTTTCCACTCTTGTATTTCATGAATTCAAACTCAAAGATGAATTATTCTATTAGCAAGAGTGGCTAAAACCCTTTTCTTGGGTTGAGGCCACATAACATGATTGTTTTAGCCTAATTTCCATATGGTTCAATTTTTGATTATTGTTTGTCTTGCATTCTTACTTTTAATCATTTTGATGCTTGATCACCAGTAAAATGAATTTGTTATTCATAGGAAAACTAAAAAGAGAAAAACCTAGGTTAGAACAAAGAATATAAGAAGTGAGTTCAAGCCTTTAGAGCTGATTCATGGCTAGGATAGAAATATACCTAATTCACCTCGCTTTGTTATTTTATGGGAGATAGCTAGACGCCTAAGTTGGAATTGTCACATCCCTGCTCAATGATGTATTTCTGAGGCCAAGTTAGGTTAAATGATTAGAGGTTCAAAAGTCCATAACCAAGGGCATTAACCCTGTAAACCACTCCAGGTAGATAATTGCTTATGTATTAGGTTGTCACATCCCCGCTCAGCGATGTAGTTGGGAGGCTAATTCGATTACGTCTAGAGGCTTGAAAGTCCATGAACATTGCATTTATCTTGTGAGACAACAAATGAAATCAAACACTTGAACCATTGTGAATATTAGCTTTGCATGAATGTTTGACCTTGACCTGGATTCTTCTTCTTCTTATTTTTTGATTAAATTTGTGATCGTTGTTAGATTTAGAACAAACAATCATCAAATCTTGACAAATTAGTATTTTTTAATTTTGCAAAGTAATGATTGAACTTGTAATTCATTAAAAATCCAGTCCTTATGGATTCGACATCCATCTCTTAAAGAGTCACTATATTACTTAGCGCGACTACGCGCGCTTGCGCAAGCGCAGGAGCCTAGTCAAATTCTTGGAGCGTTGACAGGGACTCGCGATATTTGGTGAATTTCTTATTTTTGTGTTGTTTTATATTTTCTGAAGTGTTAAAAAACTTGGTCTTGGTCTATTAATTTTTAGGTAACAGGTTGGTCCTTACAACAAGCTGGAAAGGGATACAGAGCTTGTTGAACCATACCTTGAACTTGAAAGAAGGTTGAGACAACTGAGAAGGGAGAGTGCATCCCTATATCCCATTCAGCCGGTTCAACAGGATGAGGTTTCACCCGCAATAATGGCATCCAAGCCAGTGCTCTACGTGGAAATTCCATTCACGACGAATGTGACCTCTGTATCCGCAGATCGGATCCAGGAGGTCTATTCGAGTTAAAGAAGAACATGGTGAAGTTGTTGTACATGAGTAGACATTTTATAGGGATGACACATGAAGACCCACAACAACACTTGTAGAACTTTCTGGAGATCAATGACATTTTCGTCCCCACCGGAGTGTCGACTGACTAAGTGAGATTGACTTTTTTCCTATTTTCATTATTTGGAGAAGAAAAGAGGTGGTTGAAGGTAGAACCACCAAACTCCATCTCTACCGGGGACGCCCTAGTTAGGAAGTTCTTCATCAGATTCTTCTCCTCTGGCAAGACTACAAAGTTGAGATATGAAATCCTGAGTTTCAAGAAAAGGCCGAAGGAAAATCTTTAGTTGTCTTGGGAGAGATTCATGTCCTTGTTCAGAGACTATCCCCATCACTAGCAAAGCTATGAAGTGTTGGCCCATACTTTTGTGGAGAGTCTAGACCCACATTAGAAAATTTTCTAGAATTTATATCAAATAGGAAAGCACCGGAGAAGACTTATGACGAATTGTACACTCGTTTGAACATAATAGAACAGGGAAATCCAGAGTGGCATAGTGATGCATCCCGGGGAGTAGGTAAGAGTGTAGCTGGAGTGATAGAGGCTGACAACGTAAATGCATTAGCAGCCTAGTTGGCCTCTTTTCAGCATCAAATAATGGCTCCTTTCAACAGGTTGAACTTGGCACAACCGCAGGCACAGGTAAATACAGCACAACCAGCGGCTAGCTAGTGTGAGATATGTGGCAACAATGGGCGTGGTGTAGACTCTTGCGGGGAAAATGTAGAGTTAGTTACTTTTTTAGGGAATGTCTAGAGAGGTAAACAGAATTTTTAGAACTACTACAATTGAAACTGGCAGAATTACCCGAATTTCTCTTGGGGTAATAATCAAGAGCAAAGTCAGAGTTATCAACAACCGTAATAGCAGTACTAGGAGAAGAACAGACAGAATAGTGGCTAATCTAGCAAATTGAGCAGATGTTGCAGAAGATCATGGCCAATCATACTCATATGGAAGCCAACCAAGTAAAAATGGCAGCTCAGCTTAAAAATCTGCAGCTGGCCACTTGCAACTTGGAGAAGTAGATGGGTTAGTTGGCAGCTGCGCAGCATAATATACCACCAGGGGGTTTACCCAGTAATATAGATAAAAACCCACGACAGGTCATGGCCATCAGTTTTAGGAGTGTCAAACAGCTGGTTGATGCACCACAAAAAGAGAGGAAGAATGAGGTGTAGTCAGAGTTGGTCAGACCTAGTCCATCAGCAGACAAGAGCATAGAGAAGAAGGTTGCAGCAGAAAATTCACAACCAGCATTGCAGCCAATACAGAGACCACTACCACCTTTCTCATAAAGGCTCAAGATGAGCAAGAAGGATTCTTTTTTTAGAAGTTCTTTGATATTTTCAAAGAACCTCACATAAAGTTTCCTCTCATTGACCTTTTGTAGGGAATGCTCAAGTACGCTAAGTACTTGAAGGATGTGATGGCCAATAAGATGAGGCTGATGGATATCCAGATTGTAGCACTCACTGAGGAGTGCAGTTTCAGGGTAACGAGCAAGATGCCCAAAATGCTCAAAGACCCAGGGAGTTTTAACCTCCCCATAAAAATAAGTGGAAAAGAGGTGATGAGGGTCTTGAGTGATCTAGGGGCGGAAGTGAACTTGATGCCCCTATCTCTATTCAACACACTTGGTTTGGGAAAACCAAGGCGCATCAGAGTGATGTTGTAGCTAGATGACAAGTCAAAGGTGGCCCTAGAGGTGATTATTGAGGACTAGCTCATCAAAGTAGGTAAGTTTATCATACCTACTGATTTTATAATCCTAGAATTTGAGATTGATAATAAGGTACCTCTCATCTTGGTAAATCCGCTCTTGGCCACTAGAGGAGCGGTGATAGATGTTAGAGCTGGCACCCTGAAAATGAGGGTGAATGTTGAGGAGGAGATGTTTAGAGTATTCCAAGAAATCCAACCCCCACCACACTAAAGAGATCTTTGCATGATCAATGTACTGACAGAGGATGAGTGTGGGGTGGTTGATTCCAAAGGTCAACTTCTGAAGGATCTCTCAACAAAAGAGCCCCAGTTTGTTGTTGGTAATTTGCCAAAGAAGTTGGTGAGAGAGGTGATAGAAGTGAAGAGGGAAAGTGTGGAGGCTTTACCCTTGAAAGGTAAGAAGAAAAGGAGATGGTTCCCATAAGGGAATAAGTGTTTGAGAACATCCTTAAAAGGATGGTTCATGTCGTGCTATAACATAAAATTAGGCACTGCTTGCGAGGCAACCCAAGTGTACCATAGATATAATTTTTTCCTTTTTGTTTTTTTATTTAGATTAACTTCATCTTGTTTTTGTTTTTGGTTGAGCAAGCACAGGAAAGGGGGAAGTTTGAGTATCCTTAGAAGAAGAAGCTAAGAAGCATAGAAAAATACAAGCATAGGGTCGGTGACCCTGGTGATGCAAAATGGATGAAAATATGCTATTAGCTAGGACTAGAGGACTCAGGAAGTATCCCTAACCCTTGTTCTAATTTTAATTCATGCTTTGGGGACATAACATATTTTAAGTGTGGGATGAGGGAAATTTCAAAATTCTTTAGGTTGATTTCGGGTAAATGTGGTGCTTGGTATAATAATGTTTGATGAAAAACGTTTGAGTTGAGCACAGTCCACCCACCCTTTGGTTATTCTTTTTGGTTCTTTTTCAAAGGTTGGGGGCACTTTAAACCGATATTTTTTTTTATTTTGTATATAAATAACTGTTATAGCCCTAGTTAAGGACTTTTCCCGATGATGGATGGATGACAACTATCTTGAGGGAAAATGAGTCAATACGATTTTGTTTTTGAACCTGTAACTGATTGATTCCCTTGATGCTTTTGTTAAGTGCTATACATGTTTGTAAGAGGCATATATGTTTTAATTGTGAAGCATGTTAAGCAAAGATTATCATCCTATTTAAGACACCTAGGCTAAGGAATATGACTCTTTACGCTTATTGCTTAATTTTGAATTCATGTGATTAGCTGTGTTGAGAGTCTGCGTGGGTCTGTCTGGAATTAGACATGTGTCGTGAGTGTAAGGTTCTTTCTAAATTCCATGATATCATGTAATGTTTAGAACTTTCCTGGTGTATTTGCACTACTAAATGAGGGATGTTGAATGTAAGAGATCATGTAGGCATTTCTTTGAATAAGCCTATTTTCATCTATTGCTTTACCTACCCCATAACACATAATCCTAGTTAACCCTCTTAAGCCTTTAGCCTATTCTTTTTTAGCCACAATAAAAGCTTAATCCTCTTCTTTGAATAGACTTAAATTTGATCCAAAACTCCTAAGAGCTTAAGTGAAAATGCAAAAGAGCTAAAGGAGTAAAAATCTTGAAAGAAGGGAAATAGTGGTTGTGGAAGTTGAAGAAAGGAGTAGAGAAGAACAAAAGAAAATCAAAGTGTCTAATGTGTGATTAATCCCTATTAATAACATAAGTGTTCTCAAAGAATTGGGAAAACAAAAAGGATAGTTATACATGAAAAATCAAGGGGTGAAATAAAGAAAAGGATGTTCTTAATGCGAAATTAACGTATTAAAAGTTCTTAGGGAAGATAGTCACTATTATAAGCTAAAATAGTACCTATCCGCCCCTTAGCCTACATTACAACCCATAAAGTCCTACTTAATCTTACTTTTAGACATTCCTAGATTAACAAAGCAATACACTAAGGGCAAGCATATGGATCATTGCATGTTGCATGTGAATTAGCTTTGAGAGTGAGTGTTATTATATTCATATACCCATACATGTTATAATTTGAAAATTTGTGAGTGAGAATGGGTAACTCTCTTGTTGTAATGGCACATGTTTGAGGAAAGATAGAATTCATATTGGACTTCTTGAATCGTTAATGTGCATGAATTTGCTGTGGTGGTAGAGTCGATTCTTGATTCTAGGAGGTCTTAACTTAGTTGTATGTGATTTTAATTGTGCAATATATAACATGTTCTATTTGAACTTTCCATCTATATCAGTCATTGTACCTTAGCCTTAACTTGAGTCGTCTTGCATTAATCGGTGATGTGTGCGTCCTTTGTGTGCATGAGATGTAATAGAGTTATTATGAGGATGAACAAGGCTTTAAGTTTGGGGTAGTGATGTTGGGCATATTTACGTGACCAAGTGATATTTACACCCGAGCTTTTGTCGTGTTTTTACCTTAATCTAACTATAATCGTATGTAATTTTGTCTATAATTTTATGCATGGACTAATAGTGTGATTAGCTCATTTTTATAGGTGAAATATACTAAGGATGGGATTAATATGATGTTTAATGAACAAGAAGAAAGTTTGAAATGATGTTTAAAGAGATAGCAAGAAGTGAGCTTGAAGAAATTGGTTGTCGCACAAGGAAGTGTTGCACGTCGGCTGAGTAGCGCGCTAGGCGCCGTGCCACGCTGGGTGTGTGTGTAAGAGATGCTGCCAACTAGTGTGCCAGTGTGCCAGTGCACCAAGCCCGTGCCACGCTTGGCATGTCTCTGCACCGAGCTCCGTGTCACACTGGGGCTTCTAAACATCCAGGGTTGTGCCATGCCCGTCCAACGCCTTACCATGCCATGCCAAACCAGTGAACATCCGTGACAAGGTCATGCCATGAAGGCACAAGTCCACGGGCAAAATGTCAATGTCTATAAATAGAGGACTTAGTTTATTTTATCATTAACACGTAATATTTTCTGGAAACTGAAGAGGTGCAAAGGGAGAACGATGGAAACTCTTCTAGGGTTCATTTTTCTTTTTTTTTTTCCACTCTTGAATTTCATTTATTCAAACTCAAAGATGAATTCTTGTATTAGCATGATTGGCTAAAACTCTTTTTTTGGGGTTGAGGCCACATAACATGATTGTTTTAGCCTAATTTCCATATGGTTGAAGTTTTCATTGTTGTTTGTCTTGCATTCTTGCTTTTAATCATTTTGATGCTTGATCACCATTAAATTTTATTGGTTATTCTTAGGCAAACTCGAAAGAGAAAAACTTAAATTAGAACTAAGAATGTAAAAAGTGAGTTCAAGCCTCAAGGGTTGATTCGGGGTTAGGATAGAAATATACCTAATTCTCCTCGTTTCGTTATTAAACGGGAAGATAGCTAGACGCCTAAGTTGGAATTGTCACATCCCCGCTCAACGATGTAGTTTCGAAGCCAAGTTAGGATAAATGGTTAGAGGTTCGAAAGTCCATAATCAAGGGAATTAACTCTGTAAACCTCTCCACATAGATAATTGTTTATAAATTAGGTTGTCACAACCCCGCTCAATGATGTAGTTGTGAGGCTAGTTCGATTATTTTTAGAGGCTTTCATTTATCTGGTGAGACAAAAAATGAAAGAAAACACTTAAATTATTATGAATATTAGCTTTGCATGAATTTTTGGCCTTAACCCTAGATTCTTCTTATTATTGTTTTCCGATTAAATTTGTGATTGCTATTAGATTTAGAAAAAAACAATCTTCAAATCTTGACAAACAAGTAGTTTTTAGTTTTGCAAAGTAATACTTGAACTTGTAATTCACTAAAAATCTAGTCCCTGTGGGTTTGACATCCGGGCTCTTAAAGAGTCACTATTATTACTTGCATGATCGTGTGTGCTTACACATATGCCGTAGCACAGTCAGTTATATGTCGATTATAGGCTCTCCTACGGACTAGTACAGTCAAGGTTCTTAGTCCAGTCCATACTTTTAGATTTCAATCTATTTGTCACGACCTGAGTTGGGACCCTAGATCGAGATATGAGACCCAAAACCACGAATAGATCCAAGTCAACCCATCGCATGAACCTAGCAATTAAAGAGCACATATATAATGCAGAAAGTGATAACTTAAACATGAATAAGCGGATGTCTAAACGACATGAACATAATTCAAGCGATAATGTCACAATGCTAAATCTCAAAGCTGAACATACAAGTCTATCTGATGAGATGCTGGGACAAGCCCCCAACTATCTCCAAGACTAAAACTTAATTGAAAAAACAACTGAATTGATAGATTTCCTCGGATGATGAGGACTCACCCAAGACAAGGCTAAACTAGGCTGAGAGAGAAATGAGCTATCAGCTATACTGAGCTGGATCACCTGAACCTATATCATGAAGTGATATGTCATAGAGTATACAGTCAACATTGACTGTACTGAGTATGCAAGATAAGTAAAAACATTCTTAGTGAATATGTAATACCCTTGAAGTTCCTAAGACTAGACTCGAGAGTTGAAAGGGTGTTCAGCAAAAAAATTGGAAAATATATCTCAGGAACTCATGGAACAAGTTGTAGGAATGACCAATGGGTCATAGGATGGAGCCATTTTTTAAGATAGTGCGGGTTAGGTTGGATGGTACAAGTCATGGTACGACCCATTGTTACAAACCACGGGTCATTGGTAGGCGGTCGTTAGAAGTTGAAGGAGTCGAACTGGTGAGTTACAGGAGAAAAACACCAGTCTTAGGTTAGGGGTACAACTCGTGGTCAGGAGTCATGGTAGGTAAGGTGGGTTTTTAGGTAATGATCTGACGATTGAAGGTATGACTAGTAGTAAGAACCTATGAGCCGTTGGTTGGACCTGTGGAAGACTCCAAAAACTCAGAGATGAAGCAGTGACAACAATAGAAGGAACCCACGAGTCATGGGATCAGGGTACGACTTGTGGAGTGAGTCATTTCTTCGATAGTGAACAGTTTTTCTATGAATTTAATGAAGGCATTTCCATAATTTCTAAGCTCCTAAGCCCTAACCTACATTGTTTTAAGCTCCATTAGGAGGATTTTAAGTGGGTTTAGCCTATTCTAACCTATTCCAACCCTATGCATGCAAGATTAGAGAATCCCAAAGGAGATTAAGTCTAGAATTCTTCAAGTTCTTCTCTAAATCTCTTGGGCTTTCAAGGAAGGGTGTAGAATCAGATTACTCAGGTATGTAAGGTCATGAATGAGAGTTTCCCTTCACTCTCATACCCAAATCCCATCTCAAGTTCATGAATTCACATGTATGATGCTATGGGGTCTTAAGCCAATTCTATGAAATTCTCTATGATTAATTCATGGGTCAGTTCCCTTCATGTTTTAAATGATGTTTTAAGATTCACGGGAAAGTTTTGTACTGATTTTAATTATAATTCATGATTTAAAGTTTTACGAACATAATATCCAATTATGTAAGTTTCATGAAAAGTTGAGTTTATGATTTATGCTTCCAAGTATGATAAAATTTCTAGCATGTATAAATGTTTACAAATTACATATGATTATATTTATGATTTTTCTTATGATGTATATCTCATGCAAGCATGATGTTAATATTTCGGCAAGCCCGCTTAAGTCAAGAAAGATTTCATGATTTAGCCAAGGCTAAAAAGATTAGTTATCTCATGTATTGGAGTCAACACTCCCTATATGATAAGATTCAAGTTAGGTTTTAGTCAATTATTATATGAGAATTATACATGTTTTGGGAGTAGTTTCAAGCACCAAGTAGTCTTGGGGCTCCAAGGTCCCTAGTCTCATGAACTACACGCCAATCTAGGTATACTCTAGGGCCTGTCAAGAGAGCATTTCCCCCGACCCAAGGGTCCTCCATGATATCACACCTTACTTAATCCTTTACCCTGGCTTAGGAAGGCTCTGCTCCACGTGGGAAAGATTTGGGATCATCATGAGCTTATACATGGTGGTTGTTGATTAAGATGAGTCTCTCATTGTCTCTTATGATTTCAGTAATGCATGTCTTATAAGATATTATATCATGTTTTTATCAGGTTTGATCAAAGGATTTATTCATGAGTTTTACCTATGATTTCAGATATAGCACTCCATATGCACTTACTTCAGTTTATGTTTACTCATGCTTTCAGATATCAACATACAACCTTTACTATTAGAATTTTATGATGTTATGATTTAAGTTATGCATGATTCAGTTTTACTACTTACCCTGTTTTACTTACCTTGCATACTTACTACATTCCAAGTATTGACCGCATACTCTATGCTATATCATTTCATGAAACAGGCTTAGACATTCAGATTCAGTCTCGTCGCTTGCTAGTTTCCAAAGTTCAGCTCAGACAACTTGTTGGTGAGTCCTCATCCTTGGAGGACTTTCAGTTAGTTGAGTTGTTGTCATTTTCAGTTTCAAACTTGTAGTGAGCTAGTTGCGGATGTTTTTCCATCAGCTCGTCAGTATGTTAGAGGTTTTTTAGACATAGTTTGTATATCCAACTCCGAATTTAGTGTTTTAAGTTTTCTGTTGTTTAAATATTTTACTATTCAGGGTTCCACTGTTTTAGAATTTATTCTTCCACTTTATTCATGTTGAGCTTCAGTTTGTCATGTTCATGCCATGGGTCAACTTGAAGCCATTTATGGTTCTAGGTTCCGTGTATAGATCTAGGCCTATGTTCGGGTCATGACAAACTTGGTATCACAGCAAAGGTGAAGTGTATCCTAGGTTGTCTAAAAACCACGTTAAATAGGGTCTTTTTCATGGGTGTGAAGCGCGCTACATTTATGAAGAAGAGGATATGAAACATTTTAGGAAATTTCCCTTCTTTCATGATCTATGTCATGCGATAAAGTATCTCTCTATCTTTATAACTCGTGCTATACGCGTTTGTAGAATCATGCCTCCCTAATGAGTTAACGGAAAAAGGAATGGAAATAGAAGCAACTACCACGAGAATGGCAATGGAGATGGACATCAGCATGCCCCACCAGCTCAGCAGATCATGTGCCCGAGTAGGTCTTTCATGCTGAGTTTAGGGCAGCATTTTAGATGTTGGCCCAGGCTTTGACCGCTCAAGTTAACCAGCAGGTGGTGGCCCATGTTCCATAGAATAGGAGCACAGCGGTAGCTCGATTTTAGAATTTCCTCAAGATGAATCCCCCTGAGTTTTAATACCCCAAAAGTCCCTAATATAAGACTTGTGAGTTGAAACTGAGGAAACAGGAAAATTCGCACCAGGTCACAGAATGACCCGTCAAGTGACCCGTGAAGTCACTTGATGGATCATTGAGTTGTCCGTTAGATCTTGTGGAGTTGGTTGTGGAAGAAGTCTCCTCGATCAGGATGGGTCAAGGAACGACTCATCTCTTGACTTAATGAATCACGGTGTCTCTCGTTAGGTGCGAGAGGGAGGCACTAGCAGTGGTTACAACGGAAGAAGGGACGAGTCATCGTGCACCTGACGACTCGTCAAATGGCCCGTGGGATAGAGAAAGATCAGTAAGGGAAGATTTTTCCAGTGTTGACAACAAGTAGACATGATGAGTCATACAGTGATGGAACGACTTGTCCAGTCCCTTGTCAGGACGGGCAGTGTTAATTTTCCTGCATTTTTTCAAGGATATTTTCGTAAAATCCTATGCTTCTAACTTCTAAACTACGCCGTTTTGAGTATCATATGGGACATTTTTAAGGGTTCCTCTTAGCCTAATCCCTCATTCAATTTAAGAAAACACTCTCAAACTCTTCTTCCTCTTCTCTCTCGAGGCTCAAGGATCACCTAGGGTTTTCTTCAAGGGCTTCAAGATTCAAGCTCCAGTGGAGGATTTCGTCAAGCCAGGTATGTGGGACTTCAAAAAGGATTTCCTTTCATCCTTATGCCCCAAATTTATTTTAAAACATAATTCCTTGATTTTCTAGAAAAGCATGCCTTAGGGTTTAAATTTATGCATGAATTCTCACATGTTCACAACGGGTTCCAGGACTCTCAGGATATGTAGCTATATGTGGTTATGAAAAGGCTCCCAAATTCATGATTTATGTATGTGATGCAATAGTAGTATTCTTTTCTAGACTTTCACCATGAATTAACATTATTTATGAGATATGTTCCTTATGAAATATCTACAAGATTTTGTAATGAATTCAATGTATAATTATAAAGTATGGTTTGAACCATGAGTTTCATAAATCTAGAAAATATGATCTTCGTATAAATGTTAAAGCATGACTAGAACCTGTGGGTTTTCTTTTGTGAATATGAAACATGTACATGTTATTACAATGATTTTGATCTATGTTAAAGTATGACTTAAACCCATGAATTTTCATAAATATTGAATACATGATTTATACTACGATTTTGGGTCTATAATGTTATGAATTTCGAGGATAGAAGCATGATAATCATCTTTCAGACTTTTGGGCCTCTTGATAGTAGAAAGTAGCCTTGATCAGACTCTAATAAATTCATTACATTGTGATTAGTTGAACACTCAGTTCTTTGATTAGCTGAATTAGCCTAGACTAGATGAATGATGTCTGATCGACGTCTTTCATGTGAATGTATAACTGAAATTTTCAATAGCAGAGAATGTTTCCCTTAGCTCAGTCAGGGATTCTCACTAGCAGAGAATGTTCCCCTTAGCTCACTTAGGGATTCTCAATAGAAGAAAATATTTCCCTTAGCTTAGTCAAGGATTCTCAATAGTAGAGAATGTATACCTTAGTTCAGTTAGGGATTCTCAATAGTAGAGAACATCTCCCTTAGTTTACGATTTTAGTTTTAGATCAACTCCGTATAGTCTCAAACATCAGTTCAAATCAGTCTTAGCAGAATTCACTCTCAATTGCCAACAGATAGTCAGTACAGTGTATGACATCAGTTACAGTTCAGTTCTAAGTATATGTACATGAACCTTATGCATAAGTTTGATTATGCTTCATTAAATGTTTTCAAATAAAAGCATCATGTCAATATTTATGTATCTCAGATAGGGTTCATGTATTTCAGTTCAATTTTCTTTTGTGAGTATTTAGTTTACTTCCTTCTAGTATACTTGCATGTTTTAGCTTCTTTACATTTCCCGCATACTCGGTACATTCCAAGTACTAACCGCACACTTTATGTTCTATATCATTTTATGATATAGATTCAGGTTTCTAGACTCAGCCCCCCAGTTAGACACGCTCTATTCCTACCTCAATTGTAAGTGGTAAGTCCTCATCTACCGAGAAAAAGAATTATGATTTTTTTTCTATTTTAGTTTTATTTTTTAGACTTTAGGAGTTAGCTGGGTACTTGTCCCAGTAGCTCATCAGTGTAGCAGAGGCTTTCAGACATTTGTAGATAGATTCAGCTTATGTTTCAGTATTTTATAATAGACTATGTTCATGTGTTGTTGATTAGACTCTTTCAATTAGCTTCCACTCAGTTATGATTATGTTAGTTGTTATGTTGTATATCTTGTGTTATGATTATACCATGGGTTAACTTGGAGCCTCTCGGGGTTCCTTGTCCTGTGTTAAAGTTAGGGGTAAACTCGAGTCGGGGAATTGGAGTAGTCCCCATAGGTTGGAATGAGTGTATGACTGCCTTTATGGACAGGTTTTTCCCTAGAGATTTGCAGGAGGCAAAGGCGGTAGAGTTCCTCAACTTGAGGCTAAACAGCATGACTGTCCAAAAATATGCGTTGGAGTTTACCCGATTTTCCATGTATGCAGCAGAGATTGTAGCCGACCAGAGGGCTCGTGTGAGCAGGTTTGCGAACAGAGTGGCAGACTCCTTGGTCAAGGAGTGCAGGACCTCCATGCTACACAAAGACATGGACTTTTCACATTTGGTGATATATGCCTAACAAATAGAGGCGGAACGGGTGAAATAAAATGAGAGAGAGGCCAAGAAGGCTAGAATAGGAGATTCAGAGTTCTCCCATTAGTGGTCGAGTGGTGGACACCGCTCACGCTCCTAGAAGAGATCATCTGCCCCAGCACCTTCAAAAGCTAGTGTTCCATACAAAACTAGGGGTAAGGGAGATTACCTATCCATCTTGTAAGAACTGTGGAAAGGACCATTTGGGAGAATGTATGGCTGGCTTAGACACTTGTTTTTGGTGTGGAATGTTGGGCCATAAGCACAGAGATTACGCAACAGTTAAGCGGAGCAAGAGTAGAGCCCCCAGCCACCTCTTTAGTAGATCCAATAGCCCGCCCTTTCAGCTGGGTGCATCATCTAGTGCAGGTGGCGAACAAAGTCAAAACCGCTCCTACACCTTTTTAGCACATTAGGATATTGGCATATCACTAGAAGTAGTCACAAGTACGTTACAAATTATTACCATTACTCTTGGCATGTTTCTATCCCCAGAACCGCATTATTTAATAGAAAATCTTGTGACGTTTGTTGAGAGGAGATTGTCAATGTACGGTGTGAAATAGCTATAAGTATGAGGCTTACAGTGAATTCTAGGGGTGGAGGAGAATTTAAGAGTTAGTGGTTTATCCCCAACCTTAAGAAAGATTTAGGAGCCTTAGAACGATGGCTTTAAGCTAAGGGGGAGATGGTGAGTCTATGAGACAAGTCGAATCTTGAGTATACTAGTAGGGAGTCCCAGCCTTAACAACCATGGTATGTCAATCCCTACAGGTTCAGATAATTCCTCTGATGTTTCAGTGGATGCTATACTCTATCCATTCTTATGTCCAGACTTCAAGAATTTCTAGATAACTGCGTTAGACAATGATACCAGTCTTACTATACGAATCCTTAAGGCTCATCATCATGTCATAAACTAGCTATGTGTGTTAACTCATGTCTTCCGGTATGCTTAGCCCTCGAACTTAGTGTTATACCTCGATAGCCCAAAGTTCAGACCCGGGAGTTAAAATGGAGAAAACAGGATTTTCTGAACCAGGTCACAGAACAGGTCATCATGTGACTTGTTAGGTTACCCATGAGTCATTAAGTGACTCACGGTGAGGGGTGTTGACTTACTTGGAAAATTCAGAGTTGGGGTGACCATGGTTGTGACCAAGAGTCGTGGTTAGCTCCACTAGTCGCCAGGTCACCTATGGTCAAGAGAAGAAGGTAAAGGTTGGGCGGTGGTGCACACGATGATTGGTAACCACGAGTAGTGGTTTGGCACCATTCGTCAAGTTTTTCATGGTCAGAAGTTGAGCCCACCTTGAGGTTTTGGACAGTGGAGGTGACGAGTGGTGGTCACCAGTAATGAGTCGTTAGGTCCCTCATGGGGACCCCTTGAAGAAAAATGTTAGGGGACTTCACAACAACTGATGAAAGTTCGTTCCCCTGTTAATGACTCATCTAGACCGTCATGGAGACTAAGAGTCAGTTATTTCCTACAAAATTAGTAAGGGATTTTCTATAATTCCTATGATCCTAAGGCCTAAGCTACGTCGTTGTAAGCTACGAATAGTGAATATTAAGAGGGATAAATTTTTTCTAGGCCATTCTTACTCATGTATGCAAACTTAGAGAGCTAGAGAGGTGATCAAGCTTAATCTCTTCAAGATTTTTCTTCAATTCTTCATTGGGCAATCAAGGGAGTGGTGAAATCAGTCCATCTCAGTTATGTAAGGCTATGAATGGGTGAATTTGTTCACACCCATGCCCAATCCCTCTCTAATTCATGAAAATCTATGTGTTTATCCTATGGGGTTTTAACCCAATGCATGAATTTTCTTATTTTCTACATGGATATGATCCAAGTGTGTTTCTACTATTGAATTATGATTCATGAGCAAGTTTCACATTGTTTGCAATTATAATCATGTTTTCAAGCTTTATGACTTAAAATGCCCTTTCATGAAAAGTTCATGAAAGTTGAGATTTATGATGAATGTTCAAGATGATGAGATATTAATGATGAAAAGTATGTTTTCAAGTTACCATTGTCTATGTTCATGTTTTTCAAGTGAATTAAGTATCTTCAAGCATGTTTAAATATTTGGCAAGCCCATATATTCAAGTATGATTATGATTTCAAGTTGATTAGCTTACCATATGGTTTTGGAGTCAAGACTCCCAATTATGTTCAGATTGTGATATGGTTTGAGTTAAGGCTCCTCATGTATGATTCAGATTTATATATATTCACGATTATTCAGCTTCGTCAATAGACGATGGTCAACTTCATTAAAAATGATTGAGAGTATATGCATGTTTTTAGGCATAGTTTCTAGCACCGAGTAGGCTAAGGGTCTGTCAACCCTATGCCGTAAAACTACACACCAACGTAGGTATGACCAGATTACTTTGGGACCTCCCTTGTCAGGTATCCCCTGCTCCCAATTGGACTTGAGCTTGATATCGATATCATGATAGCGTCCTTAGTCCTGATAAGGCTTTGGATAGCTGTTCCCACTTGTGTGTGTTAGTCGGGACCATGTAAGCTCTTTCGTGGTAATGTCGGTTATATTACGAGTCTCCCATTATTCCACATGATTTCAGTTATGCACGTTTATCAATTATGATATATATATATATGATCTAAAGAATGTTTTACCCAATGTATGGTCTTACTTATGATTATCAGATTTCAACTTTTGGTCATTCTATTCAGTTACGATGTTCAATTATGTTCAGATCATGATTTCAGAAAATAGTATGCAAGCTCTACTCTCAGACTCTCATCTTGATGTTGTTTTATATCATGCATGTTTAAATGATTTTACCTACCTTGCATACTCGGTACATCCACATACTGACCGCATACTCTAGGCTGTGTCGTTTTGTGATATAGGCTTCGATCTTCAGACTCAGGCTCATCACTAGCTAGCTTCCAGAATTAGCATTCAGTCTCTATTGTTGAGTCCTCATCAGTTGAGGTCCCCTTTTCTATTCAGTTATGTTTACGTATTTTCAATTTCAGATTTAGAGAGTTAGTTGGGTCTTGTCCCATCAACTCATCAAATGTAGAGGCTTTTCAGACAATAGACTGTATTCAGCTTCAGAATTGGGTTGTATATTCAGATTGTCATTTTGCGTTCAAACTTTTTCCATTTTATTTATGTTAAGTCTTCCTCTTTACTTGATTGATTTTGATGTATGTTCATTCCATGGGTCGACTTGGAGTCTCCCGGGTCTCCTCGTCCCGTGTCTCTATTCGGGCCTATGTTTTGGTTGTGACAAACTTGGTATCAGAGCAATAGGTTTGAAGTGTCCTAGGGTGTCTGAAAGCCACGTTAAGTGGAGTATTTTTTATGGGTGTGAAGTGCGCCACACTTATGACGAAGAGGCTATGAGACATTCAGGAAATGTTCCCTTCTTTCATGATCTATGTCGTGTGGTGAAATGTCTCTTATCCTTCTAACTGATGTTATTTTTGATTGAAGAATTATGCCTTCCCATAGAGTTAACCGTAGAAGGAATTGAAATGGAAATGGCCACGAGGATGGCAATGGGGACGGGCACCAACAAGCCCCACCAGTCCATGAGCACCATGCACTGGAATTTGTTGCCCTCGCTGAATTCAGGGAAGCTATTCAGATGCTAGCACAGGCCTTGACCACCTAGGTCAACCGTCAGGCAGTGGCACATATCTGGCAGAACAGGAATGCAGCGGCAGCATGAATCAGAGATTTCCTAAGGATGAACCCACCAAAGTTTCTTGGATCAAAGGTGGACGAGGATTCACATGAGTTTATTGATGAGATTTTAAAGATCACCCAAGTCATGGGGGTGAATGGAGAATAGTGTGATGATTTGGACTCATATCAGTTGAAGGGGGTTGCACACATTTGGTTTAAATAGTGGAAGGATAGTAGGGCAACAGGAGCAGGACCTATCAGTTGGGAGGAGTTTCACGTCGCTTTTCTAGATCGGTTCTTTACTCGTGAGATGAGGGAATTGAAGGTGTCCGAGTTCGTGAATCTAAAAAAAGGGAAGATAACAGTGCAGGAATATGCTTTTGAGTTCACTCATCTGTCAAAGTATGCCCCAGAGTTAGTGGTTGATCAGAGGGTGCGAGTGAGCAGGTTTGTTCATGGGGTAGCGGACTATCTAGACAAGGATTGTAGAACCAAAATGCTCCATTAGGATATGGATTTCCTTTGAATAGTCTTGTATGCCCAGTAGATGGAGGCAGCGCATCTGAGGGAGAGAGAGAGGCCAAGAGGGCCAGGACAGACAGCTATTGATTCTCTCAGCCGAGACAAGGTGGTGGGCACCGACAACATACCCACAAGAGATCTTCAGCCCCAACATCTCTAGTGATGAGTGTGCCATCCAGACCTAGGCACGACCAAAGAGGACGAGCATCAGGCTCTAGGGGAAAGAGCAACAGGATTGCAGATTCTAGTATCCCAGTTTGTGGTAGGTGTGGCTGGGGACACACGGGTTAGTGTTTGATGGGTACAGGTGCTTGCTTCGGGTGCGGGAATCCTGGACACATGCTCAAAGATTGCTAGTAGCTAGATAGGGCAATGATAGAGGCCGAGGCCCAGCTTTCAGTTTAGCAGCTCTAAAAGACCACCTATCTTAGTTGGGTGCATCTACTAGCACAGGTGGCCATCAGCGCCAAAATAGATTTTATGCTTTAGCATCCCGCTAGGAGCAGGAGGTCTCCCACGATGTAGTCACTAGTATGTTGCAAGTTTTCCATCTTGATGTATATGCTTTGTTAGATCTATGGGCTACCTTGTCTTTTGTGACACCTTATGTGGCTAGTAGTTTCGGAGTCAGTCTCAAAATCTTTTAAGAACCCTTCTCAGTCTCTACTCCAATAGGTGAATCAGTTGTAGCTTGACGGGTGTATAGGAGTTTCCCAGTAACAGTCCTTCAGAAAGTCACCTCAGTAGATCTAGTAGAGTTAGCCATGACTGATTTTGATGTTATCCTCGACATGGATTGGCTATTTTCATGTTATGCCTTAGTTAATTATAGAACCCAAGCAGTAGAATTAAGATTTCTAGGTGAGCCAGTGTTACACCCTATAAGTTTCTATCATTTAACTGCTACGTTCGTACATATGTTGAGAGTTTAGGATTACGACGATGCAGAAAAAGGCCCAGGGATGAGTATACGAACATGGCATCGAGCAAGCAGGAGGCCGGGGCCAGGGGCTAGGCGCCTTAGGTGTCGCGCTGTTCCAGCCTGTATGGCGCTAGGTCCATAGCAGCGCAGTGCGCAGCACGCCCCAGTGTTGTGCTATGGCCGGCGTGCAGCATACCCAGTGCGGTGCTATGGCCGGCGCGCGGCACACCCTGGATTTGTGTGATGGGTGGCGCGCCGCGCCCCCCTTACCACCACCCATAATATATATATATAAGACCTCCCTTCATTCAAATTCATTTCCCAATTATATCATTCGGCCAGAGAGAGTATACTTTGAGGTTTTCGATAGTTTTTTGTTCGATTACGCTACTAAACGCCGTCCTATCTCAAATTAACATCAGGTATTGAATTCTAACCCTGGAGGGAGCATTACTAAGGAGTTATTTTCTCAAAATACACTCGGCAAATTGGAACTCTGCCGAGTAAAAGTTGTCAGAATTGCTCCAAACTGATTCCCAAACGATCGCAGGAATCAAGTAAGCATTTCTCCATTTTGAACCCTCGAGAAAATATAAGTTTTCGATCGTATTGTACGTAGTTGTATTATTGTTGCTATTAATATCAAAAGTTATCCTTTTACACCAAATTTAGTATTGAAATTCATCTCATTCTCCTAGTATAACGGTTACAGCTGAAGAGAGATGGCGAATACAAGTTGAAACTCTTCAGTTATTTAGGAAACGACAAGTGAGGTATGTAAGGCTTAACCCTAGGCATGTATACTCTTCGTGCAATGTTACGACTTATGTTCCAGAACAGAAATGATGATTTCATATGTTTTAGATAGCTGCTACCATTAGATTGTGATTAGACATGTTGTGATTAGCTGTTGCTGGTATATAGAGATCAGACACGTTGTGATTAGCTATTATCCGTAGTTACGGTTACATAAGTTTTGGCTAGATGTTAGAAAATGTACATGGATTTCATAGCATTATTCCTTGTTGAACAGGAGCATGTTAAGTGTGACACGCGCCAGAAGCGTCACAGGAATTTTTCTATTCTCCAGTTCATTGTGTTAGTAGAATTCTATGTTTGTTGCCAGGTTTAGATCTTAGGAGCTCGTGAGGGTTATGGAGCCTAAGTTGAGTAGCATGGGCATAGTTAGGTGGTTTAACTACCAGTTTGGGGCCTGTATTGTCAGGAAAGCATGCCTAGAGGCCATTGGTGCATCCCTACGCCCCAGGGCAAGAAAATTAGATTGGAAGGCCATGTTTTAGAGTCAGCAGCCTAAGGTTGTCTAGTGAACTGAGTGATAGCCTGTCACCCTATTAGTTATTACCATTGATTGTCAGTCTTAATGGGCTTCGTAGTTATCACACAAGTCGCCCAGGAAGCCAGCCTAGTCATCTAGGTCGAATAGACCCTTGGGTACCTTAAGGATGGGGACTTTATCAGTACTTAGAGGTTGGGCTAGTACCCCAGCCGGTTCCTATCACCCACAGGTTCCCAGGAATGGTTAGGTCTATATAAAGTTGTCTATAAGGTTAAGAATCACCCAGAAAAGTAATATAAGATCTTATTAGACCAAGATGAGGCCTAAGACACTAGTAAGTACCATGTTAGTATAGTTCTTCCCACAGGATAAGGATGTCAGTAAACTTCCTATGTAGGTTTAGGGGCCGATCGCTCAAAAGCATGTTTGGCCAGTACCAGTCGTACAATTGTCCTAAGTACAGGAACTGAGTAGTTAGTTATTCATGACCCTGTAGTTATTATGAGCTATAGGTGTCTAAGCAGGACATATAGAGAGTTGTGTTGGACCACTCCATCTCTCTCCTTATTTAGTCCAGACTATTAGAGATCATGATCACTATAAGAATCCTCTGATTAGATATAGGTGCACGACATGCTTGTTAGTAGCTTTACAGATTATCTTAAGGGGCGAGCAGTGGTGGCGTTAGGCCCAAAAGGCCAGTTACACCTTTAGAGTAGCTAGATTGAGATGTTAGTACAACCCCTTGATTGGGGTTGCCCTCACTTAGGAGCCATCCATGACCACCCCAGGGTTACTAGTTATGTCGATGCCCAGGAGGGGCTAGATGATGTCGCTCCGAGGAGAGTGATCTTGGGCAGATTTATATGCCCAAGTGATACTCAAAAGTATCATTTTCGGCTTGTTTATCTATCAATGTGTATACATTTTCATGTAATAGGCAATAAAATGTGAATTTATACTAACCAACATGATTAGCATTGTTTTGCAGTTAAAATGTGATTTCGGGAAGCTAAAATGCATGTTGGATGATATCGGAGTTGGACTTGGATGCGAGCAAGGGAAAGGCATTGGACAGCATGAAATAAAGGGGCTCCGCGATGGAGCCGTGTCACGCTGCCATCGCGGAGGCATTCTGCCTGGATGGGGAAAATTCACCAAAATTCCAGTGGAGGTCCGCGTTTGCTCCGTGGCACGGAGCCAGTGCTCCGCGATGCACGCCGTGCTACGTTGAGCCTGAATTCTCGGACCCCCAGTTCCAGTGAGGGTCCGTGTTCATGGCGTGTCACGGAGGCATTGCTTCGCGATGCACTCCGTGACACGTTGCTCATTATTCCGGGAAAAATTCCCAGCAGTATAAATAGAACACTTAAGTTCATTTTTCATAATTCTGACTTGGTGGAGCAAGGACGTGGGTTACAGGCAGTTGAGGGACGAAAAGTTCAGGGTTTTTTCTCTCTTTCTTTCTTCTTTAATTCAATTGCTTGTATGATTAACACTCATTTTAAGATGTTTAATCCACAAATGAGTGGCTAATTCATCTCCTTGCTGAGGTTATGAACAATTGTGATGAAATTTCATTATTGATTCTATGGTTTTCATCTTTTCTTCCATGTTGTTCTATTAATTCTTGTTCTTACTGCATTGGTGTGTGGCCTACATTAATGTACATCTAAAAAGTCCGGTTTCACTCGAGAGATCACGAAATTGGAATGTTGTGAATTAATAGGATATGTTCTTTACTTGATTTGGGAAAATTGGGTCTTGATTTGCTTTCAGGATAGAAATATACCTGAAAGTCGTATTAGTCAATTTAGGAACCGGAATCGTATGGCTAGGACATGAATTGCATTTGATCACAGAAATGTAGACGGATGGTTCATGATTCTTAAGTGAGGTTAAATACGAGAGTTTTAATCTCTTGGCAAATGTTCTTGGCTAGCAACAGGAAGAAAAGATTAACCAAATTATGATGATAATCAATTTCATTACATGTTCGTTTAACCTTAGCATGCTCTTATTCATAGTTCAGATTCAAAGTAGATAACTGTTCTTAGTTTTAGTATAAAAATTCATAAAACAAACTATCAACTTTTTGGTTACATTGTTGTCTGCATTTTCAGAAGTAAATTATAGTATACTTGAGCAAATTGTACTTAATCCAAGTCTCTGTGGGATCGATACTTGGCTTACTAAAGCCACTTACTACTTGTTCGACCACGTGCACTTGCGTGTTTTTTGTATACCCACAAACACCCGAACAAGTTTTTGGCGCCGTTGCCGGGGACTTGGCAATTGGTGAATTTATTTTAAGTGTTAATTTACTGTATTTTTTTATTTTTTCTTAAGTGTTGACAACTTGGTCTTAGCATGTATTTTGCAGACTTAATTGCTGTGAACACTGGCAAGAGACAAGGAGCTGGTGGAATCTTATATAGAGCCTGAAAGAATATTTCACAATAACCGAAGAGAAGCTCTACAAAGAAAGCTGCAGTTGCTCAGACAGACGATCATGGAGCAACAACAGAATCCACCGGTAGTAAGGGCAGTGTTAGTGCCCGAAGAAGCAGCAGCACGGCCGATTCGCGAGGTGGCAATCCCATATGCCTATAATGTTACATCAAGTATCCGCAAACCAAAGCCTGGAGGGAGATTTGAACTCAAACAAAATATGGTGCAGTTGTTGCACACAAGCGGGCAATTTACCAGTCTCCCTCATGAAGATCCACAGCAGCATCTCCAAAATGTTTTGGAGATAAGTGACACTTACATACCCGCTGGAGTGTCACCAGACTATGTCCGGCTTACATTATTTCCATTCTCATTACTAGGAGAAGCCAAGAGGTGGTTGAAAGCTGAGCCACCAGAATGGAATGCAGATTCATCAAGAGGTGGGACAAGGAAAGCAACAGGAGTGCTTGAAGTGGATGGATTCACAGCTATCGCTGCACAGATAGCTACCTTGCAAAATCAACTTAACAACCACTTCAGCAACACGACATTGAACCAGCCTCTAGCTCCAGTTAATGCAGTACAGCAGATGTGGTGTGAAGTGTGTGGAAGCAGTGAGCACTCAGCTGAGTGTTGTGGAGCCAATCCTGAATCGGTAAACTTTGTGGGTAATGCACAAAGAAATAACCAGCAGTATGGTAGTAGCTACAATTCAAATTGGAGGAATCATCCTAATTTCTCATGGGGTAGCAACAACCATCAAAGCCAAAGTTCGGGTCAGGGTGTGCAAAGGAACCAAGGAGGGCAACAGAACTACCAAGCTCAATTCAGAAACAACAATGCACCTCCTCCACCACCATCACCCAGCATTGAGGAGATGTTCAAGACCATGATAGCTAACCAAGCTCAATTGTAGGCTGACTATGTGAAATTGGCAGCCGAAGTGAAAAACAATCATTTAGCTACCAAGGCACTTGAGTATCAATTTGGGCAATTTGCTAGTGCCCAAAATACAAGGCCTAGAGGAGGACTGCCGAGCGACATGGATCCCAATCCCAAGCAGGTAAATGCAGTGACCACAAGGAGTGGTTTGCAGCTGAAAGAGGTGGAACCAGAAAGACCACCTCAACATTCGGGAGCAGCAGAAGTCGAGAGGGAGAAAAGTTCTGAAAGGGGGAAAACCAAAGAAGCTGAATCAGAAAGACCTCCACCCCCGTTCCCTCAACGACTCAAGAAACACTAGGAGGAGGCGTGTTTCAAGAAATTCATGGAGGTGCTTAAACAGGTACATGTTAATTTACCTCTTGTTGATGTCTTGCAGGGAGTGCTTAAATATGCCAAGTACATAAAGGACATCGTGGCCAACAAAAGTCGGTTGACTGAGTATGCCACGGTGGCTCTAATGGAGGAGTGCACTTCCCGGATTCAAAACAGACTGCCCACAAAGCTAAAAGACCCTGGGAGTTTTACTATCCAGCTTACTATTGGGCAGAGCATCCGAGCTCGTGGATTGTGTGACTTGGGAGCGAGCATAAATCTATTGCCATCTTCGGTATTCAGAAAGACTCCCTAGACCCACAACGGTAATCTTGCAGTTGGTGGATCGATCCTTAGCCAGACCGGATGGCATTGTTGAGGACGTTCTGGTGCAAGTTGGCTCCTTAATTTTCCCGGTAGATTTTGTCGTGCTGGACTTTGAACCAGACGTTGAAGTCCCATTTATTTTGGGGTGTCCCTTCTTGGAAACTGGGAAAGCACTAATTGACGTAGATGCGGGGCAACTCACAATGCGAGCACATGAAAAGGTAGAGGTGTTTGATGTGTATAAAGCACCCAAGCTTCCGACGGTGCATGAAGAACTTTCGGTGATCAACGTGATTGATCAAAGTGATGACAAGCAGATGAAGGATTCCCGAGAGTTAATGGGAAAACCACCGGAAAGGTGTAAGCACTACTGGGGGGAGGATGGTGATTGAGAGAAATCGTCCATCACCCTAGCGGACAATTGAGCTTAAATGACGTCGAGCCGCGACGGTAAACCAGCCGCTGCACGGGAGGCAACCCGTGAAATTTTTTTCTTTTTTATTGTAAAGTGTAAATAGATTTTTCATTTTCGTGATTGACTACAAAATTTTTCGTTTTAGTTAGTGTTTTTATTTTTAGTTAGGTGAAACCTATAATTCTAACAAATTTTGTATACTGAGCTGAATTTCAGGTCAAACGGAGGAACATGTGCACGGAATCGCGAAGGAAAAGTCGAGGTATGAAAAATGAAGAAAAAGTGGAAAACAGTGAGCTGGGGCAATAGCTCCGTGTCACGGAGGAGGACCTCCGCGTTACCCTCCGTGACACGTTGAGGTATAACCCGGAAATTTTAAAATTTCCAAAATGGTATCGCGATGGCTCCGTGTCACGGAGGCAGTGCACCGCGATGCACTCCGTGACACGTTGCCGTGTATATCGCGACGGGTCACACCGGGTCTCCGGGTGACCTGCATATTTTTCTACCTTTTTAACCCCGTAAACCTCCCTTTTCCCCTCATTTTCCAATCCCTCCGCGACAAAACCCCCCGAAAACCATCCCTTATCAACGTGACCCGGAGTAAGGCAAGAAATTCACCGACTTTTCTTCGATTCTTCAACTTCAAGGTATGTTTTCCGATTCCCTCTCAATTTCTTGTCGATTTTCTTCAAAATTAAGCACGGAAGGTGAGCTAAATCGCCCTATGTAGTAATTAAGCATGAATTTGAGTTATTTGTTGTTGATAAATGTTTGGAATGTCGTTATGATTATTTGAACTTGTCAATTGCATAAATTATTCGAATTTGATTGATAAAATCAATTCTAGGGCTTGTTGTTGAATTTGAAGTTGGAAATGTGTTGAAATCGTGAATTTTATGCTAGGGTGTATGTGTTGAATGAGATGAGTCGATGTACAAATTGTTTGGATGTTAATAGACGACGGATTCTCGGGTTTGGGGGAAATGTTGAAATTTGTTCGAATTTGGTTGGTTGGATAGGTTTATGTGTATAAATTTTTGTTGTTGTTTTTGTTTCTTTATTTTTCTTTGCTAAGTATGATGGTTAAAATGCTAGCGATGGTAGTGATTGCGATTAGCTATACGAAGTCTGAGTAGTACGCAGAAGTTATACCGTCGAATTTTTTGAACGCACTAAGCATGATTGTATAGTTGGTTGTTTTGGGTAAATAAAGATATTCTTGCCGTATTGTTGTAACTGTAGCTAAGGACTAAGTGTGGGGTAACCTAGCGTAACCTGACCTTAGCCGAAGTTAATATCTGTAAGCTTAACATTGATCTTGTTTACTTGGGTTGACAGGTGAAATGGCAAGCCGACAAGAGAAAGGAAAAGGCGCGTCAACTTCAGCCGCCGGAAGGAAACGAATCAGACTAGGCACAGCAGTCCCAGCTGCACCAGCAGTTCCACGCGGCCAACACCGCCAATATGGAACAAGATGGGTGACCGACGAGGGGAAAAAGTGGTACACCAAGCACAAAGAAAGCAAATATTTCCCCGAGGAGCACATAGCACGGGAACCATTGGCACTGGAGTTCCCTAGAATGGTTCACCGAATCGAGGCAGCGGGGCTCAAGTTCATCTTTGAAGAGCCCAAAGAATGCAATCTGCACTTTGTTCGGGAGTTCTATGCCAACTGGAACCCGATGATCAGGAGTCACACCATCAAGATCAGAGGGCAAATAGTCACTCTGGAGCCCCACCATCTCAATGCCACCATAGAAGCGCGGGCCACAGACGCCCACTTCCTCCGACAGATGAACATTACCCCACCATATGCGGACATCAGATGCACATTGTGTGGGACCCGATCAACAGCTAGATGGAGCAGACACAAAGAGAGGGCTACCACCAGACGTTGCCCTATTTACAGATGAACAGGGAAGCCCGAATCTGGCTGAAGATAGTCTGCTCATGCCTCATCCCGGGGGTACATATGACTGATGTAACCCGGGATCGTGTATGCCTGGTGTACGCCCTGATGAAAGGGCTGGAGATTAATGTCGGGGCGGTTATTATATCCGCCATGAAGAGATCCCGGTTGCACCAGGGGCACAAGTATGGTTTTGGTGGACTACTGACCACCTTTCTCAGGGGCCTCGATGTTGAGGAGGAGGCCCTCGATTATATCCCGCAGTTGGAGCGGTGGGCCTTAGATGTTACCAAAACTAAGGCTCCTGACACAACTCATGGGCCAGTGCTTACACTTGACGAGCGACACGCTCATGATGACCAGTATATGGCTCGGATGTATGGGATGCAGATGCTCCAGCTAAGGATAGGTGGGAGGCCAGCGACGGAGGAGGAGCTATGGCAACTCGAGCTAGACTACCCCTTTGGCGAAAACGCTAGGGCTCTATGCCGAGTAGGGCTAGCATTTATAGAGCCCACAGATGATGACGTCCCCACAGATGAGGAGACGCGTCGGGAGGACTCCGATGTGGAGTCCGATGATGATGATGGAGGCGACTCGGATATGGAAGATGAAGCAGCAGCAGCCGACGAAGAAGTGGAATACTTTGACTGATCAGGGAGTTCCACCACCCGAATTTGTGCTATTTGAATTTTTGTGAACACTGGGGACAGTGTTCGAGCTGAGTGTGGGGTGGGAGTAGTTAGGTGGTAGGCTGGGCTATTTTGTTTGTATGCTCTCTTCTGTTAGCATGTATGTTGTGTGTCCCTGTGAGTGTGAATTTTCAAATTGTTCTGTATTTGTAAATATTTGTGAAATTAATGTGTGTTGCTGAATGGTTGCTAGCTGATTCTGATTCTGTTCATATTTTTGTTATTTTGTTATCAAAATGATCGATATTTTTAAAAATTTTTAAAATATTTTGTAAATAATTTTTCTATCGAAATGATCGATATTTCCGACATTTTCAATTTTGGGTTTCTCGGCGTTTGTTTTTGGTTCTTTTACCTAGAATGGTCCCATTGAACCGACGTCTTAAGTAGTGACCGTTCCCTATGATGGATGGATGACGACCGTCTTAAGGGAAATGTAGTCGTTAGGAGTAGATTTTTTTCAATTATTTTTCAGTTTTGTTTCTTTGGTGGATTGCATCCCGGAACCTGTAGTTACACTATGGTTGTGAAATTTTGGTTGCGTGTTGTACATGATATTCGAAATGCAAAGGTGATTTGTATGAAAGCATGCAAATTTGTAAATATGTTGAGATACCTAGGCTGTAGAGTTCGATTCAGTGTGATTGAGGCTTAATGTTTGAATTCCTGTAATTAGCTAATTGAAGAGTCTGTGAATACATCTTGAATCGAGCATGTGCATAAAGTGTGAAGTGAGGTGTTGACATTCCATGCTATTGTGAAGTGTCTAGAACTTGCCTGGTGTGTGTACAAAATGAAATGAAGGAGGTGTATTGTAGGAAAAGATGTAGTCATTTCTTTGTTTTAACCGAGAGTTTCTATTTTTTTCCTTGGCATACCCCCCTTTCTGTGATTGTATACCCTAGTCAGCCCTTTGAGCCTTTAGCCTATTATTTCTTTCTTTTGTCCAAAAAGTGTAAACCGAGCTTAGTTCCTTCTTTTCATTAGCCGTAAAGTCTATACAAAACTCTTAAGCGCTTAAGAAGAGAAAATCATTTTCCCAAAGTGTCAAAGAGTGAGAATGGTGAAAAGAAAAAGAAAAGCAGAGTGAGGGAAGAAAAGAAAAGGTTGAAGGTGCACTTGTTAGAAATAAACGATAATGAAGGTGCATGAATAATCTTTGTTGATGTTTCAAGTGTGCTTAATGAAATGGGTCATACTAAAGTAAATCATCAAGAATGGGATGATGAAAAAAAAAAGAGAAACAATGTCCATGAGTTGATGGGATGTGTTGAAAAAGCGCTTAAGGATGCTAGTGGCTATTATTGGCTAATCCAATATTTACTAGTTCCATAGCTTCCATTACAACCCATTAAAGTCCTACGTGATCTTACATTGCATTTTTTTATATTAGTGGAGTAATACACTAAGGGCAAGCTTATGGGTCATGACATGATGCATGTGATTTCTTTTGGGAGAGAGAGTGAAATTGTGTGTACATGCCCCTGCTTGAATGATTGTGTGTCACATGAGCAAAAAGGGGAAGATTCTCTTGAGTTATGAGGGCACATGCTTGATGAAAGATTGATTTTCGTGTCGGATATCTTGATTAGCTGATTTGCATGAGTTTGCCGATATCGAGAGTCGATTCTTAAAGTCTAGGAAGTCTTGATGTATTGAAGGTCATTGCATTGATAAGACCATGCATGGTTTCTTGATGATTTGTTGTATTGAATAATCGGTATGACCGTAGCTTAAATTGTCGAACCATAGTAGCGAGGTTGGGATGTAAATTGCATGAATTGTGTGTTTGTTGTTCGAGGACGAACAAGGATTTAAGTGTGGGGTAAGTGATCTTGGGCAGATTTATATGCCCAAGTGATACTCAAAAGTATCATTTTCGCCTTGTTTATCTATCAATGTGTATACATTTTCATGTAATAGGCAATAAAATGTGAATTTATACTAACCAACATGATTAGCATTGTTTTGCAGGTAAAATGTGATTTCGGGAAGCTAAAATGCATGTTGGATGATATCGGAGTTGGACTTGGATGCGAGCAAGGGAAAAGGCATTGGACAACATGAAATAAAGGGGCTCCGCGATGGAGCCGTGTCACGCTACCATCGCGGAGGCACTCTGCCTGGATGGGGAAAATTCACCCAAATTCCAGTGGAGGTCTGCGTTTGCTCCGTGGCACGGAGCCAGTGCTCCGCGATACACGTCGTGCCACGTTGAGCCTGAATTCCTGGAACCCCAGTTCCAGTGAGGGTCCGCGTTCATGGCGTGTCATGGAGGCAGTGCTCCGCGATGCACTCCGTGACACGTTGCTCATTATTCCGGGAAAAATTCCCAACAGTATAAATAGAACACTTAAGTTCATTTTTCATAATTCTGACTTGGTGGAGCAAGGACGTGGGTTACAGGCAGTTGAGGGACGAAACGTTCAGGGTTTTTTCTCTCTTTCTTTCTTCTTTAATTCAATTACTTGTATGATTAACACTCATTTTAAGATGTTTAATCCACAAATGAGTGGCTAATTCCTCTCGTTGTTGAGGTTATGAACAATTGTGATGAAATTTCATTATTGATTCTATGGTTTTCATCTTTTCTTCCATGTTGTTCTATTAATTCTTGTTCTTACTGCATTGGTGTGTGGCCTACATTAATGTACGTCTAAAAAGTCCGGTTTCACTGGAGAGAGCACGAAATCGGAAAGTTGTGAATTAATAGGATATGTTCTTTACTTGATTTGGGAAAATTTTGTCTTGATTTGCTTTCAGGATATAAATATACCTGAAAGTTGTATTAGTCAATTTAGGAACCGGAATCGTATGGCTAGGACATGAATTGCATTTGATCACAGAAATGTAGATGGATGGTTCATGATTCTTAAGTGAGGTTAAATACGAGAGTTTTAATCTCTTGGCAAATGTTCTTGGCTAGCAACAGGAAGAAAAGATTAACCAATTTATGATGATAATCAATTTCATTACATGTTCGTTTAACCTCAGCATGCTCTTATTCATAGTTTAGATTCAAAGTAGATAATTGTTCTTAGTTTAAGTATAAAAATTTATTAAACAAACTATCAACTTTTTGGTTACATTGTTGTCTGCATTTTCAAAAGTAAATTATAGTATACTTGAGCAAATTGCACTTAATCCAAGTCTCTGTGGGGTCGATACTTGGCTTACTAAAGCCACTTACTACTTGTTCGACCACGTGCACTTGCGTGTTGTTTTGTATACCCACAAACACCCGAACAGAGAGGTATGCTGTCCGTAAGGGACGAAGTTGAGGTTCGACGTCCTCATACAGTCCATTCCATGGTTTGACTACTCTTATGCCCTATCGACACACCCCCTTGAGTTCAGTACCCGGGGTACAAACAACAAGAGTCCACCAGACTCAAACACAGCTATAGTTCAGGGGCCAAGCGGGCTCAGTTGTAGACCCAGGGGACCGATAGGTTGGCTACAGTACTTGTAGAGTCATAAAAACCTGGGTAGGGGCATATAGATTGTGGTGTGCTCGCCAGGTCTTATGGGGCCCGAACGAGTATTCTGTGTTGATTGTACCTTCCATCTTATGGGGGCCAAGTGAGGTTCTTGTTTGTATTCTTGTCTGCTAGTTATAGTTTATAAATGTGTAATTATACAACCTTAGCTTATATACATGTAGTGTAGGTTAGCTACAGATTATGAATTAGTAGGCGTACAGGTTAATCTTTCTGCCCTTCTTTCTATTACTTCCAGTCTATATCAGCTTATTTATTGCCTTACATATTCGGTACATATTGTACTGACGCCCTCCCCTTGGTGCTGCATTACTTGCTGATCTTGGGAATAATATCATGCCCAGGTGCTACTTTATAACTCAATTTAGTCTTGTTTATCTACTTATTTATATACATTCTCATGTGATTTTATGTAAATGTAAATGTATACTAACCAACATGATTAGTCCTTGTTTTTGAAGGTTAATAATGCATTTGAGGAACTAATTCATGAATTTGTGAAGTGGAGGAATGGAATGAAGAGCAAAACCTGAAAGTCAACAAGAAAACATGCAATAACTAGCACCCTGCGCGATAGGGGCCGTGGCACGCTGCCAACGCGACAACATTTGGCCGAAAATTGCATTTTTTGGCACATTCCAGTGAGGGTACGCGTTACCTCCATGTCACAGAGGTCAATTTGGGCGTTCAGCTCCATGACACGAAGCTGTTCTACCATAGGCCAAATTTTGCATTTTTTCAGCATAGTATAATTTGAACCCTTAGCTTCTAAAATCATCAGACACGCGATTTTTTGGAAAAATCGAAGGGAGGCGCGAAGGAGACTTGGAGAACTACTCTTGGGTTCATCTTTTATTGATTTCTGTTCATCTATACTTGTAGGTAAACTACTATAAACATGGTTTTGAGTATTTGTACAAACATAGGTGGCTAGAACACTCCATCTAGGGTTGAGGCCATGGATATGATTGTATTTGCTTAGATTCATTTTAGGTTGAGTTGTTAGTTGTTGTTTTTTCTTACAATCTTTATTATTGTTGTTTTTATGTTTGATCACGATGAAAACAAGTGGGTTAAGCATAGGTGAAATACTGGATGAGCAAACCTAGGCAAGAACATAAGATTGTAGGAAGCAAGTTCTTATCTTTTTATAGGATTCTCGTTTAGGATAGGAATATACCTAATTTTCCTTGCTTGGTTGTTAAAACGAGAAGATAGCAAGACACAAACTTAGATTTGTCAGTCCACCACTTGTAGGAGTAGTTGTGAAGCTAAGTTTGGTTAAATGGTTGGATGTATAGAAGTCCCCAATCAAGGGCATAAACTCCATAAACCACATCCATGTAGTTAATTGCCCACGAACAAGATATGACATCCTTTCTCACCGATGTAGTAGTGAGGCTAGTTTGTCGTGTTTAGAGGTTCGAAAGACCATGAACATGAAATTCCAATTATGTGAGACAACAATTGATAGTTTCATACTTAACCAATTATGAATTGTAGCATTGCATGATTATCCAGCTTTAACTCTAGATTTGTTTTGTATTGCTTCCAGGTTATTTCGTACACCACTAAGATTTAATTATAATTTATTGAAAACTTCTAAAACTGACTTCTTAACTAACACTTGAACTTGATAATTTGCTGAACCAATCACTGTGGGTTCGACATTCTGGCTCTTATAAAGGGCCACTATATTACTTGTACGACCCGTACACTTACGAGCTCATCATGTTTTTGGCGCCATTGCTAGGGACTGGCGTTTTAGTGAGTTGAAAAAAAATTCTTGTGTTAGTCTTAATTTCAAAAAAAAAATTGTAGATATTTGTTTTAATCGTTTTTGATTTTTTTTTCGGATACCCTCTTCTTGACATGACATGATGGAATACAAATGGTTTAAATGGTGGATACTCATATTTTGGCGAATCTTGTCTGAATTACGGAGGACCCCACTTATGGAAAACTGTAATACTTGTAATATATGTGGTGGTCAAAATGGCCATTGGAATGGTTGCCCAAATGCATACACTTGCAATATATGTGGTGGTCAAGATGGCCATTGGGATGGTTGTCCAAATGCATACTCCCCTCCCCCAAGCCCCTACTATGATCCTTCTATTGTTTTTGATGAATATAGGAATGATGAAAATGAGGACTTGGAACGCCAAGCTCGGATACAAAACATGATAAAACAAGTCCTTGAGCAAACAGAAGCAATGAAGGAAAAGATGGAAGCATTGAGAATTTAGCAAGAGGAAAATGGAGAGGCCCTAGAAATGATGAGCGTTAAAATCACGGAGATGATGGCTGAGGCTGAAGCTTGCAGTAATTTGCAAGTAAAGGTCTTATGAAATACTCAAGAGAAACCACAAGAAGAAGAAAAGGGTGAGTTCTTGGAAGAAGCCCAACAATTAAATGCTCTTGAGAGTCCCCGTGATGGTTTCACACATATGGCCAATCCATTTATGAAAGAAGAGTTAGACTCCCACCCATTTGACATTCATGGGGAATTAGATGTTGATGAGAAGGTGTACACAAGTAAGGAAGTCAACAAAAATGCAGTTTCAGATTTGAGGTGTATTGTACCCCACTCGAAGCATTTTTTGACATTGAGTTTGGTTGACAACCTAGAAATAGAGTCTTCCAAGATTGTAGAGAAAAAGATATAGGAGGAACAAGCCCCATATATTCTGAAATTTGTTGAATCTAAGAGACAAAATGAGTTCACTTACTTAAGGGCCAACAAGTGCAAGAGGCGACATCTACTACTCGGTCCTTTAAGGTTTTCACCACCACCCCTAGAGCATAAGAGGAAACTAGAGAAGAAATTAGGGGTGATATTCATATCCTCAAGATGGAGGAAAAAGTGGTGAAACTTGATACGTAGTGCTGCGATGTAAAACTAGGCGCTGCTTGGGAGGCAACCCAAGGGTACCACAGGTACCATTTTAATTTCTTGCATTTGTGTTGATTTTATTTATTTTCATCTTGTGTTGTTTTTTGAGGAAAGTTAAGCACAGATGGAGGGGAAGTTTGAGTACCCGTGGAGGAGGAAGTTAAAAAGCATGGAAGAGGAAAAATGTGGGGTCAAATACCCACTATTTCAAAGGAAGAAAAGCATTCTATTAGCTAGGCCTAGAGGCCTCAGGGAGTATTTCTCACCCTTTTAAAATTTTAATTTGATGCTATGGGGACCTAGCATGATTCAAGTGTGGGGTGAGGAAACTTTCAAAATTTTTGTGCTTAACGATTTTTGGTGAATGTAATGCTTGTGAGAAATATTTGAAATTTTTTTTGTGAGTCAAGCATGACTTCATCACCCGTTGGTTTTTCTTTTTGGTTCTTTTACGACGGGGGGTCTTTTAACCGAAAAATAATAAAAATTTTCTTTGTCTGTATATAGTGTTTTTAGTCATAGTTAGAGACTATTTCCGACGATGGATGGTTGACGACTGTCTTGAGGAAAAATTAGTCAGTAGGTTGGTTGTTGAACCCGTAGCTAATTGATCGCTTGATGTTCTTGTTATGTGCTATACATGATTGTAAGATGCAAGTTGGTTAGTGTTGAAGCATGTAAGAAGTGTATAACTTTGTTGAGACACCTAGGCTCTTGAATTTGACTCTATGTGCTGAAAGCTTAGTTTTGAATTATTGTGATTAGCTGAGTTAAGAGTCTACTGGATGTGTCTTGAATTGAGCATGTGCTGTGAGTGTAAGTTTTTCAAATATTCTGTGCTATTGTGGAATGTCTAGAACTTGCTTGGTGTGTATATAAAACTAAATGAAGGATGTGAATTGTAGGAGATGATTTAGGCATTTCTTTGAATGAACCTAATTTTTATCCCTCACTTTACCTACTTTGAATGTTGAATCCTAGTGAGCCCCATTGAGCCTTAAGCCTATTCTTTGATAGCTACAACATAAGCTTAATCCTTTTTCTTTCATTAGCCTTGAATTTGATCCAAAACTCCTAAGCGCTTAAGTGAAAATCTGACAGAGTGAAGGAAAGAGAATCGGGAGAAATAAGGAAAAATAGCAGTTGTGGAAGTTAAGAAAAAACTTAGAGGTGCACTTGTTTGAAATTGCTTGAGTATTGGTAAGGAGTAAGAAAATAAATGAAGGAAAAAGTTGCTTAAGTACTCCTTACTAATAAGCTAAGTGTGCTTAAAGAAATGGGAACAAGAAGAGAGAAAATTCAAGAGTGAAAAGAATGAGGGTGAAGTAAGAGAAGAGATGTCCATAATGAAGGTTGAAGTTATTAAAAGCGCTTGGGGAAGATAGCACTATTACTGGCCAGAATAGTACCTACCCGTCCCTTAGCCTACATTACAACCTAAAAAGTCCTACTTGATCTTACATTCAAACATCCTTAATTAGTGGAGTAAAACACTAAGGGAAAGCTTATGGGTCATTACATGATGCATGTGAATTCTTTGTGAGAGTGAGCGTAATTCTATTCATTTACCCATACATGTTGTGATTTGAAAATTTGCATGCGAAAATGGGTAACTCTCTTGTTGTGAGGGCACATGTTTAATGAAGGATATAATTCATGTTGGATTTCTGGATCAGTTGATTTGCATGAGTTTGCTAAGATTGAGAGTCAAGTCTTGAGGTTAGGAAGTCTTAACATAGTTAAAATTGATTTTAATGGTTAAATCTTGCATGGTCTATTTTTAGCTGGCTATCATAAACAATCATTGTACCAGTAGCTTGAATTGTCTTGCTAAATTAGCTATGTGTGAGTCTTCATGTGCATGAGATGTAAAAGGTTTTGTTCGAGGACGAACAAGGCTTTAAGTGTGGACGAACCGAAGGGAGGCGCGAAGGAGACTTGGAGAACTCCTCTTGGGTTCATCTTTTCTTGATTTCTTTTCATATACACTTGTAAGTAAACTACTATAAAGATGGTTTTGAGTATTTGTACAAACATGGGTGGCTAGAACCCTCCATCTAGGGTTGAGGCCATGGATATGATTGTATTTGCTTAGATTCGTTTTGGGTTGAGTTGTTAGTTGTTGTTTTGCCTTACAATCTTTATTATTGTTGTTTTTATATTTGATCACCATGAAAACAAGTGGGATAAGCATAGGTGAAATCTTGGAAGAGCAAACCTAGGCAAGAACATAAGATTGTAGGAAGCAAGTTCTTATCTTTTGATAGGATTCACGGTTAGGATAGGAATAAACCTAATTTGCTTTGCTTGGTTGATAAAACAGGAAGATAGCAAGACACGAACTTAGATTTGTCAGTCCACCACTTGTAGGAGTAGTTGTGAAGCTAAGTTTGGTTAAGTGGTTGGAGGTACGGAAGTCCCCAATCAAGGGCATAAACCCCATAAACCACATCCACGTAGTTAATTGCCCACGAACTTGAAATGACATCCTTGCTCAACGATGTAGTAGTGAGGCTAGTTTGTCGTGTTTTGTTGTTCGGAAGACCATGAACATGCAATTCCAATTATGTGAGACAACAATTGATAATTCCATACTTAACCCATTATGAATTGTAGCATTGCATGATTATCCAGCTTTAACTCTAGTTTTGTTTTGTATTGCTTCCAGATTATTTTGTGTCACCACTAAGATTTAATTATAATTTATTGAAAACTTCTAAAATCGACTTCTTAACTAACACTTGAACTTGATAATTTGCTAAACCAGTCCCTGTGGGCTCGACATTCCGGCTCTTATAAAGGGCCACTATATTACTTGTACGACCCGTATACTTGCGGGCTCATCACTTGCCTACAGGTTTAGACAGACAGGATTCAGGACCTTTAGTAGCAGCTTTTCAAAATCAGCAGTTTGGCCAGCTCCTTTCATTCAGAGTTGCCAGGTGGTAGAAATTTAGTATTTTATTTCTATAAGCTTTTGGGTAGGCTGGGGCCCTGTCCAGACCACTATTTTTATTCTTAGAGGCTTGCAGATTACAGTTGTCAGTTAGTTGGGTGTCGTTGGCTGTTTGGGGCCCATATATATCTTATTTTATGTGTTGACCATGTGAGGCCTAATAGAGCGTGTGATTTTCATTTTAGTTATATCTAGATATCAAGGTGGTCTTGTCGACCCGCATAGGATTCCCTGTTATTGTCTGTTGCTGGTTAGCTATTTTCTTTTTGAGGTGGCTATAAGGCCTTGACAGCTGGAGGTTGTGTGTGCAGCCGAGATATAGACCGTTGTTTTCTTGAGTTGAGTTGCATGCTTGCACCACACATGCATAAGCATGGCCAGGTCAAACAGATTCCAATGTGGCACTAGGTGCCAATCATGCCCCCCAAAGTGAGGTGTGACAAAGTTGATATCAGAGTAGTTCGTATTTAGGGAGTCTGCAAGCCGCGTCTAGTAGAGTTCTTCTTATAAATGTGTTGTGCATCGCATTGTATAAGTAGGAGGCTATGAGGCATGATAGTATGGTTATGCTTTCTTCTTCTCAAATCGTGCTATAGAGTCGAGTTATACCAGGTTGAGTCTCTACGTTTTCATTGCTATGTCTATCTAGGATAAGGCTCGAAATAAGACAGACTCCAGCCAGCCGCTAGTTAGCTGCAGCAGCAGGAAAGGGTACCAGTGCGATGGCATAGTTGGGGGACAACCAGCTTGAGGATAAAGGCGAATGTCTTTTAGCCTTCCCAGTAATTTCCTGGGCACTGGGATCTCATAAAGTAGTAGATATGCCAGCACCGTCCCCAGTTCTTTTCACAGCCTAAGAGTAGGAGGTCAAGAGTATAGTATACATATGAGTCGACTTGCCTACTAGATATATTAGATCAACAGAGGCGATATTTAATGTTGGTTTACCTAGAGGGTACGAGAGAAGGAGGAACTGCGGGAGTCTAACCTCCAACCCTTCGAATGTTGTACAGTTCCATACCTCAGTCCTATTGTAGTAAGAAATGACTATCTTCCGCCACCCTGTTTTGTTTTCAGTATAGGAAAAAGCGTAAGAATTGAGGTGATGTTTTCACAGAGTAAAGGATAAAGGAGGGTTAGATTTGTTGACTCCTGGAAAGTGTTAGGATGTGGTGGAGATCCCTAGTGTTTAATTAAATTGTCTATACCTTTATGGTAGTAAGTTAGGAGAGCAAATAAGACTACCAGTAGCACTCAAAGTATGTGTGAGAGTCTACAAGTGATAGACCCCTAGCAAGAGTAAAGCTCAGGTCAAAATTAGGCCGATTCTTCCATAGTTTGTTAATGACAGTAGGATGTACCTGCAGAATAATGTTATGGCCCTAGTTGGTTATGTCGAAGGACAAAAAGATCATATGAACGAATTTGGCCCAAGTACTGGTCAGAACGATACAAGTCGATAGACTTTGTCAGTAATATCTTTGACAGTATGAGGCAGAGGGCACGAAACCCAGATCTCAGCTTATAGAAGTAGGGGGAAGGCACGAGTATCTAACTCTAGAAGGAAACAGAACCACCTCCAGGTTGAAGCAGATTGACAAAGCATAGGATCATCGCTAAATGTTGAGAAATAAGCATCAGGCTGACAGTTAAGAGGTAATTAGGTTGCAACCTAGAATGCTGTAATATTACCACTGATTGTGGAAGTAGAGGAGTGGCGACGCAGTGATTCTAACTTAGTGCAATCCAGATACAAGGTCCAGTAGGATGTTATTGGCCTTTAAGATAATAAGGGGATAAGTCATAAGACCCAGAGTCTGACTCTATGTCCCAAAGGTGGCAGAACTTCGTCAGCAGACTCTAGCTTAGGTGTATCATGTTTGTTACTCCCTTCACCCAGAGTTTAACCAAAATGCATCAGGCTATAAGAAAGACCTACAGATGGCATGGGAAAAGGGAAGACATTATTGAGTCATAGCATAGAGCTTTAATGACCAACCAGGGAAGGCTGGACAATAGAAATTGAGTAGGCCAATTCAGGAGATGCTCGTGCCTGCAAAGGGAGTGGAGAATAGTCAACATGATTATAGTTAGAAGGCTACCTCATACCAGATCTAAATTCACTTCACTTGAGTCAGTGTAGAAAGGCTAACAAGTGCAATTCATGTTTTTCTAGGTGAGTTATATTTCATCTAAAGGTTATGACGAATTAAATGCTTATAGAGTAGTTTGCTTTCATCGAGTCCAAGTATCTAGTAAATTCTGACAGGGAGGCACAACATACAGATAAGTTTTAGAAAGGCTTCCAAAATAGGTTGGGATGCATGTTAAGTTGAGTACGACTCCTCGTCTCTAAACAAATGGCTGAAAATGTAGGCCCCCTACATGATGACTTGAAGCAGATAAACTAGAAATAGTTGAACTGGGCATACTAATACATCATCGAACGCAAACAACTAGACCTTTCAGGAAGGATGTGTTAATGTGTGGGTATTTCTGGAAATTTTGGCAATGAAGGGCATTATGAAATCTAAATAGGAGGACAAGCCCAGTCCTAGATTCATTATGCCTTATCAGATCCTCTGAAAGATTGGCCAAGTGGCCTATAAGATGAAGTTGCCTTCGGAGCTAGGATCTGTTTATCAACACTACACAAGCGAATAAAAGACCCTGTCTCAAATTAATCCAATTGGAGATACTCAAGATACAAAAGCACTATTCCACGGAGGGACTCCAAAAGTTGTAGAAGTCATCTTGAGAACCAAAGTTGTAGCTTAAAAGGGTATCATGGGGGGGGGGGTAGAAATATAGAAGAAACGAGGTGAGAAGCTACGAATGATGTGAAGTTTGGATAGTTTCAGTTATTCTAGGATCTATGATAATAGTATCCAAACCCAGATGATTTAAGTTATAGCTAGATAGTTTTAGATGTTATACAATTGACTCTGTTTCTATTGTTATCAGTTAATTATGATATATATGATAGATCTATGTTTCAGTTGCAAATAGCTTCCTCTGAGATGCCTGTATTGGACTTTTCTGTGTTTCAGGTTTTCAGATAGTCCATAATACAGAGAGGACTCTACCAAAATTTTTTGGCATCAGTTAAAAATAGTTGAGTCCTTTAAGCCTGAAGATTAAATTCGAGGACAAATGTTCCTAAGGGGGGATGATTACACCCTCCCTATAAGTTCCTATCGTTTAACCACTGCGTTCGTACGTATGTTGAGAGTTTAGGAGTACGACGCATATGGAAAAAGGCCTGGGGGATGAGTATACAAACGTGGCATCGAGCGAGCAGGAGGCCGAGGCCAGGGGCTAGGCGCCTTGGGTGCCGCGCCATGCCAGCCTGTCTAGCGCTATGGAAACAGTGCAGCACACCCTAGTGCAGTGTTATGGCCGGAGCGCAGCACACCCCTGTGCAGAGCTATGGCCGGCGCACAACACACCCTAATGCAGTGCTATGGCCAGCTCGCGGCACACCCTGGATTGGCGCAATGGGTGGCGCGCCACACCCCTCTACCACTGCCCATAATATATATATATAAGCCTTACCTTCATTTGAATTCATTTCCCAATTATATCATTCGGCCAGAGAGAGTATATTTTGAGGTTTTTGATGGTTTTTCATCCGATTACGCTACCAAACACCGTCTATCTCAAATTAACTTCAGGTATTGAATTCTAACCCTGCCGGGAGCATTACCACAGAGTTATTTTCTTGAAATACGTCCATCAAATTGAAACTCTGCCGAGTAGAAGTTGTCAGAATTGCTCCAAACTAATTCCCAAACGATCACAGGAATCAAGTAAGAATTTCTCCCTTCTGAACCCTCGAGAAATTATAAGCTTCCATCCGTATTTTACGTAGTTGAATTATAGTTTCTATTAATATCAAAAGTTATCCTTTTACAAAGAATTTTGTATTGAAATTCATCTTGTCTCCTAGTGTAATATTTACAGCTGAAGAGAGCTGGCGAATACAAGTTGAAACTCGTCGGTTATTCAAGAAACGACAAGCGAGGTATGTAAGGCTTAACGCTCCGCAAGTATACTCGTTGTACAGTGTGACGACTTATGCTCCAGAATAGAGATGATTATTTCATATGTTGTAGATAGCTGCTACCATTAGATTGTGATTAGAGATGTTGTGATTAGTTGTTGCTGGTATATAGAGATTAGACACGCTTTGATTAGCCGCTATCTGTAGATTACGGTTACATAAGTTAGGCTAGCTGCTAGAAAATGTATATGGATTTTGTAGAATTATTCCTTGTTGAACAGGAGCGTGCTAAGTGTGGCACGTGCTAGAAGCATCCCAGGAACTTTTCTATTCTCCAGTTCATTGTGTTATTAGAATTCTATGTTTGTTGCCAGGTCTAGATCTTAGGAGCTCATGAGGGTTATAGAGCCTGAGCTAGTAAGTTGAGCAGCATGGGCGCAGTTAGGCGGTTTAACTACCAGTTTGGCGCTTGTATTGTTATGAAACCATGCCTAGAGGCCAATGGCGTATCCCTACACCCTAGGGCTAGAAATTTAGACAGGAAGGCCGTGTTTTAGATTCAGCAGCCTAAGGTTGTCGAGTAAACTGAGTGATAGCCTGTCACCCTATTAGTTATTACCAGTGATTGTCCGTCTTAGTGGGCTTATCAGTTATCGTATAAGTCGCCCAGGAAGCCAGTCCAGTCGTCCAGGTCAAATAGACCCGTGGGTACCCTAAGGAAGGGGACCTTATCAGTAGTTAGAGGCTAGGCCAGCACCCCAGCCAGTTTCTATCACCCACACGATGCCAGGAATGCTTAGGTCTATATAAAGTTGTCTATAAGGTTAAGAATCGCCCAAAAAAGTAATATAGGATTCGATTAGACCAAGATGAGGCCAAAGACACTAGTAAGTACCATGTTAGTATAGTATTTCCCACAGACTAAGGATGTCAGTAAACTTCCTTTGTAGAATTAGGGGTCGATCACTCAAAAACATGTTTAGCAAGTACTAGCCCTATAGTTGTCCTAAGTAGAGGAACTGAGTAGTTAATCATTCATGACCTTGCAGTTATTATGAGCTATAGATGTCCGAGCAGGATTTATAGAGAATTGTGTTGGACCACTCCAACTCTTGCCCTATTCATTCCGTACCATTAGAGATCATGATTACTATCAGAATTCTCTAATCAAATACAGGTGCACGACATGCTGTTAGCAGCTTTACAGATTTTCTTAACGGGCGAGCAGTGGTAGAATTAGGCCCAAAAGGCTAGTTACACCTTTCGAATAACTAGATTAAGATGTTAGTACAACACCTTGATTGGGGTTGTCCTCACTTAGGAACCATCCATGACCACTCCAGGGTTACTAGCTATGTCAACGCCAGCGAGGGGCTAGATGACGCTGCTCTAAGGAGTGGTATGTTGTCCGTAAGGGACAAAGATGAGGTCCGAGGTCCTCACACAGTCCATTCCATGGCTAGACTACTGTTATGCCGTATCGGCACACCCCATCGAGTTCCATACCCGAGGTACTGACAGCAGGAGTCCACTGGACTCAAACACAGCTACAGTTCAGGGGCCAAGCGGGCTCAGTTGTAGAACCAGGGGACTAGTAGGTTGGCTACAATACTAGTAGTGTCATAGAAACCTGGATAGGGGCATATAGATTGAGATGTGCTCGCAAGGTCTTATTAGGGCCAGAACGAGTATTCTGTGTTTATTGTACCTTCCAACTTATGGGGGCCAGGTGAGATTCTTTTTTGTAATCTTTTCTGCTAGTTATAGTTTATAAATGTGAAATTATACAACCTTAGCTTATGTACATGTAGTGTTGGTTAGCTACAGATTACGAATTAGCAGATGTACATGTTAATCTTTCTGCCCTTCTTTCTATTTACTTCCAGTCTATATCAGTTTATTTATTGTCTTACATATTCAGTACATATTGCACTGACGCCCTCCCATGGGTGCTGGATTACTTGCCTGCAGGTTTAGACAGACAGGACTTAGGACCTTCAGTAGAAGCTATTCAGAGTCAGCAGTTTGGCCAGCCCTTTCATTCGGAGTTTCCAGGTGGTAGAGATTTAGTTTTTTATTTGTATAAGCTTTTGGGTAGGTTGGGGCCCTTTCCTGACAACTATTTTTATTCTTAGAGGCTTGTAGACTACAATTGTCAGATAGTTGGGTGTCGTTGGCTGTATAGGACCCATATATGTCTTAATTTTATGTGTTGTCCGTGTAGGGCCTAGTATAGAATTTGATTTTTATTTTAGTTATAACTAGATATCATTATGGTCTTGTCGGCCCGCATAGGATTTCCTGTTATTATTTGTTGCTTGTTAGCTGTTTTCTTTTACAGGTGGCTATAAGGCCTTATCGGCCGGAAGCTGTGTGTGCAGATGAGATATAACTCATTGTTTTCTTGAGTTGAGTTTCAGGATTACACCAGACGTGCATAAGCCTAGCCAGGTTAGACAGATTCCAGTTTGGCACTAGGTGCGAATCATGCCTCCCAAGGTGTGGCATGACAGCCAGTCATAGAATGGAAGGGTAGTTCAGTTGTGCCTATAGGTCGTTTCATTTCCTATCTTAAGGAAAAAAAATGATCTCCAAGGGTTGTGTATATCATCTAGTTTGGTTTAAGGATTCCACGTCCGAGACCCCGACTATCTAGTCAGTCCTAGTAGTATGTGAGCATCAAGAAGTCTTCCCAGATGATTTACGGAGAATCCCTCCCGAGCGGGAGATTGATTTGGGTATTAACCTTCTTCCTAATACACAAGCTATATCTATTCCTTCTTACAAAATGGCCCCAACAGAGTTAAAGGAGTTGAAGGAGCAGTTGAAGGACCTTTTAGATAAGGGTTTCATTAGATCAAGCAAACCCCCATGCGGTGCACCAATTCTCTTTGTCCGAAAGAAAGATGGTTCTCTTCGTGTGTGTATTGATTATCAGCAATTGAACAAGGTCACCATCAAGAATAGGTATCTTCTACCTAGTATTGATGATTTGTTTGACCAGCTTCATGGTGCTAAGTATTTTTCGAAGATAGACCTCAGATCCAGATACTATCAACTCAGGGTTTGGGAGAGTGACATCCCGAAGACAACCTTTAGGATGTGGTTTGGTAATTACAAGTTTGAAGTTATGTCTTTTTGGACTAAAAAATGCTCCTGCAGCTTTTATGGACTTGATGAATAGGGTGTTCAAGCCATAGTTGGATATGTTTGTGATCATGTTTATTGATCACATCCTCATATACTCTCGGAGCGAGGAGAAGCATGCCTCTCATTTGAGGGTGGTACTACAGTCTCTCAAGGACCGCCAACTATATGTGAAATTTAGCAAGTGCAAGTTTTGGTTAAACTCAGTGGCGTTCTTGAGTCATGTGGTTTCAGGTGAGGGTATAATGATTGATTCTCAAAAGATGGAAGAATTAGCCTGGATTGGTGAATCCTTTAGACATAAGGAGTTTCTTGGGCTTAGCTGGCTATTATCAGAGGTTTGTTGAGGGGCCTCGCACTCATCGGCAATATGACGCCATTTAGGTTGTTGTAGATAGGTAGACCAAAGCCACTCATTTTCTACCGGTCAAAACCACTGATTCAGTAGAGGATTATGCTAAACTATACATTCGAAATCTAGTTCGATTGCATGGAGTGCCTTTGTCCATCATATCAGACAGAGGTACTCAGTTTACCTCAGTTTTGGAGGTCGTTCCAAAAGGGCCTTGGTACTCAAGTTAAGCTCAGTACAACATTTCACCCGCAAATGGATGGTCAGGCGGAGCTGACAATTCAGACTCTCGAGGAGATGTTGAGAGCATGTGTGATTGACTTCAAGGGTAGTTTGGATGATCATTTGTCTCTTATTGAGTTTGCATATAATTATAACTATCATTTCAGCATTCAAATGGCTCCGTTTGAGGCTCTCTATGGACGGAGGTATAGATCACCTATTGGTTGGTTTGATGTCGGTGAAGCTGTGATGATAGGACCTAATTCAGTCCATGAGGCCATGGAGAAAGTTTAGCTCATATGGGACAAGTTGAAAACAACTCAAAGTCGCCAAAAATCCTATGCCGATGTTAGAAGGAGAGAACTTGAGTTCGAAGTTGATGATTGGGTGTTTCTAAAGCTGTATCCCATGTCACAGAACGAGTTGTCACATGACCCATCAGGTTGCCCACAAGTCGTTAAGTGACTCGTGGTGAGGGGTGTTGACTTACCTGGAAAATTTAGAGTTGGGGTAACTACAGGTGTGACCACGAGTCATGTTCAGCCCCACATGTCGTCAGGTCACCTGTAGTCAAGGGTAATTGAAAGGTAAAGGTTGCATGGCAATGCACACGATGATTGGCAACCATGAGTCGTGGTTAGTACTTGAGTGGGATCTTGACGTTTTGGACAATGGAGGTGACGAGTGGTGACCACGAGTTATGGTCACTAGTAACGAGTTGTTAAGTCCCTCGTGGGCACCCCTTGAAGAAAAATGGCAGTGGACTTCACGAAAACTAATGATGATTCGTTCCCCTGTTAACGACTCGTCCAGTCCCTCATGGGGACTGGCAGTCAATTGTTTCCTGCGAAATTAGTAAGGGATTTCCATAATTCCTATGATCCTAAGGACTAAGCTACATTGTTTTAAGATATGAATAGTGAATATTAAGAGGGATAAATTCATTCTAGGTCATTCTTACTCATGCATGCAAACTTAGAGAGCTAGAGAGGTGATCAAGCTTAATCCATTCAAGATTTTTCTTCAATTCTTCATTGGGCAATCAAGGGAGTGGTGAAATCAGTCCATCTCAGGTATATAAAGCTATGAATGAGTGAAATTGTTCACACCCATGCCCAATCCCTCTCTAATTCATGAAAATCTATGTGTTGATCCTATGGGGTTTTAACCCAATGCATGAATTTCCTAATTTTCTACATGGGTATGATCCAAGTATGTTTCTACTATTGAATTATGATTCATGGGCAAGTTTTATATTGTTTTCAATTATAATCATTTTTTCAAGCTTTATGATTTAAAATGCCCATCCATGAAAAGTTCATGAAAATTGAGATTTATGATGAATGTTCCAGTATGATGAGATATTATTGATGAAAAGTATGTGCTCAAGTTACCCATGTCTATGATCATGTTTTCAAGTAATTAAGTATTTTCAAGCATGTTTAAGTATTGGGCGAGCCCGTATGTTCAAGTATGATTATGACTTCAAGTTGATTATCTTACCACATGGTTTTGGAGTCAAGACTCCCAATTATGTTCAACTTGTGGTATGGTTTGAGCCAAGGCTCCTCATGTACAATTCAGATTTATATATATTCATGATTATTCAGCTTCCTTGAAAAATGATGGAGAGCATATGCATGTCTTTTAGAGTAGTGTCTAGCACCGAGTATGCTAAGGGTCAGTCAACCCTATGCCTCAAAACTACGCGCCAACGTAGGTATGATCAAATTACTTGGGACCTCCCTTGTGATCTATCCCCTACCCCAAATTGGCCTTGAGCTTCATATCGATATCATGGTAGCGTCCTTAGTCCTGACAAGGCTTTAGACGACTCTACCCACTTGAGTGTGATAGTCAGGACCACATAAGCTCTATCGTGGTGATAGTCGGGACCACGTAAGCTCTATCGTGGTAATGTCAGTTATATGACGAGTCTCCCATTGTTCCTCATGATTTCAGTTATGCATGTTTATCGTTCATGATATATATATATATATATGATCTAAAGCAGGTTTGACCCAATGTACGATTTTACTTATGATTATCAGATTTCAGCTTTGAGTCATTCGATTCAGTTATGATGCTTCTGTTATGTTCATATCATGATTTCAAAACATACCATGTAAGCCCTACTCTCAGACTCTTATCTTGATTTTGTTTTATATCATGCATGTTTAAAATATTTTACTTAATTAAGCAGCGTTACTTAACTTCCATACTCGGTAAATTTCACGTACTGACCACATACTCTATGATGTATCATTACATGATACAGGCTCCTATCATCATACTCAGCCTCATCACTAGCCAACTTCCGGATTTAGCATTCAATCTCTATTGGTGAGTCCTCATCTATCGAGGGCCCCTCTTCTATTCAGTTATGTTTACGTATTTTCAGATTCAGATTTAGAGAGTTAGTTGGGGTCTTATCCCATCAACTCATCATATGTAGAGGCTTTTCAGATAATAGATTGTATTTAGCTTTAGACTTGGGTTGTATATTCAGATTGTCATGTTACGTTCGAATTTTTGCCATGTTATTTATGTTAAGTCTTGCTCTTTACTTGATTGAGTTAGATGTATGTTCATGTCGTGGGTCTACTTGGAGTCTCTCGGGGCTCCTTGTCTCGTGTCTCGATCTGGGTCTATGTTCAGGTCATGACACTCAGTCTTTAGGAGTTGCTTTAGTAGCTCAACAGATAAGGTTACCTCATGTATGTACTTAGTTTTAGATGTCATCAATGATACGTGCCTATGAGTCCCTTACTTTCAGTTAGACCAGATACCATGAATTCTAGTTCAGTATCAGCAAGCAATTCAAGAGTGATGACTCAATTGGTACCAACTCAATTCTAGTTTTAGGGAAAGAATCCTCCCCTGTACTCTATCTATTTACATGTTAGTTTCATGTCTTTTAGTCCCTTTCATGTCTTAGCATGCATGTATGATTCAGAAATTCAGTTCAAAGATGTATTTAAGCTTGGAGTCAGATACTCCATCGGCATTCAACCTTAGTATTTAGTTCTCGGGATTACAACTCTTTCCCTAGCCTTCCAGCTTAGTCGTTCCGCAAGTTTCCAGCTTCGGTTGTTCAATATTTGGGATGGCAGTTCCTTTCCCCAGATTTTCAGTATGTTTATCCATATTCGAGGATGAATGCTCCTGAGGGGGAGATATTGCAATACCCCAAAAATCCCTAAGATCAGACCCGAGAGTTGAAATTGAGAAAATAGGAAAATTCACACCAGGTCATACAATGACCCATCAAGTGACCCGTGAAGTCACTTAACATATCATTGAGTGGCCCATTAGATCTAATGTAGTTGGTTGTGGAAGAAGTCTCATCAGTGTCGACGAGTTAAGGAACGACTCATCACTTGACTTAACGAATTGTGGTGTCTCTCGTTAGTTAAAAGAGGGAGGCACTGGTAGTGGTTACAATGGAAGAAGGGATGAGTCGTCGTGCACCTAATGACTCGTCAAGTGGCTGGTAGGGTAAAGAAAGATCAGTAAGGGAAGATTTGTCCAGTGTTGACAATGAGTAAACATGATAAGTCTTCTAGTGATGTTACGACTCGTCCAGTAACTCATGAGAACAGGCAGTATTAATTTTCCTGTGTTTTTCCAGTTGTGTTTTCGTAAAATCCTATGCTTCTAAATACTAAACAACGTTGGTTTGAGTGTCAGATGAGAAGTTTTAAGGGTTTCTCCTAATCTAATCCCTCATTCCATCCAAAAAACACTCTTAAGCTCTTCTTCCTCTTCTATTTCAAGGCTCAAGGATCACCTAGGGTTTTCTTCAAAGGCTTCAAGATCCAAGCTCTAGTGGGGGATTTCGTCAAGCCAGGTATGTGGGACTTCAAAAAGGATTTCCTTTCATCCTTGTGCCCCAAATTTATGTTATACCCTTAATTCCTTGATTTTCTAGAAAACCATGCCTTAGGGTTTAAATTTATTCATGAATTCTCACATATTCTCAATGGGTTCCAAGACTCTCAGGATATGTAGCTATGTGTGGATATGAAAATGCTCCCAAATTCACTATTTATGTATGTGATGCAATAGTAGTATGATCTTCTAGAATTTCACCATGAATTAGCATTCCTTACGAGATATGGTCCTTATGAAAATATCTACATGATTTAATAATGAATTTGATGTATAGGTATAAAGTATGGTTTGAACCATGAGTTTCCTAAATCTAGAATATATGATCTTCGTATAAATGTTAAAGCATGACTAGAACCTACGGGTTTGTTAATGAATATAAAACATATACATGCTATTACAATGGTTTCAGTATATGTTAAAGTATTACTTGAACCTATGAATTTTCATAAATCTCGAATACATGATTTATACTACGATTTAGGGTCTATGATGTTATGAATTTCGAGGAGAAAAGCATGAAAATGATCCTTCACACTTTTGGGCCTCTTGATACGCGGAGATCTATTGATCAATATGAATCTCGAGAGTGGATGGTTGATCGCCGCCAGAAAGTAGCCTTGATTAGACTCTAATGAATTTAGTATGTTGTGATTAATTGAACACTCAGGTCTCTTATTAACTGAATTAGCCTAGACTAGATGAATGATGTCTGATCGGCGTCTTTCATGTGAATGTATAACTGGAATTTTCAATAGCAGAGAATGTTTCCCTTAGCTTAGTCAGGGATTCTTAATAGCCGAGAATGTTCCCCTTAGCTCACTGAGCGTTTCTCAATAGCAGAGAATGTTTCCCTTAGCTTAGTCAAGGATTCTCAATAGTAGAGAATGTTCCGCTTAGCTAAGTCGGGGATTCTTAATAGTAGAGAATGTTTCCCTCACCTCAGTTAGGGATTCTCAATAATAGATAATGTATCCCTTAGTTCAGTTAGAGATTCTCAATAGTAGAGAATGTCTCCCTTAGTTTACAATTTCAGTTTCAGCTCAGCTACGTATAGTCTCAAACTTCAGTTCAAATCAGTCTCAGTAGAATTCAGTCTCAGTTACCAGCAGATAGTCAGTAAAGTGTACGACATCAATTACAGTTGAGTTCGAAGTATATGTACATAACCCTTATGCATAAGTTTGATTATGCTTCGTTAAAATTTTTCAAATAAAAGCATCATGTCAATATTTATATATCTTAGACAGGGTTATTGAATTTCAGTTCAGTTATATGTTCAGTGATGATTCAGCTTACTTACTCCCAGTATACTCTCACGTTTTAGCTTCTTTACGTTTCTCGCATATTCGGTACATTTTAAGTACTGGCCACATACATTATGTGCTATATCCTTTTGTAATATCGACCTAGGTTTCTAGACTTAGCCCCATGGTTAGACACGCTCTATTCCCGCCTCAACTGTCAGTGGTGAGTCCTCATCTACCGAGGACAAGAGTTATAATTTTATTTCTATTTTATTTTTATTTAAGTTTTAGACTTTTGGAGTTAGCTGGGGACTTGTCCCAACAGCTCATCAGTGTAGTAGAGGGTTTCAGTCATGTGTAGATAGATTCATTTAATGTTTCAGTGTTTTATAATAGACTATATTCTTATGATGTTGATTAGACTCTTTCAGTTAGCTTTTCCCTAGTTATGATTCTGTTAGTTGTTATATTGTAAATCTTGTGTTATGATTATGCCATGAGTCGACTTGGAGCGTCTCAGGGTTCTTTGTCCTGTGTTACAACTAGGGTGAAAACTCAGGTCGTGACATGAGTTCCTTGGCTCAAGAGTGGAAGAGGACCCACACGAGTTCCTGGAGGAGATATGGAAGATCACCTAGATTATGGGGGTTACGGGAGAAGAGTTTACAGACATAGCCTGAAAGGGATTGCTAATATTTGGTACCGTCAGTGGAGGGACGGTAGAGCAGTGGGCGCAGTTCCCATGAGCTGGGATGAGTTCTTGATAGCTTTCCTGGACAGATTCTTCCCTAGGGAGTTGAGGGAGTCAAAGGCGACGGAGTTCATCAATTTGAAGCAAAATAATATGACGGTTCAGGAGTATGCCTTGGAATTTATCCAGCTGTCCAAGTATGCCCTGGAGAAGGTGGCAGACCAGAAGGCCTAAATGAACAGATTTTTATACAGGGTGTTCGGCTCTCTGGTCAAGGATTGTAGGATGGCAATGCAGAACATTGCCTTGGACTTCTCTCGATTGGTCATATATGCCTAGCAGATTGAGTCAGATCAGATGAAGGATAATGAGAGAGAGAGGCCAAGAGGGCTAAGATGAGCAGTATTTAGTCTTCCCAATAGAGGTCCAATGGCAGGCATCATTAGCAGTCTCGTTAAAGACCATCAGTTCAAGCACCGTCATCAACCAGTGTGACATCTAGGTCCAGGCATGATTAGAGGGGACGTGCATCAGGCTCTAGAGGTTAGGGGAGTAGGTCAAGAGAGCCTAGTATTTCAGTGTGCAGCAAGTGTGGCAGGAGGCACTCCGGAGAGTGCCTAGTAGGTTCAGGTGCATATTTTGGGTGTGGGAAGCCTATTCATATGCTCAAAGATTGTTCAACAGCCGGACAGAGCTATGGTAGAGGTCGAGACCTAGCCACCAGTTCAGCAGCTCCACCAGCACGCTCAGCTTAGCAGGATGCTCCAACTAGTGCAGGTGGTGGTCAATGGTAAAATTGATTTTATGCCCTCTTGTCTCGTCAGGAGCAAGAGGTCTCTCAAGATGTGGTAACTAGTATATTATGAGTATTTCATCTTGATGTTTATGCATTATTAGATCTAGGGGCTACCTTATATATTTTGACACCCTATGTTGCTAGTAGTTTTGGAGTCAGTCCCGAAATCCTATCAGAACCTTTCTCAATCTCTACTCCAGTCGGTGACTCAGTTATAGCTCAACGAGTATACAGGAATTGCCCTGTCACAATCCTTTCAAAAGTCAACTCAGCAGATTTAGTAGAGATAGAAATGACAGATTTTGATGTTATATCTGGCATGTATTGGTTACATGCATGTTATGCCTCAGTTAATTGTAGAACCTGTGTGGTAGAGTTCCGATTTCTTGGTTAGCCAGTCCTAGAGTGGACGGGTAGTTCAACTGTGCTTGTAGATCTCTTTACTTACTATCTTAAGGCTAGAAAGATGATTTTTAAGGGGTTTGTTTACCATCTAGTTCAGGTGAAGGATGATATATCTGAGACCCCCACTCTCCAGTCAATTCCTATTGTGTGCGAGTATTCGAAAGTGTTCCCAGATGATCTACCCGGAGTCCCTCCCGAGTGGGAGATCGACTTTGGTATTAACCTTCTTCGCGACACGCAGCCTATATCTATTCCTCCTTACATAATGGCTCCAGTTGAGCTAAAGGAGTTGAAAGAACAGTTGAAATATCTCTTAGACAAGGGTTTCTTCAGATCTAGCAAATCCCTATGGGGTGCACCAGTTCTCTTTATTCAGAAGAAGGATGGTTTTCTTCATATGTGCATTGACTATCGACACTTGAACAAGGTTACAATCAAGAACAAGTATCCTCTCCTAGAATTGATGATTTGTTTGACCAACTTCAGGATACTAAGAGCTTCTGAAAGGTAGATCTCAGGTCTGATTATCACTAGCTCAGAGTTAGGGAGAGTGAAATCCCAAAGATAGCCTTCAGAACTCAATATGGTCACTATGAATTTGTAGTGATGTCTTTTGGACGAACGAATGCTCCTATAGATTTTATGGATTTGATGAACAGGGTGTTCAAGCCATACTTGGACATGTTAGTGATTGTGTTCGTTGATGACATTCTCATATCCTCTCAGAGCGAGGAAGAGCATGCCGTTCAATTGAGGATTGTTCTATAGACTATTAAGGATCGCCAGCTATTTACTAATTTTAGCAAGTGTGTGTTTTGCAGAAATTAGTAGCATTTTTGGTCTATGTGGTGTCGAGTGAGGGTGTACAGGTGGACTTCCAAATAATAAAAGTTGTAAATAATTGGCCTAAACCAACTTACCCTTAGGATATGAGGAGTTTCTTGGGATTAGCTAGCTATTATAGAAGGTTTTTTGAGGGCTTTTCATCCATTGCGGCACTATTGACTAAGTTGACCTAGAAGAAAGTTAAATTTCAATAGTCTGATGCCTGTGAGAAGAGTTTTCAAAAGTTAAAAAACTAGACTCACTTCAGCTCCAATATTGAACCTAGCCTAGGGTACAAATGGATTTGTGGTGTATTGTGATGCCTCTAGGGTTGGACTTGGCTGTGTGTTGATGCAACATGGAAAAGTCATTGGTTATGCCTCTAGACAGCTTAAGACTCATGAGAAGAATTACCAGATGCATGACCTAGTATTAGCAATAGTGGTGTTTGCAATAAAGATTTGGAGGCACTATTTGTATGAAGAGCATGTAGATATGTTCACGGACCACAAGAGTCTTCAATATGTGTTTACCCAGAAGGACCTAAATTTACAACAAAGGAGGTGGTTAGAGCTTCTCAAGGATTATAAAATGAGTCTCCTTCACCATCTAGGAAAGGCCAATTAGTGGAGGATGCTCTTAGCAGGCTATCCATGTAGAGTGTTTCTCATGTGGAATATGGAAGGAGAGAGTTGCTGAAATATGTGCACCAACTTGCACGATTAGGAGTTCACCTTGTGGATTCAACGGATGGTGGTGTCATTGTTCAGAATGGTTCAAAATCTTATTTGGTCACTGAGGTCATGTCTAGGCAAGATGAAGATCCTATTTTGGTAGAGTTGAAGGAAGCGGTTCAGAATTAAAAGGTAAGGGTCTTCTCCAAAGGGTGAGATAGTGTACTTCGACATCCGGGTCGTTTGTGCGTTTTGGATGTCAATGACTTGAGGGAGTAGATGTTGCATGAGGCTCATGGTTCCCGATATTCTATATATCCAGGTTCCACAAGATGTACTATGACCTACAGGAAGTCTATTGGTGGAATGACATGAAGAAGGACATAGCATAATTTGTGGCTAAATGTCCAAACTGTCAACAAGTGAAAGTGGAGCATCAAAGACCTGGAGGTATGCCACAAGACATCAGTATCTCCACCTGGAAGTGGGAAGATATCAATATGGATTACATTACTGGGTTTCCTCGTGCACATTGACAGTAGGATTCTACTCGGGTAGTTATGGGCAGGTTGACTAAAGCAGCCTATTTTCAATAGGTCCAAAACACCGACTCAGTGGAGGATTATGCTAAATTTTATATTCGGGAGTTCATTTAGTTTCATGGTGTTTCCTTGTCCACAATATCAGATAGAGGTACTCAGTCCACTTCGTAGTTTTGGAAGTTGTTTCAGAAGGACTTGGTACTCAGGTCAAGCTTAGCACAACTTTTCACTCGCAGATGGATGATCAGGCCCAGCGAACCATTCAGACTCATGAGGAGATGTTGAGAGAATGTGTGATCAACTTTAAAGGTTGTTTGGATGATCATTTACCTCTTATCGAGTTTGCTTATAACAACAGTTACCACTCCAGTAATCAAATAGCTCCGTTTGAGGCTCTTTATTGGTTGAGGTGTAGGTCACCTATTGATTGGTTTGAAGTAGGTAAAGCTATGTTGATATTGCCAGATTTAGTTCATGAGGCTATGGGAAAGTTCAACTTATAATGGAAAGGCTGAAAACAACTCAGAGTCGTTAAAAGTCCTATGTGGATGTGAGGAGGAGAGAACTTGAATTTGAAGTTCATAATTACTGTTTTTGAAGGTAACTCCCTTGAAGGAAGTGATAAGATTCGAAAAGAAAGGGAAGCTTAGTCCCCAATATGTTGGCCCGTTTTGGATTGTGAAACGTATTGGCAAGGTGGCCTATGAATTGGAGTTGCCCTCAAAGTTGGCTTCAGTACTTCCAGTCTTCCATGTGTTTCTCTTGAAGAAGTGCATTGGTAACCTGGCTTTGCTTGTACCAAAGGAGAGCATTGGTGTGAATGATAACCTTAGCTAGGAAGAGGTTCTGGTTGAAATCCTTGATCGTCAAATTCGGATGTTGAGGATCAAAAAAGTAGCTTCAGTAAAGGTTCTATGGAGAAATCAGCTTGTCGAGGGAGCTATGAGGGCATCCGAAGCAGATATGGTGGCTAAATACCCGCATCTTTTCCATTCCATCTCTATTTCAGCTTGAGGTATCAGTTTCCTCCTTAGTACTCTATTCAGCTTCATGTCAGTTCATGTCTCTCAGTTTCCTTTATGTCAATGCATGTATGTGTGATTCGTGGATTCAGCTCAGTCATGTATTTCAATCTAGAGTCAGTCACTCCGTCAGTTTACAGCTTCAGATATTCAGTATTTGGGATCGCAGTCCCTTTCCCTAATTATTCAGTATGTTTACCCACATTCGAGAAGAATGTTCCCAAGAGGGAGATATTGTAATACCCCAAAAGTGCCTAAGATTATACTTGCGAGTTGAAAAGATGTTTAGCAGAAAAGTTGGTAACTTTTTCTTACGACGACTCGTGGTACGAGTCGTACAAATGTCCAACTGGTCGTAGGATGGAGCCGTTGTTTAATATAGAGCTGGTTAGGTTGGATTGTATGGGTTGTGGTATGACCCATTGTAGAAAACCACAGGTCATTGGTAAGCGTTGTTTGAAGTTGGAGGAGTTGATTTGGTGAGTTATGGGAGAAAACCACGAGTCATAGGTTTGGGGTACGACTCATGGTTAGGAGTCGTGGTAGGTAAGGTGGGTTTTTAGGTATTGATCAAACAATCGAAGGTATGACTCAGTAGGAAGAACCTACGAGCCGTTAGTTGGACCCGTGGAAAATTTAGAAACTCAAAGATAAAGTAGTGACAATAATGAAAGGAACCCATGAGTTGTGGTATCAAGGTACGACTCGTGGTGTGAGTCGTTGCTTCGGAAGTGAACAATTTTTCAGTGAATTTAATAAGGTCATTTTCGCAATTCCTAAGCTCCTAAGCCCTACACTATGTCATTTTATGCTCAGTTAGGAGGATTTTAAGAGGGTTTAGCATATTATAACCTATTCCCTCCCAATGCATGCAAGATTAGAGAATCCCAAAGGAGATCAAGTATAAAATTCATCAAGTTCTTCCCCAAACCTCTTGGGCTTCCAAGGAAGGGTGTAGAATCAGATAACCCAGGTATGTAGGGTCATGAATGAGAGTTTCTCTTCACTCTCATGCACAAATCCCATCTCAAGTTCGTGAATTCAAAAGTATGATTCCATGGGGTCTTAACCCAATTCTATGAAATTCTCTATGATTAATTCATCGGTTAATTCCCTTCATGTTTTAAATGATGTTTTAAGATTCATGGGCATGTTTTATACCGATTTTTATTACAATTCATGATTTTAAGTTTTGAGAACATCATGTCCAATTATGCAAGTTTCATAAAAAGTTGAGTTTATGATTGATGCTTCCAAGTATGATGAAATTTATAGCATGTATAACTGTTTAAAAATTACCCATGATTATGTTTATGATTTTACTTATGATGTTTATGTCATGCAAGCATGATGTTAAGATTTCGGCAAGCCCGGGCAAGTTAAGCAAGATTTCATAATTTAGCCTGGGCTAATAAGTTTAGTTATCTCATGTGTTGGAGTCAAGACTCCCCATATGATAAGATTCAAGTTATGTTTTCATATATGATTATATGAGCATTATACATGTTTTAGGAGTTATGTCTAGAACCGAGTAGGCTTGGGTTCCAAGGTTCCCAGTCTCATTAACTATGCGCCAACGTAGGTATACTTGGGGCCTCTCAAGAGAGTGTTTACCCTGGCCCAAGGGCCTACCATGATATCACACCTTACTTAACCCTTCTCCCTAGCAAGGCTTAGGATGGCTCTCCTCCACGTGGGAAAGATGTGGGATTATCATGAGCCCATACATGGTGGTTGTCGGTCAAGACAAGTCTTCCATTGTTCCTTACGATTTCAATAATGCATGTCCTATATGATATTATATCATGTTTATAGCAGGTTTGATCCAAGGATCAATTCATGAGCTTTTACCTATGATTTTAGATATGGAAAGCCATATGCACTTACTTCAGTTTATGTTTACTAATGTTTTCAGATATCATCATACAACCTTTTCTCTCAGAATTTTATGATATTATTATTTAAGTTATGCATGATTCAGTTTTACTACATAGCCTATTTTACTTACCTTGCATACTAAATACATTCCAAGTACTAACCGCGCACTCTATGTTGTATTGTTTCATGATACAGGCTTAGATGTTCAGATTCAGTCTCATCGCTAGCCAGTTTCTAGAGTTCAGCCAAGAAAGCTTCTTGGAGAGTCCTCATCCTTTGAGGACTTTTAGTTAGTTGAGTTGTGGTCATTTTCAGTTTCAGTTGTAGTGAGCTAGTTGGGGATGTTGTCCCATCAGCTCGTTAGTATGTTCAAGGCTTTTCAGACACAGTTTGCTATATCTAGCTCCGAATTTAGTGTTTTTAGTTTTCCATTGTTTTAAATGTCTTACTATTCATACTTCCACTATTTCAGAATCTATTCTTCCGCTTTATTCATGTTGAGTTTTAGTTTTTCATGTTCATTTTAAAGGTTGACTTGGAGCCATTATGGTTCTAGGTTTTGTATTTAGACCCGAGCCTATGCTTGGGTCATGACAGAATGTTAACTGAAATCGTGCATATAAATGTAAATCATTAGTTCATGAGAGTAGGACTACATGCTGAGAACTATATCTAAGACATACATAGTCATAAGCTGGTTATCATAAGTTAACGTAGTGACCCAAGATTTAGAAATAGAAACCATATGACTTGTCATAACTGAAATCATATGTAAAATTCATAAACTGATCATTGGGTCAAATTTGTTGTAAAACATAATATCATAAGTCATGAACATGAGTAACTGAAATCATGAGGAATAGTTCAAGACTCGTTATAACCGACACCATCATGATAGAGCTTATGTGATGCCCCAACTATTACACTCAAGTTGGAAAAGCCATCCAAAACGTTGCTAGAGTTGATGAAAAATATCATGATATTGATATCAAGTTGAGGCCCCTTAGGGGTAGGGGAAAACTCTCTTTGAGAGGCCCTACACAAGTAACCTATGTTGGCGCGTAGTTCTGAAACCAAGGACATTGGACCCCAAGCCTGCTCGATACTAGACACTACTCCCAAAAATATGCATAGTTCTCAAATTGATTTTCAACAATGCTAAAATCATAATCTATACATGACCTGACATCTGAACATTGGGAGTCTTGACTCCAAAACATATCATATGCTGCATTGAGAGTCTTGATTCCAAAACATATGATAAGTTGATCTTATTAGTCTTGACTAAATCATGAAAACATACTAAGTTATGTGGGCTACACTAAATAATAAAATCATGAATACTTGAAATAGACTTTATAGGTCAACATCATGGATTCATACATGCAAAATTTATAAACATTAATTCACGCTAGATATCTCATCATACTTGAAATCGTGAATCATAAGCTTGAATTTTCATAAAACTTGCATAATGGGACATAATTTCTAATAACTTGAAATCATGAATTTACAATCAATTTAAAACATACTTTAGATCATGAGGGGCTTAGACCCATAAACATATCATAGAGAATTTCATAAAAATTGGGTTAAAACCCTAGAAATCAATGCACTTGATTAAACTTGAATTCATGAACTTTAAGAAGATTTGGGAATGAGAGTGAAAGGAAACTCTCATTCATAGCCCTACACACTGGGTAAAGTGATTCTCAAACTATCCTTGAAAGCCCAAAAGAATTGGGGAAAGAAATTGAGAGAGTTCTAGTTTGATCTTGACGAGGCTTCTCAATAACTTGCATGCATGGGAGCCTAATGGCTTAGAATAGGTTAAACCCTCTTACAACACTCTTTTAAGGGCATAAAATGGCATCATTAGAGAGTTAGAATCTTAGGAATTGCGGTAATAACCTTAGTAATTCATTAGGAAATTGGGCACTGCCAGTCCCAATGAGGGACCTAACGATTCGTTTGGTCCACTGAAAACTCGTGGTCCTCACCCATTGCCACCACAAGAAGTTTCCATTTTTCTGATCTTCCTCACCCCATAGACAACTTGACGAGTCTTTAGGGGCACATCCACTCGTTCCCTAAATCTATTGTCAACACTGCCGAATCATCTTTTCTTCACCCATACACACTTGACCGGTCATGCAATGAATCGTGGAGAGTCACGACGACTCGTGGTCTCATCCGTTGCCACTTTCAAAAAAATGAAATCTCTTCAAGTTGTGAACCACTTAACGGGTCACTTAATGACCCATTAGGTCAACTAGAACCTTATCATAGGTAAGGCTATCCATCACACTTATGCTCTCCACCGGTTCTATAGTTGGGTCACCAATGCACTTCTTCAATAGAGATACATGAAAAACTGGATGTACCAAAGCTAACTCTGCTGGTAGCTCCAACTCATATGCCACCATGCGAACTCACCTTAGAATCCTATAAGGACCAACATATTGGGGACTAAGCTTCCCTCTCTTCCCGAACCTTATCACTCCCTTTAAAAGAGACACCTTCAGAAATATCTAATCATCAGCCTCTAACTCAAGCTCTCTGTGTCTAACATTTGCGTAAGATTTCTGACGACTCTGAGTTGACTTCAGACTTTCCATAATAAGCTGGAATTCTCTACGGCCTTATGAACCAAATTTGTTCCCATCAACGTGGCTTCACATACCTTATACCAAACAATAGGTGATCTACACCTCTGTTCATCAAGTGCCTCAAACTGAGCCATCTAAATGATGGAATGATAAATGTTATTGTAAGCAAACTCAATGAGAGGCAAGTGATCATCCCAACTACCCTTTAAATCAATCGCACACGCTCTTTACATGTCCTCAATTGTCTGAATGCTCCGCTCGACCTGACTATCTGTCGTCGGGTTAAAATCTGTGCTAAATTTTACCTGAGTACCAATTTCTTTCTGAAACGATTTCCAAAACTGAAAGGTGAACTGAGTATCCTTGTCTGAGATGACAGACAAAGGGACTCCATTCGACCGAACCAACTCCCAAATGTACTATCTAGCATAATCCTTTGCTGAATTGGTAGTTTTGACCAATTTGAAGTGAGCTAATTTGGTCAACCTGTCCACAATCACTAATATAGAGTCATACTGTTAGCAGGTACGAGGCAAGCCTATAATGAAGTACATGTTGATCTCCTCCCACTTCTTAGTGGGAATGCTAATGTCCTGAAGCAGTCCTCCAGGTCTCTGATGCTCAACCTTCACTTACTAGCAGTTCAGAAACTTAGTCAAAAACTCTGCTATTCCTTCTTCATGTCATTCCACCAATAGACCTCCCGTAGATCGAGGTATATCTTGGTGGCACCTAGGTGGATAGAATATCGAGATCCATGAGCCTCGCTCGAAATCCGTTCTCTAAGTCATCTACAACTGGCATACAAAATCGGCCCTGACATCGAAGTACACCATCTCCCCCTTTGGAGAAGACCTCCACTTTCTGACTTAGGATTGCTTCCTTAAAATTTACCAAGATAGGATCCTCATATTTCCTATCCTTGACCTCGACCACCAATGATGATTTCGACCTATTTTGTATGACTCCACCGTTTGCCGAGTCAACAAGGAAAACCCCTAAATGAGCAAGCCTATGGACATCCTTTAATAACTCCTTTATCCCTCCTCAACATGACACACTCTCTATGGAAAACCTACTAAGAGCATATGCCACTATATTGCCCTTCTCGTATCATAGAGGCCACTCATGTCATAGTTCTTGAGAAGCTCTTGTCATCTCCTTTGTCTCAAGTTTAGGTCCTTCTGAGTGAACACATACTGAAGGCTCTTGCAATCCGTGAACACATTTATATGTATCCCATACAAGTAGTGCCTCCAAATCTTCAATACAAACCCCACAACTACTAACTCTAAGTCATGTGTCAGGTAATTCTTCTCATGAGTATTAAGCTGTCTTGAGGCATACATAATGACTTTACCATGTTGTATCAAAACGCAACCAAGACAAAGCCTAGAGACATCATAATCCACGAAAAATCCATATGTGCCCTTCGGTAGGGTCAATACTAGGGCTGAAGTGAGTCGAGTCTTTAATTCCTGGACACTCTTCTCATTAGCATCCGACCACTAAAACTTGACCTTCTTCGGGGTCAATTTAGTCAACAGTGCTGCAATAGATGAAAATTCCTCAATGAACCTTCTGTAGTAACCAGCTAAACCCAAGAAGCTCTTTATATCTAAAGGAATAAATGATCTAGGCCAATTCTCCACTACCTCTATCTTTTGAGAGTCCACCTATACACCCTCGCTAGACACCACATGGCCTAAAAATGCTACTAAATCCAGCCAAAACTCACACTTGATGAATTTAGCAAACAGTTGGCGATCCTTGAGAGTCTGTAGCACGATTCTCAAATGAGCATCATGCTACTCCTCTCTTCGAGAGTATATGAGAATATCATCTATAAAGACAATTATGAACATATCCAAGTACTACTTGAACACCCTATTCATCAAGTCCATAAAAGCTACAGGAGCAATTGTTATTCCAAAATAAATAACTGCGAACTCATAGTGACCATACCGAGTCTTGAAAGCTATCATCGGGATGTCACTCTCCCTAACTTTGAGCTTATAATAGCCAGATCGGAGGTCTATCTTCGAGTAGCTCTTAGCACCCTTTAGTTGGTCAAACAAGTCATCAATCCTAGGGAGGGGATACTTGTTCTTAATTGTGACCTTGTTCAATTGTCAATAATTAATGCATTCTAAGGGAGCCATCATTCTTTAGAACGAAGAGAACTGGAGCACACCATAGGGATTTACTAGGTCATATAAAACCCTTATCTAGGAGATCTTTCAATTTCTCTTTTAACTCCTTTAGCTCGGCTAGAGCCATTCTTTAAGGAGGAATGGATATAGGCTGCATATCAGGGAGAAGGTCAATACAAAAGTCAATCTCCCTGTTGGGAGAGACTCTTGGTAGATCATTCGGAAACACCTCCTGATACTCACATACTATAGGAATTGAGTAAAGAGTTGGGGTCTCGGATGTGGTATACTTAACCTGAACTAGATGATACACACAACCCTTAGAAATCATCTTTCTGGCCTTGATTAGGAAACAAAGAGACCTAGAGGCACAACTAAACTAATTTTCTGTTCTAGGAATGGCTCACTCAAAAATCGGAACTCCACCATACGAGTTGTATAGTTCACTGAGGCATAACATGCATGCAACCAATCCAATGAAAGATAACATCAAAATTGATCATGTCTAACTCTACTAGATCGACTAAGATAACTTTCTTAAGGACTGTAACAGGGAAATTTCTGTAAACTCGTCGACCTATAACTGACTCACCAACTGGAGTAGAGACAGAAAAGGGTTTTAACAGAATTTAGGGATTGACTCTAATACTAATAGTAACATAAGAAGACAAAAAATAAAAGGTAGCCTATGGGTTTAACAATGCATACATATCAAGCTAGAATACTCGTAACATACCGTTGAACACATCGGGAGAGACCTCCTGCTCTTGAATAGAAGATAGCGCACAAAACACCTATTCGGATGCTGGCCACCACCTGCAATAGTGGATGTACCCTACTGAGCTGAGAGTGTCGTGACGTGAACATAGGACCGGATTGAGACACAGAGTAAAGAACCTTGAGAGGCTCCAAGTCGATCTATAACATGAGCATGACTTCTAAACTCAACATAATCAAGTGGATGTCTAACATATATAATATAGCAGAAGTCTGAAAATATCATAAAATCTAATTACATAACACAAGGATGAAACTAAAATACATATTATTTCTAAAAAGCCTCTATTATTGACGAGTTGATGGGACAAGATCCCAGCTAACTCACTATAGTCTGAAACTAAAAATACTAACTACAACTGATAAAGGGCCCTTGGAAGATGAGGACTCACCAACTGATATTGGAAGATGCTAATAGTGGGAGTCAAGCTAATGGAAGGACTAAGCCTGAATATCCAAGCCTGTATTATGAAATGATACAACATAGAGTATACGATCAATACGTGGAAGGTACCGAGTATGCAAGGTAAGTAAAACCGCTAAGTAAAGAAAAATCAAAAATCATGTATATCATAAAACCATAATCAAGATAGGATTCTGAGAGTAAGGCTTGCATTCTATTTTCTGAAATCATGATTTGAACATAACTGAATATCCTAACTGGATCGAATGACCCAAAGCTGAAAAACTAATAATCATAAGTAAAATTGTACATTAGGACAAACCTGCTGAAAACATAGCATCATGACTGATGAACATGCATAACTGAAATCACGAGGAACAATGGGAGACTCGTCATATAACTGACATTACCACGATAGAGCTTACATGGTCCTGACTATCACACTCAAGTGGGAATAGTCGTCCAAAGCCTTACCAGGGCTAAGGACACTACCATGATATCAATATCAAGCTCAAGGCCCCTTGGGGGAAGGGGAAGCTAACAAGGGGGGTCCTAAAGTATATATGTAAACCTACATTGGTGTGTAGTTCTGAGGCATAGGGTTGACTGACCCTTGGCCTACTCGGTGCTACTCTCAGAAGCATGCACATGCTCTCCATCGTTTTTCAACGAAGCTGACTATCGTCTAGTGACGAAGCTGAATAATAATATACATGAAAAATCTAAAATCATAACATGAGGAGCCTTGGGCTCAAACCACACCACAAGCTAAAAATAGCAGGAGTCTAGACTCCAAAATCCATGTGGTAAGCTAATAACATGAAATATAGATAAATCACGAAACATACTTGATCATATGGGTTTGCTCAATACTTAAACATGCTTGACCTAGACTTGATCATGCGAAAACATGAACATTGACATGGGTAATTCGAAATCATACTTTTATCATACACATCTCATCATGCTTGAATACATTTATCATAGATCTCAACTTTCATGAACTTTCATGGTTGGGCATTATAATTTGTAAAACTTAAAAACATAATTTGTAATTCAAAACATTGTAAAATATGTCCATATTAATAATTCCACATAAGAAACATGTAACATCATACACATGATCGATACTTAGAGAATTTACATGTTGGGTTAAAACCCCATAGATTTATCAACCAGAATTTCATGAATTGAAGAGGGCTTGGGCATGGGTGTGGATGATTTCACCCATTCATAACCCTACATACTTGGAAGAATTTGATTTCACAAACCCTCTTGAAAGCCCAATGGATTTTGAGGAATGACTTGATGAATCCTAAGCTTGATCACCCTTAAAAAACCTCTAGGTTGCATGAATGGAAGAGAATGGGTTTTGAACAAGTTTAACCCTCTTAAAATACCCTTTTCTGAGCTTAAAATGACGTAGTATTGGACTTAGGGGCTTAGAAATTATGAATTTTCCCTTACTAAACTCGCAGGAAATTAGCCACTGTTCGAAGCAATGAGCAACACAACGAGTCGTCCCTTGCTCCCATGACCCGTTACTTCGCTCGTTGTCTCATCCCTGTTTCCTATCTCAGGTCTTCTACCACGAGCGGACATGGCGAGTCGTTACTTGCTCCAACAACTCATCGTTGCCAATCATTGTCACTATTGCTCCCATCCTAAAAATCCTCCCAACGGGCACATACAATGACTCGTTGTTCGTCCCATGACTCATGCCAGTATTCTTTGACCAAAACCACCTTCACAATGACCCATTATATCAAACAACGAGGCATTCCTAGACCCGTTACTCCCATGTCCAATTCTGCAGCTTCTCACCATGGGCACATCCAAAAGGTTGTTAGACCCACTAATGACCTGTACAATGGATCGTTCTGAGAAGAAATCTTAGATTTCCTACTACTTTTCATTTCAAATCCCAAGTCTAGGCTTAGCCACTTGTAGGTTATTACAATATCTCTCCCTTGTGAACATTCGTCCTCGAATGTGGGTGAACATATTGAAAAAATGCGAAATGCAACTACCATGCCAAATACTGAACATTTAAGTTGAAAACTGACGGAGTGACTATCTTCGTAATGAATTACATGACTAAACTGAATTAATGGATCAAACATACATACAATGACATGAAAGAAACTGGGGCAGATGATCTAAACATGAAACTGAATAGAGTACTAGGGAGGAAACTGATACCTCAAGCTGAAACAAAGCCAGGAGGAAATAAATGCGGGTATTTAGTCATCATATCTATTTCAGCTTCCCACATAGCTTCCTCAGCATGCTGGTTCCTCCACAAAACCTTGACTGAGGCTACTTCTTTGTTTCTTAGCTTTCGAGCGTGAGAGTCAAGTATTTTCACCGGAACCTCCTCATAGCTAAGGCTATCCTTCACACCTATACTTTCCATCGGGACAATCAAAGTCGGGTCACCCAAGGACTTCTTTAAGAGCGATACATAGGAGACTGGATGAACTGAACCCATTTTTGAGGGAAACTCCAACTCATAAGCTACCTTGCGAACCCGTCTCACAATCCGGTATGGACCAACATAATGGGGAATGAGTTTCCCTTTCTTTCTGAACCTCATCACTCCCTTCATGGGAGACACCTTATAAAATAATCCAATCATCGACTTCAAATTCAAGTTCTCTTCTTCTCACGTCTGCATAGAACTTTTGGCGACTCTGAGCTGTCTTCAATCTTTCCCTTATAAGATGAACTTTCTCCATGGCCTTATGGACTGATTCTGGTCCCACTAATGCAGCTTCACTGACTTCGAACCAACCAATAGCGATATACATTTCACCCACAGAGAGCCTCAAACGGAGCCATCTAAATGTTGGAATGGTAGTTGTTGTTATATGCAAACTCAATGAGAGGCAAATGATCATCCCATCTACCCTTGAAATTGATCACACATGCTCTCAACATATCGTTGAGATTCTAAATTGTCCACTCGACCTGACCATATATCTGTGGGTGCAAGGCTGTGCTAAGCTTGACCTGAGTATCAAGTCCCTTCTGAAACGACCTCCAAAACTGGGAGGTAAATTGAGTACCTCTACCTGATATGATGGACAATGACACTCCATTAATCCAAAATAACTCCCGAGTGTACTACTTAGCATAATCCTTCGCCAAATCGGTAGTTTTGACCAGTTAGGAACTAAGCTGCCTTAGTCAACCTTCCTACAACCACCCAAATAGAGTCATAATGTCGACAAGTGCGAGACAACCCAGGAATGAAGTCCATATTGATCTTCTCCCACTTCCAAGTAGGGATACTAATGTCTTGAAGCGCACCTCCAGGTATTTGATGTTCCACTTTCACCTGTTGACAATTTGGACACTTAGCCACAAATTCTGCTATGTCCTTCTTCATGCCACTCCACCAATAGACTTCCCATGAGTCACGGTATATCTTGGTGGAACTTGGATGTATAGAGTATCTGGAACCATAAGACTCGTGCAACATCCAATCTCTCAAATCATCAACACCCGAAACACACAACCGACCCTGATATCGAAGCATACCATCTCCCTCTTTGGAGAAAACCTCCACCTTCTGATTCTAAATGGCTTCCTTTGACTTTACCAAAATAGGATCCTCGTCTTGCCTAGCTTAAACTTTGGTCACTAAGGATGATTCCGATCCATTCTGAACAATGACACCACCATCTATCGAGTCAACAAGATGGACTCCTAGCCGTGCATGACGATGTACATCCTTCACTAATTCCTTTCTTTCCTCATCAACATGGGACACACTCTCCATAGAAAGCCTGCTAAGAGCATTTGCCACCACATTAGCCTTGCCCGGATAATAGAGGACACTCATATCATAATCTTTAAGAAGCTCCAACCACCTCCTCTGACGTAGATTTAGATCCTTCTGGGTAAACACGCATCGTAGGATCTTGTGGTCCATAAACACATCTACATGGACCTCGTACAGATAGTGTCTCCAAATCTTCAAGGAAAATACTACCACCATCAACTCGATGTCGTGTATTGGGTAATTCTTTTCATGGACCTTCAGCAACCTGGAAGAATAGGCTATAACTTACCGTGATGCATCAATACCCAACCAAGGCTGATCCTCAAAGCTTCACAATATACCACAAACCCATCGGTACCCTCAGGTAGGGTCAATACCAATGTTGAGGTGAGTCCAGTCTTCAACTCTTGGAAGTTCTTCTCACAGGCCTCTGACCATTAGAACTTCACTTTCTTCTTTGACAATTTAGTCAACAGTGCTGCAATAGATGACAAACCTTCAATAAACCTTCGATAGTAACCAGCTAAACCCAAGAAACTCCTGATATCATAAGGACTAACTGGTCTAGGCCAATCCTTCACCGCTTCTATCTTTTGAGAGTCTACCTGTACACCCTCACTTGACACCACATGACCCAAAAATGCCACTGAGTTCAACCAAAACACACAATTACTGAACTTAGCATACAACTGGAGATACTTAAGAGTCTGTAGCACCACCCTCAAATGAGCGGCATGCTCCTCTTTGCTCCGAGAGTATATAAGGATGTCATCTATGAACACAATCACGAACATATCCAAGTATGACTTGAACACCCTGTTCATCAAAACCATAAAAGTTGTAGGAGCATTCGTTAGCCGAAAAGACATGACTACAAAATCATAGTGACCATATCGAGTCTTGAAGGCTGTCTTCGAGATGTCACTCTCTTGAACCCTTAGCTGATGGTATCCAGATCTGAGGTCTATCTTTGAAAAGCATTTAGCGCCCTGAAACTGGTCAAAAAAACCATTAATCCTATGGAGAGGGTACGTATTCTGGATGGAACTTTGTTCAATTGCCGATAGTTAAGACATTGTCACACCCCCTAAGCTTCTATCTTTTAATAGTCGCGTGCGTACGTATGTTGAGAGTTTTGGAGTACGACGCATGTGGAAAAAGGGCACAGGGATTGAGTATACGAGCACGATACCGAGCAAGCAGGAGGACGATATCAGAGGACCAGTTCACCGAGCACCGCGTCGCGCCAGGCAGCCTGGCTCTACGGCCGGTGCGTCGCGCCTCTGCCTCAGCAAAATGGGCAGCGCAGCACACCCGTGTTTCGGCTCTATGGACAGTGCCACCCCCCTGCCACCAGCCTTAAGTTATTTATATACTCCCCTCTCTTCATTTTAATTCATTTGAAATAACAACCCTCGGCCAGATCCTTAAAGGGGACGTAATTTTCATACAAATTCCCTCTGATTATGCTGCTAAACCTGATCCAAATGTGAACTAACATCAGGTATCGAGTTCTAAGCCTGCAGGAAGCATTCCTACGGATTTATTTTCACAAAATACGCCCGGAAAATCAGAACTCTTGTCGATTAGTTGTTATTAGAATTGCTCCAAATTGATTCCTAAATAGTTACAGGTATTTGGAAACCACTTCTTCCTCTGAACTCTTGGGAAATAATAGATTCTCGGCTGAGTTATTCGAAGTCAGATCATAGTTAATTCTATTTTCAAAAGTTATCAATATTTTTCGAGTTTAGTGTTGAAATTAGCCCTTTTCTCTCAACATAAAGGTTACTATTGGAGAGAACTGCCGATTACATGTTGAACCTCAATAGTTAAATCAGAATCAGCATTCGAGGTATGTAAGGCTTATCCCCTCGGCAAGTTATTCTCATCATATAGTGACACGACATATGTTCTTAAATTGAAATAACTGTCCCATATGTTGCAAATAGTTGCTATCAGTAGATTGTGATTAGATATTTTGTGATCAGTTGTTGTCTGTAGACTATGAATATATAGATGTTGTGGTTAGCTACTAGAGAACTTATATAGATTACACTGCAGTGTCCCTTGTCGGGAATGAACATGTTAAGTATGACACACACCAGAAGCGCCATAGAAATTCCTCTGTTCTGCAGTTCATTATGTTAGTGGAATTTGATGTCTTGTTGTCAAGACTAGACTTTAGAAGCCCGTGGATAGTTACTACTCCTAAGTAAGTAAGCTGAATAGCATAGGCGCAGCTCGGCGATATGGCCACCAGTTTGGCACCTGTATTGTCAGTGAAGCACGCCTAGAGGCCTTTGGCGTACCCTTACGCCCCAGGGCTAGAAATTTATGTAGGATGCCCATACTTTAGAGTCAATGAAACTAAGGTTGTCTAGTGAACTGAGTGACAGCCTGTCATCTAGTTAGCTACTACCAGTGACTGTCAGTTCCAATTGACTTAGTATTCGTCATACTGGTCGCCCAGGAAGCCATTCCAGTCATTCAAGTCAAATATACCCGTCTGTTCCCTAAGGAAAGGGACCTTATAAGCAGTTAGAGGCAGGGCCAATGCCCCAGCCTGTTCGTATAAGATACTCAGGTTCAAATTGCTGTGATTGGCTAAATCTATATAAACTTATCTATAAGGTTAGGAATCGCCCAGAAAATTCATATAATATTTGAACAGACCAAGTTAAGATCTAAAAAACTAGAACCATGTTAGCACAATATTACCCTTAGGCTAAGAATGTCAGTAATTTGCCTGTGGAAGATTAGGGGTCGATCGCTCGAAAGCATGTTCAGTCAGTAGCAGCCCTACACTTGTTCTAAGTAGAAGAACTAGGTGATGGTCATCTTCGACTGTACAATTGATTATGAGTTATATTTTCCCAAACAAGGCATTCATGTATTTCTAGGCCACTCCAAATATCGCCCTACTCGGTCTAGACCATTAGAGATTATGATCACTATCAGGATCCTCTAATTAGATACAGGTGCACGGGGTATGCCTGGTAGAAGCTATACAAATTATTCTAGGAGCGAGCATTGGTCACACTACGCCTAGAAGGCTAGACACACCTTTCGAGTGGATAGATTGAGACTTTAGTATTAGAACATCGGTTGGGATTGCCCTCACCTCGGAGACTTTCATGACCATCCTAGGGTTACTAGCTTTGTCATCGCCCGCCAAGGGCTATATGACGTTTCTCCAAGGACTGATATGCCATCCCCAAGGATGATACGGAGGCTCAAGGTCGATATTACATTCCATTCCATGGATGGACTCCTAGCTCTATGCCATATCAACATTACACCCTCGTTGAGCTTGGTGCCTAGGGTGCAGTTATCAGGAGTCCACCGAACATAGACACAACTACAGATCAGGAGCCAAGCGGGTTCATTTGCAGACCCAGGGGGACAGGTAGGTTTACTATAGCACCAGTGGAGTCATAGAAACCTAGATAGGGGCATATAGATTGAGGTATACTAGCTATGGCTTATGGGGGGACTTGGTAGGTTATTTCTGTATTTCTTGTACCTTCCAGGCTTATGGGGACCAGGTGAGGTTCTTGTTCATATTTTTTCCTACTAACTATAGCTTATGAATGTGTAATTATTAGGTCTTAGCCCATTTACGTGTTGTATCCTGCTAGATGCAGATTACGGATAAGCAAGCTTACAGGTTAATCTTTTTGCCCCTTCTTTCTACTTACTTTCAGTCTCTAACAACTTATTTACTACCTAACACATTCGGTACATATTGTACTAATGCCCATCCCTGGGCGTTGCATTACTTGGCTTCAGGTTTGGACAGACAGAGTTCAGGATCGTTAGTAGTAGCTGCCCAGAGTCAGCAATTTGTCCAGCTCCTTTTATTCAGGGTTGCAAAGGTGTAGAGACTACAGTCTTTCATCTGTAGAGCATTTGGGTAGGCCGTGGCCCTGTCCCAACCACTATTTCTATTCTTAGAAGATTGCAGACTAGAGTCGTCAGTTAGTCGATTGTTGTTGTCCATATGGGGCCTGATATAGTAGCTTTTTCTCATTTCTGTTATAATTAGACAACATGGTGGTCTTGTCGACCTGCATAGGATCCCTCTTGTTTTCTATTGTTGGTTAGCTATTTTCATTTACAGGTGGCTATACGGTCTTGTCGATCAGAGGCTGTATATACAACCGAGATATTGCTCATTGTTTTCTTGAAGTAAGTTGCAGGCATGCACCAGACATGTAGAAGCCCAACCAGGTCATTCAGATCCCAGTGTGGTACTAGGTGCCATCCATGCCTCCCAAGGTAGGGCGTGACATGTACATACGAAGAGAACCATCCTTTTTGCAAACAAAGAGAACTGGTGCACCCCATGGGGATTTTCTCGATCTGATGAAACTCTAATCTAAAAAGTCCTTCAACTGCTCCTTCAACTCCTTTAGCTAAGAAGGAGCCATTCTATAAGGAGGAATAGATATAGGCCACGTATCGCGAAGCAAGTCAATACCAAAATCAATCTCCCGCTCAGGAGGGATTTCCGTTAAGCCATCTGGAAACACTTTTGGGTATTCACACACAATATGAAATGACTGGATAGTCGGGGTTTTAGACGTAGCATCCTTAACCCTAACTAGATGGTACATGCAACCTTTAGAAATCATCTTTTTGGCCTTAAGGTAGGAAAAGAAACGACCTACAGAAATAGCTGAGCTACCCTTCCACTCTAGGATTGGCTAAACTGAAAATCTGAACTCTACTACACTGGTTCTACAATTGACTGTGGCATAACATGCATATAGCCAATCCATGCCAAAGATAACATCAAAATGGGTCATGGCTAGCTCTACTAAATCTGTTGCTGTGACTTTCTGAAGAACTGTGACAGGGAAATTTCTATATACTTGTCGAGATATAACTGAATCACCAACTGGAGTAGAGACTTAGAAGGGTTCTGATAGGATGTCGAGACTAACCCCGAAACTACTAGCAACATAGGGTGTCACAAAATACAAAGTAGTTATGGGATCTAACAATGCATATACATCAAGAAGGTAACATACCGTTGACTACATCTTGGGAGACCTCCTGCTCCTGACAAGATACTAGGGCATAGAATCTGTTCTGGCGCTGTCCACCACCCATACTAGTAGATGCCCCTTGCTGCGTCGTGCGTGTTGTTGGAGCTGCTGAACTGGAGGCTGGGCCTCGGCCCTATCATGGCCCTATCCAGCTGCTGGGCAATATCTAAGCATATGTCCAGGCTTCCCACACCCATAAAAAGCACCCGAACCTTCTAAGCACTGACCCGTGTGTCTCCAGCCACAGTTGCCACACTTTGAAATGTTGGACTTTGCAGGCCTGCTACCCTGACCTCTAGAACCTGATGCTCATCTCCTCTGATCACGCTTGGATCTAGATGGAACACTCATAACCGATAACGCCGGGGCTAAAGATCTCTAGTGGGACTACTGGCGGTGCCCACTAGGTCTCTACTGGGAGAATCTGAAGCTATCAGTCCTAGCCCTCTTGGTCTCTCTCTCCTTCTCACTCACCCGTACCGCCTCCATCTGCTGGGCGTACAGAACTATCCAGGGAAATTCAATGTCCTAATGCAACATCGCTGTCCGACAATCTTTGGCCAAGTAGTCTGTTATCCCATGCGCGAATTGAATCACTCGGGCTCTCTAATCTGTCACCATCTAAGATGCATACTTGGACAGGCGAGTGAAATCCAAGGAATACTCCTGAACTATCATATTTCCTTGCTTCAGGTTCACAAACTCGGCTGCTTTAATCTTTCTCATCTCACGAGGGAAGAACTGATCCAGAAATGTGGCATGAAACTCATTCCAACCGATAGGGCTTGCTCCAACTTCCCTAATATCCTTCCATTGCATAAACTAAATGTGTGCAACCCCTTTCAACTGATATGAGGTTAGATCGGCGCACTCCTCTCCAGTCACACCCATGATGTGGGCGATCTTTAGGACTTCATTGATAAACTCATATGGATCCTTGTCCATCTTTGATCCTAGAAACTCCGGATGGTTCATCCTCAGAAAATCTCTAACTCTTGCCGCTGCCACATTCCTATTCTCAGGGACATGCAATACCTCCTGTTGATTGACTTGGGCGGTCAAAGCCTGAGCTAGCATCTGAATGGCTGTGTTGAACTCAGCGTGGGCAACCTACTTAGGTACATGATCCTCATGGACTGATAGGGCCTACTAGTGCCCATCCCTATTTCCATTCACGTGGTTGTTTTCATTCCCATTTATTTTTCATTATCTCGGCGAGGAGGCATGATTCTACAAACGTGTATAGCACGAGTTAAAAGGATAGATAGACATTTCATTGCACAGCAAAGATCATTAAAGAAGGGAACATTTCCTAAAACATTTTGTAGCCTCTTCATCGTAAGTGTGGCGCACTTCACAACTATGAAAAAGACTTAAGGCGACTTTCAAACACCCTAGGACACTTCAAAACCTAATGCTCTAATACCAAGTTTGTCACGACCCGAACATTGGCCTGGATCGAGACACAGGACAAAGAACCCCGAGAGGCTCCAAGTCGACCCATGGCATGAACATGACATCTAACTCAACATAATCAAGCAAAAGTCTAACATATATAATATAGTGGATGTCCGAAAATATCATAACATCTAATTACATAACACAAGGCTAAAACTAAAGTACATACTATTACTGATGAGTTGATGGGACAAGACCCCAACTAACTCACTATAGTCTGAAACTGAAAATACTAACTACGACTGATAAAGGACCCTCGAAAGAAGAGGACTCACCAATTGAGACTAGATGATGGTAATAGTTGGAATCTGGCTAATGGCGGGACTGAGCCTTAATTCCAAGCCTCTATCATCAAATGATAAAACATAGAGTATGCGGTCAGTACGTGGAATGTACTGAGTATGCAAGTTAAATAAATCTACTAACTAAATAAAATCATAAATCACGCATATCACATAAATATAATCAAGATAAGATTTTGAGAGTAAGGCTTGCATGCTATTTTTTGGAATTAACATAACTGAATATCATAACTCAATTGAATGACCCAAAGCTAAAAAACTAATAATCATAAGTAAAACTGTACATTGGGTCAAACCTGCTGAAAACATAATCTCATAACTGATGAACATGTATTACTAAAATCATGATGAACAATGGGATACTAGTCATATAACCGACATTACCAGAATAGAGCTTACATGGTCCTGACTATCACACTCAAATAGGCAGAGCCATCTAAAGCCTTGCCAGAGCTAAGGATGCTACCATGATATCGATATCAAGATCAAGTCCCCTTAGGGGAAGGGGAAGCTCACAAGGGAGGTCCCAAAGTATATATGTAAACCTATATTGGTGTGTTGTTCTGAGGCACAGGGTTGACTGACCCTTAGCTTACTTAGTGCTAGACACTACTCCAAAAAACATGCACATGCTCTCCATCGTATTTCAACGAAGCTGACCATCGTCTAGCGAAAAAGCTGAATAATAATAGACATGAAAATTTTGAAATCATAACATGGGGAGCCTTAGGCTCAAACCATACCACAAGCTGAAAATAGTAGGAGTCTAGATGCCAAAATCCATGTGGTAAGCTAATAACATAAAATTTTGATAAATTATAAAACATACTTGATCATATGGGCTTGACAAATACTTAAACATGCTTGACCTATACTTGATCATTCAAAAATATGAACATGTACATGGGTAATTTGAAAATCGTACTTTCATCATACACATCTCATCATGCTTGAATATATTTATCAGAGATCTCAACTTTCATGAACTTCCATGGATGTGAATTATAATTTGTAAACTCAAAAACAAAATTTGTAATTGAAAACATTGTAAAATATGACCATTATTCATAATTCCACATTAAAAACATGCATAGATCATACCCATGATTGATACTTAGAGAATTCACATGTTGGGTTAAAACCACATAGATTCATCAACTAGAATTTCATGATTGGGCATGGGTGTGGATGATTAAACCCATAGATGAAGAATCTGATTTCAAAACCCTCTTGAAAGCCTAATGGATTTTGGGAAAATACTTGATGAATCCTCAGCTTGATCACCCTTAGAAAATCTCTACGTTGCATGCATGGAAGAGAATAGGTTTTGAATAAGTTTAACCCTCTTATAATTCCCTTTTTTGAGATTAAAACGACATTGTATAGTACTTATAGGCCTAGAAGTTATGGATTTGCCCTTACTAAACTCATAGGAAATTAGCCACTGTTTGAAGCAATGATCAACACAATGAGTCATCCCTTGCTCCCACGAACTGTTACTTTGCTCGTTGTCTCATCCCTATTTCCTGTCTTAGGTCTTCTACCACGACTGGGCAGGAAGAGTCGTTACCAGCTCCAACGACTCGTTGTTGTCAGCCGTTGTCACCATTTCTCCAATCCTAAAAATCCTCCCAATAGGAATATACGACGACTTATTGTTTAGAACAACGAGTCATCCCATGACTCGTGCCAGCCTTCTTTGACAAAGACCACCTTCACAATGACCCACTTACAATGACCCATTACATCAAACAACGGGTTGTTCCTAGACCCGTTACTCCTAAGTTCAATTCTGTAGCTTCTCACCATGGGCACATCCAATGGGTCATTAGACTCATCAATGACCCGTATAATGAGTCGTTCTGAGAAGAAATCTCAGATTTCCTACTGCTTTTCATTTCAAATCTCAAGTCTAGGCTTAGGCACTTCTAGGTATTATGAGTACTTGTGGAGCTGCTAGACTAGTGGTTGGGTCAGAGCCTCTACCATGGTCTTGTCTGGCTGAAAGGCAGTCTATGAGTAGATGTCCAGGCTTCGCACACCTGAAGCACACTCCGAAACCTGCTAAGCACTCTTATGTGTGCCTCCTACTACATCTCTCACAAACTAAAATGATGGGCTCTCCTGACATGCTTCCCTGACCTCTAGAGCCTGATGTTCTACCCTTATAATCACGCCTATGACTGGATGGAACACTCGCTGATGATGGAGCTAGGGCTGACGACCTTTGTGGGGTTAAGAGTGATGTCCACCCCCCGACCTCTACTGGAATTTTCCATAACTCCTTATCCTGGCCCTCTTGTCCTCTCTCCTTCTCCATCCTCTACACAGCCTCTATCTACTGGTCGTATATGACCAAATGCGAGAAATAGGTTACTATTCAGCATAGCGGTCCTTCACTCCTTGACCAGTAAATCTGCTACTCCTTTCACAAATTTGCTCATACGAGCCCTCTATCAGCAACCATCTCCAACACATACTTAGATAGCCGGTAAACTCCAAAGCATACTCTGGGATAGTCCTATGGTTCTTCTTTAAGTTGACAAACTCCGCCTCATTTACCTTCCTAAACTCTTTAGTGAAGAACCTGTCCAAGAAGGCAGTCACAAACTCATCCAAACTCACGGGAACTGCTCCCACAACACTACTCTCCTTCTACTGGAAGAACAATATGTAAGCAACCCCCTTCAGTGGATAGGAGGCTAGATATGCACCCACTACTCCAGTTACCTCCATAATCTTGGTGATCTTCTACACTTCTTCAATGAACTCATGCAGGTCCTCATCCACCTTCAACCCCAGAAACTCAGTTGCGTTCATCCTGAGGAAGTCTCAAACTCTCACAGTTGTTGCTTTCCTATTCTGGGGAATATGGGCCACCGCTTACTAGTTGATCTGAGCGGTTATGGCCTATGCCAACATTTGAAATGCTTCTTTGAACTCAACATGAGTGAACTTCTTGGGCAAATGATCTGCTGGTGCTGGAGGGGCTTATTGATGCCCATATCCATTGCCATTTTCATGTACATTCCCATTTCCATTTCTTCTACCATTAACTCGGCATGGAGGCATATTTCTGAAAATGTGTATAGCACCAGTTTGAGGAATAGAGAAGTACTTCACTGCACGACATAGATCATGATAGAAGGGAAATTTCCTAAAACATCTTGTAGCCTCTCCCTCATAAGGGTGTTGCGCTTCACACCCATGAAGAAGACTCTACCCAATGTGGCTCTCAGATATCCTAGGACACTCTAAACCTTCGATCTGATACCAAGTTTTTCATGACCCGAGTTGGGACCCCGAACCTAGACACGGGACCTAGAACCACGAATGGCTCCAAGTCGACCCATGGCATGAACATATCAATTTATGAGCATATATAAAGAAGAAACTGATAACTTAAACATGAATAAGCAAAAGTCCTAATGATATGAACGTAATTCAAGTGATAATGTCATAATGCTAAATCATAAAGTTGAACATACTAGTCTATGTTTGGAAAGCCTCTACTATCTGATAAGATTCTAGGACAAGCCTCCAACTATCTCCAAGACAGAAACATAACTGACAAAACAACCGAACTGATAGATGTCCTTGGATGATGAGGACACACCCAAGGCAGGGCTAAACTGGGTTGAGATAGAAGCGAGAAATCGGCGAGACTGAGTTGGATCACCTGAACCTATATCATGAAATTATATGGAATAAAGTATGTGACCAGTACTTTGAATGTAATGAGTATTCAAGGTAAGTAAAAACATGCTTAGTGAATGTTAACTGAAATATGCACATAAATATAAATATTAGATCATGAGAGTAGGGACTACATGCTGAAAACTGTATCTAAGACATACATAAGCTGGTTAACATAATAGAAGTAGTGACACAAGATTTAGAAATAGAGACCATATGACTTGTCATATCTAAAATCATAAGTAAAACTCATAAACTGATCATTGGGTCAAATCTGTTGTAAAACATAATATCATATTCATGAACATGAGTAACTAAAATCATGAGGAACAATGGGAGACTCTTCATAACCAACACCATCACAATAGATCTTATGTGATGCCCCAACAATCACACTCAAGTGGGCAGAGCAGTCCAAAACCTTGTCAGAGCTAAGGACGATACCATGATATCGATATCAAGCTGAGGCTCCTAGGGGGCAGTAGAAAACTCTCTTGAGAGGCTCCAAACAAGTAACATATACCTATAATTGTGTGTAGTTCTAAGACCGAGGATATTGGACCCCAAGCCTACTCGATGCTAGACACTACTCCCAAAAACATGCATAGTGCTCACATAATTTTTCAACAAAGCTAAAATCATAATCTATACATAACCTGACATCTGAACATTGAGGGTCTTGACTCCAAAACATCTCATAAGCTGCATTAGGAGTCTTGACACCAAAACATATTGTAATGCCCCGAAAACTCAAAATTAATATTTGTACTTAAATCATAAAATCTGGAAAACTGCAGAAAATGTTGCAGGACGGCCCACCTGACAAGTGGTTAAGTAACCTCATGACTCTTTAGGTGAGCTGTGAGGAGGAGGCTGGATAATGTAAAAGAGGGAGGCAGGGTACCTAGCGAGGGACTTCAAGAGTTGTGGTCACTGACCACGACCCATTAGGTCACTCGTGGTCACACCTGAGTTGAGAAAATATTGTGGTATCCAGTGTACTTAACGAATGGGGCAATGATTCGTGGTCCCCAGTAATGACTCGTTAGGTTCCCCGTTACTAGCCCAGTTAAATTTTAGCCAGTATACCTGATGGGTGTGACCACGAGTCGTGGTCAAGCACCACGACTCGTTAGGTCACCCTTTAAGGTCACCTGACAGTTTTTTCCAGCAATTTCCTAAGGGCAATTTAGTAATTTCCTACCTTCCCAAGCTTTAAACTACATTGTTTTAGCATTAATTTAAGATGTTTTAGTGGGGGTAATGGGTTCTCTTCCTCATTACCCACTCAAACCCTCTAGAAAAAGAACGTAGAGTTCCCTCTCAGAGTATTTCAGAGAATGAGCTAGGGATGATCTTTCCTCTTCGATTCTCAAGCGATTTCTCCAGGTCTCTTTGTCAGGTATGTGGGTATTCAACAAGGGAAAATTTTCTTCCCTTTTCCCCCAAAAATACTTCCATAACTTCTCTATTAGTTTTAGCCCAGAGTTTTTCGAATACGAAGAAATTACATGTTATTACTCATCAATCTCTCATAGAATGATATTTTTGTTTATTACTAATATGAATTCCAACAGTTCTTACTTAAATTATCGAGATTCTTGCAAGAGTGAATTGAAACCCTGATTTCTTGTATGAAGATGTTTTTGCTTGAAAATCTCCCTATAGCAAATTAAGCATGTTTGGGATGAATTTTTCCTTGAAACTTTTTTATATATGAAACAAGTAGATATTCCATTAATAAGAATAATTTTAGACTTTATAAATTAGTTTTCTTGAATTCTTGAGTTGTTGCTATATTATCGAATTCTCGTGTTGTTGGAATGAGTCGAAGTCTTTATTAGCTGATTAGTAGTTCAATTTAGTTAAAATGTAGAATCCCTTCAGAACTATGCAGAAATTGTCAACTAATCAGTTTTACTATAGAAATTGTCGAGGTGTTAGTAGTACCTCCCAGATATCAGATTTAGAATAAAAATTCAGTTATTGGTCCACTAGGCAGTCATGACATTTCAGATATATGGCTCTGAATTGCCTCAAGACCACAGTTCAGATTTTAGTTTGTTCTTAGACAGTCATGACGCTTCTAGATGAGCATCTCTGACTAGTCTAGAACCCAGTTTTAAAATCTGTTCTAATAAGACTCTCAGGGTACTTTCAGTTATATGTCCCTGACTAGTCTCGTACCCTAGTTTCGAGCTATCAGCCTAGTAGTTCAGCATAGGTTTTCCAGTTGGAGTAGAACTTAGCACCAAGCGGACCGAGGTTCCAGCGCACCCAGGTTCCCAAAACTGCGTTGCCAGCATAGGTTACAGTTAAAGATTATTGGCCTGAATGGACCTAGACTTTTTTGATCACCTAGTTCACGCCTTTATACCTGACAAGGTATATTTGTTCCTACTAGTGGGATGTATACATCGAACTCCACGTTTAGCTCACGTGGTTATATGTAGGTTAGAGACTCTCCCACTAGTCAGTCCAATCTAGTTTCAGAATAAGAATCTTAGTTCAGTTTCATCCCTATCAGTTTAACTCAGTTTAGTACAATATCTAAGACTCAATGTTTCAGACTTAAGGCACGTCCTTGACCATCAGACAGGGTCATCTTGATCATTTTAGATTACATCAGTAATTCAGTTCAACTTACCTGTGATCATTGTGTGTCATTTCAGTTCAGAATTTATATTTAGTTATGTTTCTCCCACTTACTCAGTACATTCAAAGTACTGATGCATACATTTATACTGTATCATTTCATGATACAACAGCAGGTTCTCAGACATAGCACCACTAGACGCCGCAGTTCAGATTCTCCATCTCAGCAGTTGAAGTGTGAGTCCTCATCATCCAAGGGAATTATTTCTTTCCTTCAGTCATTTATTAGTTTCAGTTAGACTTAGAGTTAGCTGGGGACTTGTCCCAACAACTCATCAATTAGATGGCTTTCCGATAGACATGGTTTTCAGATTTATCAGTACTATTCAAATGTTTTTGACTTTATTTTTTCAGACTTCTCTTTCATAAATGCTTTATGATATTGTTTCAAGTTCCGTTGTGCATGATTACTCATAATACTAGTGAATGATAGACCAGGGGTTGACTTGTCACCACTTGTGGCTTCAAGTACCGTGTTACGTCAAGGGTGTAGGATCGGGTGTGACAAACTTTGTGTCAGAGTACTAGGTTTAGAGTTTCCTTAGAAAGTTTGAAAGCCTCATCGAGTAGAGTCCTTTTCATGGGTGTGAAGCACCCCACACTTATGACGAGGAGGCTACGAGATGTTATTAGGAATAAAAATTTCCTTTTGTTCATATTCTTTATCGTGCATCAATGATCAATTACACAAATGCCTTTTCTAATTTGTGCTTTACTTCGTTTCAGTGAACCATGCCTCCCAGATACGGTAACGAAAGAAGGGTCGATAATGCCAACAGACCTACTCCACCAGCCCCAACAGCTCCTCAAGATGATTTGGTTTCTACCGCAGAGTTTAGAGCGGCCATTCAGTTACTGGCTTAGACCGTGACCAACTGGTGAACCAGCAGGTGGTTTCCAGTAGCCACAAATGGGTCTGCAGCTTCTGCTTGGGTGCAAGAGTTTACCCGGATGAACCCTCCAGAGTTTCATGGAACAAAGGTGGGAGAGTACCCACAAGGGTTTGTAGATGAGATTAGAAAGATCACCCGAATTTTCGATATTAGTTCCTCTGAAAGTGATGATTTGGTTGCCTACCAGCTGAAAGGAGTAGCCCAAGTCTGGCATGACCAGTGGAAGGAAGGACGGCCAATGGGAGCAGGACCAGTGGAGTGGGAAGAATTCCACACAGCTTTCCTGGATAGGTTTTTCCCTCGGGAGCTGAGGGAAGCTACGATGGAAGAATTTATGAATCCGTGTCAGGGCAATAGAATAATGGAGGAATATGCTCTAGAGTTTACCAGATTATCAAAGTATGCTTCGGAGATGGTAACTGAGCCAAGGGCTAGCATGTTGAAGTTCGTAAATGGATTATCTAATCTGGTCCTCAAGGAGTGCAGGACAACAATACTAATCAAGCACATGGACCTCTCTAGCCTAATTGTTTATGTCCAGCAGATTGAGGACGAGAAGCTAAAACATATGGAACATAAGAACAAGAGGGTAATAACTGGCCATTCAGATGTTGTCCACCAGAGATCTGGCGGTAGCAGCTGCCCATAGCAACAACAACAGAGGTCCCCATCACCTAGCTAAGCCAGCGCCCCAACCTTTCAGTCCTGCCAGGATCCGAGGGTTGGGTTATTTGGCACTCAGTCTCAGGCTCACGATACAATGAAGAGGTATCCATTTTTCCCCAAGTGCGGCAAGAATCATGTTGGAGAGTGTCTACAGTGCAGGGAGGGCTGTTTCAGTTGTGGATAGCTCGAGCATCGAATTAAAGAATGTCCATCGGCAGGACTGGGAAGATCACAATCCACTACCTCAGCAGCTCCAAAAGGCCGACCAGCTCAGTATGCCAATTCATCAGGTACAGATGGTGGTCAGCGTCAGAATCATTTCTATGCTCTAACTTCTCATTAGGATCAAGAAAGCTCACCTGACGTAGTTATTGGTATGTTACATCTCTTCTATCTAGATGTATATTACCTCTTAGATCCAGGAGCTACTTTTTTGTTCGTGACTCCTTATATAGCGGTTTAGTTCAACATTAGTCCAGAGGTCCTATCAGGACCCTTCTCAGTCTCTACACCAGTTGGTAAGTCAGTTAGAGCCAGCCGAGTGTATAAAAACACCCAGTCTCAGTCCTAAGTAAAGTTATTCCAGCTGATCTTGTAGAGATAGATATGGTCGAACTCAACCTTATTCTTGGCATGGATTTGTTACACTCCTGCTATGCCTTAGTTGACTGCAGAACTAGAATTGTCAAGTTTCACTTTTCGAATGAACCAGTGTTAGAGTGGTTGGGTAGCAGTTCAGTGCCTAAGGGTAGGTTTATTTCCTACCTTAAGGCCTAGAAACTCATTTGATAAGGATGTCTATGTCATCTGGTTCGGGTCAAGGATTCCAACTCCGAGACCCCAACCATTCAGTCAGTTCCAGTAGTTAGTGAGTTCCCAAATGTTTTTTCCTGAGGATCATCCCAGAGTTCCCCCTGAAAGAGCAATAGACTCCGGAATAGATCTCTTACTAGATACTCAGCCCATCTCCATCCCTCCGTATAGAATGGCTCCCGCTGAGCTTAAGGAATTGAAGAAGCAGCTAAAAGATCTTCTTGACAAGGGTTTTTTCAGACCCAACATCTCTCCCTGGAGTGCTCCAGTTCTATTCGTGCGAAAGAAAGATAGTGCCCTCCGAATGTGCATAGATTACCGTCAGCTGAACAAAGTCACAGTCAAGAACAAATATCCCCTACCTAGAATTGATGGCCTGTTCAACCAACTTCAAGGAGCCAGTTGTTTCTCCAAGATCTATCTTAGGTCAGTATACCATCAATTAAGGGTCCGAGAGTGTGACATACCAAAAACAGCATTCAGAACTCAATATGGTCACTACGAGTTTGTAGTGATTTCCTTTGGACTCACGAACACCCTAGCAGCCTTCATGGATTTTATGAATAGGGTTTTCAAGCAGTACCTAGATATGTTCATCATTGTATTTATTAACGACATTCTGGTGTACTCCAGAAATGAATAAGATCATGCCAATCACCTAAGGATAGTATTACAGACTCTCTGAGATCGCTAGTGTTTTGTCAAGTTCAGCAAGTGTGAATTCTGATTGAAGTCTATGACTTTCTTACGTCATGTGGTCTCAAGATAAGGGATATAAGTAATCCTCATAGGATAGCAGTAGTGGAGGATTGGCCCAGACCTACCTCTCCTACTAAAATCAGGAGTTTCCTAGGCTTAGCGGGTTATTACCGATGGTTTGTGGAAGGTTTCTCCTCCATAGCATCTCGTCTGACCAAGTTAACTTAGAAGAAGGTGAAATTCCAGTGGTCAGACGAGTGTGAGAAGAGTTTCCATGACTCGACTCACTATAGCTCTAGTGTTAACCTTACCTGAAGGATCAGATGGGTTAGTTGTTTGTAGTGACACTTCCGAAGTTTGACTCGGTTGCTTCTGATGTAGCGGAGCAAAGTGATAGCCTATGCAGCCAGACAACTCAAAGTTCATGAGAAGAATTATCCAACTCATGACTTGGAGTTGGTAGCAATTGTATTCGCATTAAAAATATGTAGACACTACTTGTATAGTTCACATCCACAGATCACAAAAGCCTCATGTATGCGTTCAACTAGAAGGACCTAAACCTGCGTCAGAGACGGTGGTTGGAACTCCTAAAGGATTATGACATAAGTATGTTGTATCACCCGGGTAAGGCCAATATGGTGGCCGACGCCCTAAGCTGATGGTCTATGGGAAGTGTGGCTCACATTGAGGAAGGCAAGAGGGAGTTAGCGAAAGAAGTTCACAGGCTAGCCGGGTTAGGGGTGCAGTTGGTGGATTCAACTGAAGGTGGCGTGGTAATGCAAAGCGGGTCAGATTCATCTTTGGTAGTTGAAGTCAAATCCAGATAGGATGAGGATCCCACTTTACTCATACTTAAGGAAGAAGTCCTTAGAAAAGAGATAGAATCTTTCTCCCAAGGGGGAGATGGGGTGCTCCGTTGCCAGGGCAGGTTGTGTGTACCGGATGTTGGTAAGTTGAGACAACAGATACTAGCCGAGGCACACAACTCAAGATATTCTATTCACCTTGGTGCTACTAAAATGTACCATGACTTGCAGGATATTTACTGGTCGAATGACATGAAAAGCGATATCGCCGAATTTGTATCACAGTGCCAGAATTGCCAGCAAGTCAAGGTAGAACACCATAGACCCTGAGGCATTACTCAAGATATTAGTATACCCACATGGAAGTGGGAAGAAGTGAATATGGACTTCATTACAGGTCTACCCCGGACTCGGCGATAGCATGACTCAATCTAGGTAGTAGTATATTGGATGACTAAGTAAGCTCACTTCCTGCTAGTCAAAACCACAGACTCAGCTAAAGACTAAACCAAAATTTACATTCGAGAGTTAGTCAGAATCCATGGGGTGCTCTTGGCAATCATATCAAATAGGAGGACACAGTTTACCTCACACTTTTGGATGTCCTTTCAGAATGGACTAGGCACTCAGATCAAACTCAGCACTGCTTTTCATCCACAGACTGATGGGCAAGCTGAGCGGACCATTTAGACCCTAGAAGATATGCTAAGAGCGTGCGCAATTGATTTTAAGGGTAATTGGGATGACCATTTAACTCTTATCGAGTTTGTGTACAACAACAATTACCATTCTAGCATCCATATGGCCCCATTTGAAGCATTGTATGGTAGAAGGTGTAGATCTCCTATAGGGTGGTTTTTAGTTGGTGAAGCTACCTTGATAGGACTAGAATCGGTTCACGAGGCAATGCAGAAAGTTTAGCTCATCCGAGAAAGGTTGAAAACAGCTTAGAGCCGCCAGAAATCTTATGCCGATGTGCGGATAAGGGAGTTGGAGTTTGTAGTTGATGATTGGGTATACCTGAAAATTTCGCTCATGAAAGGGGTGATGAGGTTTGGAAAGAAAGGGAAGCTCAGTCCGAGGTATGTGGGACCTTATAGAATTTTGAGGTGTATCGGTAATATGGCCAATGATCTAGAGTTACCTTCAGAACTAGAAGCTATACATCAAGTTTTCCATGTGTTACTTCTGAAGAAGTGCATCGGAGATCCAACATCAGTTGTGCCATTATACAGCATGGGAATAAAGGATAGTCTCTCATATGAGGAGGTACCAGTCCAGATCCTTGATGGTCAGGTTTGTAATCTAAGAAACAAGGAGATAGATCAGTCAAGGTTTTATGGAAAAATTAGTAGGTTGAAGGAGTTATGTGGGAGGCCAAAGCAGATATGATAGGCAAATACCCACATTGGTTCTCTACCAGCTCTAGCACAGTTTGAGATATTTGTTTTTACCCTTGAACTCAATTTTGTTTTCATGACTCAGTTCAGGTGTTCAAGTCTCTTTTATGTTTTGAATGTTTATATGAAAAGAGAATTCAGTTCAGTTATGTATTTTGAAACGGAGGTAGTTGTTCCGTCAGTTTTGGAGCTAAATGAATAATATCTAGAACCTTGATTGTTTTTCTATTCTTTCCTGTGTTTTCTAACATTTGAGGATGAATATTTTCAATGGGATATTGAAATGCCCCGGAAACTCAAAATCAATATCCGGGACTTAAATAAAAAAATCTAGAAAACTGCAGAAAAATATTGTAGGACAGCCCACCTGACGAGTCATTAAGTAACCTCACGACTCTTTAGGTGACACGTGAGGAGAAGGCTGTATAATGTAAAGGAGGGAGGTAGGGGACCTAACGAGGGACTTCACAAGTCGTGGTCACTGACCACGACCCCTTAGGTCACTCGTGGTCAGACCTGAGTTGAGAAAATATTGTGGTGTCCAGTGTACTTGACGAACTGGGGCAACGAGTCATGGTCCCTAGTAACGACTCGTTGTGTTTCCCGTTACCAGCCCCAGTTAATTTTTGGCCAGTGTACATGATGGGTATGACCATGAGTCATGGTTAGTCACCACGACTCGTTAGGTCACCCGTTAGGGTCACCTGGCAGATTTTCCCGGTGATTTCCTAGGGACTATTTAGTAATTTCTTACCCTCCTAAGCTTTAAACTACGTCGTTTTAGCTTTAATTTATGATGTTTTAGCAGGGGTAACGGGTTCTCTTCCTCATTCCCCACTCAAACCCTCTAGAAACAGAATGTACAGTTCCCTCTAATAGTATTTCAGAGCAAGAGCTAGGGCATATCTTTCCTCTTCGATTCTCAAGAGATTTCTCCAGGTTTCTTTGTCAGGTATGTGGGTATTCAACATTGGAAATTTTTCTTCCCTTATCCCCCAAAAATTCTTCCATAACTTCTCTATTAGTTTTAGCCCTGAGTTTTTCAAATACAAAGAAATTATATGTTATTATTCGTCAATCTCTCATAGAATCATATTCTCATTTTTTATTGATATGAATTGCATCAGTTCTTACTTAAATTATCGAGATTCTTTCAAGAGTGAATTGAAGCCCTAAATTCTTGTATGAAGATGTTTTTGCTTGAAAATCTCCCCTCTAGCAAATTTAGCATGTTTGGGCTGAATTTTTCCTTGATACTCTTTTATATATGAAATGAGCAGATATTCCATTAATAAGAATAATTTTAGTCTTCATAAATTAGTTTTCTTGAATTCTTGAGTTGTTGTTATATTATGGAATTCCCATGTTGTTGGAATGAGTCGAAGTCTCTATTAGCTGCTTAATAGTTCAGTTTAGTTAGAATGTAGAATCCCTTTAGAACTATGCAAAAATTGTCAACTAATCAATTTGACTATAGAAATTCTCGAGGTGTCAGTAGTACCTCTCAGATATCAGAATTAGAATCAAAATTCAGTTGTTGGTCCACTAGGCAGTCATGACATTTCAGATATATGGCTCTGACCCGCCCCAAGACCCCAATTCAAATTTCAGTTTGTTCTTAGACGGTTACGACGCTTCTAGATGAACAACTCTAGTCCGTCTAGAGCCCAGTTTTAGAATCTGTTCCGATAAAACTCTCAAGGTACTTTCAGTTATATGTTCCTGACTAGTCTTGGACCCCAGTTTTGAGTTATCATCCTAGTAGTTCAGTATATGTCTTCCAGAGGGAGTTGAACTTAGCACCGAGCAACCCGGGGTTCTGGAGGAACCCGGGGTTCCCAGAACTATGTTTCCAACGTAGGTTACAGTACCTGATTATTGGCCTGAATGGACCCAGACTTTTGTAATCACCCAGTTCATTCCTTTATACCCTGCAAGGTATATTGGGTCCTACCGGAGGAGTGTATACATCGGACTTCACATTTAGCTCACATGGTTATATGTCAGTTACAGACTCTCGCACTAGTCAGTCCAGTCTAGTTTTAGAATAAGAATCTCAGTTCAGTTTCAGCCTATCAGTACCCAATTCAGTACAGTATCTCAGACTCAGTGTTTCAGACTTAAGGAATATCCTTGACCATCAGATAGGGTCATCTTGACCATTTCAAATTACATCAGTAGTTCAGTTCAGCTTACCTGTGGTCATTGCATGTCATTTTAGTTCAAACATTATATTCAGTTATGTTTCTCCCACTTACTCAGTACATTCAAAGTACTAACGCATACTTTTATGTTCTATCATTTTATGATACAGTTGCAGGTTCTCAGGATCAGCACCGCAGTTCAGATTCTCCATCTCACCAGTTGAAGTGTGATTCCTCATCATCCAAGGGAATTATTTCTTTCCTTCAGTCATTTATTAGTTTCAGTTAGACTTAGAGTTAGCCGGGGGCTTTTCCCAGCAACTCCTTAGTTAGATGGCTTTCAGACAGACATGGTTTTCAGATTTATTAGTATTATTCAAATGTTTTGGACTTTATTTTTTCAGACTTTTCTCTCATAAATTCTTTATGATATTGTTTCAAGTTCCGCTGTGCATGATTACTCATAACACTAGTGAGTGATAGACGAGGGGTTAACTTGTGGCCACTTGTGGCTTCAAGTACCGTGTTATGTCCAGGATGTAGGCTTGGGGTGTGACACATATGGCAAGATGATCTTATTTGTCTTGACTAAATCATGAAAACATACTTAACTTGTGTGGGCTTTCCCAAATAATAAAATCATTCATACTTGAAATAGAATCCATAGGTAAACATCATGAATTCATACATGGAAACTTTATAAACATTCATTCATTCTAGATATCTTATCATACTTGAAATCATGAATCATAAGCTTGACTTTTTCATAAAACTTGCATAATGGGGCATAATTTCTAATAACTTCAAATCATGAATTTATAACCAATTTGTTATAGAATCTGCCCTTTAGACTTAAAAACATACTTTAGAACATGAGGGGGTTAGACCCATAAACGTATCATAGAAAATTTCATAAAAAATGGGTTAAATCCCTATAAATCAATGAACTTGATTAAACTTGAATGCATGAACTTTAAGAAGAATTTTGGGCATGAGAGTGAAAGGAAACTCTCATTCATAGCCCCACACATCTGGGTAAATTTATTCTCAAACTATCCTTGAAAGTCCAACAGAATTGAGGAAGAAATTGAGAGAGTTCTAGCTTGATCTTGACGAGGGTTCACAATAACTTGCATGCATGGGAGCCTAATGGCTTAGACTAGGTTCTCACCCATTGCACGACTGGAGATTTCCATTTTTCTAATCTTCCTCACCCCAAGAACAACTTGATGAGTTGTTTGGGGTACAATGACTCGTCCCCTCAATACATTATCAACACTGCTAAATCATCTTTTCTTCACCCCCTACACACTTGACGGATCATGCAATGACTCGTGGGGGTTCATGATGACTAATTTTATTATCCGTTTCCACTGTCTTCAAAATGACATCTTTTCAAACTAGGAACCACTTAATGGCTCACTTAAGGACCCATTAGGTCACTCTAGGAGTCACTAAACGACTCGTTCTATAACCTGATGCAGATTTTTCTATTTTCTTTGGTTCAACCCTCGGGTATGATCTTAGGGACTTTTGAGGTGTTACACTATTTTTGAAATATTACATTTCAGCTTACTAGTGTTCAGTATATGTATATTTTAGTTACATCTCACCTACTGTAAAGCCTTATACTTTCGAGCTAAGTTTAAAACCATTCTAGGTATGTGGAGAAATTTGAATTTTATGAAAATCTAAGTGTTAAGATCAATTTTTTTAAGTGTGAGAAGTGAATTGGATATAAATTAAGGTCATAAGAAACCTCTAGTGCAAAGTTGATTTGAGAGCCTTCATAGCGATTGGGTTTTTGTATAAGTTCTTACAAGGGTCAACTTTAAACGATCATAACTCTCAGTTTATGAATTATTTTTTACTTCTTCAACACATCAAATTGAAGATCTTTGAGCCTTATTTCCAAGTCATCACCTTGCATCAACCATAGTTCGGAGTAAAAAGTTATGATTATTTAAGTAAAGCACTATCAAGTGACCAGGGGTCAAAGTCAAAGATGCATGAAATTACCAAAAACGATATCAAAGTTATTTTAGGGAGTTTCCATGGTTAAATTGACTAAACCCAGATGGTTTGGAATGACTATAGGTATTATTTAAGTACTTTTAAAGCCTAGAAACTCATTCCTCACCATTCCACTTAGAATTCAAGGATCAAAGCTCTCATGTTTTTCAAGAAGCTAGGAAATCTTCTTCTCCAAATTAAGGTTCTTCAAGCTTGAGTCTAAGGTTATATTTTTCCAGGTATGTAATTCTAACTAAAGTTAGGATTATCATTCATCCTTATGCCCTGCATCTATGCAAGAATTCATTGAGATTAAAGCTAGGGTTTTTACCTAATTCTTGAATTGTCTTCTTCTTAATCTACATATGTTGAATTGTCACTGTTACATTCATCATATTGAGTTGCTTATTGATGTCTCTTGATTGTAATTCTACTCCATTGATTGTTTATCATACTGTCTTGAATCTCGATTCATGATTCCTTATTCTTGATTCTTGATTCTTGAAGTTGGTTCATGTTTCTTATCCCATGAACCCTAATTGCATGAAATCATGATTTTTTAAAGCATTGTTTTGAAAGCATGAATTTTTGAAGTAAATGCATTGTTTTCCTAAAGATTGAGCATATTTAAAAAAGAGTATGCTAATGAGATTTTAAGCATAAAGAGATTTTTTTTATCTTGATTTTCGAAAAACATAAGTCTTATTTTGAAAGTCATGAGATGTTTTGAGCGAAAGGCTCCAGATTGATGTTTATTATTTTGAGGTAAAGGCTCTTCATGATGTTTTAAAGATATCTTTTAATTATGTTTTGAGCGAAAGACTCTTCACGATGTTTAAAAGATATTTTAAACTACATTTTGTGCAAGAGGCTCGTAAGCAAGTTTAAAGATGATTTTTGAGTGAAAGGGCTCCAAGGATGATTTAAAACATTCATTATATTTTTTATATAAAGTGTTTTATAATGATATTTTTAATGATGCCTAATAAGGGCATTTGACTAGACATGAGCAATAACTTTTTGAAAGGAGTATTTAGCACCGAGTGGGTGAAACGGTTCAGACAGCTCATAAGCCCCATAACTACATAGCCAACATAGTTAAGGATCGCATCGTTGGTTTGGGAGACTCCAAAGATAGTTCTTGGTAAGGAATTCTATTGTTAGGAATCCTAGATTGTGATCATCCTCTATCCTGGCAAGGTTTTGGACGGCTCTGCCAACTTGAGCGAGATAGTTGGGCATCATGTGCTCATTCATGATGGTGTTGGTTATGAGAAACTCCCACCATAGCTACTATTGATATAATTTACTTGCATAAGTATTTACAAAGATGTTTTGATTCATATGTTTTATTGCATTACGCATGATCATATTGTGTCCCATGCATCATATTGAGTTTTTGAGTACAGTTCCTCTTTGTTGTTTTTATGTCAAGTTTATTAAGACCATTTATGTACTTCTTTTGAGAAACTCTTTCTAACATTGTTTCATTCAGCTATTTTACATATCATACATTCCATGTAATGACACCCTTTTGGCACTGTATCATTTTATGATGCAGACTTAGATAGATGGGCATAGCAAGGGATGCTTGGCTAGGACTTCAATTCATCTAGTTATATCGTGAGGCCTCCTATATTCGGAGTGTCATAGTTTTGATAGAATTTTTTATAGAGATTAAGGTCGCCGTGGGAGCTATGTCCCGACACCCGTCTTCAATTTTAGAGGCTTCATACATAGAGTAGTTATCTAAACAATAATGTTATTTCTTAACATTTATTTCAATTATAGAATAAATTCTCTTTCATTATATTCAGCTCACTATGTTTCAACTTCCGCATTGTTTATTGAGATCTAAACTAATAGTAATCCAAGCCAAGGGTTCTATTGGACAACGAATGTGGTCTAAGTGTCGGTCGACGCCCTGGGTATAGATTTGGGATGGGACAAACTTTGTATTAGAACTTTTGGTTTTCAAAAGTCCTAGGGTGTCTATGAAGCCGTGTCTGGTAGTTTCCTTATTGGTGTGAAGTGCGCCATATATATAATGAGGAGACTATGAAGCTTTAGGTAATACTTCTCTTCTTACATACTCTAGATCATGCGATAGAGTTTAACTCTATAAAGACATCCTCGTATCTCGCACTTTCACGTGCTCAGAAGCATAACGCCAGTTAGAGGAATAAGATGTGCTCTTGAATTATTTTTTTAATCGCAGGAGTTAAGAGAATCTAAGGTAGAAGAATTTGTGAAATTGAAGCAAGGCACCATAAGAGTGGATGAGTATGGTCTCTCAACTCCACCCATTTATTTGGACAAGCTCCGGAGGTGGTGCTAGACTTGAGAGCTAGAATAAGTAAGTTTAAGTCCGGCTAAAGTAAGCATGAGAAGAGGTAATGTAAGGATACGCTACTTCTTAAAGAGATGGACATCTTTAGACTTATAACATATACCCAGTAGTTAGAGGATGAGAAAACAGAATGATAGAAAGGAACGTCAAGGATTAAAGAGCTTCTGAGGAATGAACCCACAAGTGTTCACAGGGTCTAAAGGTTGAAGAAGACCCCCAAAACATTATCAATGGAACAAGGAGAATTTTTAGAATGATTCACATAATAGAAATATAAGGATTCAAGTTTACTTCTTACCAGCTAAGGGATGTTTCCAATGTATGGAATGATCAGTTAGAACTTTATAGTGTTTCTACAACAGTATGTGAGTCAACCCTAGCTAAGAGAATCTATAAAGATTGTATAGTTTCGGTCCATCACAGAGATACCACAGCTAACTTGATAGATCTTGATATGGTAGATTTCAATGTTATTCTATGAATGGATTGGTTATATTTCCTTTATGGCACATTGATTGTAGGACCCGAATAATAGCATTCTTATTTTCAAATGAGCCAGTCATAGTTTGGGAAGGTAGTCCCATCATGCCTAAGGATCATTCCATTTCATACCTTAAGGGCAGAAAGTTAATCAAGGGGTGTGTCTATCATCTATTAAGAGTGAGAGACTCTAATGTTGAGATCCCATCCCTTTAGTCAGTTCCAATTGTTAATGAGTTTCCTAAGGCCTTTCCCGGTGATTATCCAAGAATTCCTCCAGTTAGGGAAATAGATTTTGGAATCGATGTTATTCCTATTACTCAGCCTATTTCTATCCCACCAAATAGAATGGCTCCAATAGAGTAGAAAGAGCTAAAGGAGTAGTTAAATGATCTACCAGAAAAGGGTTTCATGCGCCCAAGTGTTTCACCTTGGGGTGCTCCAATTCTCTTTGTACATGAGAAAGATACCTTGAGAATGTATATAGATTATAGGTTGTTGAACAAGGTCACCATTAAGAATAAGTATCCTCTCCCTAGAATCTATGACTTGTTCGACCAGCTTTAGGGCACTACTTATTTCTCAAAGATAGACCTTAGATCAGGCTATCATCAATTAAAGGTAAGGGAAAGTGATATTCCCAAGACAGTTTTTAGGACTCGCTATAGTTATTACGAGTTTGATGTTATGTCCTTTGGATTAGCTAACGCTCCTGCAAGATTTATGGATCTCATTAACAAAGTGTTTAAGCCATTTCTAGAGATATTTATTATTGTGTTCATTGATGATATCTTAGTTTACTCCAAGAGTGAGGAGGAGCATGCTAACCATCTCAAAATAGTCCTTCAAACACTTAAGGACAAGTAGTTATATGCCAAATTCTCTAAGGGTAAATTTTGGTTGAAATCCATGGCATTCTTAGGCCGCATAGTTTCTGGCAATGTTATTAAGGTTAATTCCCAAAAGATTGAGGCAATTAAGAATTGGCCTATACCCATATTGTCGACAGATATCAAAAGTTTCCTACGTTTAGCTAGCTATTATAGGAGGTTTGTAGAAGGGTTTTCTACTATTGTTGCCCTATTGACTAGACTGACCTAGAAGAAGGACAAATTTCAATGGTCTAAAGCTTGTGAGAAATTTTTTTAGGAACTACAAACCCGTTTGACTACTGCTCCTGCATTGACCTTACCAGAGGGTACAAATGGTTTTGTTGTATATTCTGATGCGTTTAGAGTTGGCATTGGATGTCTATTGGTGAAAAATAGTAAGGTTATAACTTATGCCTCTAGACAGTTGAAAATCCATGAGAAGAATTATCTGACTCATGACCTAGAGTTGGCAGCTATTGTGTTCGCATTAACGATTCGACACCATTATCTCTATGGTGCTCATGTTGAAGTATTCATGGACCATAAGAGCATATAATATGTGTTAAGCCAGAAGGAATTGAATTTGAGGAAGAGAAGATGGCTTGAATTACTTTAGGATTATGACATGATTATTCTCTACCATACAGGCAAAGCTAATGTACTTGTTGATGCTCTTAACAGGTTGTCCATGGGTAGTACCGCCCATGTAGAAGAAGAGAAGAGAGAGTTAGCAGAGGATGTGCATAGACTCTCATGTCCTAGAGTTCATCTTTTTGACTCAAGGAAGGTAGTGTTCTTCTTCAGAATGGAGCAGAATTATCTTTGGTTGTAGAATATAAGGAAAAGCAGGATAGAGATCCCTCTTGTTTCACATGAAGGAAGATGTCCAAAAGTAGAAAGTATTGGTTTTCGCACAAGGGGGAGATGGCATCCTGAGGTAGCAAGGTAGATTGTGTGTTCCTAATATAGATGAACTCAAATATGGAATTATGGTAGAAGCACACAACTCTAAATATTCGATTCATCTAGGTCCCACCAAGATGTACCATGACTTAGGAGAAGTCTATTGGTGGAATGGTATGTAGAGGGACATAGAAGACTTTGTGACTAAGTGTCAAAACTGCCAGCAGGTTAAGGTTGAGCACCAAAGGCCATGTGGTATTTCTCAGGATATAACACTCCTTGAATGGAAGTAGGAGATGACTAATATGTCTTTTATTACCGGTCTACCAAGATCCCGCAGACAACATGATTTTATTTGGGTGATCATGGATCAAACCACTAAGTTAGCTTACTTTTTTTGCAGTGAGGACTATAGACTCAGCAGAGGATCTTGCTAAGTTTTACCTTAGGGAGGTGGTGATACTCCATGTAGTGCCATTATCCATCATCTCATATAAGGGTACTCAGTTCACCGCTCAGTTTTAGAAGTCATTTTAGAAAGGTTTGAGTTCGAAGGTGAACCTTAGTATCATTTTTCACCCGTAGGCAAATGGCCAAGCAGAGCATACTATTTTGACCTTGTAAGATATGTTAAGAGAATGTGTTATTGATTTGAAGGGAAATTGGGATGACCATTTACCTCTTATTGAATTTTCCTACAATAACAGATAACATTCTGGCATTCAGATGGCTCTGTATGAAGCTCTTTATGGGTGGAGGTATAGATCTCTGATTGGATGATTTGTGTTTGGCTTAGTAAAGATGATAGGACTATAAGTGTAACAAGCTATGGGAAAAGTCAAAACCATCCAAGAGAGGCTTAATACGGCAAAGAAGCCGCTAGAAGTCTTAAACCGATATTAGAAAGAGAGATCTAGAGTTTGAGGTTGATGATTGGGTATATCTGAAGGTTTCTCCTGTAAAGGGTGTTATGTGGTTTGGAAAGGAAGAAATCATAGTTCCCGCTATTGTCACAACCCGAGTCTATACCTTGGACACGACATAGTACTTGGAGTCACAAGTAACCCCAAGCCAACCCATGGTGTATCATAACAATAGTAAAATGAGTAAATCATAGAGGAAGCTTAAATAGTAAAACCATTTAAGGAAAGCTGAACAATAAAAATTTACACATTTGTAAACAATCTAAAAGTCCGAGTCTACGTCTGAAAGCCACTACAACTGATGAGTTACTGGGACAAGCCCCCAGCTAACTCTAAAGTCAATCGAATGAAAATCACTAAAGAAAAATAAATATCATGCTCAAAAGATGAGGAAGAATAAATAACTGAACGGTAATAACATACAATGATCAACTAAAATACTGAAACTGAATAAATTTGAAATATAACTGAAATAGTCAAAATGAGTCTGTCTGATGGTCAAAGACATGCCCTAAATCTGAGATACTGATTTGAACTACTATACTGAACTGAGTAACTGAAGCTCATCTGAGCTGAGCTAAACTGAGACTGTACTGATAAGTGGGAGAGTCTATAACTGACATATAACCACGTGAGCTAGACGTGGAGTCTAATGTATATACCCATCGGTAGGACCCAATATACCTTGCCAGGACATAAAGGCATGAACTGGGTGATCACAAGTCTGGGGCTATAAGGCCAATAAAAATAACCTATGATGGCAACGTAGTTATGGGAACCTGGGTGCGCTGGAACCCCGATCCGCTCGGTGCTAAGTCCTACTCCCACTGGATTGTCCTAGACTGACTACTAGACTGATAGCTTTAAACTAGGGCCTACGACTAATTCAGGAATACCTATTTGAAGTACCCTGAGAGTCTTATAGGACTGGATTCTATAACTTGTGTTCTAAGACTTGCCAGAGTTGCTTATTTGGAAGCGTCGTAACCATCTAAAGAACAAACTGAAATCTGAAGCTGGGGGTTGTAAGACTGGTTAGAGATGCTTATCTGTAATTGTCATAACCTTCTAAAGAACTACTAAAATTTGATATTTGAGTGTAATAACTGATAATTAGGAGAACCAGTGACACCTCAAGAAATGACTTTGGTTAAACTGATTGGCTGATATTTCTGAATTATACTGAGTATGCTAATAATCTGACTGAGACTAGACTAACATGCATCTGATTGAGATTTCAACATATACTAACAATATGGGAATCCCAAAACTGATAAACTCAAGCTACAGGAAAAACTAGTCCAACACGCAAGATTCTAATTTTATTGAACTGAGAGCTTGGGCTAAATCATTCCACTAGAAGCTAGTTTCACAAAATTTCTAGAAATTGGGAATAATAAAGTATCTAATATCATGAGTAATATTCCACTTTAAATCTTAAAGAAATTTTTCTGAAAACTTTCTACATTTCGAATCCACAGGGCTATAACTGATAGAAGAAATAGAGAAAGGTTTTGGGTACAGAAGGGAAGGAAAATTCCCTTGTTGAATTCCCACATACCTGGTGAAGAATTTCTGGAGAAACACCCTTGAGAATCGAAGAAGAAGTCGAATTCCCTAGCTCTATTTTTTTTGCTTCCTCACTGTTTCTACACTTTAGACTTGAGGGAATGAGTGGAATGAAGGGGGAATGTCATTCTACCCCATTAACTCCCTCCTAAATGAGCCCAAAACGATAGGGTTTTAAGATATAAAGGCTAGGAAATTACAAAAATAACCCTGGAATAAAATCTAGAAAATTGCTCGACAGGAGACCAATAGGTCACTCAACGAGTCATTAGTGAGACCACGACTTATTGGGACCAGTCGTTGATCCTACTTCCTAGGTTCTGGGCTCACTGGATTTGAAAATGGGAGATACCACGACTCTTTGGATGAACCAACAGGTCATTGGTTCCTCCCGTGGTCACTGGATGGAAAAAACAGGGAAGCTTGACAACGGGCAACACAATGACACTTTGGTGGACTCAACGGGTCATTGTGTCCAGTCGTTACCTTCACTGGAACAATTATAAAAATATCTGACTTGACAAAACGGATGGTTGCAATGACACATTGTGTGGTACAAAGGGTCATTGCTGCCATTCATTGTCTCTAAGGAGGGTTTCTTAGACACTTAACCAACGACTCACACCACGAGTCGTTGTATCAAACGACGACTCGTTGGTTGAGTTGTGGGGTCCTGAAAAAGGAGTTTTGAGATAGGGAAATAATGAGTGACAGGAAGACTCATTATTTCTCACAACGGGTCATTCCATGTTTTATGGGTTCCCAAAGGACCAAGCAACGCTGAACACAACTGACATAACAAGCAGTTGGAGCTGACCACGACTCATTGTCTTAGTCATTCTAAGGTATTTTTTCTATTTTCTTATGAATTTTTCTCTGAGTTTGGTCTAGGAAAGTTTTGGGGTGTTACAATATCTCCCCCTCGGGATCATTCGTGCTAGAATGAAGGCTAAAACTGCTAAAAAACTAGGAAAAGAGATGCAATTCCCAGACTGAGACTATGAGTTGGTTTCTGAAGGAGTAACAGACTCCGAACTAACTTAACCATGCTAACAGAGTTGATGCAACTAGAATGCACATAGAAAATCTGAATAGAGCTGATGAGTACGGAACTGAAGAGAGTAAGTACTAAGGAGGGATTTATTACCTGATGTTGGAACTGAAATGGAAGGGAATAACTGAGGATATCTAGCCATCATGTCTGCTTCTGCCTCCCATGTGGATCCCTCAACTAGATGGTTCCTCCACAGGAATTTCATTGAAGTGACATCCTTTTTTCTAAGCGTACGAACCTGACGGTCAAGGATCTGAACTGGGACCTCTTCGTAAGAGAGGATATCTTTTATTCCCACACTATCTAGTGGCACAATTGAAGTTGAATCACCAATGCACTTCTTTAATAGTGAAACATGGAAGACTGGGTGCACAGATGCTAACTCTAGAGATAGTTCTAACTCATATGCCACACTGCCAATTCGCTTCAGAATTTTGTAGGGTCCCAAATATCTCAGACTGAGTTTTTCTTTCTTCTCAAACCTCATCACCCCTTTCATGGGGGAAAATTTTATATAAACCCAATCATCCACTGCAAACTCTAACTCTCTTCTCCTCACATTAGAATAGGATTTCTGATGACTTTACATTGTTTTCAACCTCTCCTAATAAGTTGGACCTTCTGCATAACTTCATGAATTGAGTCTAGCCCTAACAAAGTATCTTCACCAACCACAGCCACCCTATAGGAGATCTACACCTCCTACCATACAATGCCTCAAACGGGGCCATCTAAATACTGGAGTGGTAGGTGTTGTTGTACATAAACTCGATGAGAGTTAGGTGATCATCCAAACTAGCCTTGTAACTAATCACACATGCTCTCAACATATCTTCAAAGGTCAGGATAGTCTGCTCAACTTGTGCATCTGTCTGCGGGTGAAAAGTTGTGCTAAGCTTGACTTGGGTACCGAAGCCTTTCTAAAATGACTTCTAGAAATATGAGGTGAACAGGGTACCCCTATCTGAAATAATGGATAGGGGCACCCCATGCAGTCTGACCAACTCCTGCATATAAATACTAGCATAATCCTTAGTTGAGTCTATTGTTTTAACTAGGAGGAAATGTGTTGACTTGGTCATTCGGTCTATTATCACCCAGATTGAGTCATGTCACCGACCAGTACGAGGTAGACCTGTAATAAAATCCATATTGACTTCTTCCCACTTCCATGTGGGTATGCTGATATCCTGAGTCATACCTCCCAGTCTCTGATGTTCCACCTTAACCTGTTGGCAGTTCAGGCACTTATCCACAAATTCTGCTATGTCTCTTTTCATGTTGTTCCACCAATAAATATCCCATATATCACGGTACATCTTAGTATCTCCTAGGTGGATAGAATATCTCAAACTGTGTGCTTCATCCAGTATCTACTATCTTAGGTCACCCACATCCGGCACACATAGTCTACCTTGGTAGCGGAATACACCATCTACCCCTTAGGAGAAAGCCTCCACTTCTTTTCTGAGAACTGCTTCCTTTAGCTTAAGCAGTGTAGGATCTTCATCCATCCTTGAATTAACTTCAACTACTAACGAGGAATCTGATCCACTCCGCACCACTACTCTACGCTCAATTGTATCAACCAACTGCACTCACAACCGAGCTAATCTGGGAATCTCCTTTGCCATCTCTTTTCTGCTCTCATCAACATGAGCCACACTCCCCATAGACATCTGGCTTAGGGCATCAACCACTATATTCTCTTTGCCCAAGTTGTATGACACACGCATGTCACAGTCCTTCAATAGCTCCAAACATCTTATCTGATGAAGATTTAAATTTTTTTGACTAAACACATACTGAAGGCTCTTGTGATTGGTGAAAACATCCATGTGAGCCCCGTAAAGGTAGTGCCTCTATATTTTCAATGCAAACACCACTGCTGCACACTCAAGGTCATGAGTCGGATAGTTTTTTTTCATGAACCTTGAGTTGTCTGGAGGCGTAAGCTATCATCTTGCCTTGTTGCATCAGAACGCAACCAAGTTCAACTCTGGAAGTGTCACAATACACCACAAACCAATATGTTCCTTCCGGCAAGGTTAACACTTGAGCGGTAGTGAGTCGAGTATTCAACTCCTGGAAACTCTTCTCACACGCATCTGACCATTGAATTTTGACCTTTTTCTGAGTCAACATAGTCAGAGGAGATGCAATGGAGGAAAAACCTTCCACAAAACATCGGTAATAACCGGCTAGGCCCAAGAAACTTCTAATTTCAGTTGGGGAAGTAGGTATTGGCTAATCTTTCACCGCTGCTATCTTTTGAGGATCTACCTAAATACCCTCACCCGAGACTACATGACCAAGGAAAGTCACAAACTTCAACTAGAATTCCCATTTGCTGAACATGACCAACAAATGGCGATCTTTGAGTGTCCGTAGCACTATACATAGGTGGTTAGCATGTTCTTCCTCTCTTTTGGTGTACACTAGAATATCATCAATGAACACAATGATGAACATGTCTAGATATTGCTTGAAAACTCTGTTTATCAGGTCCATGAAAGTTGTGGGGCATTAATTAGTCCGAAGGGCATAACCACGAATTCATAGTGACCATACCGAGTTCCGAAAGCTACTTTCGATATGTCACATTCTCTAACCCTTAGTTGATGATACCCCGACCTAAGATATAACTTGGAGAAATAACTGGCTCCCTGAAGAAGATTGAACAAGTCGTCAATCCTGGGTAGGGGGTACCTATTCTCAACTTTGACCTTATTAAACTGACGGTAGTCGATACAGATTCTGAGGGTACTGTCTTTCTTTTGCACGAATAACAATGGAGCACCCTATGAAGAGATGTTGGGCCTAATGAAACCTTTACCAAGTAGGTCTCTTAGCTGCTACTTCAACTCCTTAAGCTCATCTTGAGCCCTTCTGTAAGGACAGATGGAGATGGGATGAGTGTCTGGAAGGAGGTCTATGTCAAAGTCTATTTCCCGCTCAGGAGGGTCTTTGGGAAGATCTTCAGGAAACACATCAGGGAACTCGCTGACCATTGGAACTGACTGGATAGTTGGGGTCTCAGAGCTAGAATCTTTGACCCGAACTATATGATAAATACACCCTTTAGGAATAAGATTTCTGACCTTAAGGTAGAAATAAACTGACCCTTAGGCGCTGAACTACTGACATCCACTCTAAAACTGGCTCATTAGGGAACTAAAATACAATGACCCTAGTTCTGCAGTCTACTGAGGCATAACAGATGTGTAACCAATCCATTCCAAGAATGAGGTTGAAGTTGACAATGTCTAACTCTACGAGATCAGTTGGAATGACCTTATTCAAGATTGAGACTGGGCAGTTTCTATACACCCGATTGGCTTTAATTGACTCACTAACTGGGGTAGAGATGGAGAATGGTTTGGAGAGGAATTCTGGATTGATATCAAACTAGACAGCTACATAAGGACTCACGAACGATAGTGTGGCTCCTGGATCTAGTAGGGCATACACATTTAGATGGAAAGACATAACATACCCGTGACCACATCAGGTGAGATCTCCTAATTCTAACGAGAGGAAAAAGCATAAAAATGATTTTGGTGCTGACTGCCATCCGTACCTGAAGTGTTGGTCTGCTGAACTGGTCGGCCTGCTGAAGCTTGTGAAGTGATGCATCGTGGTCTCCCCCATCCTATTGATGGGCATTCTCTAAGCTGATGACCTAGCTTTCACACCCAAAGACACCCTCTCGACTCTGAAGGCAATCCCCAGGATGGTTCTTGCCACATTTAGGGCAAGCTGGGTAGCGGTTGCTCGCGCTTTAACTCTGGGACTATGAGCTAGACGCTCCAACCCTCTGATCCTTGTGGGATCGGAAAGTAGGGGCGCTGGCTGAAGTGGGTGTTGGAGCCCTCTGCGTCTGCTGTGGGTGGCTACTACCACCAGACCTCTGGTGGCCATAATCTAATTGGCAAATACTTGCCCGCTTGTTCTCCCGCTCCAAGTCTTTTAGCATTTCTGCTTCAATCTGTTGAGCATGAACGATGAGGTTTGAAAGGTTAATATCCTTGATAAGCATTGTTGTCCTGCACTCCTTAAGGATCAAGTTCGATACTCCTTTGATGAACTTCAGCATGCGAGCCCTTGGCTAGACTACCATCTCTGGAGCATATTTTGACAACCATGTGAACTCTAGTGCATACTCTTCCACCCTCCCGTTGTCTTGTTTTAAATTAATAAATTCTACCACTTTTGCCTACCTGAGCTCCTAGGGGAAGAATTTGTCTAAGAAGGCTGTTGTCTGAAAGTCTATAAAAATTTAAGCATCTGTAAACAATCTGAAAGTCTGGGTCTATGTTTGAAAGCCACTACAACTGATGAGTTGCTGGGACAATCCCCCGCTAACTCTAAAGTCTACTGAATGAAAAGAAATGAAGAAAAATAAACATCCTCCTCAAAAGATGAGGACTCACCACTGTTACAGCTGATAACTCCTATAGAAGATCTGCTAACAATGCTGAGACTAAGAACCTGCGGCTATATCATAATACGAAATAGCATAGAAGTTATACATCAGTACTTTAAATATACTGAATAAGTAGGAGAAAACACAGCACAGAGAATAAATAACTGAACTATAATGACATGCAATGACCAACTGAAACATTAAAACTAAATAAACTGAAATATAATTAAAATGGTCAAAATGACCCTGTCTGATGGTCAAAGACATGCCTTAAATCTGAGATACTAATTTCATCTAATGTACTGAACTGAGTAACTGAAGCTGTTCTGAGCTGAGATAAACTTAGACTGTACTGACTAGTGGGAGAGTCTATAACTGACATATAACCACGTGAGCTAGACTTGGAGTCTGATGTATACACCCCATCGGTAGGACCCGTTTATACCTTGACAGGGTATAAAGACATGAACTAGGTGATCATAAATCAAGGGCCATAAAGCCAATAAATATAACCTATGATGGCAACGTAGTTCTGGGAACCTGGGTGCGCTAGAACCCCCATCAGCTCGGTGTTAAGTCCTACTCCCACTGGATAGTTCTAGACTGACTACTAGGCTTATAGCTGGAAACTGGGGCCCAAAACAAAGTCAGGAATACCTATCTGGAAGTACCCTGAGAGTCTTATCAGACCAGATTTTGAAATAAGTGTTCTAAAACTGGCAAAGCTGTTTATCTGGAAGCGTCATAACCGTCTAAAAAACAAACAGAAATCTAAAGTTGGGGGTTATAAGACTTGTCAGATCTACTTATCTAGAAGTTTCATAACCATCTAAAGAACCACCAAACAAATCTGATATCTGATTCTAATAACTGATAACTGGGAGGCACCACAGACACCTCAAGAAATGACTGAAGTCAAACTTATCGGCTGACATTTCTAAATTTACTGAGTATGCTAATAATTTGATGGAGACTAGACTAACATGCATCTGACTAAGAGTTTAACATATACTAACAATATGGGAATCCCAAAACTGATAGAATCAAGCTACAGGGAAAACTAGTCCAACACGCAAGATTTTAATTTTACTGAATTCAGAACTAGGGCTAAATCATTCCACTAGATGCTAGTTTCACAAAATTTCTAGAATTTGGGAATAATAAAGCATCTAATATCTTGAGTAATATTCCACTTGAAATCTTAAAGAAATTTGTCTAAAAACTTTCTACATTTTGAATCCACAGGGCTGTAACTGGTAGAAGAAATAGAGAAAGGTTTTTTGAACACAAAGGAAGGACAATTCCCTTATTGAATTCCCACATACCTAGTGAAGAATTTCTGGAGAAACTCCCTTGAGAATCAAAGAAGAAGTCGAATGCCCTAGCTCTGTTCGTTCTACTTCCTGACTGTTTCTACGCTTTAGACTTGAGGGAATGGGTGGAATGAAGGGGGAATGTCATTCTACCCCTTTAACTCCCTCCCAAACAAGCCCAAAATGACAGGGTTTTGAGATAAAAAGGCTAGAAAATTACAAAAATAACCCTGGAATAAAATCTGAAAAACTGCCCGACAAGGGACCAATGAGTCACTCAATGAGTCATTAGTTGAGACCCACGACTAGTTGGGACCAGTTGTTGGTCCTACTGCCTAGGTTCTGGGCTCATTGGATTTGGCAATAGGAGGTACCACAACTTGTTGGATGAACCAATGGGTTGTTGGTTCCTCACGTGGTCACTGGATGGAAAAACTAGGAGGCTTGATAATGGGCAACACAACGACTCGTTGGTGGACCTAACAGGCAACACAATGACTTGTTGGTGGACCCAACGGGTCATTGTGTCAAGTCGTTACCTTCACTTTAACAATTATAAAAATCTGTGACTTGACACGACGTGTGGTCGCAATGACTCGTCTGGTACAATAGGTCATTGCTGGCACCCATTGTCACCGAGAAAGGTTTCTAGGACCCTCAACCAATGACACACACCACGAGTCATTGTATCAAATGACGACTCATTGTTATGGGGTCTTGGATAAGGAGTTCTAAGCTGGGGAACCAACGAGCGACAACACGACTCGTTGTTTCTCATAACGAGGTGTTCCATGTCCCGTGGGTTCCCGAAGGACCAAGCAAGGCTAACCATGACTGACATAACGAGTCGTTGGAGCTGACCAAAACTCGTTTTCTCAATCTTTCTAAGGCATTTTTTAATGGTTTCTTTTGGATTTTTCTTGAAAGGTTTGAGTTTGTCCTAGGAAAGTTTCGGGGTGTTACAGCTATATTGGCCCATATTGAATTTCTAAGAGAGTTGTCAAGGTAGCTTATGAGTTAGAGATGCTAGTTGAGTTAGCCTCAGTCTATTAGGTTTTCCATATATCTATGCTTAAGAAGTGTGTGGAAGACCCCTCACTCATTCTGCGACGGAGAGTGTTGGAGTTATTGATAACCTATCATATGAGGATATTCCAATTGAGATTATGGATTGTCAAGTTTGAAAACTAAGAAACAAGAAAGCAACTTTTGTGAAGGTACTATGGAAAAATCAACATTTTGAGGGAGATACTTGTGAAACTAAAGTATACATGATGGTCAAGTATCCCCATTTATTCCCTCCTAGTCCAGAACCATCTTGAGGTAAAAGTTTCCTCTTGTAGCATCCATATTGGTTTCATATTCTCTTTAGTTGGTATTGAGTTCCTTAGTATGATGTTGAGTTTCATGAACCGAGATGGAGAATTTTAGTTGAATCATCTATTATTAAGCCTATCATCAATTATCATTCAAGGAGGGAGAGATATTGTAACGCCTCAAACGTCTGAGATAAGTTTAAAATCATTCTAGGTTTGTGGATAGACTCAAACTCAATGAATTTTATGGAAACATAAATGTTAAGATTAATTATTAAGTGTGAAAAATTAATTTGATACAAATTAAGGTCATAAGAAACCTCTAGCACAAAGTTGAGTTAAGAGCCGTCTTAGCGATTGTGTTTTCGTATAAGTTCTTACAAGGGTAAATTTCTAACGATGATAACTCTCAGATTATAAATCATTTTTGAGTGATTATACCCATAAAATTGAAGCCCCTTGAGTCTTCTTTCCCATTCATATAACCTTGCATCAATCAGAGTTCGAAGTAAAAAGTTATGAGTATTTTAGTGAAGCGCTGTCAAGTGACACGGGGTAAAAGTCAAAGACACGTGAAATTACCAAAAATGATCTAAAAGTTATTTTAGGGAATTCCTACGGTTTAATTGCCTAAATCCAGATGGTTTGGAATGACTAGATGTATTATTTAAGTATTCCTAAAGCCTAGAAACTCATTCCTCACTGTTCCAATTAGAATACAAGGATCAAAGCTCTCAAGTTTTTCAAGAAGCTGGGAAGTCTTCTTCTCCAAATTAAGGTTCTTCAAGCTTGAATCTATGGTTATATTTTTCCAGGTATGTAAGGCTAACTAAAGTAAGGATACTCGTTCATCCTTATGCCCTACATCTATGAAAGAATTCATTGAGATTAAAGCTAGGATTTTTACCCAATTCTTAAATTGTCTTTTTCTCAATCTGCATATGTTAAATTGTCATTGTTGAATTATTCATATTGAGTTGCTTATTGATGTCTCTTGATTGTAATCCTACTCCATTAATTGTTTATGAAACTCTCTTTCTTGATTCTTGATTCTTGAAGTTGGTTCATATTTCTTATCCGATGAACCCTAGTTGCATGAAAGCATGATTTTTAATGCATTATTTTGAAAGCATATATTTTTGAAGTAAATGCATTGTTTTTCTAAAGATTGAGCATATTTTGAAAAGAGTATGCATGATGAGATTTTAAGCATAAAGAGATAATTTTTAGCATTATTTTCAAAAAATATAAGTAAAGTCTTATTTTGAAAGTCATGAGATATTTTGAGCGAAAGACTCGATATTGATGTTTAAAGATTATTTTTAGTGAAAGGGTCTTCATGATTTCTTAAAGATGTTTTAAACTATATTTTGAGCGAAAGACTCATAAACAAGTTTAAAGATAATTTTTGAGCGAAATGGCTCCCCAAATGGTTTTAAACATTAATTATATATTTTAGCTAAAGTGCTTTATAATGATGTTTCTAATGTTACCTCATTGAGGCCATTTGATTGGACATGAGAAAGATTTTTTTGGGAAGAGTATTTATCACCGAGTGTGTGAAAGGGTTCAAACACCCCGTAAGCCCCAAAACTACATAGCCAATGTAGGTAAGGATTGTGTTGTTGGTTTGGGCGACTCCAAAGATAGTTCCTGGTAAGGACTTTGATTGTTAAAGATCCTAGATTGTAATCGTCCTCTACCCTAGCAAGGTTTTGGACGGCTCTGCCAATTTGAACGAGATAGTTGGGCATCATGTGCTCATTCATGACGGTGTCAGTTATGAGAAACTTCCATCCAACCTACTATTGATATACTTTATTGCATAGATATTTACAAAGATATTTTGATGCATATGTTTTATTGCATCAACTATTTTGCACATGAACATATTTTCTCCCATGCATCATATCGAGTTTTCGAGTATAGTTCCACCTTATTGTTTTATGTCAAGTTTATTGATTCCATCTATGTCCTTCTTTTGAAATACTCTTGCTAAGGTTATTTCATTCATCTATTTTACATACCGTACATTCCATGTAGTGATGCCCTTTTGGCGCTGCATCATTTTATGATGCATACTTAGATAAACAGGCATAGTAAGGGACGCTTCATTAGGACTTCAATCCATCTACCTATTTGGTGAGGCCTCCTATATTCGGAGTGTCATAGTTTTGATAGAGTCTTTTTATAGAGCTTGAGGTAGAAATAAGAGCTATGTCCCGATACTCATCTTCAGTTTTAGAGGCTTCATAGATAGAGTAGTTATCTAGTCAATAATGTTACTTCTTAATATTTATTTAAGTTACAGAATAAATTCTCTTTGATTATATTCAGCTCACTATGTTTCATCTTCCGCATTGTTTATTGAGATCTAAACTGATAGTAAGTCAGGCCAAGGATTCTCTTAGATTATGAAAGTGGTCTGTGTGCCGGTTGACACCCTGGGTCTAGATTTGAGGCATGATACCTACTCAGTACATCTGAAGTAGTGATTGCATATTACCATGTGCTATATAATTTTATGATATAGGCTTAGGTACCCAACCTCAGCACGACAACTAGACTCTCTCAGCGATCCTCCAGCTTGCTTTCAGTGGTGAATCCTCATTTTTCAGGGGCCGGAGTTCCACTTTTAGTATATTATTTTTAGTTTAGTTTTCAAAGATTGGAGTTAGTTGGGGGTTTGTCCAACTAACTCATCAGTTCTTTTAGAAGGATTTCAGACATTTTATGTTATATTCAGCTTGAGATTCCCGATTTGAGCAGTTCTTTATTATTTTAGTATTTGATCATTGTTTAAAGAAAGTTTTAGCTTCCTCTTTCTAGTCTCTTATAGAAGTTCAGTATTTATAGAATTATTCCATGCCATTGATTTTCTTGGGGTCACTTGTGATCCTAAGTACCGTGTCACGTCGAGGGTGTAGAATCGGGTCGTGACAAACTTGGTATCAGAGTACCAGGTTTAGAGTGTCCTAAGATGTCTGAAAGTTGCATCAGGTAGAGTCTTTTTTATGGGTGTGAAGCGTGCTGTTCGGTGTGTTATATGGGTATATAAAACAACACGCAAGTGCACGTGGTCGAACAAGTAGTAAGTGGCTTTAGTAAGCCAAGTATCGATCCCACAGAGACTTGGGTTAAGTGCAATTTGCTCAAGTATACTATATTTTACCTCTAAATATGCTGACAACAACGTAACCAAAAAGTTGATAGTTTGTTTGATAAATTTTATACTAAAACTAAGAACAATTATCTACTTTGAATCGTAACTATGGATAAGAGCATGCTAAGGTTAACCGAACGTGTAATGAAATTGATTATCATCATAAATTGGTTAATCTTTTCTTCCCGTTGCTAGCCAAGAACATTTACTAAGAGATTAAAACTCTCGTATTTAATCTCACTTATGAATCATGAACCATCCGTCTGCATTTCTGAGATCAAATGCAATTCATGTTCTAGCCATACAATTCCGGTTCCTAAATTGACTAATACGACTTTCAGGTATATTTCTATCCTGAAAGCACATCAAAACTCAATTTTCCCTAACCAAGTAAAGAACAATATCCTATTAATTCACAATTTTCCAATTTCGTGCTCTCTCAAGTGAAATCCGACTTTTTAGATGTACATTAATGGCGGCCACACACCAATGCAGTAAGAACAAGAATTAATAGAACAACATGGAAGAAAGGATGAAAAACCAGATAATCAATAATTAAATTTCATCACAATTGTTCACAACCTCAGTAAGGAAAGGAATTAGCCACTCATTTGTAGATTAATCATCATAAAACGAGTGTTAATCATACAAGCAATTGAGTTAAAGAAGAAAGAAAGAGAGAAAAAACCCTGAACTTTTCGTCCCTCAACTGCCTGTAACCCACGTCCTTGCTCCACCAAGTCTGAAATCTGAAAAATGAACTTAAGTGTTCTATTTCTACTGCTGGGAATTTTTCCCGAAATAATGAGCAACGTGTCACGGAGTGCATCGCGGAGCACTGCCTCCGTGACACGCCATGAACGCGGACCCTCACTAGAATTGGGGGTCCGGGAATTCAAGCTCAACGTGGCATGGCGTGCATCGCGGAGCACTGGCTCCGTGCCACGGAGCAAACGCGGACCCCCACTGGAAATTAGGTGAATTTTCCCCATCCAGGCAGAATGCCTCCGCGATGGCAGCGTGACACGGCTCCATCACGGAGCCCATTTAATTCATGTTGTCCAATGCCTTTTCCCTTGCTCGCATCCAAGTCCAACTCCGATATCATCCAACATGCATTTTAGCTTCCCGAAATTACATTTTAACTGCAAAACAATGCTAATCATGTTGGTTAGTATAAATTCACATTTTATTGCCTATTACATGAAAATGTATACACATTGATAGATAAACAAGGCGAAAATGGTACTTTTGAGTATCACTTGGGCATATAAATCTGCCCAAGATCACTTACCCCACACTTAAATCCTTGTTCGTCCTCGAACAACAAACATACAATTCATGCAATTTACATCCCAACCTCGCTACTATGGTTCGACAATTTAAGCTATGGTCATACCGATTATTCAATATTGCAAATCATTAAGAAAACATGCATGGTCTTAACTATGCAATGACCTTCAATACCTTAAGACCTCCTAGACTTTAAGAATCGACTCTCGATATCGGCAAACTCATGCAAATCAGTTGATCAAGATATCCGACACGAAAATTAATCTTTCATCAAGCATGTGCCCTCACAACAGAAGAGAATCTTCCCCTCTTTGCTCATGTGAGTCATAAACATTCAAACAGGGGCATGTACACACAATTTCACTCTCTCTCCCAAAAGAATTCACATGCATCATGTCGTGACCCATAAGCTTGCCCTTAGTGTACTACTCCACTAATATAAAGAAATACAATGCAAGATCATGTAGGACTTTAATGGGTTGTAATGGAAGCTATGGAACTAGTAAATATTGGATTCGCCAATAATAGCCACTAGCATCCTTAAGCGCCTTTTCAACACATCCCATCACTCATGGACATTGTTTCTCTTTTTTTTGTTTTTTTTTCCATCATCCCATTCTTAATGATTTTATTTAGTATGGCCCATTTCATTAAGCACACTTGACACAACAACAAAGAGTATTCATGCACCTTCTTTATCGTTTATTTATAACAAGTGCACCTTCAACCTTTTCTTTTCTTCCCTCACTCTGCTTTTCATTTTCTTTTCACCTTTCTCACTCTTTGACACTTTGGGAAAATGATTTTCTCTTCTTAAGCGCTTAAGAGTTTTGTATAGAATTTACGGCTAATGAAAAGAAGGAATTAAGCTCGGTTTACACTTTTTGGACAAAAGAAAGAAAACAATCGGCTAAAGGCTCAAAGGGCTGACTAGGATATACAATCACAGAAAAAAGGGGGGTATGACAAGGAAAATAAATAGAAACTCTCGGCTAAAACAAAGAAATGCCGACATCCTTTCCTACAATACACCTCCTTCATTTCGTTTTGTACACACACCAGGCAAGTTCAAGACACTTCACAATTGCATGGAATATCAACACCTCACTTCACACTTTATGCACATGCTCGATTCAAGATGTATTCACAGACTCTTCAATCAGCTAATTATAGGAATTCAAACATTAAGCCTCAATCACACTGAATCGAACTCTATAGCCTAGGTATCTCAACATATTTACAAAATTGCATGCTTTCATTTGAATCACCTTTGCATTTAGAATATCATGTACAACACGCAACCAAAATTTCGCAACCATGTAGTAACTACAGGTTCCGGGATGAAATCCACCAAAGAGAAAAAAACTGAAAATTACTCGAAAAAAAACTACTCCTAACGACTACATTTCCCTTAAGACGATCGTCATCCATCCATCATAGGGAACAATCACTAACTATGACTTCGGTTCAATGGGACTAATCTCGGTAAAAGAACCGAAAACAAACGCCGAGAAACCCAAAATTTAAAAGTTGAAAAATTTGCAAAATATCGATCATTTCGATAGAAAAAGAAACAGAAAAAAATAATTTATGTACACAATATTTTAAAGAATTTTTTTTTAAAAATATCGATCATTTCGATAAACAAAAAAATTTACAGAATCAGCTGGCAACATTCAACAACACACAACAATTTCACAAATATTTACAAATGCAGAACAATTCTTAAACACTTCACAAATCACAGGGACAAACAACATACACAATAACAGAGGAGAACATACAAAAAAAACAGTGCAGCCCAACACCTAACTACTCCCACCCCACACTTAGTCCGAACACTGTCCCCAGTGTTCACAAAAATTAAATAGCACAAAATCAGGTGGTGGAACTCCCTGATCAATCAAAGTTTTCCACTTCTTCATCAGGTGCTGCTGCCTCATCTCCCATGTCCGAGTCGCCTCCATCGTCATCATCAGACTCCACATCGGAGTCCTCCTGACACGTCTCCTCGTCCGTGAGGACATCATCATCTATGGGCTCTACAAAGGCTGGCCCTACTCGGCATAGAGCCCTGGCGTTTTCGCCAAACGGGTAGTCTAGCTCGAGCTGCCATAGCTCCTCCTCCGTCGCTGGCCTCCCACCTATCCTTAGCTGGAGCATCTGCATCCCATACATCCGTGCCATATACTGGTCATCACGAGCGTGTCGCTCGCCAAGTGTCAGCACTGGCCTGTGGGTGGTGTCGGGAGCCTTAGTTTTGGTAACATCTAAGGCCCGCCGCTCCAACTGTGGGATATAATCGAGGGACTCCTCCTTAACATCGAGGCCCCTGAGAGAGGTGGTGAGTAGTCCACCGAAACCATACCTGTGCCCCTGGTGCAACCGGGCTCTCTTTATGGCGGATATAATAACCGCCCCGACATTGATCTCCAGCCCTTTCATCAGGGCGTACACCAGGCAAACACTGTCCCGAGTTACATCAGTCATATGTACCCCCGGGATGAGGCATGAGCAGACGATCTTCAGCCAGATTCGGGCTTCCCTGTTCATCAGTGAATAGGGCAGAGTCTGGTGGTAGCCCCTTTTTTTGTGCCTGCTCTATCTAGCTGTAGATCGGGCCCCACATAATATGCGTCTGATGTCAGCATACGGTGGGGTAATGTTCAGCTATCGGAGGACATGGGCGTCTGTGTCCCACGCTCCTATGATGGCATTGAGTTGGTGGGGCTCCAGAGCGACTATCTGCCCTCTGATTTTGATGGTGTGGCTTCTGATTGACGGGTTACAATTGGCATAGAACTCCCGAACCAAGTGCAAATTGCATTCCTTGGGCTCCTCAAAGATGAACTTGAGCCCAGCTGCCTCAATCCGGTGAACCATCCTGGGGAACTCCTGTGCCAATGGCTCCCGTGCTATATGCTCCTCGGGGAAATATTTGTTCTCTTTGTGCTTTGCGTACCACTTTTTCCCCTCGTCCGTCACCCATCTTGTTCCATATTGGCGGCGCTGGCCGCGTGGAACTGCTGGTGTAGCTGGGACTGCTGTGCCCAGTCTGAGTCTCTTCCTTCCGGTGCCTGAAGTTGATGCACCTTTCCCTTTATCTTGCCGGCTTGCCATTTTACCTGTCAGCCCAAGTAAACAAGCTCAATGTTAAGCTAAATAAATATTAACTTCGGCTAAGGTCGGGTTACGCTAAGTTACCCCACACTTAGTCCTTAGCTACAGTTACAACAATACGGCAAGAATATCTTTATTTACACAAAACAACCAACTATACAATCATGCTTAGTGGTTCAAAAGAAAATTCGACGGTATAACTTCTGCGTACTACTCAAACTTCGTATAGCTAATCACAATCATTACCATCGCTAACATTTTAAATATCGCACTTAGCCAAGAAAAACAAAGAAACAAAAATAACAACAAAAATTTATATACATGAACCTATCCAACCAACCAAATTCGAAGAAATTTCAACATTTCCCCTAAACCCGAGAATCCGTCGACTATTAACATCCTAACAATTTTTCAATCAACTCATCTCATTCAACACGTACACCCCGGCATAAAATTCAAGATTTCAACACATCTCCAACTTCAAATTCAACAACAAGCCTTAGAATTGATTCTATCAATCAAATTCGAATAATTTATGCAATCGACAAGTTCAAACAATCATAACGACATTCCGAACATTTATCAATCAACAAATAACTTGAATTCATGCTTAATTTCAACTTAGGGCAATTTGGCACACCTCCCATGCTTAATTTTGAAGAAAATCGACAAAAACTTGAGAGGGAATCGGAAAACATACCTTGAAGTTGAAGAATAACTCGGTAATTTGTTACCTTAAGCCGTGGCACATTGCTGGGGGAGGGGTTTTGGGATGTTTGGTCGTGGAGGGATTAGAAAATGAGGGGAAAATGGGAGGTTTCGGGGTTAAAAGGGTAGAAAAATACGCGGGTCACCCGGCAACCCGGTGTGACCCATCGCGATATACACGGCAACGTGTCACGGAGTGCATCGCGGTGCACTACCTCCGTGACACGGAGCCATCGCGATAGCATTCTGGAAATTTTAAAATTTCCGGGTTATACCTCAACGTGTCACAGAGGGTAACGTGGAGGTCCTCCTTCGTGACACGGAGCTATCGCCCCAGCTCACTGTTTTCTACTTTTTATAATTTTTCTTACCTCAACTTTTCCTTCACGATTCCATGCACATTTTCCTCTGTTTGACCTGAAAATCATCTCACTAAACAAAATTGGTTAGAATTATAGGTTTCACCTAACTAAAATTAAAAACAATAACTAAAACAAAAAATTTTGTAGTAAATTAAGAAAAAGAAAAAAAATCTATTTACACTTTACAAAAAGAAAGAAAAATTTTTTTTTCACGGGTTGCCTCCCGTGCAGTGCCTGGTTTACCATCGCGGCTCGACATCGTTTAAGCTCAATTGTTCGCTAGGGTGATGGACGATTTTTCTCGATCACCGTCCTCCCCCCAGTAGTGCTTACACCTCTGGCCATTTACTAAGAACGTGGCACTCCGATCTTCTTGCCATAATTCTACCGCCCTGTGCGGGGTCATTCTTACCACTTCAAATGGTCCCGACCATTTGGACCTCAGCTTTCCTGGAAACAACTTCAATCTCGAATTGAAGAGCAAAACTTTCTGTCCCGGCTCGAAAATGCAATGCACCACATGCTTATCATGCCATCTTTTAGTTCTTTCCTTGTAGTACTTGGCACTCTCATAGGCATGCCAGCGGAACTCATCAAGTTCACTGAGCTGCATTAGTCTCTTTTTGCCCGCCAGCTCTAAGTCCATATTTAGCTTCCTGACAGCCCAAAAGGCTCGGTGCTCTAATTCCACCGGAAGATGACATGCTTTACCATAGACCAGTCGGTATGGTGAGGTTCCAATCGGTGTCTTGTAAGAAGTTCTGTACGCCCACAACGCATCATCAAGTTTCCTTGACCAATCATTTCTCTGTGTATTCACTATTTTCTGGAGAATCTGCTTCACTTCTCTATTTGACACCTCTACTTGCCCACTAGTCTGGGGGTGGTATGCTGTCGCCACTTTATGGCGCACCCCATACTTCGCCAGTAATTTTTTGAAACTTGCATTGACAAAATGAGCCCCTCCATTGCTGATAATGGCTTGGGGTGTCCCGAACCTGGTGAGGATGTGTTTTCTCACAAACTTCGTTACTACCTTGTTCTCATTACTGGGGCAAGCTATTGCTTCCACCCATTTTGATACATAATCTACGGCCACCAAGATATAACGATTACCAAATGACGTTGGGAATGGGCCCATGAAGTCAATGCCCCATACATCAAAGGGCTCAACTTCCAGTATATCCTACAGCGGCATCTCTTGTCTTCTGCCAATTGATCCTGTACGCTGACATCTATCACACATTTTGACATACGCCATAGAGTCTCTGAACAGTGTAGGCCAAAAGAAACCTGATTGTAGAACTTTGTGTGTTGTTCTCTCGCCTCCGTGATGACCTCCATAAAATGAAGAATGACAGCCCCTCAACACCTCTGCAACCTGGCTCTCTAGGATGCATCTTCTCATTACCTGATCTGGTCCTTGTTTAAATAAATATGGTTCATCCCAAACAAAGTGACGGCTATCATGCCTCAATTTCCTTCTTTGCTGGTTTGTTGCCTCAGGTGGGTAGACTCCGCTCACTAACAAGTTGACTATGTCTGCATACCATGGAATTTCAGCTTCCCCCACTGCCAGGAGTTGCTCATCTGGGAACTCTTCATTTATGTTATCACATTCCATCACATGCAACCGACTTTCCAATCGTGATAGGTGATCTGCTACCTGATTCTCGCTCCCCTTTCTGTCCTTGATCTCAAGGTCGAACTCCTGTAACAATAAGATCCATCTGATCAACCTAGGGTTAGCATCCTTCTTGTTGAATAGGTACCGAATCGCTGCATGGTCTGTGTACACCACCACTTTCGAACCCACCAAATAGGACCTGAATTTGTCAAATGCAAACACCAAGGCTAGCATTTCTTTCTCTGTGACTGTGTAATTGCTTTGGGCCGTATTCAACGTTTTGCTTGCATAATGGATAGAATGAAAGATTTTATTTTTTCTTTGCCCCAGTAAAGCTCCCACAGCCACATCACTGGCATCACACATCAGCTTAAATGGTTGTTCCCAGTCCGGAGAAGTGAGGATAGGTGCTTCTATCAATTTCTTCTTCAACTCTTCGAATGCTTTAACACACTCATCATTCAACTCAAACTTCACCTCTTTTTCTAGCAATCTGCATAGTGGTCTAGAAATTTTGGAAAAGTTTTTGATGAATCGTCCGTAGAATCCTGCATGCCCAAGAAAACTGCGCACATCTTTCACTGACACAGGCGGTGGCAACTTTTCGATAACCTCGATCTTAGCACGATCGACTTCCAACCCCTTGCGAGACACTTTGTGGCCAAGGACAACACCCTCCTTTACTAAGAAGTGGCATTTTTTCCAGTTTAATACAAGGTTGGATTCCTCACAGCGAGCCAGCACCCTGTCAAGATTCTGCAAACAAGTCGCAAACGAATTACCGAAAACAGAAAAATCATTCATAAATACCTCAACAAAATCCTCCATCATGTCATGGAAAATAGCCATCATGCATCCCTGGAATGTGGCGGGTGCATTGCATAACCCAAACGACATTCGCCTGAAAGCATATGTCCTATACGGACAGGTAAAAGTAGTCTTGTCTTGATCCTCCGGAGCTATGGCTATTTGTTTATAACCAGAGTACCCATCAAGGAAGCAATAATATTCCTGTCCCGCCAACCTATCCAATATTTGATCAATAAACGGGATGGGGTAATGATCTTTCCTCGTGGCTTCATTCAGCTTCCTGTAATCCATGCAAATCCGCCAGCCTGTGACGGTTCGGATAGGGATCAACTCATTTTTCTCATTGGTGACTACAGTCATCCCCCCTTTCTTTGGAACACACTGAACGGGGCTGACCCATTCACTGTCTGAAATTGGGTAGACCACACCTGCATCAAGCCACTTGATTATTTCTTTCCTCACCACATCATTCATTGCTGCATTAAGTCTCCGTTGCGACTGAATGGTTGGTTTGGCTCCTGTCTCCATGAATATCTTGTGTGTGCAGAAAGCTGGATTGATACCCTAAATGTCTGACATTTGCCAACCCATTGCTTTCTTCCCCTTTCTGAGGACACCCAATGTTGCCTTCTCCTGTGCCTCCGTCAAGTCTGTAGAGATGATAACTGGTAACGTCTCACCCTCCCCCAAAAAGATATATTTTAAATGTGGAGGCAATTCTTTCAGCTCCAGCTTCGGTGCCTCCTCAACGGATGGTTTCGGCAAAGGCTCTAGAGATCTCATTAATGATTGAAATTCCTATCCCCTAGGATCATTCTGTGCTCCATTCAACATTTGGACCATTCCACACGCCTCTCCGTCTCCAAAATGATGGGAGTACGTCAACGCTCTTTCCAATGGGTCTTGAGATTCAACAATCTGATGAATTTCTTCATGTTCAACCACATTGATTGCTAAAAGCTCCTCATGTATAGCTGGCAGCTTCATGGCTTTTAACACATCAAATACCTCTACCTTGTCATGTGCTCGCATTGTGAGTTGCCCCGCAGCTACGTCGATTAATGCTTTCCCGGTTGCTAAGAAGGGACGTCCCAAAATAAATGGGACTTCCGCATCTAGTTCAAAATCCAAAACGAAAAAATCTACCGGGAAAATTAGGGAGCCAACTTGCACCAGAACGTCCTCAACAATGCCATCCGGCCTAGCTAAGGATCGATCCGCCAACTGCAAGATTACCGTTGTGGGTCAAGGACTCCCTAGACCCAACTCTCTGAATACCGTTGAAGGCATCAAATTTATGCTCGCCCCCAAGTCACATAATCCACGAGATCGGATGCTCTGCCCAATAGTAAGCTGGATAGTAAAACTTCCAGGGTCTTTTAGCTTTGTGGGCACTCTATTTTGGATCCGGAAAGTGCACTCCTCCGTTAAAGCCACCGTAGCATACTCAGTCAATCGACTTTTGTTGGCCACGATGTCCTTTATGTACTTGGCATATTTAGGCACTCCCTGCAAGACATCAACAAGAGGTAAATTAACATGTACCTATTTAAGCACCTCCATGAATTTCTTGAAACACGCCTCCTCCTTGTGTTTCTTGAGTCATTGAGGGAACGGGGGTGGAGGTCTTTCTGATTCAGCTTCTTTGGTCTTCCCCCTTTCCGAACTTTGCTCCCCCTCAATTTCATCTGCTCCCGAGTATTGAGGTGGTCTTTCTGGTTCCACCTCCTTCAGCTGCAAACCACTCCTTGTGGTCACTGCATTAACCTGCTTGGGATTCAAATCCATGTCGCTTGGCAGTCCTCCTCTAGGCCTTGTATTTTGAGCACTAGCAAATTGCCCAAATTGATACTCAAGAGCCTTGGTAGCTAACTGATTATTTTTCACTTCGGCTGCCAATTTCACATAGTCAGCCTGTAATTGAGCTTGGTTAGCTATCATGGTCTTGAACATCTCCTCAATGCTGGGTGATGGTGGTGGAGGAGGTGCATTGTTGTTTCTGAATTGAGCTTGGTACTTCTGTTGCCCTCCTTGATTCCTTTACACACCCTGACCCGAACTTTGGCCTTGATGGTTGTTGCTACCCCATGAGAAATTGGGATGATTCCTCCAATTTGAATTGTAGCTACTACCATACTGCTAGTGGTTCCTTTGTGCATTACCCACAAAGTTTACCGAGTCAGGATTGGCTCCACAGCACTCAGCTGGGTGCTCGTTGCTTCCACACACTTCACACCACAATTGCTGAACTGCATTAACTGGAGCTTGAGGCTGGTTCAAAGTCATGTTGCTGAAATGGTTGTTCAATTGATTTTGCAATGTAGCTATCTGTGCAGCTATAGCTGTAAACCCCATCCACTTCAAGCACTCCTGCTGCTTTCCTTGTCCCACCTCGTGATGAATCAGCATTCCATTCTGGATTGCCCTGTGAAATCCGGTTCAATAAGGTATACAGCTCCTCATAAGTCTTTTCCAGTGCTTGCCCTCCAGCTGCTGAATCTAGCAATATTTTGGTGTGGGGTTCCAAACCCTCAATAAATGTGTGCACCAACACCTCATTGGACTGATGATGATGAGGACAGTCCTGCAACTTGAATTTAAATCTCTCCCAGGCTTGATATAAATTTTCTCCCTCCCTCTGTTTGAAACTTAGAATTTGACTTCTAAGTCTTGTTGTTTTACCAGAGGGAAAAAACCTTATCAAGAACTTCCGTGCAAGATCATCCCACGTTGAAATAGAATTTGGTGGCTCAGCTTTCAACCACCTCTTGGCTTCTCCTAGTAATGAGAACGGAAATAATGTAAGCCGAACATAGTCTGGTGACACTCCAGCGGGTATGTAAGTGTCACTTATCTCCAAAAAATTTTGGATATGATATTGTGGGTCTTCATGAGGGAGACCAGTAAATTGCCCGCTTGTGTGCAACAACTGCACCATATTTTGTTTCAATTCAAATCTCCCTCCAGGCTCTGGTTTGTGGACACTTGATGTAACATTATTGGCATGTGGGATTGCCACCTCGCGACCCGGTCGTGCTGCTACTTCTTTGGGCACTAACACTGCCCTTACAATCGGTGGATTCTGTTGTTGCTCCATGATCGTCTGTCTGAGCAACTGAAGCTTTCTTTGTAGAGCTTCTCTTCTCTTACTGTGAAATATTCTTTCAGGCTCTATATAAGATTCCACCAGCTCTTTGTCTCTTGCCAGTGTTCACAGCAATTAAGTCTGCAAAATACAGGCTAAGACCAAGTTGTCAACACTTAAGGAAAAAAAATAAAAATACAGTAAATTAACACTTAAAACAAATTCACCAATTGCCAAGTCCCCGGCAACGGCGCCAAAAACTTGTTCGGTGTGTTATATGGGTATATAAAACAACACGCAAGTGCACGTGCTCGAACAAGTAGTAAGTGGCTTTAGTAAGCCAAGTGTCGATCCCACAGAGACTTGGGTTAAGTGCAATTTGCTCAAGTACACTATATTTTACCTCTAAATATGCTGACAACAACGTAACCAAAAAGTTGATAGTTTGTTTGATAAATTTTATACTAAAACAAAGAACAATTATCTACTTTGAATCTGAACTATGGATAAGAGAATGCTAAGGTTAACCGAACATGTAATGAAACTGATTATCATCATAAATTGGTTAATCTTTTCTTCCTGTTGCTAGCCAAGAACATTTGCCAAGAGATTAAAACTCTCGTATTTAATCTCACTTAAGAATCATGAACCATCCGTCTACATTTCTGTGATCAAATGCAATTCATGTTCTAGCCATACAATTCCAGTTCCTAAATTGACTAATACGACTTTCAGGTATATTTCTATCCTTAAAGCACATCAAAACTCAATTTTCCCAAACCATGTAAAGAACAATATCCTATTAATTCATAACTTTCCAATTTCGTGCTCTCTCCAGTGAAATCAGACTTTTTAGATTTACATTAATGGCGGCCACACACCAATGCAGTAAGAACAAGAATTAATAGAACAACATGGAAGAAAAGATGAAAAACCAGATAATCAATAATCAAATTTCAACACAATTGTTCACAACCTCAGCAAGGAAAGGAATTAGCCACTCATTTGTGGATTAATCATCATAAAACAAGTGTTAATCATATAAGAAATTAAGTTAAAGAAGAAAGAAAGAGAGAAAAAACCCTGAACTTTTCGTCCCTCAACTGCCTGTAACCCACGTCCTTGCTCCACCAAGTCTGAAATCTGAAAAATGAACTTAAGTGTTCTATTTATACTGCTGGGAATTTTTCCCGGAATAATGAGCAACGTGTCACGGAGTGCATCGCGGAGCACTGCCTCCGTGACACGCCATGAACGCGGACCCTCACTGGAACTGGGGGTCCGGGAATTCAAGCTCAACGTGGCACGGCGTGCATCGCGGAGCACTGGCTCCGTGCCACAGAGCAAACGCGAACCCCCACTGGAAATTAGGTGAATTTTCCCCATCCAGGAAGAATGCCTCCGCGATGGCAGCGTGACATGGCTCCATCGCGGAGCCCTTTTAATTCATGTTGTCCAATGCCTTTTCCCTTGCTCGCATCCAAGTCCAACTCCGATATCATCCAACATGCATTTTAGCTTCCCGAAAACACATTTTAACTGCAAAACAATGCTAATCATGTTGGTTAGTATAAATTCACATTTTATTGCCTATTACATCAAAATGTATACACATTGATAGATAAACAAGGTGAAAATGGTACTTTTGAGTATCACTTGGGCATATAAATTTGCCCAAGATCACGTGCCAAACTTATGAGGGGGAGGCTACGAGACGTTTTTTAGAAAAATTCCCTTTATTCATGATTCTTATCGTGCATAGATTTAGCCTCTCATATGTCCTCTGGACTCATGATCTATCCTTTTTCGTTGACGACACCTCCTAGAAGAGGAAACAAGAGAAGTGTTGGCAATGACAAGCAACAAGCCCCACCACCTCCAGTCGCTCCTCGGGACAATTAGGTGTCACCTGCCAAATTTTTGGCTGCTATTCAGATGCTGGCCCAAGCGATGACCAGTTAGGTCAACCAGCAGGTCATCTCATCAGCCAATATCAGTGGGTCTAACTCTGCTACCACAGTCCAAGATTGTACTTGAATTAACGCTCTAGTATTTCACGAGTCTAAGGTTGATGAGGATCTGTAGGAGTTCATTGACAAGGTTCAGAAGATCATCCAAATCATGGATGTTACCCATATTTAAAGTGAGAATTGGATGCCTATTAGTTGAAGGGGGTGGCCCAGATTTGGTATAAGTAGTGGAAGGAGGGGAGACGGGTTGTTGTAGGCCTGGTGAAGTGGGATGAGTTTGTGACTGCATTCCTGACAGACACTTTCCCCGATGCTGAGGGAAGCAAAGGCTGCTGAGTTTGTGAACTTGAGGCATAATGACATGACAGTACAGGAATACGCCTTGAAGTTCACCCAACTGTCGAAGTATGCTCCAAAAATGGTTGCTAAGCTAAGGGCCCGCATGCTTAAGTTCGTGAACTAAGATTCAAAACTGGTAGTGAAGGAGTGTAGGACTGCCATGCTTATTAATGACATGGACATCTCAAAGCTGAATATTAAGGCACAATAGATCGAGGTAGAGAAATTGACTGAGATAGAGAGGGAGAGTAAGCGGGCCAGGATAGTGTTGTTTGAGTGCTCCCAATAGAGGTCAGGTTGTGGTAGTCGCTCCCAGTAGCAACAGAGACCTCCATCACCCTTATTAGCAAGTGCTCCTTCTTCCAAGCCCCGCAAAGATCAGAGGGGTGGAGAATTAAGCTCCTAGTATCAGAGTCAAGTATCTAGTAGCCGAACTTTTCTAGCCTATCCCAAGTGTGGTAAAAACCATCCCAGTGAGTGTCTTCTGAGCAAGGAGGGTTGTTTTGATTGTGGCTAGATGGGTCACAGGTTGACGGATTGCCTGTCAACAAAAGGGGGGAAGGCCTATTCCACCATATCAGTAGCTCCGCTAGGTCATCCAACTCGATAAGGCAATACTTCAGGTATAGGTGGTGATCAGTGCCAAAGCCACTTTTATGCTTTATCCTCCTATCAGGACCAGGAGAACTCAGCTGACGTAGTGACTAGTATGTTACGTATCTTTCAGATGGATGTGTGTGCTTTACTAGATCCAGGAGCCACGCTTTCTTTCGTCACTCCTTACATTGCTGTCCAGTTTGATATAAGTACAGAAATCATCTAAGAGCCATTTTCAGTCTCTACTCCAGTCGGTGAGTCAGTTAGTGCTAGCCGAGTGTATAGAGAATGTTCGGTCACCGTGTTGCATAAAGTCACCTCAGTTGATCTAGTAGAGTTACATATGGTCGACTTTAACATCATCCTTGGCATGTACTGGTTACATTCTTACTAGTTGATTGCATAAACAGGGTAGTTATATTCCAGTTTCCTAATGAACCAATCCTACTGTGGGAGGGTAGTACTTCAGCACCTAAGGGTCGTTTCATTTAATACCTTAAGGCTAGAAAGATGATCTCTAAGGGGTATATCTATTACTTGGTTAGGGTCAAAGATTCTATTTCTGAGACCCCGAGACTTCGGTCAGTTCAAGTTGTAAATGAGTTCCCCGATGTGTTTCCCCATGATCTACTCAGAGTCCTTCCCAAGCAGGAAATAGACTTTGGCATATACCTTCTTCTAGATACCCAGACCATCACTATACCCCTTATAGAATGGCTATAGAGGAGCTTAAGGAGTTGAAGAAACAAATGAAAGACCTTCTAGATTAGGGCCTCATCAGACCCAACATCTCCCCATGAGGTGCCCTAGTTCTATTCGTGTGAAAGAATAACGGTACACTCAGAATGTACATCAACTACCATCAGCTGAACAAGGTTACAGTCAAGAACAGATATCCTCTATCAAGGATTGATGACTTGTTTGACCAAATTTAGGGAGCTAGTTGTTTTTCCAAGGTAGATCTCAAATAAAGATTTCGCCAACTCTAGGTCAGAGAATGTGACATTCCAAAAATAGCCTTCAAAACTCGGTATGGTCACTACGAATTTGTAGTTATATCTTTTAGACTAACAAATGCTCCAACAGCTTCTATGGATTTGATGAACAGGGTATTCAAGCCATAACTAGACATGTTCATTATTGTCTTTATAGATGATATTTTGGTTTACTCCAGAACAACAAAAGAGCATGCTGACCATCTGATAATAGTTTTGTAGACCCTCAAGGATCGCTAGTTGTTCGCCAAATTTAGCAAGTGTGAATTCTAATTGAAATTAGTTGCATTCCTCGGTCATGTGGTCTCTAGTGACGGTATTCAGGTGGATCCTCAGAAGATAGCGGCAGTTAAGGACTTGCCAAGACCCACTACTCCATCAGACGTCAAGAGTTTTTTAAGTCTAGCCGGCTATTACAGAGGTTCATCGAAGAGTTCTCATTTATTACTTCTCCTTTCCAAACTAACTCAAAAGAAGGTAAAGTTTTAATGGTGTTATGCATGTGCAAAGAGCTTCCAGGAGCTGAAGACTCGACTCACTACAGCCCCAATTTTACCTCATCCAAGGTTTACACGAGTTCATGATCTATAATGATGCCTCGCAAGTTGGCCTTGGTTGTGTTATGAGGTATGATGTTGCCCAAATTACACCTTGCAATTGAGATACAAGCGGTCGATTGTAAAATATTGAACCCAATAAAGGTTGAGGTCTATCCCACAAGGAATATGGTAAGAACTTAAGTTAATGTGAATAACTATAACTATTGAGATACTTATTTCCAAAGGGGATAAAATATAGAATAATAAACAAAGTAAAATTGTTGAATGCTAAAATCAAATTCGGTATATATTCAATTAACGACTTGACTGGGATTGTGTTCCCCAAGATTTCATAACCACAAGGCTTATACACTAGTGATCTATTCCAGTGTTTAACATGCAATATTGGTAGGTTAAGTTCACCTAAATGGTTGGTCCCCTATCTAGATGATTATCACCACGCAACTTGGTCCATATACGGGTGTACTTTAGTTGACCCTTACCCTTCGCATTAGCTATCCCCGAACAAGTTCAAGCTATTAGATGAGGGTTGATAGCCTCAAATCTCCTTTGTTAATCCCTTTTACCATTCATTACCTCCTTGGTCCGATAAGTAAGAATAAGGAAAGTCCTAACGTTTGCAACTATCAAGAATCAATCAAAACGAAGGGAAAAACAATACATGCATAAAACCACGTTCAAGAATCACTAAGTGTTTTTACCTATGTGTGTTAATTCATCTTTGTTCCCACAAACCTAGTTAGTTACTCATACTTGTATTATCACAATCACAAATTATTGAATAAATCATAATTGTGACTTACAAATTATCATAAAGAAAAACCACATAGATTGAATAAAAGCTCCACAATAGATGAAGAAACTTCAATGTTGGTTTTGTTTCTTGACTCAAGAACAATTGATAAATACAAAAATTCTAGTTGAAAACTAAATAAATCGGCTCTCTCAATTAATCTATAACTGTAGAAAAATCTGTCCATCAAAAATAAACCTAAACTATGTAATTGTAGTTCCAAGAAATCCTTTTTGTAACTTGAAACCAGGTCGGCAGTGGCGATAGGCTTGGTGACGATTCATTTGGCCTTCTGACGAGTCATTCCTTTCTTAAAATAGTCATTCTCTGCAATGTAACCAGTTGTGGCAACGGGTCACCTAACGACTCGTCGTGCAAGAGCACAAATCGTTAGGTCCCTCGTGGTCTCATTCCTACAAAAGTCCAATGCACCTTACGGTTGATCCCAGTGATCTTCCAACAAGTCGTTCCTTCATGTGACGACTCGTTATGTCTTTCATCAACTACACTGGCCACTTTGTTAAGATTTCCTTTCTCAGTCTTCACGGTTGACCTCACGACTCGTTAGTAGGTGTAACGAGTCATTCCATCAACTCATCAGGTACACTGTCTCTTCTTCTTCGAACTTCAGCTTTTGCCCACGCCTTTAACAACGAGTCATGCCTCCTGCCAACGACTCGTGAAGTTCATGGCATTCACCTTTTTAGTTATTTTTGGCATTAATTCAACAGTTCACTCCTGAACTTGTTTTCCTGCAATATTAAGCACAAAATACATCATACCTACATAAACCTACCCGAAATGTGCATAATTTCTTGGTTTTAAGCGTTGAAAGTGTCGTAAAATCACGGAACATCAACACCCTCAACTTAGAACTTTTGTGTGTCCTCAGGAAAAAATAAAATAAAACAAAACGAACTATACTACTTCGACACTTCAATTGAAAGAACTCTAGGAAACTTACAACAGTCGCACTTCCATAGCTAAATCAAATTTTCTAACCCCTGCCTCATCGTATCAACTCAAATCACGATGCATATGCTAAATTTCCAACCACAACACAGAGGAATCAAAACATGGAAAAATACTATTACCTGCAACCACATACATAAATCTATAATACTGACCCAAACAATTTACAGACGATTTTGTTTACCAAAAACTCTCACCTCAAAGAAGTCCCATACTCACACATGTGTATATGATTAACTCGATAGATTTCTCTTTGGACTAGATAAGATCAACTCGCTCTCACAAAAGAAATTCGAACTGTGTGCATACAATACCATAGGCTTGCGTTTACTTTCAATACCTCGATTTTCGGACAAGTAGCTAGGATCACTATAGGACTTTCTAGGCTTGTAACGTAGGCTCAGGTTTGAGTATGGTATATATGGAATTAGTAGCTCAACCCTCCTTAGCACTACACACCTCTTGACTCCACTTTTCACCTTTATTTCTATTTTTTTTCCCTTTTTTCCTTTAACTGCTTCTTTTTCTTTGCTTTTGCAACTACTGATGCGATTTCTTTTTGTTCAAACACTCATTGATGTCACACATTATTTTTCTTTTCTTTTCTTGCTTCTTTTTTATAACAATTTTTTATTTTTCTTTTCATTATGCATACTGCACTCGCTCTTTTCCTTTTTCATTACCCAATTTTCTTTCCACCCGAATCTTCTTAATCACCCCTATAATAGCCACCCTCAACTTAGGTTATTTTCCTGAGTTGAGGTTCACAATGTCCAAGGATGGACCAGAGCCAAAACAGGTTCATTCATAATAAAATCAGGAAGGTGAATTGGTGTAAACAAAAAAAAGGTCAATTTAAGCTCAAACATATGGACCAAGGGATTTTTATTCACTTTTGGTAGGTATTTTAAGGCTAAAGTGGACTCATAATTCAAAGACGGCCTATGATCCTTTCATAGTTTCCTATCCTCTATTACTGTACGACTGACCGGGAAAGTTCTAGATTGATACACACAACCGAATTCAGCTATTAAACCTCACTCACAGATAGCACAGGTCAACATCATCACTTCTGCCAATCGCTAGTTCAGGTACAACCATACCATAATAAACAAGTTCACAGTATTAATGCCATGCAAAGATTCACAAAGGTCATGCTTGTCAGTTTTCACATACACATATACAGATTTTTTTGGAGGGGCATCAAACTATCAAACAATAGTTTTTTTCAACAATTTCAGCTCTTGACTACTTTCAGTTTTTCTACTTTCTTCCTATTGACACAAAAAACATAAAATAAAATCCTAAATATGCCGATTCTACTAGATATGGAACACCCGAGGGAAAAGTTATCCGACAAGAAAAACCCTCGGGTTATGTTCAACAAAAAGAATGCATAGGTATTCCTCCCCACCCCCATCAAGAAATCATGAGTCATCCTCGATGCATATATATACCAAACAGAAATAAAGGAAATAGAGAACATACCTGTGCTACCTAGGAGTCAGCTACCTGGTCGGTGGAGGGTGTAGATACACTTCTAGTGTCATCTCCAATATTATCGGATTGAACCAGTGCATTCTCAGATCCAACATAGCTCGTTCCTTCTCCACGAACTCTCGCTGCCTCAGTGTCGGCTACTCTGTCGAGCCTCCTCTCTCAATTCATGCAGCGGTCTCTCCATCTCACTCCACTCCCATTTTTGCTGACGGAGCAGAGAAACATCATCATCAACACTTGCCTCCTAACGAGGCCTCTTCCCCTTATCATGTGCCAAAGGCTCCTTCGTGATAAAGTCTAAAATCAGTGGCAATTCTTCTTCAGACTCGTCCTCTATCACAGGAAGTACCGGTGGAGGTACTGCAGCTACCTGTCATGCGGCCAAGTCCCGCACCTTAGATCATAGCGCTCCTAGCTCCCAGTACTATCTAGATAACTCCAGCACCTGTAACTATGCAAGGCACTCATCAATCCTCTTCTCAAAAGCATCCTGTCATCCATGTACTATACTGGACAGTGTCTCTAACTCCTTTGATACCCATGGCTTTACCTGCTCCATCAAAACTCTAACCTGTAGAGCCGTGTGTGCCTGCTGCTTCTTGGCCTTAGCTAGCCACCTAGCCATATCAACTAAAAACTCCTGTGAAACCATGACTAGGCTAGTTATGGTAACTCGTGGAGGCGCAACTAGTGGTCTCGGGGCTGCTGCAGTAGATGATGACTCAAGAATATCAGCAGGTGTGGAGGTATCTGCTGCATCTGTAGCTTTAGGCTAGCTACCTGTCTCTCTTCCCTCCATAGGCTCAGCTCCTAACTCAGTGATCTGTGCTGCTACAATCTGCATCTCGCTGCCAAATGCCTCTGTTAATATTGTCTCTCCCGCGAATGCGGCTGCCTGAGTCCTCGCTATCGATACCGGGTTTGTGTCATCTCGAATCAACTCGATATCAGTAATCTTCTGTACCACTAAACTTTGGTCCACTAATGGCAATACCAGTACCTTTGACTCCCTAAAGATTCTATCAATCAAACATGGAAACAGAATGGTAGTGTCATCATTGATTGCCGCTCTCGAATCTCCTCAGCAATGTATCGCGGGAAGTTGATGGCATACCCCTCCATTATGCTTGCTACCAAAGATGCTCTGTCAGGTGAAAGGATGTTGTCATTGCTGGTTGGTACCATCCTGTGACGCACCAGTGACCACCAAAACTTCGCCTGAAAATTCAATGTGGCCTTCTTTATCTGTGACTCTGTTCCATGAAGTCATTCTACTAGTGGTCCTCTCGTAGCAATGATCCGAGAAAGCCAAGTATACTGCTTGATGCGCTCCTGGCTATTCAACTTCTTTGTTCTGACTTTCTTCAGTTCAGATAGCCTATGATCAAATTCTTCCATGTTCAATGGAGCTTGATAATCTGGCCCATACAGTATCCTAGAGATTGTCTGCTCAGAAATGTCAACTGGAGTCTCACGCACCAACACCTGATACAATGTGGGCCTCTTCTTCCAATATTGGCCCCCTAATTCCAACTGCTGCAATATGGATGCATACGCTGCATAAAACTCTCGGATCAAGCACGGGCTGTAGCTACCTGATGGCTCGGTCAACCACCCAAACTTGTATTTATCAAACACTGCCTGTAGCTCTGGAAGATCTTTAAGCCTTGTAGTTACCATCCTTGGCTCCTCATATATGCTCCTCTACAGATTGCCTTTTTCATTGCGAGAAATATCTCTATTCTATATAGCTTACATGCCATGGACACACCATCTCCGCACATTTCTTGGTTGCTCATTTGATGTGTCCAAGGTCTCCATCAGCTCATTATCAAAGTCACATCGCTAGGGATATGATTTATCAACTCTCTTTGTGTTTTGTCCAGCTGTGGTAGCCTCGGGAACAAGTGCAGCAGTAGCCCTAGCATTCTCATCAGTGCGGCTGGGCGGATCTCTTATAAGTGGAGTGGGAGTATCAACCGGGGCTGTCGAATTTGAAGTTTGTTGAGCCCTATCCCAGGTTTTCCTCCTCACTAGCTGCTCCTACGATACTTCATATTCCTCCTTAGAGCCACTCGACTCTTCATAGGATGATGGATCATCACGCAGTCTATAGTATGAGGGTTGACTATGCTTAGGTGCTTGCTTCTTGGTTGGACCCTTCTTTGGTGTATCTCTGGGAGCCATTGTACCTATGGAAACAATGTTAGTGTGCAAGATCAAATGAAACAAAAAACATTTTTGAGTTGGTGCCTAGTGGTCTTGACGGGTGACTAAACGAGTTGTTGCTACTAGCAACGACTCGTGAGGTCACTCGTCCTCTCAGACTGGACTTCCTTCAAGATTGGCTAGTGTACTTGATGACTGCTCCCAATGAGTCATTGACAAAGGCAACGAGCTGTTAGGTCGTTCGTTAGGTACACTGCCTCATTGGCTTAATTTTTCCCACTCAGGAGGAGCTACACAACAAGTTGTTTGGTGATCCAACGACTCGTGATGTAGCTCGTGCTCATGAGTTTCAGTTCACATGATTCAACTTCATCTTCTTCCTACATTTCAATTCCACAAACACAGAGCTTCACAATCTAGAATCAGCCCAAGTGAAATACGATCGAAATCTTTGTTTACATCTTGCTAGGGTTTATTTTCATCAAGAGGCACAGATATACACAAGTACAAATTTATCCAAAGTAAATTCCCTTTCATTCACAGCATGGGTCCTCAACAATTCTTGTTTAAATGCAACAATATCCAAAATATAATTGGGAAGATTACTCACAATGTGCTTTATCAGAGATGGATTGCAATTTTTTGTGAGTGTGCTTCAGTGACTTGGCGTGCAGTGATGAAGTTGACTTATGGGTTTGTGTGAAGAAGAAGAAAAAGAAGAGAAAAGGGAAATTTAAAGTTTTGTGTGTGTTTAAGTTTAACAGGGAGATTTTTGAGATAAAGAAATCGGGTGTTATGGATTCTAAAAGAAACTATCCTAATTCTAGTTTTGGGTCGGGTTGAATTTTTAATAAAATTTTTAAAATGCCTAGTGTAACGAGTCGTCAAGTGCTTCAACGACTCGTTGAGCCTTTTCGTGTCGTGATTGGAGTTTAGTAAACTTTCTTGGGACCTATGACTCAAGTATTTACTCTTGGGGTAACCCAACGAGTCGTGGCCTGAGTCGTGGTCCTTGGGTTGTTGTAGCTTCAAGACGGGCCACTTAACGACTCATTTGGTCTCCCAACAATTCGTTGAGTGGGCCATTATCACCCTTTTCCTTGTCATTCAAACTTTGAGCCAGTGTACATGACGGGGGACATGAGGATTCATTTCTTGAAGACACGACACGTTAAGTCGCCTATCGCTCCCTTGTTTTCTACAGTTCTCTTCACGAATTGATTGAACAATTCGTCAGGTCAGACGACAACTTGTTCTATGACTTTTTTGCACTAGAACTGAAGTTCCGGTTTTTTGTTCCAACTTTAGATTTTCCATCTTATTCACCTACACCCATCAACAAACGTGAACGCTACTTATTTCTTACATTTACAACTTCGGTTGCCTCCCAAGAAGCACTTGATTTAATGTCGCAGCACGACATGGGTGTTTTGGCTACTTAGACTTCACCAAAACATCTCCATGGGTTGCCTCCCATGCAGCACCTGATTTAACGTCGCGACACGATGCAAGTCACTTAACTACTCAGAATTCGTCAAGTGACTCTTCCCCATCCACCAATGATGAGATTATGCTGAATCCCTTTGGCTTTTTCATGGTTCGGCTAATGTTGAAGGTGACCTCTTCTTTGTTCAAGCTAAATTTCAACTGGCCTGCCTCCACATCTACTAGGGCCCTACATGCTACAAGGAATGGTCGCCCCAGAATGATGGGGACCTCAGAATTCACTTCGCAGTCCAGAATCATGAAATCTGCTGGGAATATGAATTTTTCCACTTTGACTAGTACATCAAACAAAATCCCCGCCGGCTTTTTAACTGTTCTATCAGCCATCAGTAGCCGCATAGTAGTCGGTGTGGGGGTTCCCAAGCCTAACTTTTTAAACACTGCTAGCGACGTCAGACATATGCTAGCTCCCAAGTCACAAAGTGCCCTTACAAACTCAACCTCCCTAATGGTGTTTGAGTAAATGCACCCGGGTCTTCCTTTTTCTAAGCTAGAACCCTGGTAGTGATGGCACCATAGTGGTGCAGATTATCGGCAGGTTTCAAACTTACAGTTCTTTTCTTGGTGACGAGGTCCTTTATGAATTTGGCATATCCGGACATTTTCTCAAGTGCCTCAACCAATGGGATGCTCACCGAAAGCTGCTTAAGGATAGAGATAAGCTTTTGATACTTCCCATCTTTAGCTTTCTTCTTCAAACGTTGTAAATAAGGAGGAGAAGGTCTAGGGATTGTTGTCAATTTTTGTTGTGCCTCCTTCTCCTTCCATGGATAGCTCCTTTCTCCTTTACCCTACTTGGAGTAGTTTGCACCTGTGAGTCCCCATCCAAAGTTGAGTTTTCAAAATCCACTACACCATCTTTATTCGTCATGACGGGCTTGTCTAACTCTTTAACTACAATTGGCCTCGGGGGATCAACTTTGGCCTTCCCGCTCCTAGTAGTGACCACCATGCAGTGATTGTAATTTTTTGTATTTTGTGCAGTGTTGCTGGGAAGTGTGCCTTTATGCCACTAATTCATTACAACAGACATCTGACTCATATGCTACTCAATCTGCCTGATCGCCACGACATGAGACTCCACTTTTTTATTTAAAACGGAAATATCAGCTCGAAGCTCCTTAAAGTGGCTATCTGTTGTCTCCATCTTCTTGAGTACTTTGGAGATCATGTCCTCAACCTATGAACCACTGGACTCTAGCTCACGGTTTCTCGGTGTAATGTACAGACCGCCTCGATCATTTTTGAACTCTTCGTGCTTCTTCCATTCCCCATTATCTCGGTACTGGCCCCTGTTGTAATTATATCCTTATAAAAGTTTTGACCTTGGTTCCTTGACCTTGACGCCAAGAGCCTTGGTTAGACCCTTGGGTGTTGGTCCAGGAACCCTCCCTCTGATCACTTAAATAATTGACTTCTTCTGCAGACTCAGATTCATAACCATAATTTCTTAAGGCCTTTCCCTAAGAGCCCACAACATTTACCTTTTTTGCTCTAACTCCCATCAAGTTCTTGGAAAGAAACCCCGTGATGGTCTTTATCTCTGCTATATCTTGATCACGCTCCTCATATTTTCTCCTTTGTTTTGCAGACATACCAGCCGCATAGGAACCAGCCGGAACCTCCAACTCTCTAGTGTGCCAATCTCGGTTGGTTTTGGTGATCCTGTCTAGCAGCTCCGCAACCTCTTACATAGGTGTGACTCATAAAAGTTCCTGCGGAGACGGTATCAACCACCACCTTGGTGTTGGCATTCAGAGTCCTATAAAAGATCTCCAACAATGTATCATCCAGGATTCTGTGATTTGGCACCTTTTTGAGCTTTTTGTTGAACCGCAGCCAGGTCTCGTGGAGTGCCTTAGAATTTTGCTGTCGAAAGTTGTATATCTCATCCTTCAATTGAAATGCTTTGGATGGTGGGAAGAACCTTTCTAGAAAAGATGTCTTAAGCTCTCCCCAAGTAGTGATGGAATCATTCAGCAACTCAGCCAGCCACATCGTTGCCTCACTCCCTAGAGAGAATGGAAATAACCTCAGTTTGAGAGCGTCCTGGCTCACCCCCGGTTGCCTTACATATTCCCACGAAATTTTTCAGGTGAACATGGGCATCATCATATGCATGACTCGCAAATATTCCTCTCATATTAAGTAGTTGGATCATCACACTGGTAATGTCAAACATTGCCCCAGTAGCCAAAGGAGGAGGGACTATATCTCCAGTGGCACCGGCTTCATCTAATCCGCATCATCTTCCTCATCAAAATATCTGTGTCGCTGGTGTTCTGTACCTCTGGATTATCTAGCTCGTTCAGCTTCTACAACTATACGCTGCTCTTCAGAAACTCTGGCTAACTCATGATCTTTATCTCGAGCTTGCTCTTCAGCCAACATTCTTGTTGTGGCTTGGTCCATGATTTCCTACTCTTCGATGTTGGCCATTCTTCTCAGGTTTCTTAAAATTTGCTCAAGTTCGTGATCAATTGGAACTAGGGGGTTTCCTTGGATTCTAGTATCGGGCATGCACAAACCTAAGACCTATTAAGTAACCAAAACAACAACAAAAAAAAAAGAAATAAGAACGAATAGTAAAGCAAACACAATTAACAAAAGCTTTAGACATATTCCCCGGCAATGGAAACAATGATGTCGACCAAATTACACCTTGCAATTGAGATATAAATGGTCGATTGTCAAATATTGAACCCAACAACGGTTGAGGTCAATCTCACAGGGAATACGGTAAGAACTTAAGTTAATGCAAATAACTATTATTATTGAGTTACTTATTTCCAAAGGGGGGAAAATATAGAATAATAAACAAAGTAAAATTGTTGAATGCTAAAATCAAATTCGGTTTGTATTCAATTAATGACTTGACTAGTATTGTTTTCCCCAAGATTTCATAACCACAAGGCTTATACACTAGTGATCTATTCCAGTGTTTAACATGCAATATTGGTAAGTTAGGTTCACCTAAATGGTTGGTCCCCTATCTACATGATTATCACCACCCAACTTGGTCTGTATATGGGTGTACTTTAGTTGACCCTTACCCTTAATATCAGATTAACTATTCCCTGAGAAGTTCAAGCTATTAGATGAGAGTTGATAGCCTCAAATCTCCGTTGTTAATCTCTTTTCCCATTCATTACCTCCTTGGTCCGGAAAGTAAGAATAAGGCAAGTCCTAATGTTTACAACCGTTAAGAATCAATCAAAACGAAGGGAAAAACAATACATGCATAAAACCCTGGTCAAGAATCACTAAATGTTTTTACCTATGTGTGTTAATTCATCTTGGTTCCCACAAATCTAGTTATGGATTTAGCTACTCATACTTATATTATCATAATCACAAATTATTGAATAAATCATAATTGCAACTTACAAATTATTGTAGAAGGAAAGCCACATAGATTGAATAAAACCTCCACAATAGATGAATAAACTCCAATGTTGCTTTTGTTTCTTGACTCAAGAACAATTGCTCAATACCAAAATTCTTGTTGAAAACTAAATAATCGGCTCTCTCAATTACTCTATAACTGTATAAAAATCTGTCTATAAAAAATAAACCTAAACTATGTATTTATAGTTCCAAGAAATCATTTTCCTAATTAAAACTAGAGACCAGGTCGGTAGTGGCAATAGGCTTGGTGACAATTTGTTTGGCCTTCTGACGAGTCATTCCTTGCATAAAACAGTTGTCCTCAGCAACGTAACCATTTGTGGCAATGGGTCACCTAACAACTCGTCGTGCAAGAGCACAAATTGTTAGGTCCCTCGTGATCTCATTCTTACAAAAGTCCAGTGCACCTTACGGTTGGTCCTAGTGATCTTCCAACGAGTTGGTCTTTCATGTGACGACTCGTTATGTCTGTCATCAACTACACTGCCCAATTTGTTATGATTTCCTTTCTCAGCCTTCACAGTTGACCTCACAACTCGTTATCTGGTGTAACGAGTCGTTCATCAACTCGTCAGGTACACTATCTCTTCTTTTTCGAACTTCAGCTTTTGCCGATGCTTTTAACAACAAGTCGTGCCTATTTCCAATGACTTGTGAAGTTCCTGGCAGTCACCTTTTCAGTTATTTTCAGCATTAATTTGACCAGTTCACTCCCAAACCTATTTTCCTGCAACATTAAGCACAAAATACATCAATACCTACATAAACATACTCAGAATGTGCATAATTTCTTGGTTTTAAGCATCGAAAGTGCCATAAAATCACAACACATCAATGTAGCATGGTAAGGTGATAGTTTACGCCTCCAGATAGTTCAAGGTTCATGATAAAAACTATTCAACTCACAATCTTGAACTGGAAGTGCTAGTGTTTTCTCCGAAGATTTGGAGACACTATCTTTATGGGGTTCATGCGGATGTTTTTACTTACCACAAGAGCCTAAAGTATGTGTTCAATCAGAAGGACCTAAATCAATGTTAAAGAAGGTTGTTAGAGTTGTTGAAAGACTATGACATGAGCGTCTTGTATCACTCGGGTTAGGCAAACATAGTGGTTGATGCCCTCAGCAGATTGTCTATGGGGAGTGTTTCTTATGTTGAGGATGACAAGAAATAGTCGGTTAGAGATGTTAATAGACTGGCTCAGTTAGAGGTCCAGTTGGTTGACCCATTAAAGGTGGAGTTGTATTCCAGAGTGGGTCAGAATCCTCCATGGTGGTGGCACTTATGTCAAAGCAGGATGAAGACCCAATCTGACACAGGTTGAAGGAAACAGTTCTAAGGAAAGAGGTGGATGCATTCTCCAAAGAGGGAGATGGTTTCCCTATTTCCAAGGCAACTTATGTGTTCTAGATGTAGATGACTCGAGGAAATGATTACTAAGGGAAGCACTGATAACGCTCAAACTCACACTTCTTATAAAGTATGAAGCGGACGTTGTCAATAAAGTACCCCACAAAGATGTTGGGGTCAAACCGATAGGGAATATTGTAAGAACTAGACTAATGATGGTATTTAAACTTTTTGGTGTGTTATATCCAAATTGGGGGGTATATAGAAAAAAAATATGTAAAACAAGCATGAAAATCAGTTGTTGTTTACCAAGATTTGCAGTTAACTAGGGTAAGTGTTCCCAATGGGTTCATAACTACTTCGGGTTTGCACTCATGATCAATCCCATAGCTTACTCGAAGAACTGATAACTGGGGTTCATCCAAATTATTGGTTCATCCCTATTGGATGACTAAACTTAATCATCGGGTTAGGTATCATGAGCAATTTCAATTTAAACGATATCAATTTATTCCAAATTAACTATCCTGCGACCAAAACATAGGATATACAATAATTGTAAAAATAAAGGCTTTGTTGTAATTCTCTTTTCCTAATCTCTACTTCTCTAGGTTCAAGAAAGTAAAGAATTCGGGAAAGTCCTAATGTTACGCTTCATTAAGAAATATTAAAGACAAAGAGAATACAACAGAAGAGTTTAGCTTGGTTTTAAATCACTTTGTGTAACCCTAGTTCGTTAATCCACCATGGTTCCCACACTCTAGTTGTGGAGGTTTTATCCTTTCATGATTGTAAGATTATGATTAATATTCATAGACAAACACATAATTAAATACTTACAATAATGATTGAAAGAAAACCTGCTTCACATATTGTAAGAAAATACGATTGAACAAACTCAAGAACAATTGAGAAATCGAAGTTTTGATACTCAAGAATTGCTCTACAATATTGTCAAAAACTAATTACAACATGATAACAATTAACTCTAACTAATTCTGACCGTCTCTCACTTAAAAGAAACATAAAAAGTATTTATCTGATAATAAAATCATTTTCCTAAGTTAACAGGGAAATAGCCAAAGATGGCGCCGACACATCCTACGACTCATCGTATGACCCATAATAGGATTGTATGGGTCGTTCCTTGTCTATTACATTCCTTGGCTCTTGAAGAATCGGCTAACTGTTGGCATCTGGTACGACTCATAACAAGATCCCATGAGTCATACAATCTAGTCGTGGTTTGGATTTGAGAACTTTGGCATCTTCTAAAGATTTCTACAAGTATCTTGGTATGCCTCGTACCTTGCTCCTACGGCTTGTAACAGCTTGTCCTATCATGAGAACTGTCAAGTCCCAAAAATTGTTGAAGCTTTCCACGACTCCTGGTACGGGTTGCAGGTAGATTCTATGGTTCGTAGTTGCTACTCTTTGAAGGAGAATTCAATTGTACAACTTTCCCTGAAATATTCCACGACTCAAGTTATGGCTCATACTGGGAGTCATACTTTGCCTTTTCCTTGTTCCAGTCTTCTGAGCTTTTACACGATTCTCAGTATGGCTCATATCGAGATCAGTATTTGGCTGATTTTCGACACTTTTCTACAACTTTTGCACATTTCACTCCAACACCTATTTTCCCTAAAAATAAAGTAAAAACACCTCATATCCGTATAAACATACTTAAGTCAATGCTATTTTCCTAGTTTTAAGCATCGAAAGTGCTATAAACTCACAACACATCAACACCCTCAACTTAAGGCTTTTTCTTGTCCTCAGGAAAAGAAAACAAAAATTAAAAACAATGCTTAACTATAAAACAAATCTAGGATACTATAGTCAACACCAATCAAAATGTGCACTATGAACACAAACAACTTTTTACCCTTCTCCAGGTAAACCAAATCAACTTTGCACATTAAGTGATCACTGATCTTGGGCAAATTTATATGTCCAAGTGATACTCAAAAGTACCATTTTCGCCATGTTTATCTATCAATGTGTATACATTCTCATGTAATTGGTAATAAAATGTGAATTTATACTAACCAACATGATTAGCATTGTTTTGCAGGTAAAATGTAATTTCGGGAAGCTAAAATGCATGTTGGAAGATATCGGGGATGCACTTGGATGCGGGCAAGGGACAAGACATTAGACAGCATGAAATAAAGGGGCTCCGCGATGGAGCCGTGTCACGCTGCCATCGCGGAGGCCTTCTGCCTGGATAGGGAAATTTTGCCCAAATTCCAGAGAGGGTACGCGATAGCTCCGTGGCACGGTGGCTTGGCTCCGCGTTGCACGCCGTGCCACATTGGGATTTATTTCCTGGACCCCCAGTTCCAGTGAAGGTCTGCGTCCGTAGCGTGTCACGGAGGCAGTACTCCGCGATGCACTCTGTGACACGTTGCTTGTTATTTCGGGAAAAATTCCCACTGGTATAAATAGAACACTTAGGTTCATTTTTCAATATTCTGACTTGGTAGAGCAAGAACGTGGGTTACAGGCAGTTGAGGGAACGAAAATATCAGGGTTTTTCTCACTTTCCTTCTTCTTTAATTCAATTGCTTGCATGTTTAACACTCATTTAACGATGTTTAATCCACAAATTAGTGGCTAAATCCTCTTCTTGCTGAGGTTATGAACAATTGTAGTGAAATGGATTGTTGATCATAGTGGTTTTTCATCTTTTCTTCCATGTTGTTCTATTAATTCTTGTTCTTACTGCATTAATGTGTGGCCTATGTTAATGTATATCTAAAAAGTCCGGTTTCACTCGAGAGAGCAAGAAATTGGAAAGTTGTGAATTAATAGGATATGATCTTTACTTGATTTGGGAAAATTGGGAATTGATTTACTTTCAGGATAGAAATATACCTGAAAGTCGTATTAGTCAATTTAGGAACCGGGTATGTATGGCTAGAACATGAATTGCATTTAATCACAGAAATGTAGGTGGATGGTTCATGATTCTTAAGTGAGGTTAAATACGAGAGTTTTAATCTCTTGGCAATAGTTCTTGGCTAGCAACTGGAGGAAAAGATTAACTAAATTATATCGATAATTAATTTCATTACATGTTCGTTTAACCTCAGCATACTCTCATTCATAGTTCAGACTCAAATTAGATAGTTATTTTAGATTTAGCATAAAAATTATAAAACAAAATATCAAACTTTTGGTTACACTATTGTCTGCATTTTTAGAATCGAAATATAGTACACTTGAGCAGATTGCACTTCATCCCAGTCCCTGTGGGATCGATACTTGGCTTACTTAAGCCACTTTACTACTTGTTCGACCACGTGCACTTGCGTGTAGCTTTATACCCATAGCAAAACCAGCCGAACAAGTTTTTGGCGTCGTTGCCGGGGACTTGGAAATTGGTGAATTTGTTTTAAGTGTTAATTTACTATATTTTTATTTTCTTAGTGTTGACAACTTGGTCTTAGCCTGTATTTTGCAGACTTAATTTCTGTTGAACACTGGCAAGAGACAAGGAGCTGGTGGAATCGTATATAGAGCCAGAAAGAATATTTCACAGTAAATGGAGAGAAGCTCTACAAAGAAAGCTGCAGTTGCTCAGACAGACGATCATGGAGCAACAACAGAATCCACCGGTAGTACGGGCAGTGTTAGTGCCCGAAGAAGTAGCAGCTCGGCCGGTTCGCGAGGTGGCAATCCCACATGCTAATAATGTCACATATAGCATCCGCAAACCTGAGCCAGGAGGGAGGTTTGAACTTAAGCAGAATATGGTGCAATTGCTGCACACTAGCGGGCAGTTTACCTGTCTTCCTCATGAAGATCCACAGCAGCATCTCCAAAATTTTTTGGAGATAAGTGACACTTACATCCCCGCTGGAGTGTCATCAGATTATGTCCGGCTTACATTGTTCCCATTCTCACTATTGGGAGAAGCCAAGAGGTGGTTGAAAGTTGAGCCACCGAATTCTATTTCTACGTGGGATGATCTTGCAAGGAAATTTTTGATACGGTTTTTTCCCTCCGGTAAAACAGCAAGACTTAGAAGTCAAATTCTAAGTTTCAAACAGAGAGAGGGAGATAATTTATATCAGGCCTGGGAGAGATTCAAGTCCATGTTGCGGGATTGTCCTCATCATCATCAGTCCAATGATGTGCTGGTGCACACTTTTATAGAGGGTTTGGAACCCCACACCAAAATATTGCTAGACTCGGCAGCTGGAGGACAAGCACTGGAGAAAACTTATGAGAGCTGTATACCTTGTTGAACCGTATTTCGTAGGGCAATCCGAAATGGAATGCTGATTCATCAAGAGGCGGGACAAGGAAAGCAGCAGGAGTGCTAGAAGTGGATGGGTTTATAGCTATTGCTGCACAGATAGCTGCATTGCAAAATCAACTTAACACCCACTTCAGCAACATGACAATGAACCAGCCTCAAGCCCCAGTTAATGCAGTGCAACAGATGTGGTGTGAAGTGTGTGGAAGCAGTGAGCACTCAGCTGAGTGTTGTGGAGCCAATCCTGACTTGGTAAACTTTGTGGGTAAAGTACAAAGGAACCACCAACAGTATGGTAATAGCTACAATTCCAATTGGAGGAATCACCTTAATTTCTCATGGGGTAGCAACAACCATCATAGGCAAAGTTCGGGTCAGGGTGTGCAAAGGAACCAAGGAGGGCAGCAGAATTATCAAGCACAATTCAGAAACAACAATGCACCTCCTCCACCACCATCCCCCAGCATTGAGGAGAAGTTCAAGACCATGATAGCTAACCAAGCTCAATTGTAGGCTGACTATGTGAAATTGGCAGCCGAAGTGAAAAACAACCAGTTAGCTACCAAGGCACTTGAATATCAATTTGGGCAATTTGCTGGAGCCCGAAACACAAGGCCTAGAGGAGGACTGCCACGCGACACGGATCCCAATCCCAAGCAGGTAAATGCAGTGACCATAAGGAGTGGTTTGCAGCTGAAAGAGGTGGAACCAGAAAGACCACCTCAGCAATCGGGAGCAGCAAAAGTTGAGAGGGAGCAAAGTACTTAAAGGGGGAAGACTAAGGAAGCTGAATCAGAAAGACCTCTACCCCCGTTCCCTCAACGATTAAAGAAACACAAGGAGGAGGCGTGTTTCAAGAAATTCATGGAGGTGCTGAAATAGGTACATATTAACTTACCTCTCGTTGATGTTTTGCAGGGAGTGCCGAAATATGCTAAGTATATAAAGGACATCATGGCAAACAAAAGTCGGTTGACTGAGTATGCTACGGTGGCTCTAACGGAGGAGTGCACTTCCCGGATTCAAAATAGACTGCCCACAAAGCTCAAAGACCCTAGGAGCTTTACTATCCAGATTACTATTGGGCAGAGCATCCGAGCTCGTGGATTGTGTGATTTGGGAGTGAGCATAAATTTGATGCCATCATCGGTATTCAGAAAGTTGGGTCTAGGGAGTCCTAGACCCACAACAGTAATCTTGCAATTGGCGGATCGATCCTTAGCCAGACCTGATGGCATTGTGGAGGACATTCTGGTGCAAGTTGGCTCCCTAATTTTCCCGGTAGATTTTGTCGTGCTGGATTTTGAGCCAGACGCGGAAGTCCCATTTATTTTGGGACGTCCTTTCTTGGCAACCGGGAAAGCACTAATTGACGTAGTTGCGGGGCAGCTAATAATGCAAGCACACGACAAAATAGAGGCATTTGATGTGTTTAAAGCCATGAAGCTGCCAGCTATACGTGAGGAGCTTTCAGCAATCAATGTGGTTGAACATGAAGAAATTCGTCAGATTGTTGAATTTCAAGACCCATTGGAAAGAGTGTTGACGCACTCCGATCATTTTGGAGATAGAGAGGCGTATGGAATGGTCCAAATGTTGAATGAAGCACAGAATCATCCCAGGAGACAGGAATTTCAATCATTGATGAGGTCTCTAGAACCTTTGCCGAAACCATCCGTTGAGGAGGCACCGAAGCTGGAGCTGAAAGAATTGCCTCCCCATTTAAAATATATCTTTTGGGGGGAGGATGAGACGTTACCAGTCATCATCTCTGCAGACTTGACGGAGGCACAGGAGAAGGAAGCATTAGGTGTCCTCAGAAAGAGGAAGAAAGCAATGGGTTGGCAAATGTCAGACATTCAGGGTATCAATCCAAGTTTTTGCACACACAGGATATTCATGGAGATAGGAGCCAAACCAATTGTTCAGCCACAATGGAGACTAAATCCAGCAATGAAGGATGTGGTGAGGAAAGAAATAATCAAGTGGCTTTATGCAGGTGTGGTCTACCGGATTTCAGACAGTGAATGGGTCAGCCCCGTTTAGTGTGTTCTAAAGAAAGGGGGCATGACTGTGGTCACTATTGAGAAAAATGTGTTGATTCCTACCCGAACCGTCACAGGCTGGCGGATTTGCATGGATTACAGGAAGCTTAATGAAGCCACAAGGAAAGATCACTACCCCATCCCGTTTATTGATCAGATATTAGATAGATTGGCAGGACAGGAATATTATTGTTTCCTGGATGGGTACTCTGGTTATAACCAAATAGCCATAGCTCCAGAGGATCAAGAAAAGACTACTTTTACCTGTCCTTATGGGACATATGATTTCAGGCGAATGCCGTTTGGGTTATGCAATGCACCCGCCACATTCCAGAGATGCATGATGGCTATTTTCCATGACATGGTGGAGGATTTTGTTGAGGTATTTATGGATGATTTTTCTGTTTTCGGTAATTCATTTGCTACTTGTTTGCAGAATCTTGACAGGGTGCTGGCTCGCTGTGAGGAATCCAACCTTGTACTTAACTAGGAGAAATGCCACTTCTTAGTGAAGGAGGGTATTTTCCTTGGCCACAAAGTGTCTCGAAAGGGGTTGGAAGTCGATCGTGCTAAGATCGAGGTTATTGAAAAGTTTCCACCACCTGTGTCAGTGAAAGGTGTGCGCAGTTTTCTTGGGCATGCAGGATTCTACAGATGATTCATCAAATACTTTTCCAAAATTTCTAGACCACTATGCAGATTGCTAGAAAAAAGAGGTAAAGTTTGAGTTGAATGATGAGTGTGTTAAACCATTCGAAGAGTTGAAGCAGAAATTGATAGAGGCACCTATCCTTACTTCTCCGGACTGGGAACAACCTTTTGAGCTGATGTGTGATGCCAGTGATGTGGCTGTGGGAGCCGTATTGGGGCAAAGAAAAAATAGAATCTTTCATTCTATTCATTATGCAAGCAAAATGCTGAATACGGCTCAAAGCAATTGCACAGTCACAGAGAAGGAAATGCTAGCCTTGGTGTTAGCATTTGACAAATTCAGGTCCTATTTGGTGGGTTCGAAAGTTGTGGTGTACACAGACCATGCAGCGATTCGGTACCCATTCAACAAGAAGGATGCTAAGCCCAGGTTGATCGGATGGATCTTGTTGTTGCCGGAGTTCGATCTTGAGATCAAAGACAAAAAGGGGAGCGAGAATCAGGTAGCAGATCACCTATCACGATTGGAAAGCCGACCGCATGTGATGGAAAGTGATAACATAAATGAAGAGTTCCCAGATGAGCAACTCTTGGCAGTTGGGGAAGCTGAAGTTCCCTGGTACGCAGACATAGTCAACCTGCTAGTGAGCGGAGTCTACCCACCTGAGGCAACAGACCAGCAGAGAAGGAAATTGAGGCATGATTGTCGGCACTTTATGTGGGATGAACCATACTTATTTAAACAAGGACCAGATCAGGTAATGAGAAGATGCATCCCAGAGAGTCAGATCACAGAGGTGTTGAGGGGCTTTCATTCTTCATTGTATGGGGGTCATCATGGAGGCGAGCGAACAACACACAAGGTTCTACAGTCAGGTTTCTTTTGGCCGACACTGTTCAGAGACTCTATGGCGTATGTCAAAATGTGTGATAGATGTCAGCGTACAGGAGCAATTGGCAGAAGACAAGAGATGCCACTGCAGAATATACTGGAAGTTGAGCCCTTTGATGTATGGGGCATTGATTTCATGGGCCCATTCCCACCGTCCTTTGGTAATCGTTACATCATGGTGGCCGTAGATTATGTATCAAAATGGGCGGAAGCAATAGCTTGTCCCAGGAATGACAACAAGGTAGTAACGAAGTTTGTGAAAAAACACATCCTCACCAGGTTCGGAACACCCAGATCCATTATCAGCGATGGAGGGGCTCATTTTGTCAATGCAAGTTTCAAGAAATTACTAGCCAAGTATGGGGTCCATAAAGTGGTGACAGCATACCACTCCCAAACTAGTGGGCAAGTGGAGGTGTCAAATAGAGAAGTGAAGCAGATTCTCCAGAAAACGGTAAATACACAATGGAGTGATTAGCCAAGCAAACTTGATGATGCGTTGTGGGCATACAGAACTGCTTACAAAACACCGATTGGAACCTCACCATACCGACTGGTCTATGGTAAAGCGTGTCATCTTCCGGTGGAGTTAGAGCACCGAGCCTTTTGGGCTGTCAGGAAGCTAAATATGGACTTAGAGATGGCAGGCAAGAAGAGACTAATGCAGCTTAGTGAACTTGAAGAGTTCCGCTGACATGCCTATGAGAGTGCCAAGTACTACAAGGAAAGAACGAAAAGATGGCATGACAAGCATGTGGTGCATCGCATTTTCGAGCCGGGACAGAAAGTCTTGCTCTTCAATTCAAGATTGAAGTTGTTTCAAGGAAAGCTGAGGTCTAAATGGTCGGGACCGTTTGAAGTGGTAAGAATGACCCTGCACGGGGCAGTAGAGTTGTGGCAAGAAGATCGGAGTGCCACGTTCTTAGTAAATGGCCAGAGGTGTAAGAACTACTGGGGGAGGACGGTGATCGAGAGAAATCGTCCATCACCCTAGAGGACAACTGAGCTTAACAACGTCGACCCGCGATGGTAAACCAGGCGCTGCACAGGAGGCAACCCGTGAAAAAATTTTCTTTCTTTTTGTAAAGTGTAAATAGATTTTTCTTTTTCTTTTTCTTGATTTACTACAAAATTTTTCGTTTTTGTTTTTGTTTTATTTTTATTTAGAGTGAAACCTATAATTCTAACCAATTTTGTATAGTGAGATGAATTTCAGGTCAAACGGAGGAAAATATGCACGGAATCGCAAAGGAAAAGTCGAGGTATGAAAATTAACAAAGAGTGGCAAAACAGTGAGCTGGGGCGATAGCTCCGTGTCACGGAGGTGAACCTCCGCGTTACTCTCCGTGACACATTGAGGTATAATCCGAATTTTTTTAAAAAATTTCCAGAACAGGCTCGCGATGGCTCCATGTCATGGAGGCAGTGCACTGCGATGCACTCCGTGACACGTTGCCGTGTATATCGCGACGGGTCACACCGGGTCGCTGGGTGACCCGCGCGATTTTACTACTTTTTAACCCCGAAAAAACCTCCCTTTCCCTTATTTTTCAATTACTCCGTGACCAAAAGCCCCAAAACCCATCCCCCTTCAACATGACACGGAGTAGGCTAAGAAAATCATCAAATTTGCGTAAATGCTTCAACTTCAAGGTATGTTCTTCGATTCCACCTCAATTCTTGTTGAATTTCTTCGATATTGAGCATGTGAGGTGAGCTAAGGTTGCCCTAAGTAGAAATTAATCATGAATTCAATTTAATTGTTGTTGATGAATGTTCAGAATGTCATTATGATTGCTTGAACTCGTTAATTGCATAAATTAATCGAATTTGCTTGATAATATCATTTCTAGGGCTTGTTTTTGAATGTGAAGTTGAAAATGTAGTGAACCTGTGAATTTCATGCCAGGATGTACATGTTGAATGAGGTGAGTCGATGTACTAATTGTTAGGATGTTAATAGAACGACGGATTCTCGGGTTAAGGGAATTTTGAAATTTGTAAGAATTTGGTTGGTTGTATAGGTTCGTGTAGATAAATTTTTGTTGTTGTTTTCATTTCTTTGTTTTTCGTTGCTAAGTGCGATGGGTTAAAATGTTAGCGATGGTAGTGATTGTGATTGGCTGTACGAAGTCTGAGTAGTACATAGAATATATACCGTCGAATTTTTCGAACGCACTAAGAATGATTGTATAGTTGGGTATTGTGTGTAAATAAGTATGATCTTGCCGTATTGTTGTAACTGTAGCTAAGGAATAAGTGTGGGGTAACCTAGCTAAACCCAACCTTAGCCGAAGTTAATATCCATTGGCTTAACATTGATCTTGTCTACTTGGGTTGACAGGTAAAATGGCAAGCAGGAAGGAAGCGAATCAGACTGGGCACAGCAGTCCCAGCAGCACCAGTAGTTCCACGCGGCCAACGCCGCCAATACAGAACAAGATGGGTGACGGATGAGGGGAAAAAGTGGTACGCAAAGCACAAAGAAAACAAATACTTCCCCGAGGAGCACATAACACGGGAACCATTGGCATAGGAGTTCCCTAGGATGGTACACCGAATCGAGGCAGCTGGGCTCAACTTCATCTTTGAAGATCCCAAGGAATGCAATCTGCACTTGGTTCGGGAATTTTATGCCAATTGGAACCCGACGATCAGAAGTCACACCATCAAAATCAGAGGGCAAATAGTCTCCTTAGAGCCCCACCACCTCAATGTCATCATAGGAGCGCGGGACACAGATGCCCATGTACTCCAACAGCTGAACATTACCCCACCATATGCGGACATCAGACGCACATTGTGTGGAACTCAATCGACAGCTAGATGGAGCAGACACAAAGAGAGGGGCTACCACCAGACTTTGCCCTATTCACAGATGAACAGGGAAGCCAGAATATGGCTGAAGATTGTTTGTTCCTGCCTCATCCCAGGAGTACATATGACAGATGTAACCCGGGATTGTGTATGCCTGGTGTACGCCCTGATGAAAGGGCTGGAGATAAACGTGGGGGCAGTAATTATCTCTACCATGGAGAGAGCCCGGTTGCATCAGGGGCACAGGTATGGCTTTGGTGGACTACTCACCACCTTCCTCAGGGGCCTAGATGTCGAGGAGGAGGCCCTTGACTATATCCCGTAGATGGAGCGGCAGGCCTTAGATGTTACTAAAACTAAGGCTCCCAACACCACCCACGGGCCGGTGCTTACACTTGGCGAGCGACATTATCGTGATGATCAGTATATGGCTCGAATGTATGGGATGTAGATGCTCCTGCTGAGGATAGGCGGGAGGCCGGCGACAGAGGAGGAGCTATGGCAGCTCGAGCTAGACTACCCCTTCAGCGAAAACGCCAAGGCTCTATGCCGAGTGGGGCCAGCATTTGTAGAGCCCACGGATGATGACGTCCCCACAGACGAGGAGACACGTCGGGAGGACTCCGATATGGAGTACGATGAAGACGACGGGGGTGATTCAGACATGGGAGATGAAGCAGCAGCACCCGACAAAGAAGTGGAATACTTTGATTGATCAGGGAGTTCCACCACCCGATTTTGTGCTATTTCAATTTTTATGAACACTGGGGACAGTGTTCGAGCTAAGTGTGGGGTGGGAGTAGTTAGGTGCTAGGCTATGTTGTTTTGTATGTATGCTCTAATCTGTTGTCGTGCATGTGAAATCTTGTTGTTCCCTGTGATTTATGAATTGTTAAGTGTTGTTCCGTATTTGTAAATTTATGTGAAATTGATGTGTGTTGCTGAATGTTGCTAGCTGATTCTATACATATTTTTGTTATCGAAATGATCGATATTTTTAAAATTTAAAGTATTTTGTGCATATTTTTTCTATCGAAATGATTGATATTTTCTACATTTTTTTATTTCTTCGGTTTCTCGGCGTTTGTTTTCGGTTCTTTTACCGAGAATGGTCCCATTGAACCGAAGTCATAGTAGTGACCATTCCTTATGATTGATGGATGACGATCGTCTTAAGGGAAATGTAGTCGTTAGGAGTAGTTTTTAATTATTTTTCAGTTTTTTTCTTTGGTGGGTTGCATCCCAAAACCTGTAGTTACTGTATGGTTGCGAAATTCTGGTTGCATGTTGTACATGATATTTAAAATGCAAAGATGATTCGTATGAAAGCATGCAAATTTGTAAATATATTGAGATACCTAGGCCATAGAGTTCGATTCAGTGTGATTGAGGCTTAATGTTTGAATTCCTTTAATTAGCTGATTGAAGAGTCTGTGAATACATCTTGAATTGAGCATGTGCAAGAAGTGTGAAGTGAGGTGTTGTTATTCCATGCTACTGTGAAGTGTCTAGAACTTGCCTGGTGTGTGTGCAAAACGAAATGAAGGAGGTGTATTGTAGGAAAGGATGTAGGCATTTCTTGTTTTAACCGAGAGTTTCTATTTTTCCTTGTCGTACCCACCTTGATTATATACCCTAGTCAGCCCATTGAGCCTTTAGCCTATTATTTTTTTCTTTATGTCAAAAAGTGTTAACCGAGCTTAATCCCTTCTTTTCATTAGCCTTAAAGTCTATACAAAACTCTTAAGCGCTTAAGAAGAGAAAATCATTTCCCAAAGTGTCAAAGAGTGAGAATGGTGAAAAGAAAAAGAAAAGTAGAGTGATAGAAGAAAAGAAAAGGTTGAAGGTGCACATGCTATAAATAAACTATAATGAAGGTGCATGAATAATCTTTGTTGTTGTGTCAAGTGTGCTTAATACGATGGGCCAAACTAAAGAAAAACATCAAGAATGGAATGATGAAAAAAAGAAACAATGTCCATGAGATGATGGGATGTGTTGAAAAGGCGCTTAAGGATGCTAGTGGCTATTATTGGCTAACCCAATATTTACTAGTTCCGTAGCTTCCATTACAACCATTTAAAGTCCTAATTGATCTTACATCGCACTTCTTTATATTAGTGGAGTAATACACTAAGGGCAAGCTTATGGGTCATGACATGATGCATGTGAATTCTTTTGGGAGAGAGAGCGAAATTGTGTTTACATGCCCCTGCTTAAAATTTTGTGAGTCATATGAGGAAAAAGGGGAAGATTCTCTTGTGATTGTGAGGGCACATGCTTGATGAAAGATTAATTTTCGTGTCGGATATCTTGATCAGCTGATTTGCATGAGTTTGCCAATATCGAGAGTCGATTCTTAAAGTCTAGGAGGTCTTGATGTATTGAAGGTCATTGCATTGATAGGACCACGCATGTTTCTTCATGATTTGCTGTATTGAATAATCGGTATGACTGTAGCCTAAATTGTCTAACCAAAGTAGCGAGGTTGGGATGTAAATTGCATGAAGTGTTGGATTGTTTTTCGAGGACGAACAAGGATTTAAGTGTGGGGTAAGTGATCTTGGGCAAATTTATATGCCCAAGTGATACTCAAAAGTACCATTTTCGCCTTGTTTATCTATCAATGTGTATACATTCTCATGTAATTGGTAATAAAATGTGAATTTATACTAACCAACATGATTAGCATTGTTTTGTAGGTAAAATGTAATTTCGGGAAGCTAAAATGCATGTTGGAGGATATCGGGGATGGACTTGGATGCGAGCAAGGGACAAGACATTGGACAGCATGAAATAAAGAGCCTACGTGATGGAGCCGTGTCACGCTGCCATCGCAGAGGCCTTATGCCTGGATAGGGAAATTTCGCCCAAATTCCAGAGAGGGTACGCGATAGCTCCGTGGCACGGTGGCTTGGCTCCGCGTTGTATGCCATGCCACATTGGGATTTATTTCCTGGACCCCCAGTTCCAGTGAAGGTCCGCGTCCATAGCGTGTCACGGAGGCAGTGCTCCGCGATGCACTCCTTGACACGTTGCTTGTTATTCCGGGAAAAATTCCCACCAGTATAAATAGAACACTTAGGTTCATTTTTCAATATACTGACTTGGTGGAGCAAGAACGTGGGTTACAGGGAGTTGAGGGAACAAAAATATCAGGGTTTTTCTCTCTTTCCTTCTTCTTTAATTCAATTGCTTGTATGTTTAACACTCATTTAACGATGTTTAATCCACAAATGAGTGGCTAAATCCTCTTCTTGCTGAGGTTATGAACAATTGTAGTGAAATGGATTGTTGATCATAGTGGTTTTTCATCTTTTCTTCCATGTTGTTCTATTACTTCTTGTTCTTACTGCATTAATGTGTGGCCTACGTTAATGTATATCTAAAAAGTCCGGTTTCACTCAAGAGAGCAAGAAATTGGAAAGTTGTGAATTAATAGGATATGATCTTTACTTGATTTGGGAAAATTGGGAATTGATTTACTTTCAGGATAGAAATATACCTGAAAGTCGTATTAGTCAATTTAGGAACTGGGTTTGTATGGCTAGAACATGAATTGCATTTAATCACAGAAATGTAGGTGGATGGTTCATGATTCTTAAGTGAGGTTAAATACGAGAGTTTTAATCTCTTGGCAATAGTTCTTGGCTAGCAACTGGAGGAAAAGATTAACTAAATTATATCGATAATTAATTTCATTACATGTTCGTTTAACCTCAGCATGCTCTCATTCATAGTTTAGACTCAAATTAGATAGTTATTTTTGATTTAGCATAAAAATTATAAAACAAAATATCAAACTTTTGGTTACACTGTTGCCTGCATTTTTAGAATCGAAATATAGTACACTTGAGCAGATTGCACTTCATCCCAGTCCCTGTGGGATCGATACTTGGCTTACTTAAGCCACTTTACTACTTGTTCGACCACGTGCACTTGCGTGTAGCTTTATACCCATAGCAAAACCAGCCAAACAATCACAAGCCATGGTAAAGAAGGATCAAGATATGAAATCTAGTTAATAACATAGAATCAAGTTATTACCAATTTTTTTCACACAGACAACTAGCAGAGTAAAATACAAACCATGTACCCTCATAGCAAATGAAGTCCCCAACTCACAGATATATGAAAATATGAAACTTGGGACTGAAAAAGCAAGACTCTCACTCTCACAGTGAAGTTTAAAATACTGCATATCGGATACAATAAGTTTGCCCTTAATTTTTTCACCTCATCTTTTCAAACAGTCAGGCTAGGATCACTATAGGACTTTATTCGGCTTGTATGGTAGGCTTTGGGCTGGGTATGGTAAATATGGGTTTTTTAGTGACTAAACTCTCCTTGGCACTGCATACATATGGCTCCACTATTCACTTATTTCACCCTTTTCACTTTTTCCTCCCTTTTCTCCATTTCTATGCAATATATGGGTGTGGTGTGTTTTCAACTTTTCCATTCATCTTCTTATTTTTGTACTTTCTTTTCAATTTTTTTCTTCTTTTTCAGCTCTTTTTTCTTTTCTTATTACACCACACCTCATTTTAAACCCTTTCTCCTTTCTTTTCCTTTTTCACATGTACATGATCTATGCACCCTTACTCTAACCACCCTTAACTTAAGCATATTTCTTGGGTTTAGGTTTGCAGTGTCCAAGGAGGGACCGGGGCCAAAACAGGTTCATTATAAAAAATGGGGTAAGGTTAATTTGCTAATCAAAGAAAAATGGTCCATTTAAGGCTCAAAATCGGGATCAAGGTATCATATCATTTTGGTAGGTCAATTTAAGCTAAAATGGGATAAATAAAAATCGCCTATAATCCTTTCCTAACCAACCATCCTAAAACCTATATAATGACCAACCAGGCAATATCAAAATCCTCTATGCAGTATTAAACTAAGTATATGACCTCAGTCACTCATGGTACATGTTTTGCGTTCATTCTATCTATCCGATTCATATATGGCCAACTATAACTGCTCATTCTAATACACTAAATGACATAAAATTATCCACAGAAATCTTGATTTACAATCAACAAGTACACAACTAACCATCAAAAAATTTTAAAACGGGGTCATTTTTTTCTAAAACTTCAAAATTAGTGCAATTTATTGAATGAGTAATTCTAAGATACTTTCTAATTTAAAAAAACATCCTAAACCTGTCGGTTCTACTAGATAACATGCCCGAGGAAAACGAAACATGGCAAGAAAAAACCTTGGATGAATCCAAAAGTCCAAAAATATACAGGTACACCCCCTCCCACTTTGAAAAGCATGCTTCATCTCCAAAGCATAGAATAGAAAAACAGGAGGGAAAGAGACATATCTGTGACACCCTAAGCGCTCCTATCATCCTGCAGAGGAGGTACCTCTGCTGCATCTGTGGCATTAGCGGTGGCCGGTGCACTCAATGGACATCCACAGATGCAATGGTCACCCCCTTAGTAGTAGTGGTCACCTCTACGAGCTCGATAATAACTGAGGCTGAATGTGGCCTTGCCTGAAAGGTCCTTACACCTGCATATTGGGCATCGATAGTGGTGGAGCTACCTGCTCCTCTAGCTCTCTCAAACTGTTTTGACCTATGCTCGTCGTGAATCTGTTGTCTCTCCAATCTTTCCCGCTCGCGTTCCTTATTTTTCTTCTTTCTCTTCTTCTCAGGGTCTCATCTCCACCATCCTCCAAGACCCTTTTCTTCCCTTTTCCTCCCTCTACTCCAGTCGGCTCCCAATATGCCGCCAAATCAAGCTCATTATCCATCCCGATATCGAGGTCAGGAAGAATGGGGCTACTAGAATTGTCAGTTGTCAAGTTGGCATCTCGGTCACTTAGCTCGAAAGAGCCCCCAACTCCTCATGGAGGCTACCAATGTCAATCTACTTTGCCATGTGCTCGTTGAACCGACTCTCAATGCTTTCAAGTTTGGCACGTAAGACCCGTGCAACTGCCTTAATCTCAGCCTTCACCAAAGACTTCACATTCTCCATCATAGACTGCACCTTTCTCTCAGTCACAGTCGGTCTCTTTTCCATCTTTTGCAGAAATTCCTGAGGAATGAGCATGTATCCTGCTAGGGTCTAGCTCGGAAGGCCCATAAGTGGTGCAGCGGAGGTGTTGGGAGATTCCTCTAGAAGACTGGCATCTATAGACGGTGTCTCATCCTACTCCTGTGAGGTGGGGGCATTAACTTGCTTTCTCCTAACTGCTTGTGGTACTGGGACTACGGTAGAAAGTCGATCCTGACTTACTGGGTTCATTTCATCTCGGATGAACCCAATATTCATTGTTCGCTGTCCTCCAATCAATCGCTCCTCATTAGGATGTACCTTGAAACCTTCCTCCATACACAACCTGAATACGAGACTTGGGAATGGGATAGTAGTGCTCAATCCCATAGCCTGATCCCGAATCTCCTCCACCATAACCCTTAAAATGCTGATGGTGTATCTTTACATGGTACATGCCACCAATGCTACTTTGTCTACACTGTGGGTATTGTCATTCATGGTCAGGGCCAACCTGTGGTGAACTAGTGTCCAGAAGGCCTTTTCTATGAAATTTAGTGAATTTTTGGTGACCTTCTTTCCACTAGTCACCCATTCTGCATCCTCCTTGTCCTCAGTTATGACCACAGACAACAACTTAATCTGACTCTTCCTCTCCTTGATACCTAACAACTTGATCTTCTTCAGGGTGTCCACCAATAGTCAAACTCTAGTGTAGTGTGTGGTGGTATGAACTGAGGCCCATATAATACCCAAGCAATAGTACACTTGAATATGTCAACAGTGTGACCTCGCCCCAATTATGCTCTCCAACTTTGGTTGATCCTTCAATTTATGCCCTGCCTTTGCTTTCTGCTCCATGGTAGCCAAATAATTGGCATAAAACTCCCGTACAATCTCTGAAGTGTATCGATCTAGAGTTCTAGCCATCCACTCAAATCCATAGAGGTTCAATATTCGCTTGACATCCTCTACTTCAATCAGTGCATTGGTGAGGATCCGCGACTCTTTTTGAATACCCCGCCTAGGGTGGTTCTTAGCAGTGAGAGAGAGACCCTGCTCATAGATCTCTTGCACCCAGGGCACTCTCCACCAAATAGTGCGGTTCTCCCTATGCGATGTTTGCTCTTCCTCAGCATTGGCTGCCTCATCATCGGAGCCGTACTCACTATCTCCATCGCCTAATTGGGCCTCCTAGGACCCTTCATCATCATTAGAGCCGCTACTGTACTCTTGGAATAATTCCTTTGCTCCCTCCTCAGTCTAGGGAGCATCAGCAGATATGGAAATGGCCGCATCGCCCTAGGCATTAGCTGTTTCCCTAGTGGTTCGGGTCCCATCGGTGTCAGATGTATCGATCCTATACTCTTCGATAAAAACACTAGGAGAGGTGTCTGCATGCTCAGAGTAGGAGGGCTCATCTCTCAATGCCCTTCGAGTGGCTATCTCTGCCCTGTCGGCTTCGTCTTTGGCGGCTTTGGTTGTTTTCTTCTTCAAAGTCATTGTACCTGTGGATAAAAAGGGTTAGAACTTCATATTTGTGAAAAAGAGAAAAAGAAAATATCCTCTGAATTTTTTTCACGGGTTTACAGTACGATTTGTACCTAGAAGGTATGATCCATACCGAGACTCGTAACTTTTAAAGTCGCAGTCACGACACTGAGGTATGACTCGTACCATAAAGGTACAATCCATACTATGAGTCATATGAGGATATTCCTTATAAACCATTATTCTGTATTTTTTCCATGACTCATTGTACAATCTGTAAGTCTATTCCACGAGTCGTAGTAAGGATTGTATAATTGCCATTGGACTTGACCCTTTTTAGATTCCTAGTATGATTGCCAGGTACGACTTGTAGTAGGATACCATGGGTCGTACTAGGTTCCACACCAACTAATTGTTATCCATTTGGCTTAGGACAATCCCAATGAAACCACGAGTTATAGGAAGGCTTGTGAATCTTGTACTTGCCTTTATTTCATGTCAGTTGTGCAGGTAAATTCAATATGTGTTGGGTACTTAGAATTCCCAATTCTAGGCATGCATTTTTCACATTTGTACAACTACCCAGTCCTCCCTTTTGATTCACAACCCATAACTCAGTGCTTTGCTATTTAATTTCAATTCTATGCATGTTCAAATCCTAACTAGTTAACACAGTCATATTGCAAATTTTTTATCCTTATCCGCATCTATTTTCATGCATTTTAAGGACTCCCAGAACAAATTTTTACAAGCACGAAGGTCTTTTAGTCCGACTGAAGAAAAGTTACTTGATTTTTGCAATATCTCGCTCACTTCATGCGTGTGTCAGTGACTAGGGTTGGAACTCGATTTTGGCAGTGTTAATCAAGCACAAATTTTTCTCAATCGATCTTTATTCTTGAGTTACTGGTGTGAGGGAGTCATGGGAGGTGTTCGTGAGTTCAAGTTTTGAATGCATGAGAGAAGAGTCCGAGGGATTTGGAATTTATATACTTTAGGGTAAATTTAAAAAAATTAGGTCAAGTCGGGTTGACTTAAACAATTTGGCCCGTCACAAGTCATACCACGAGTCGTAGATTGGACCTATGACTCGTCCCTAGGACTCGTGGTAGAGGTTTAAGAAAACTTTCCTGTGGACCTACGAGCACATCATCCGACTCATACCATGAAGGTACAAACCATATCATAACTCATAGGTCACTCTGGACTGGATTTCCATACTTTGCATAGTTCAAAAGTACAGTGAGTACTATGACTGGTACAACATTGTTACGATTCATAGGACCAACCGTACCATGAACACATGCATAAGGACATGTCTCTGCTTCTCACCACGACTCATACTGTGGCTCGTACAATGCTCTTACAAGTCATACTGAGGCTCGTAGTATCATTCTGTATTGCAATTTTTTCTACAAACTGTTTTTGTTTCACCTGTACACTAAGCACACATAAGTCAATAAAATTAGGTTTCCTCCCAAGAAGCGTCTGATTTAACGTCGCAGAACAACGCAGGTGGTTCTATTACTTAGACTTCACCGAACCACCTCATGGGTTACCTCCCAAGAAGTGCCTGATTCAACATCAGAACACGACACAAATCTCTTGATTACTCAAACTTCGCCAAGAAACTCATACTTATCCTCAATTGCTGAAACCATTCTAAACTCATTTGGCTACTTCATTAACTGGTAGATATTTAAAGTGACCTCCTCTTTATTAAGCATGAATTTTAGTTGGCCAGCCTCCACATCTACTAAAGCCCTTCCAGTGGCAAGGAATAGTCACCCCAAAATGATGGGGACCTCAAAAACAACCTCGCAATCAAGGATCATGAAGTCTGCTAGAATTATGAATCTGTCCACCTTGACAAGCATATAAAACAGGATCACCATAGGCTTCTTCACAATTTGGTCAGCCATCAGTAGACGTATAGTAGTCGGTCTGGGGGCTCCCAAGCCCAGCTGCTTCTAATGGAATCAAATTGATGCTTGCTCCCAAGTCATAGAGTTCCTTCACAAACTCAACATCACCAATAGTACGTGGGATGGTGAAGGCACCTGGATCCCTTTTTATGGGCAAGGACCCATGAGGCTGTGGCGCTACAATGATGCAAGTTACCCACAGGCTCATAGCTCACAGACTTTTGTTTTGGTAACAAGGTCCTTCATAAACTTGGTGCATCCAGGCTTCTGCTCCAATGCTTCAGCCAATGGTATGTTTATAGATAATTTTTTAAGCATGGATAGAAATTTCTAAAACTTACCATCCTCTTCCTTTTTCTTCATTCATTGAGGGAGTGGTGGCAGTGGTCACGAGATAGCCTTATGATCTGTGTGGATCCTTGTTTCTTTCCTTGTTCAGATTCTGGCTCCTTCTCAACAATTGTACCCTCAGTCAACTCAACTTCTTCCTTAAGGTCTTTCTCACCAACCTCCTCATCATTATTAATTATGCTCTCTTTCTTCCTTTGCATTTCAACTACAACCGGTAGAGGGGGATCAACTATGGTCTTCCCACTCCTAGTCATCACAGCCATACAGTGAATCTTATTCTTCAGATTTTGGAGTGTGTCGCTAGGTAGTGTTCTCTTTTTCCTAGGGTTCAAGGATGTTGATAGTTGACCCAGTTGCTGCTCTATTCGCTTGATAGTCATGATATGTGAATCAACTCTCTGGCCTATGCCAGATATATCTCCATGAATGTCTTTCAGCTGCTCCTCCATGGATCTCACCTTTTTTAGCATCATAGAGATCATGCTCTCCAATTTTGACTGTACAGCCTCCCCCTCACGTGCATAAGGAGACACGCACAATCCTTCTCGGTCGTTGTGGTAACCATGATTCTTTCTACATTATCCCTCAAACTCATGGCATTGGCTTCTATATCTGTACCCATTTCGATTGTAGTTGTCTCAATATTGGTTTCAACCTTGATTTACAGAGCCTTGGTGCCAAGTGTCCTGTCCAGACCCATAGGGTTGGCATGGAAACCCGCCACTTGGTTTTCCAAGAAGTTTGTCTCCACATCAAAATTTGATGGCTCTGGCCCTAGTTCTTGTCCATGTGTCCCCACTGTATTAACTTTTCTGGCCCAATGCCCATGATATGCTTTGTGAGACGGTCTAATGATGTACGCATGTGGGCTAATTCCTGATCATGTTCCTCCTCTTTCTTTCATTAGTCTGCAGTCATGCCAACAACATATGTACCAGCAGCTGCTTTTGCTTCTCGACTGTTCTAGGTCCTATTGGTATTAGTCATTATGTCTAGAATAGTGGCATCTTGTTCCCAAGTGTGACTTATCAGTACTCCTCCCGCCACAGTATCTGCCACAACTTTTGTACTATTGTTCAATGATCCTGTAAAAAATCTCCAACAAACTGTCATTAGGAATTTTATGGTTAGGGCAGTTGGTCAACTTCTTCTTAAATCTCAACAAAGTTTGATGAAGTACCTCCATTTTCAGTTGTCGGAAATTGTTGATCTCATTAAGTTGTAGCATCCAGGAGGGTGGGAAGAATCTCTCTAAAAAAGCTTATTTGAGCTCCCTCCAATTGGTAATGAAGTCGTTGGGCAACTCCGATAACCATAAGGTGGCCTCCCCAGATATAGATAATGGGAAGAGTTTCAGCCTTATCGCATCCAGGTTGACTCCAGGTAACCTGTACTCCTTGCTTATTTCAACAAAGTTCATTAAGTGCAAGTTGGCATCCAACTGCCTAACCACTAAACACCCCTTTCATATTTAGCAACTGTATCATGGTGCTAGTGATGTCAAACTTTGCCCCAGCAGGCAAAGCTGGTGGTACGATAACTCCAGTTGACCCGACTTCATCACTATCCTAGTCAACCTCATCAAAGAATTGAGGGGCATATCTTTGGCCTCTGTTTCCCCTTCCATGGCGACAAACGTTCAAAACTTCATCCCGAGTAGCATCGGCTTCCTGAAGTGCAGCTTGCCGAGCTAGCTCGGCTTGACTAGATTCTTCAGCAAGATGGGCATCTCCTTTCTCTTGGTTCTCCATTCTTTGTAGTGTTCTTTCAATTTCAAGATCCAAAGGAATCAGGGGGTTTTCGCTCCGTCGAGTACTTGGCATTCACCAAGAGACAACCTTTCGGTGTAAAATATAAAAAGAAAACATAAATTAGGAAATAACAACCAAAAGTTAAACACAAGCAATTAATCTAATCTTAGCGATATTCCCCGACAACAACTCCACTTTTTGATAATGCTAACTCACACTCCTGATAAAGTATGAAGCAGACGTATTCATTAAAGAACCTAACAAAGAGGTTGGGGTTGAACCCATAGGGAATATGGTAGGAAGTAGACTAATACTGGAATTTAAACTTTTTGGTGTGTTATCTCCAAATTGGGGGGTTTATAGAAAAACAAGCGTGAAAATCAATTGTTGTTTACAAAGATTTGAAGGTAACTAAGGTAAGTGTTCCCCATGGGTTCATAACTACTTTGGGTTTACACTTATGATCAATCTCAATATATACTTATAGAACTGATAACTAGGGTTCATCCAAATAATGGGTTCGTCCCTATTGAATGACTATACTCAATCACCAGGTTAGATCTCATGAGCGATTTCAATTGAACCATTATCAATTTGTTCCAAATTAACTATCCTGTGACCGCAGCTCAAGTTATTCAATGATCATGAAAATAAGGGCTTTATTGTAATTCTCTTTTCCTAATCCCTACTTCTCTATTTCAAGAAAGTAAAGAATTCGGGGAAGTCTTAATGTTGTGCTTCATTAAGAAACATTAAAGACGAAGAGAATACAATACAAGCATTTAATATTGGTTTCGAATCACTTTTTCTAACCCTGGTTCTTTAAACAACTATGGTTCCCACAATCCTAGTTGTGGAGGTTTTAGCCTCTCATGATTGTAAGATTCTGATTAGTATTCATAGAAAAATGCATAATTAAATACCTATAATGATTATTGAAAGAAAACCTGCTTTGAATATTTCAAGAAAATATGATTGAAAAAACTCAAGAACAATTGAGAAATCCAAATTTCGATTCTCAAGAATTGCTCTCCAATATTGGCAAAAACTAATTACAACTCGATATCAATCAACTCTCACTAATTTTGACCATCTCTCACCTAAAAGAAACATAAAAAGTATTTATAAGTATAATAAAATCATTTTTATAAGTTAACAAGAAAATAGCCAAGCCTGGCGCTCACACATCCTATGACTCATCATACAACCCGTAACAAGATTGTGCGAGTCGTGCCTTGTCTTGCACATTCCTTGGCTTCTACAAAATTGGCTAAGTGCTGGCACGTGATACGACTCGTAAGAGTCGTACAATCCAGTTGTGGCTTGGCTATGAGAACTTTGGCATCTTAACAATATTTCTACGAGTGTCTTGCTATGCCTCGTACCTTACTCCTACTGCTCCGCTTGTCATATCAAGATAACTGCCAAGTCCAAAAAATCACTAAAGCTTTCCACGGTTCCTAGTATGGATCATAGGTAGATGCTATGATTTATAGTTGCTACCCATATCAGGAGACTTCAATTATGCAACTTTTTTTGAAATATTCCACGACTCATGTTACGGCCGTACTAGGATGGTACGACTCGTACTGGGAGTTGTACTTTGCCTTTGCCTTGTTCCAGTCTTTTGTGCTTTTCAATGATTCTCAGTATGGCCCATACTGAGATAAGTACTTGGCTAATTTTCTGCAGCTTTTGCATATTTTCACTCCAACACCTACTTTTCTTGAAAACAAAGTAAAAACACATCACATCTGTATAAACATACCTAAGTCCATGCTATTTCTCAGTTTTAAGCATTGAAAGTGTTGTAAACTTACAGCATAAAAAGCACACAACTTAAGATACTTTATCCATCAAAGTGCCACTAAGATGTATCGTGATCTACAGGAAGTTTATTGGTGGGGTGCATGAAGAAGGACATTGAAAAATTTGTGACTAAATGTTGAAACTTCCAATAGGTCAAGTTTTAACATCAAAGACCTGAGGGTATGACCCAGGATATTAGTAGTCCTACTTTGAAGTCGAAAGAAGTGAACATGGACTTTATTACAAGTATACCTTGTATGCGCTGATAGCATGACTCAATTTGGGCTGTTTTAAATCGAATGACGAAGTCAGCTCATTTCCTACCAATTAAGACCACAAATTCAGTAGAGGATGATGCTTTATTATATATCTGGGAGATAGTTAGACTACACGGGGTTCCCTTGTCCATCATTTTAGATAGGGGCACTTAGTTCACCTTGCACTTTTGGAAGTCATTTTAGAAGGGACTTGGTACTCAGGTCATGATCAGTACAACTTTTCATCCACATATAGATGGCCAATCTGAGCGGACTATTCAAACCTAGAAGGATATATTGAGAGATTGTTTCACTAATTTCAAGGGCAGCTAGGATGATCACCTACCTCTTATCGAGTTTGTGTACAACAACAACTACCACTCCAGTATTTCGATGGCCCCGTTTGAGGCATTATATGGTAAGAGGTGCAGATCTCCCATACGGTTGTTTGAGGTTGGTGAAGCTACCTAAATAGGACCTGATTAAGTACATGAGGCTATGCAGAAGGTTTAACTTGTCAAGGAATGGCTGGGAACAACTCAAAGCTGACAGAAATTGTATGTAGATATAAGGAGAAGGGATTTGGATTTTGCTATAGAGATTGGGTATATTTGAAAATTTCACCTATGAAATGGATGACGAGGTTTGGGAAGAAAGGAAAGCTCAGTCCTAGGTATATTGGTCCTTATAGAATCCTAAGACACATTGGCAATGTGGCTTATGAGCTAAAGTTTCCTATGGAGTTAGCATCGGTGCATCAAGACTTCCATGTGTCATCATTGAAGAAATGCATTGGTGACCCAACCTCAGTTGTTCCTTCAGAGAGAGTTGGTGTAAAGGATAGTCTCTCTTACGAAGAGGTTTCAGTTCAGATTCTGGACCATCAGGTTTGTAAGCTGAGGAACAAGGGCGTCGCTTCTGTAAAGGTGATATGGAATAACCAGCTAGCTGAGGGAGCTACATGGGAAGCAGAAGCATACATGACGACTAAACACCCTCACCTTTTCCCTACCATATTAGCTTCAGCATCAGGTATTAAATTCCTCCTCCATACTCTATTCAGTTCCATCCTCATAAGTTCTAGTTATGTTTTAGAGTTTAATCTAGTTGCATAACTCAGTCTACATGTCTATCTCAATTTGGAGTCAGTCATTCCTGCAGTAATCAATAGTTTTTAGTTTGGGATTGCAACTCTCTACCTAGTTTTTCACTTGCTTAGTCTTCATTTGAGGATGAATCCTTTCAAGGTGGAGATATGTAACACTCTAAATGTTTCTTAGACCAAACTCAGACTTGGAATGAAAAACCAGAAAATATCTATCTCAGGACGAGTCAACCAATGAGTTATTGTTAATAACAACGATCCGTTGTCTAAGTCATTTTCAGCCTCTATAGTTTTCTACCCCAGATTCAATGAGCCGTATAATGATCCCTTGTAGAAAGCAATGAGTCATTGTTTTGTCTGTTGGTAGCAACCCAGAGACCTATCAGTCTGCCGAACAATGAGCTAGAAGACGAGCTGTTATTATTTACAATGACTTATTATAACGAGCCATTGAAGGATATCCAGAAAGGGTTGAAAACCTCCCTATTGACAATGGTTGGAAACAATGACCCATTGTTTCAAATAACGGTTCTTTCTATCAATCCATTGGAAAGGTTCCAAAACTTGTTCGAATTATGTCAGAAACAACGGATGGAAACAATGACCCGTTGTCCCATCTAACGAGTCATTATTTTCGTCCATTATTCAATTTCAGTAACTGGGATTTTCAAACCTAGGACCAATGACTGGTTCCAATGAGTCGTGGTTATAACCAATGACTCATTGTACGATTCGTTGGAGCCTGACGGGCAGTTTACCAGACTTTATTCCAAGGGTATTTTTGTAACTTCTGCTATTTTAACTCCTAAGCTACGTTGTTTAGGGTGAGTTTAGGGGGAATTAAGTGGATTGATCTACAGTTTCCTCTCTCTCCCAAGCACTCAAGACCACTACGTAGAAGTTCAGAGTTTTCCCTTAAGCCAGGAACTAGGGGATCTATTTTTTCTCAAATCTTCAAAGCCACTTCTCGGGGATTCTTGTACAGGTATGTTGGACTTCAACAAGGGTTTCCTTTCCCACTTGTGTCCCAAAGTATATTTAGAAAACCTTCTAATTTCCATCCCTATAGAAGATTAGAAGCTAGGGATTTTCAGTCAACTTAAGGAATTATGTAAATCTTGTTAATTCTCTAAATTTACATGATCATTGCTAGCTAAATTTCATATCTTAGTTGCATTTATATAGTTTTCCTTATTAGCCGTAATCCTTAGAATGATTTGTGATTAAAACTTGCATGATTTAGAACTCAAATATGAATATTGTATTAGAATGATATTTTCATTTGAATTATGAATGCTAATACAGATGCATGAATGGAAAGTCAATGCTTTTAATACATTTAGTCTAAGTATTATAGTCAGTACTTAGTATATTCAATATTATTAGTTTATCAGCATGATTGCCATTCTCTAGACTGTCACGACACTTTCAGACAAAGAAACTCTAACAAGTCTTAGAACATAGTTTCTTTCAGGTCCTTAGACTCTCAAAACACTTCCAGATAAGTAGTTCTGACTTAGTCTTAGGACACCAGTTTTGAGCACAATTAGGTACAATTTGGTTTATAGTGGGAGTAGCACTTAGCACTGATTGGGTTAGGGTTTAGTGCACCTAGGTTCCTAAAACTACATGCCACCACATGTTATTAGCTCGAATGGGCCCCAGACAGTGATCACATAGCTCAGCCACTACACCCCAGCAAGGTATGGTGGGCTTTCTTTGATGGGGTATGTACGTCGAACTCCACATGTAGCTCACATGGTTATATGTCGATTATAGGCTCTCCCACAGTCTAGTACAATCAGGATTCTCAATCCAGTCTAAACTTTCGGTTTTCCATCAATTTTTGTAGTATTAAAGTCCAGCTTACTAGTATTTAGTATATGTATGTTTTAGTTATACCTCATCTACTCAGTACATTCAAAGTACTGATCGCGTATTTCCATGTGCTATATCATTTTATGATATAGGCTCAGTACCCAGCCTCAACACTGCAGCTGGACTCTCTCGGCGATCCTCTAGAACCTTTTAGTGGTGAGTCCTCATTTGTCGATGCACGAAGTTCCATTTTCAGTATACTACTTTCAGTTTAGCTTCCACTTACTAGTCTCTTACAGTAGTTCAATTTTTATAGAATTATGTTATGTCATGGGTTTTCTTTGGATCACTTGTGATACTATGTACTATGACGCATCCAGGATGCAAACTCGGGTAGTGACATGAAGTGTCATCATCTCCCCTCGCGACAAAGTTCTTGAATCTAGAGAGGTCAAGCAGAGCTAGAGTCTTCTTAATTCTTTTAGCAACATTGTTTCCTCCATACGATGCATTTGTAGAGGATCTTGCTCCTTTTGAGGATGAAGATACAAATACTGGAGTTGATGCAGATGACACTCGGAATACATGTTGTCTCATTATGCTTGCTTTGTTTCTCGTGATCAGCCTGAAACTTCCAAAAGTAACACCAAGGATGATTTCCACATCAGTAGAGAACTTGGAGTCAGAAGCCTTCGGGGAAGTTGAGTTGGAGTTGATCTTCTTTGAAGCCATTTCATGTTCTTTATCTTTGAAGATTAAAAAGATGTGATAAGATGTAGAAATTATCTAACTGTAACACCTCAAAAGTCCCTAAGACTAGACCCGAGGTTGGGAGTCTGATCATGTAGAGAAAATTAGAAATTCCCTCAGTATGAGCCTCAGAAGGACCTGTAGTACTAAGTCCTAAGGATTGAAAAAAAATTTGGCAAGAAGATAGGAACCTATGATTCGTAACTTGGTTGTACGACTCGTACTATAGAGTCGTGGGAAGAGATTCAGAGGTTTTGAGATTGTGTGGGTGACCACGAGCCATGGGATGGCCCGTGGTGGGGAGGTATAGATCACGGTGAGCCCTCGGGGTAGGAGACCTAGAGAATGACCAAATACAGGACCAAATACAGGACCAAAAACAATGAGACTCAGTACAAATTGTGGTAAGGACCTACGGGTCGTAGATTGGGTCATAGTTACTAATGGGCAGATTTTTAATACGAGTTTCTAAGGTTATTATTGTAACTTCCTATGCCTTTAAATCCTAAATCAGGACATGTTAGGCTTACTAATAGGGGTTTTTCAGGGTTAAACTTAACTTAAACTTTTATTTCTCTCCCAAACACTTTAGATTGAAGATCAATATCTTAAGGCTCTCAAGCAATTAGGATTCTTCTTGTGAACTCTCTTGAATCTCAAGTCTAGGTAAGAATCCTTCAAAGCCTAGGTATGTAGGGTCATGAATGGGGGATTACTTCCATCGTCTTGCCAATCTCAAGCTCAATTACATGATTTCAATTTCTTCAATTCTCCAACTATGATTTTCATAAATTTCTAGGGCTAGACCCTTTTTGAAGAAAAACTCCATGATCTCTTATGAAATTGATTCTCTCATGATTTTATTTATGCTTTATGATTATAATTACATGATTTCTATGAAAACCTCTTATGAATCTCTATTTTCAAGTTATGATGACTTACTCAATCATGCATGAATTTCATGAATCTCAAGCTTATGCATCACGACTGTATTTTCGGTATTGTTTTTTTTGGCTAGTTCAATTATGTTAAGCAATTTATTAATTTCATGATTTATAACTAGACTATGAAAAATCAAGTATGTTTCATGATTATGATATGATCACTATGTATCCTTTGGGAGCAGTATTTAACACCGAGTAGGTCGGGGTGCTAGCGCACTTAGGTTTCAAAAATACATGTCACCCGCGTAGTCATAATAGGGCCCTCCTTGAGAGTGTCTTCCATGGCTAAATGGTCCCATGAGTGATATAATTCCTTCATGGTTCTTAACCAGTGCAAGGTATGAACGCACCTCCCAGCTAGGGTTACAAGCTTGGCTCCATGTATGCTCATTTGGAGTATGTCGGTTATAAGAATCTCCTACTATTCCATGATTTTCTTCACATGTTCATGTTTATGCTTCATGATATTATCACTTATGATATTTTGGCTGAACATACACTTTATGTGATTTTACCTTTAATTTCAGTCATGTCCAACTTTATGATTCGATTTTGAAAACCTTGAGTCATTATACTAATTTATGATTAGAAACTTATGTTTTAGCTTATCTTGTATGCATGATTTTAGAATATTGTTTTATTATAATATTTTACTTATCCTACATACTTAGTAAATTCAAAGTACTAATCATACATTTTTGTTCTTTATCATCTCATGATATAGGTTTGGGCGATCAGTCTCAGCCCCGCAGTCAGATTCACTCTTGCTCCAGTTCAACCCAGCTCATGGATAGTTCTCATCAGTCGAGGACGTCAGTTTTTGGCTTATGTCCTTTCAGTTACTGACTTAGTAGAGCTAGTTGGGGGCTTGTCCCATCATATCATTCTATGTTTTAGAGGCTTTTCAAACTATGATATATAGATGCTCAGTGGTGTTGACACATTGTCTTCGTTTATGCTTTTATGGTATCTTAGAATTCCGCTCACATTATGATTTGCACTTTATTCTGCTTAGTGTATGCTTATGTTATGCATGTACCATGGATTAGCTTGGATTCATTCGATATTCTAGATCCCATGTCGCATCCGGGTCTATGCTCAACGCGTGACAAACATGGTATAAGAGTATTATGTTTAGGGGTGTCCTATGATACCTGAAAGTTGTATTAAGTAGAGTATTTTCCATAGGTGTGAATCATGCCACACTTATGAGGAAGAGGCTATAAGACGTTTTAGGAAACTTCCCTTCTTTCATGATTCTATGTCGTGCGATAATGTCCAACTCTCTTACCTTTCTAACTCGTGCTATACGTGTTTTAAGCAAATGCCTCCCCATAGAGTCAATGAAAGGATATATGGCAATGGCAATGGCAATGGAAATGGGAATCAGCCAGCCCCATCAGCTCCAGCGGATCCTTTGAATGAGCAGATGAATCACGCTGAGTTTAGGGCTGTGTTTTAGATGTTAGCAAAAGCTATGATAGCACAGGTCAACCAGCAGGTAGTTGCACCACTGAACCCCAATGGGCATGCTGTGGCGGCAAGGGTATAAGACTTCACTAGAATAAACTCACCCAAGCTCCATTCTTCTAAGGTGGATGAGGGTTCACAAGAGTTTATTGAGGAGATCAAGAAGATCACCCAGATCATGGGGATTTATGGAGAGGAGAGTATTGATTTGGCCTCCTATAAATTAAAGGGGCAGCACACATTTGGTTCAGGCAGTGGAAGGAGGGTCGTGGAGTAAGTGCAATCCTTATTGGCTGGGATGAGTTCATGATAGCTTTGTTGGACAGGTTCTTTCCCTGGGAGATGAGGGAAGAAAAGGTGGCAGAATTCAACAACTTGAAGAAGAACAACATGACTGTTTAAGAGTATGCCTTGAGATTCACCCAGTTGTCCAAGTATGCCCCGGAGATGGTAACTGAGCTGAGGGCTCACATGAGCAAGTTTGTATCAAAAGTCTCTGACTTAGTGGTCATGGAGTGAAGGACTGCTATGCTTATTAGTGATATGGATATCTTTCAACTCATGATTCATGCCCAACAAATCGAGGAGGAGAAGCTAAAGAGAAGGAGAGAGATACCAAGAGGTCTAGGACAGGGAACTTTGAGTTCTCGCAGCAGAAGTCAGAGGGTAGGCACTGTCCATAATCACAATAAAGATCATCAGCCCCAATTTCATCTTTAGCAATTGTTCCATCTAGGCCAAGAGGTGATTAGAGAGGTAGAGTGTCAGGCTCTAAGATTTAGGGAAGCATGTCCGAGGAGCGCATTTTCCCAGTTTGCAGGAGGTATGGAAAAAAACACTCGGAAGAGTGTCTGATTGGCAGGGATTCTTGGTTTGGGTATGGTAAGACTGGACACAGACTCAAGGATTATCTTTCATCTAGAAAAGGTGTGTAGAGGCCCTGCTCCAACAGATCTTGGGCAGATTTATATGCCCAAGTGATACTCAAACGTATCATTTTTACCTTGTTTGTTGTGCAATGTGTATATAATATCATGTAATTGGTAATAAAATGCGAATTTATACTAACCAACATGATTAGCATTTGTTCTGCAGGAAAATGTGATTTTTAGGAGCTAAAATGCATGTTGGAACTATGTCGGAGTTTGACTTGGATGCGAGCGTGGAAAAGACTCGGGAATGCAGGATTTATAGGGGCTCCGCGATGGCTCCGTGCCACGCTACCATCGCGGTAGCACACTGCCTGAGCAGGAATCAAATTTCCAATTTCCAGTGTGCCTGCGCGTCAGCTCCGTGGCACGGAGATAGGCCTCCGCGATGGCTTCCGTGCCACATTGAGTTTAAATTACCGGACCCTGGAAATTCCAGTGAGGGTCCGCATCCACGCCGTGTCACGGAGGCAAGGCTCCGCGTTGGCCTCCGTGACACGTTGCTTGTTATTCCGGGAAACATTTCCCACAAGTATAAATAGCACACTTAGGTTTATTTTAAAGAGTTTTTCAGTTTTGAGACTGAGTTCAGAAGTGGAGAGCAGGAACGTGGGTTAGTAGCAGTTGAAGATTGGAAAAGCTAAGGGATTTCTTCTCTTCCTTTCTTCTTTCTATCAATTGTACGTATGATTTACACTCATTTTAGGATGATCAATCCAAGAATGAGTGGCTAATTCTCTTTCTTGCTGAGGTTTTGAACATGTGTAATGAATTCTGATTTTCATTGATATGGTTTATTCTTCTTCTTTAATGTTGTTCTATTAATTCTTGTTCTTTACTGCATTAGTGATTGGCCAACATTAATGTATATCTAAAAAGTCCAATTTCACTCGAGAGAGCAAGAAATTGGAAAGTTGTGAATTAATAGGGTATTGTTCTTAACTTGATTTGGGAAAATTGGGTTTTGATGTGCTTTCCTGATAGAAATATACTTGGAAGCCGTATTAGTCAAATTAGGAGCCGGAATTGTAGTGCTAGGTCATAAATTGCATTTGATCACAGAAATGTAGACGGATGGTTTATGATTCTAAAGTGAAATTAAATACGAGAGTTTTAATTTCTAGGCAAATGTTCTTGGCTAGCAACATGAAGAAGAGAATTAACCAAAATTATCATGATTATCAAGTTCATTACTTGTTCTTAACCTTGGCATGTTCATATCCATTGTCTGAATTCAAAAGTAAATAGTTTGTATTAATTGTAGTATATAGTTTAGAAACAAAAATTCAATTACTCTTGGGTACGTGTTGTTAGCATAATTAGAAGTTAAATAGAAATATAGTAAATTAGGCAATTTTACATATCTTTAGCCTCCTTGGATCGATACTTGGCTACTTAGCCACTTTATTACTTGTTTGACCACGTGCACTTGCGTGTTGGTTTTTACCCGTACCCCAAAGCACCGAGCAAGTTTTTGGCACCGTTGCCGGGGAGGCTAGGCGATTTGTAAAATTGTGTTTAGTGTAAATTTACTGTATTTGTATTTTTATTTTCTTAAGTGTTAACAACTTGGTCTTAGCCTGTATTTTGCAAATTTTGTTTCTGTGAACACTGGCAAGGGACAAAGATCTGGTGGAATCTTACTTAGAGCCCGAGCGTGAAGTTCGTAGCCAACGTAGAAAAGCTCTTCGGAAGAAGCTGCAGTTGCTTCAACAGACTATGATGGAGCAACCAAATCCACCAGATGTTAGGGCAGTTTTAGTGCCCGATGAAGCAGCAGCAAGGCCGGTTCGCGAGGTGGCAATCCCACACGCTAATAATGTCCATTCTAGCATCCGCAAACCAGAGCCTGGAGGGACGTTTGAATTAAAGCAGAATATGGTGCAACTTTTGCACACAAGCGGGCAATTTACCAGTCTCCCTCACGAAGATCCACAACAATATCTCCCGAACTTTTTGGAGATAAGTGACACTTATATACCCGCTGGAGTGTCACCTGATTATGTTCGGCTCACCTTATTTCCATTTTCCTTACTTGGTGAAGCCAAGAGGTGGTTAAAAGCTGAACCACCCAATTCTATATCAACGTGGGATGATCTTGCACGGAAGTTTTTGATCAGATTTTTCCCTTCTGGTAAAACAGCCAGACTTAGGAGTCAAATCCTAAGTTTTAAACAGAGGGAAGGGGAAAATCTATATCAAGCCTGGGAAAGATTCAAATCCATGTTGCGGGACTGTCCTCACCATCATCAGTCCAACGAGGTGTTGGTACACACTTTTATTGAGGGTTTGGAACCCCACACTAAAATTCTGTTAGATTCAGCAGCTGGAGGGCAAGCGCTGGAGAAGACTTATGAGGAGCTGTACACTTTGCTCAACCGAATTTCACAAGGCAATCCAGAATGGAATGCAGATTCTTCAAGAGGTGGAGCAAGGAAAGCAGCGGGAGTGCTTGAAGTGGATGGATTCACAGCTATCGCTGCACAGATAGCTGCTTTGCAAAATCAGTTAAACACTCATTTCAGCAATATCAATTTGAACCAGCCTTCAGCTTCAGTCAATGCAGTTCAACAGATGTGGTGTGAAGTGTGTGGTAGTAGTGAGCATTCAGCTGAATGATGTGGTGCAAATCCTGATTCTGTTAGTTTTGTGGGCAATGCACAGAGAAATCAACAGCAGTTTGGTGGTGGCTACAACTCAAATTGGAGGAACCATCCGAATTTTTCGTGGGGTAGCAACAATCAACAAGGTCAGAGTTCAGGGCAGGGTATGCACAGAAACCAAGGAGGGCAACAAAATTATCAAGCTCAATTCAGAAATGACAATGCCCCTCCTCCACCACCATCACCGACTATTGAGGAGATGTTCAAAACCATGATCGCTAATCAGGCACAATTGCAGGCTGACTATGTCAAATTGGCAGCCGAAGTGAAGAACAATCAATTGGCAACCAAGGCTCTTGAATATCAGTTTGGGCAGTTTGCTAGTGCCCAAAATACTAGACCCAGAGGAGGACTACCTAGCGACACGGATCCAAATCTGAAGCAGGTTAATGCAGTGACCACGAGGAGTGGTTTACAATTAAAGGAGGTGGAACCGGAAAGACCGCCTCAAAAGTTAGGAGCAGCAAATGTTGAGGGAGAGCAAAGTTCTGATAAGGGGGAGAGTAAAGAAGCTGAACCAGAAAGGCCTCCACCCCCGTTCCCTCAACGACTTAAGAAACACAAGGAGGAGGCGTGTTTCCAGAAATTCATGGAGGTACTTAAACAAGTACATGTTAACTTACCTCTTGTTGATGTCTTGCAGGGAGTGCCAAAATATGCGAAGTATATTAAAGACATCGTGGCTAACAAAAGTCGTTTGACTGAGTATGCCACGTTAGCTTTAACAGAGGAATGCACTTCCCGTATTCAGAATAGGTTGCCCACAAAACTGAAAGACCCTGGAAGTTTCACTATCCAGCTGACTATTGGGCAAAGTATCCGAGCGCGTGGATTATGCGACTTGGGTGCAAGTATAAATTTGATGCCTTCTTCGGTATTCAGAAAGTTAGGTCTAGGCAGTCCTAGACCAAGAACGGTAATCTTGCAGCTAGCAGACAGGTCTTTGGCTAAGCCGGATGGCATTGTTGAGGATGTGTTGGTGCAGGTAGGCTCCCTCATTTTTCCGGTCGATTTTACTGTTCTGGACTTTGAACCAGATGCTGAAGTCCCATTTATTTTGGGACGACCCTTTTTGGCAACCAGAAAAGCATTAATCGATGTAGCTGCGGGTCAACTCACGATGCGAGCACAAGACAAGGTCGAAGTGTTCGACGTGTACAAGGTACCTAAGCTCCCGACTGTTTATAAGGATCTCTCGGTGATCAACGTAATTGATCATGGGAAGGCTAACAGATTGAGTGATTCACGAGAGTTACTAGGTAGGCCACCGGACAAGGTAGAGCACTACTGGGGGTATGATCATGATCGGGACAAATCGTCCATCTCGCTAGTAGATAAATGAGCTTAAAGGACATCGAGCCGCGACGGTAAACCAGGCGCTGCATGGGAGGCAACCCGTGAAAAATATTTTCTTTCTTTCTTTTTAGTGTAAATAATTTTTACTTTTCTTTTCTTTTTCTTGACTAGGTTTAGATTTGCATTTTAGTTAGTATCTTTTATTTTTAGTTAGGGAAATCTATTAATTTAACCAATTTTTGTTTAGTGAGGTGATTTTCAGGTATAACGGAGGAAATATACATGGAATCGAGAAAATGAGGCGAGGTATGAAGATTAAATTTATTGGTGAAACAGAGCATGGCGTGTTGGCGCCGTGTCACGGAGGCAAGGCTCCGCGTTGGCCTCCGTGACACGTTGAAGGCAAATCTGGATTTTTCAAAATTCCAGTAAGCCAACGCGTTGGCTCCGTGTCACGGAGGAGGGGCTCCGCGTTACCCTCCGTGACACGTTGCCCTTTATCCAGTGCCGGGTCACACCGGGTTTCCGGGTGACCCGCGTGTTTCCTTTAAATAATAACCCCGATTTCGCCCCAAATTCCCCCATTCCCACTTCCCTCCATGACCAAACACCCATTTCCCCCTCCCCAAGCAACGTGCCACGTTGATAGGTAAAGAAAAACGTCAAGTTTCTTCGATTCTTCAATTCTAAGGTATGTTTTCATCGTCTAACTCAATCTTTTGGCGATTTTTGTCAAATTTGGGCATATAAGGTGAGAAATATCACCCTAGGTAGAAATTGAACATGATATTGAATTATTTTGTGATTGATTTTTGTTCAGATTGTTGTATTTGGCGTTTGAACTTGTCGATTATGTAAATAATTTGAAATTGATTGTCGAATTGTATTTTAGGGCTTGGGTTGTTGAATTCGACTTGGGCAACTTGATAGTTTGGTGAAATTGATGCCGGGGTGTGTCTATCATTTGAGATAAGTCGTGGTAAATCTTGTATAACTGTTAAAAGACGACTAATTCTCGAATTTTTGTGGGAAAATGCATAATGTGTGAATTGGTTAGATTGTTAGATTAGCTTGTATATAAAATATTTTTCTAGTTGTTTTTAGTTTGTGGTTGTTTTGTTTCTTGTGAGATGGTTGAATTGCTAGCGATAGTAGGATTGGGAATTCGCTGTATGAAGTCTGAGTAGTACGCTAACCGTTATGCTGTCGAAATTTTGTTACGAATGCACTAAGCAATATGTGTATAGTTGTTTGTGTTTGGGGTTGTAAATAGAGCTATCCTTGCTGAAATTTTGTAAATATTGTTAAGGACTAAGTGTGGGGTAAATTTTGTGTAACCCAACCTTAGCCGCAGCTAACAACTATTTAGCTTAACGTTGTGCTTGTTTGTGTAAATTGACAGGTACAATGGCTAGCAGGCAAGACAAAGGCAAGGGTGCTTCTACCTCAGGCACCGGAAGGAAACGGATGAGACTGGGCACTGCAGTCCCAGCTGCACCCGCTGTTCCGCGCGGCCAACACCGCCGATACGGAACACGATGGGTCACCGATGAAGGGAAGAAATGGTACGCAAAGCATAAGGAGAACAAGTACTTCCCCGAGGAACATATTGCTAGGGAACCACTTGCATAGGAGTTCCCTCGCATTGTACAAGGAATTGAGGCAGCTGGGCTCAGCTTTATTTTTCAGGAGCCCAAGGAGTGCAACCTTCATTTGGTCCGGGAATTTTATGCCAACTGGAACCCGGCCAACAGAAGCCACACTATTAAAATTAGAGGGCAGATTGTCACTCTCGAACCCCAGCAGCTGAATGCCATCATTGGAGCGCGGGACACAGACGCCCACGTTCTCCGCCAGCTAAACATCACCCCACCGTACGCCGACATCAGACGTACGTTTTGTGGGGCTCGATCCACAGCCCGATGGAGTAGACACAAGGAGAGGGGTTACCACCAGACTCTGCCCTATTCGCAGATGAACAGGGAGGCCAGAATCTGGCTAAAAATTGTGTGTTCGTGCTTGATCCCGGGAGTTCATATGACAGGCGTGACCCGGGACCGTGTCTGCTTGGTGTATGCCCTTATGAAAGGGCTTGAGATTAATGTTGGGGCGGTCATAATATCCGCCATGAAGAGAGCCAGACTGCACCAGGGTCACAGATACGGGTTTGGCGGACTCATCACCACCTTCCTCCGAGGCCTCGACATTGAGGAAGAAGCCTTGGATTACATTCCGCAGCTGGAGCGGAGGGCCCTTGATGTGACAAAGACTAAGGCCCCCGACACTACACACGGACCCGTGCTGACTTTGGGCGAGCGACATGCTCGTGACGATCAGTACATAGCCGGTATGTTCGGCATGCAGATGCTGCAGCTACGGATAGGTGGGAGACCAGCCACCGAGGAGGAGTTATGGCAGCTGGAGCTGGACTACCCCTTTGGCGAGAACGCCAGAGCCTTATGTAAGGTGGGGCCAACCTTTGTGGAGCCGACAGACGATGATGTCCCTACTGATGAGGAGACACGTCGTGAGGACTCTGATGTGGAGTCCGATGACGACGATGGAGCTGATTTAGATATGGGCGACGAGGCCGCAACACCGGATGAGGAAGTCGAATATTTCGACTGAGCAGGGAGTTCCACCACCCAAATTTTGTGCTTTGTATTTTTGTGAACACTGGGGACAGTGTTCGATTTAAGTGTGGGGTGGGGAGTAGTTAGGTGCTAGGTCAAGGCTCTAAATTGTTGTATAATTTTTCCTTGCTGTTTATGTATGTTGTGCCTTCCCTGTTGTGAACTGATTTGTGATGTACGTATATATTTTTTTTGTGGCTAATGATGTGTGTTTTTGAAAGTTATGGTTGCAATGGTAAATATTTTGTAAATTTTGTAAATAATTTTTTTTTTCTATTGACATGATCGATATTTTTCAAAATTTTTGCGAAAATATATTGCACTTGTAAATATTTTCTTTCTATCGAAATGATCGATGTGTTGCAAAAATTTTGTCAATTTTTATTTTTTTGGGTTTCTCGGAGTTTGCTTTCGGTTCTTTTACCGAGAATAGTCCCATTGAACCGATGTCATAGTTAGTGACCGTTCCCTATGATGGATGGATAACGACCGTCTTAAGGGAAATGTAGTCGATAGGAGTAGGATTTTTAATTGTTGTTTTAGTTTTCTTTGGTGGATTGCATCAATGAACTGTAGTTGCTTATGGTTGCTAAAATTTCGTTGCGTGTTGTAATTGATGTTCAAATTGTGAAAATGATTCGTTTGAAAGCATGAAATTCTGTAAATATGTTGAGTTACCTAGGCTATAGAATTTGGTTCATTATGGTTGAGGCTTAATCTTGAATTCATGTAATTGACTAATTAAAGAGTCTGTGAATGCATCTTGATTCGAGCATGTGCATGAAGTGTGAAGTGAGGATTTGCTATTCCATGTCATTGTGAATTGTCTAGAACTTGCCTGGTGTGTATACGAAGCGAAATGAAGGAGGTGTAGTGTTGGAAAGGATGTAGGCATTTCTTTGTTTTAACCGATAGTTTCCATATTTTTTTTTCTTTCTTGTCAAATTCTACCTTTTTATATGTTGTATACCCTAGTCAGCCCGTTGAGCCTTTAGCCGATTTCTTTATTTTGTCCAAAATTGTATGAACTAAGCTTTATTCCTTCTTTTCATTAGCCTTAAAGTCTTTAAGAAGCTCTTAAGCGCTTACAAAGAACAGGAAATGTTTCCCAAAGTGTTAAAGAGTGAAAAGAGTGAAAAGAAAAAGAAAAGAAAAGTGAGGAAAGAAAAGATGACGTTGAAGAGGCACTTGTTGTAATTAATTAATATTGAGGGTACATGAAAACCCTCTGTTTTGTGTCAAGTGTGGTTGATGAAATGGGCTGTATGAAAGTAAACCAGCATGAATGGGAGAAAAAGAGAAAAGAGAGGAACAATATCCATGAGTCGATGGGAATGAGTTGAAAAGGCGCTTAAGGATGCTAGCGATTATTATTGGCTAATCCAATATATGCATACTAGATCCATAGCCCCGTTACAACCCATTAAAAGTCCTATTTGATCCTACATTGCATTTCTTTATATTAGTGGAGTAATACACTAAGGGCAAGCCTATGGGTCATGACATGATGCATGTGAATTCTTTTGGGAGAGAGAGTGAAATTAATTTTTATATGCCCCTACTTGCATGTTTGTGTGTTGCATGAACATAAAGGGGAAGTTTCTCTCGAGTTGTGAGGGTACATGGTTGATGAAAGATTGATTTTCGTGTCGGATTTCTTGATTAGTTGATTTGCATGAGTTTGCCGATATCAAGAATCAATTCTTAAAAGTCTAGGAAGCCTTAATGTATTAAGGTCATTGTCTTGTACGACCAAGCATGTTTTCTTGATGATTTGCAAAAATTGAATAATCGGTATGACCGTAGCGTAAATTGTTGCACCATAGTGACGAAAGTTGGGATGTAATTTGCATGAGTTGTGTATGTGTTGTTCGAGGACGAACAAGGATTTAAGTGTGGGGTAAGTGATCTTGGGCAGATTTATATGCCCAAGTGATACTCAAACGTATCATTTTTACCTTGTTTGTTGTGCAATGTGTATATAATATCATGTAATTGGTAATAAAATGCGAATTTACACTAACCAACATGATTAGCATTTGTTCTGCAGGAAAATGTGATTTTTAGGAGCTAAAATGCATGTTGGAACTATGTCGGAGTTGGACTTGGATGCGAGCGTGGAAAAGACCCGGGAATGCAGGATTTATAGGGGCTCCGCGATGGCTCCGTGCCACGCTACCATCGCGGTAGCACACTGCCTGAGCAGGAATTAAATTTGCAATTTCCAGTGTGCCTGCGCGTCAGCTCCGTGGCACGGAGATAGGCCTCCGCGATGGCCTCCGTGCCACGTTGAGGTTAAATTACCGGACCCTGGAAATTCCAGTGAGGGTCCGCGTCCACGCCGTGTCACGGAGGCAAGGCTCCGCGTTGGCCTCCGTGACACGTTGCTTGTTATTCCGGGAAAAAATTCCCACAAGTATAAATAGCACACTTACGTTTATTTTAAAGAGTTTTTCAGTTTTGAGACTGAGTTCAGAAGTGGAGAGCAGGAACGTGGGTTAGTAGCAGTTGAAGATTGGAAAAGCTAAGGGATTTCTTCTCTTCCTTTCTTCTTTCTATCAATTGTACGTATGATTTACACTCATTTTAGGATGATCAATCCAAGAATGAGTGGCTAATTCTCTTTCTTGCTGAGGTTTTGAACATGTGTAATGAATTGTGATTTTCATTGATATGGTTTATTCTTCTTATTTAATGTTGTTCTATTAATTCTTGTTCTTTATTGCATTAGTGATTGGCCAACATTAATGTATATCTAAAAAGTCCAATTTCACTCGAGAGAGCAAGAAATTGGAAAGTTGTGAATTAATAGGGTATTGTTCTTAACTTGATTTGGGAAAATTGGGTTTTGATGTGCTTTCCTGATAGAAATATACTTGGAAGCCGTATTAGTCAAATTAGGAACCGGAATTGTAGTGCTAGGTCATAAATTGCATTTCATCACAGAAATGTAGACGGATGGTTTATGATTCTAAAGTGAAATTAAATACGAGAGTTTTAATTTCTAGGCAAATGTTCTTGTCTAGCAACATGAAGAAGAGAATTAACCAAAATTATCATGATTATCAAGTTCATTACTTGTTCTTAACCTTGGCATGTTCATATCCATTGTCTGAATTCAAAAGTAAATAGTTTGTATTAATTGTAGTATATAGTTTAGAAACAAAAATTCAATTACTCTTGGGTACGTGTTGTTAGCATAATTAGAAGTTAAATAGAAATATAGTAAATTAGGCAATTTTACATATCTTGAGCCTCCTTGGATCGATTCTTGGCTACTTAGCCACTTTATTACTTGTTTGACCACGTGCACTTGCGTGTCGGTTTTTACCCGTACCCCAAAGCACCGAGCACCAACCACCTATTCTGCAATTGCAGCAGCTTGGCCATCCCTGCAGGGCGCATCATCTAGTGTAGGTGGCGAACAATTCCAAAACTGTTTCTATGCCTTTTCATCACACCAGGAGCAAGAGAGTTTACCAAATATGCTCACGGGTATGTTACGAGTTTTCCATCTTGATGTTTATTGAGTACTAGATCTAAGGGTCATATTATCCTTTGTAACTCCCTATATTGCTATCAGTTTCGGTATCAATAGAAAAATTCTCACAGAACCCTTCTCAGACTCTACTCCTATCGGTGAGTCAATTGTAGCATGACAGATATACAAGAATTGCATGATTAAAGTTCTTTAGAAAGTCACCTCAACTAGATTAGTAGAGTTAGACATGACCGACATTGATGTTATTTTTAGCATGCATTGGTTGTATTCTTGCTATGCTTCAATTAATTATAGAACCCCATCGATAGAGTTTCAATTTCTGGGTGAACCAGTCCTAGAATGGACGGGTAGTTCAACAGTGCCTGTAGGTCACTTTGCCTCCTACCTTAAGGCCAGGATGATGATTTTCAAGGGTTTTATATATCATCTAGTCAGGTTAAGGATTATATGTCTGAGACCCCAACACTCAAGTTGGTTCCTATTATGCGTGAGTATCTAGATGTATTCCTAAATGATCTACCAAGAGTCCCTCTCGAGTGGGAGATTGACTTTGGGATCGACATTCTCCCTGATACGCAGCCCATATCCATTCCTCCTTACAGAATGGCTCGAGTCGAGCTTAAGGAGTCAAAAAACAGTTGAAAGATCTCTTAAATAAGGGGCCTATTAAGTCCTTGTAGGGTGCTCCAGTACTCTTTGTTCGAAAGAAGGATGGTTCTGTCATAATGTGATTGATTATCGCTTATTGAACAAGGTCATACTCAAGAATAAGTATCCCCTTCCCAAGATGATGACATGTTCGATCAGCTTTAGGGTGCTAGTTTCTTTTCAAAGATAGACCTAAGATCCAGTTATCACCTACATGGAGTTAGGGAGTTTGACATTCCAAAGACAGCGTTCAAGACTCGATATGGTCACTATGAGTTTATAGTTATGTCTTTTGGACTATCGAATGCTCCTGCAACTTTCATGGATTTGATGAACAGGGTGCTCAAGCAGTACTTGGATATGTTCATCATTCTATTCATAGACAAAATTCTTGCATATTCTCCGAGTAAGGAGGAGCATATCACTCATTTAAGGATTGTGCTGCAAACTCTTAAAGACCGTCAGTTGTTTGCTAAGTTTAGAAAGTATGAGTTTTTACTGCAATTCGTTGCGTTTCTTGGCCATGTAGTTTCTAGTGAGGGTATTCAAATAGACTCTCAAAAGAAGATGAGGTGAAGAATAGTCCTAGATCTTTCACTCCTACTAACATTTGAAGATTTTTTGTTTTAGCTAGTTATTACTAGAGGTTCGTAGAGGGATTTTTATTAATTTTTTCACCTTTCACTAAGTTTACACAAAAGAAGGTCAAATTTTAGTGGTTCGACTCTTGTGAGATGGGCTTTTAGCAACTGAAGGCCTACCTCATTTCCACACCAACTTTGACCCTTCTAAAAGGCATAAATGGTTTTGTAATGTATTCTGATGCCTCGAGAATTGGCCTTGGGTGTGTGTTGATGCATCACGGTAAGGTGATAGCTTATGCTTCTAAACAACTTAAGACTCATGATAAGATTTACCCGATGCATGATCTTGATTTAGCAGCGATGGTGTTTTCCTTGAAGTTATGGAGGCACTATTTGTATGGGGTGCATATGGATATGTTCACGAACCACAAGAGTCTCCAGTATGTGTTTACTCAGAAGGACCTGAATTTGTAATAAAGGAGATGGCTTGAGCTTCTGAAAGACTATGACATGAGTGTTCTTTATCATCCAGGGAAGGCTAATGTAGTGGCTAACACTCTTAGCAGGTTCTCCAAGGAGAGTGTGACTCATGTAAAACATGGATAGAAGGAGTTGGCTAGAGATATCCATAGGATTGCTTGCTTAAGGGTTCGCCTTACAGATTCAGTAGATGGTTGTGTTATTGTGAAGAATAGATCGAAATCTTCACTGGTGACAAAATTTAAGGGAAGAGAAGATGAGGATCCTATCTTAGTTGAGTTGAAGAAAGCGGTCCACAATTAGAAAGTGGAGGTTTTCTCCCAAAGCAGAGATGGTGTACTCTGATACCAAGGTCAACTATGTTTCCAGATGTGGATAACTTGAGAGAGCAGATGTTAAGAGAGCCTCACAACTCTTGATATTCTATCCATACAGGTGCCACCATGATGTACTATGATATATAGGAAGTGTATTGGTGTAATGGCATAAAGAAGGACATTGTAGAATTTGTGGCTAAGTGTCCAAATTGCCAACAAGTGAAGGTTAAGCATCAGAAAGCAGGAGGTATGCTATAGGACATTAGTATTCCTACTTGGAAGTGGAACACAAAAAATATGGACTTCATCACAGGTTTACCACGTATGCACCAATAACATGATTCTATATGGGTGATTGTCGCTAGATGACTAAGTCAGCATATCTCCTACCAGTTAAGAATACAGATTCAGTCGAGGACTATGCTAGACTTTACATTTGGGAGTTAATTAGGTTGCATGGAGTCCATTTGTTCATCATTTCAAATAGGAGTACTCGGTAGACTTCACAGTTTGGAAGTCATTTCACAAGAGCCTAAGTACTCAGATCAAGCTTAGCACAACTTTTCATCCACAGACAGACGATCAGGCTGAGCAGACCATTTATTAGAGGACATGTTGATAATTTATGTGGTCGATTACAAAGTCAATTGGGATGATAACTTGCCTCTCATTGAGTTTTCCTACAACAATAGATGCCACTCTAGCATTTAGATGGCTCCGTTTGAGGCACTTTATGGGCTGAGGTGTAGAGCACCTATTGGATATTTTGAGGTAGGCGTGGCTACATTGATAGGGCCAAATTTAGTTCATGAGGCTATGAAGTAAGTTCATCTTATTAGAGAAAGGCTGAAAATAGCCTAGAGTCATCAGAAATCATATAGGGATGTTAGGGGGAGAGAGCTTGAGTTCGCAGTTGATGATTAGGTGTTTCTGAAGGTGCACCCATGAAGGGGGTTATGAGGTTTGGGAAGAAGGGAAAGCATAGCCTACGGTAGGTTCTTCCTTATAGGATTCTGAGGTATGTCGGTAAGGTGGCCTATGAGTTGGAGTTTACCGAAGAGTTAGCATCAATACATCTAGTTTTCCAAGTGTCATTATTGAAGAAGTTCATTGGTGATACAACTCTAGTTGTTCCTGTGGAGAGTATTGGTGTGAAGGATAGTCTCACTTATGAGGAACAAAGACGTATCTTTTGTGAAGATTTTATGGAGAAATCAACTTGTTGAAGGAGCTATGTGGGAAGTAGATATGATAGCCAAATACCCACATCTTTTCCCTTCTAGTTCAGTTCTAGTTTGAGGTACTAGTTTCCTCCTCCATATTTTATTCAGTTTCATGTCTCTCAATTACTTTCACGTTTTAGCATGTGCGTATGTTTCATGAGTTCAGTTCAACTATGTATATCTATTTGGGCGTCAATCATTCCCTTAATATTTAGTCTATAATATTTAGTTCAGGGATTGCAACAGTTTCCTTACCTTTTCAACTTATTTAGTCTCCATTCGAGGATGAATATTCCCAAGGAGGAGACCCCAAAAGTCCCTAACACTAGACTTGAGGTTGCGAGTTTGATCATGTAGAGAAAATTAGAAATTCCCTCAGCACAAGCCTCAGTACGACCTATAGGAGGATTATACGAGTCGTACCAAGGACCCATATTATGACGTCTGAGGACTCAACCAAAATTTTGCAAGAAACCACGATAGGAACCTACAATTTGTACCTTGGTTTTATAAGTCGTACTAGAGAGTCATGGGAAGAGATACAGAAAAATGTTCTGAGATCGTCCTGGAAACCACGAGCCATGGTACTAGTAGGGAGGTATAGTTCATGGTGAGTGCCTGTGGTAGAAGACTTAGAGAATGACCAAAATAGGACCAAAAACCACAAGACTCAGTAAGAGTCATGGTAAGGACCTACGGGTCATTGATCTTGGGCAAATTTATATGCCCAAGTGATACTCAAATGTGTCATTTTTGCCTTGTTTATCTATTGATGTTTATACATTCTCATGTGATTGATAATAAAATATGAATTTATACTAACCCACATGATTAGCGTTGTTTTGCAGGTGAAATATAATTTTGGGAAGCTAAAATGCGTGTTGGGAGAGATCGGGGTTGGACTCGGATGCGAGCAAGGGAAAAAGCACTTGAAGGCACAAATTAAAGGGGCTCCACGATGGAGCCGTGGCACGTTGGCCTAGGCCCGCGTTGCACGCCGTGCCACGTTGGGACTTAATACCTGGACAACCAAATTCCAGTAAGGGTCCGTGTCAGTGGTGTGTCACGGAGGCAGTGCTCAGCGATGCACTCTGTGACACGTTGCTTGTTATTCCGGGAAAAATTCCCACCAGTATAAATAGAACACTTAGGTTCATTTTTAATAATTCTGACTTGGTGGAGCAAGAACGTGGGTTACAGGAAGTTAAGGGGACGAAAATCTCAGGGTTTTTCTCTATCTCCTTCTACTTTAATTCAATTGCTTGTATGTTTAACACTCATTTAACGATGTTTAATCGACAAATGAGTGGCTAAATCCTCTTCTTGCTGAGGTTAAGAACAATTGTATTGAAATGTGATTATTGATCAATTTGGGTTTTCATCTTTTCTTCCATGGTTGTTCTATTGATTCTTGTTCTTACTGCATTATTGTGTGGCCAACGTTAATGTACATCTAAAAAGTCCGGTTTCACTCGAGATAGCAAGAAATTGGAAAGTTGTGAATTAATAGGATATGATCTTTTCTTGGTTTGGAAAAATTCAGAATTGATTTACCTTCAAGATAGAAACATACCTGAAAGTCATATTAGTCAATTAAGGAATAGGTTTTGTATGGCTAGAACATGAATTTCATTTTATCACAGAAATATAGGTGGACGGTTCATGATTCTTAAGTTGGGTTAAATATGAGAGTTTTAATCCATTGGCAATAATTCTTGACTAGCAATCGGAGGAAAGATTAACCAAAGTGTATCGTTAATTTGTTTCTATACATGTTCGTTTTAACCTCAGCATGCTCAAATTCATAGTTCAGACTCAAATTATATAATTGTTTTACAATTAGCATAAAATTAGAAACCAAAGTACCAACTTTTTCTTCACACTGTTGTCTGCATTTTTAGAGTTAAAGTATAGTGACACTTGAGTAGATTGTTACTCTAGCCCAGTCCCCATGGGATCGATACTTGGCTTACTTAAGCCACTTTACTACTTGTTCAACCACGTGCACTTGCATGTAGCTATATACCCAAAAGCACCCGAACAAGTTTTTGGCGCCGTTTCCGGGGACTGGCAATTGGTGAATTTTTCTTAAGTGTTAATTTACTATATTTTTTTTTTCTTAGTGTTGACAACTTGGTCTTAGCCTGTATTTTGCAGATACTAATTTCTGTTGAACACTAGCAAGAAACAAGGAGATGGTGGACTCATATTTAGAGCCTGAAAGACAATTTCATCGTCAAAGGAGAGAAGCTCTAGAGAAAAAGTTGTAGTTGCTCAGACAAACAATCATGGAGCAACAACAGAATCCACCAGTTGTAAGGGCAATGTTAGTGACCGAGGAAATGGCATCTAGGCCGGTTCGTGAGGTGGCAATCCCACATTCTAACAATGTCACATATAGCATCCACAAACCTGAGCCAGGAGGGAGATTCGAGCTCAAACAAAACATGGTGCAATTGCTGCACACCAGCGGGCAGTTCATAGGTCTCCCTCATGAGGATCCACAGCAGCATCTCCAAAATTTTTTGGAGATAAGTGACACTTACATCCCCGCTGGAGTGTCATCAGATTATGTCAGGCTAACATTGTTCCCATTTTCACTGTTGGGAGAAGTCAAGAGGTGGTTGAAAGTTGAGCCAACCAATTCTATTACTACGTGGGATGATCTTGCAAGGAAATTCTTGATATGATTTTTTCCACCCGGTAAAACAGCAAGACTTAGAAGTCAAATTCTATGTTTTAAACAGAGAGAGGGAGAAAATCTGTATCAGGCTTGGGAGAGATTCAAGTCTATGTTGCAGGATTGTCCTCATCATCATCAATCCAATGATGTACTGGTGCACACTTTTATAGAGGGTTTGGAACCCCACACAAAGATCTTGCTAGACTCAGCAGCTGGGGGAAAAGCATTGGAGAAAACTTATGAGGAGCTGTATACCTTGTTAAATCATATTTCGTAGGGAAATCCATAGTGGAATGCTGATTCGTCAAGAGGAGGAACAAGAAAAGCAGCAGGAGTCCTAGAAGTGGATGGCTTTACAGCTATTGCTGCACAGATAGATGCTTTACAGAATCAACTCAACACCCACTTCAGTAACATGACAATGAACCAGACTCAAGCCCCAGTGAATGTAGTGCAGCAGATTTGGTGTGAAGTGTGCGGGAGTAGTGAGCACTCAGCTGAGTGTTGTGGAGCAAATCCTGATTCGGTGAACTTTGTGGAAAATGTACAGAGGAACAACCACCAACAGTATGGCAACAACTACAATTCCAACTGGAGCAATCACCCGAATTTCTCTTGGGGTAGCAACAACCATCAAGGGCAAAGTTCGAGTCAGGGGGCATAGAGGAATCAAGGAGGGCAGCAGAACTATCAGGCACAATATAGAAACAACAATGCATCTCCTCAGCCACCATCACCCAGCATTGAGGAGATGTTCAAGACAATGATAGCTAACCACGCTTAGTTGTAGGCTGACTATGTGAAATTGGCAGCCGAGGTGAAGAACAACCAGTTAGCTACTAAGTCACTTGAATATCAATTTGGGTAATTTGCTGGAGCCCAAAACACCAGGCCTAGAGGAGGACTCCCGAGCGACACAGATCCCAACCCCAAACAAGTGAATGTAGTGACCACAAGGAGTGGTTTGCAGCTTAAAAAGGTGGAACCAGAAAGACCACCTCAACAATCGGGAGCAACATAAGTTGAGAGGGAGAAATTTGATGAGAGTGGGAAGAAAAGGATGTTGAATCAGAAAGACCACCACCCCCGTTCCCTCAGAGATTAAAGAAACACAAGGAGGAGGCGTGTTTCAAGAAATTCATGGAGGTGCTGAAACAGGTACATATTAACTTACCTCTTGTTGATGTTTTGCAGGGAGTGCCAAAGTATGCAAAGTACAGTAAGGACATCATGGCGAACAAAAGTCGGTTGACTGATTATGCTACAGTGGCTCTCACGGAGGAGTGCACTTCCCAGATACAAAACCGGTTGCCCACAAAGCTCAAGGATCCTGGGAGCTTTACTATACAAATTACCATTGGGCAGAGTATCCGAGCTCGTGGATTATGTGATTTGGGAGCAAGCATTAATTTGATGCCATCAACGGTATTCAAGAAGTTGGGTCTAGGGAGTCCTAAACCAAAAATAGTGATCTTGCAACTAGCGGATCGGTCCTTAGCCAGACCTGATGGCATTGTGGAGGATGTTCTGGTGCAAGTGGGCTCCCTTATCTTCCCGGTAGATTTCGTCGTGCTGGATTTTGAGCCAGACGCGGAAGTCCCATTTATTTTGGGACGTCCTTTCTTGGCGACCGGGAAAGCACTCATTGATGTAGCTGCAGGGCAGCTAACCATGCGAGCACACAACAAGGTGGAAGTTTTTGATGTATACAAGGCCACCAAGCTCCCGAATGTGTATGAGGAACTCTCGGTGATCAGCGTGATTGATCGAGCTGATGATGCGCAGATAGTTCAATTACGAGGGTTATTGGGAAAACCACCGGAAAGATGTAAGCACTACTGGGGTGAGGACGGCGGTCGAGAGAAAATGTTCATCACCCTAGAAGATGACTGAGCAGAATGACGTCGAGTCACGACGGTAAACCATGCGCTGCACGGGAGGCCACCCGTGAAATTTTTCTTTGTTAAATGTGAATAGATTTCATAGAAAAAAGAAAAAAATATTTTTTATTAACAACAAAATTTTTAGTTTTTATTTTTATTTTTATTTTGAGTGAAACATATAATTCTAACCATTTTCTTGTAGTAAGATGAATTGAAGGTTAAACGGAGGATAAATATGCAAAGGATCGCAAAGGAAAATCTGAGGTATGAAAAATAATAAAAAGTGGCAAAAACAGTGAGCCAGGGCGATGGCTCCGTGTCACGGAGGAGGGCCTCCACGTTACCCTCCGTGTCACGGAGGAGGGCCTCCGTGTTACCCTCCGTGACTCGTTGAAGGTAATTCTGGAATTTTTATAAATTCCAGAACACCTGCGCGATGGCTCCGTGTCACGGAGGGCATGCTCCGCGTTACCCTCTGTGACACGTTGAGGTGTATAGCTCGACGGGTCACACCGGGTCGCCGGGTGACCCACGCGAAATTTCCACTTTTTAACCCCGATTTCCCCTCATTTTTCCTCATTTTTCATATCCCCCGTGACCAACATCCCAAAAACCCCTTCCCCCTCAACGTGACACGGACCTAGGCACATAATTTCATCAAGTTTCCGTCATTTCATCGAATTCAAGGTATGTTCTTCAACTCTATCTTAATTCTTGTCGAATTTTTTGTGATGTTGAACATGTGATATGAGCAAAACTTTCCCTAAGTAGAAATTAAGCTTAAATTCAATTGAATTATTGTTGATTGACGTTCGGAGTATCATTGTGATTACTTGAACTCGATAATTACATAGCTTAATCGAATTTTTGATAAAATCATAGCTAGGGCTTGACTTTGAGTTTGAAATGGAAAAATTGAGTTGAACTATTGAAATTCTTGCTGGGTTGGGTATGTTGGGTGAGATGAGTCGGTTGTGCTAACTTTTAATATGCTTAAAGACCGACGGATTTTCGGGTTAAGGAAATTGTGGAAATTTCAAGAAATGGGTGAATTGTATGGGATCATGTAGTTAAATTTTTATTTTGTTTCTTCTTGCTAAGTGCTATGGGATAAAATGTTATCGATGGTAATGATTGTAGTTAGCTGTACGAAGTCTGAGTAGTACATAGAATATATACCGTCGAATTCTCTGAATGCACTAAGCATATTTGTTATGTTTTGTTGTTTGTTTGTGGAAATAAGTACGATCTTGCCGTAATGTTGTGATTTTGGCTAAAGACTAAATGTGGGGTAGCCTAGCTTAACCCAACCTTAATCGAAGCTAATTTCAATTGGAATGACATTGGGACTGTCTGTTTGGTTTGACAGGAACAATGGCAAGCAGGCAAGACAAGTGAAAAGGCGCATCAACATCCGGCGCCGGAAGAAAAAGAATTAGACTGGGCACAGTAGTCCCAGCAGCACCAGTGGTTTCACACCGCCAACGCCGTCAATACGGAACCAGATGGGTGATAGAGGAGGGGAAGAAATGGTACGCGAAGCACAAGGAAAGTAAATACTTCCCCGAGGAACACATAGCAAGGGAACCATTGGCACAGGAGTTCCCTAGGATTGTCCAAAGGATCGAGGCAGCCGGGCTGAATTTCATCTTTGAAGAGCCCAAGGAATGCAACTTGCACTTGATTCGGGAATTCTACGCCAACTGTAACCCGACTCTCAGAAGTCACACCATCAAAATAAGGGGGCAAATAGTCACTTTTGAGCCCCACCACCTTAATGCTATCCTAGGGGCGTGGGACACAGACGCCCATGTGCTTCGACAGCTGAATATCACTCCACCATATGAAGACATCAACGCACTTTTTGTGGAACCCGATCGACAGCTCGGTGGAGCAAGCATAAGGAGAGGGGCTACCATCAGACCTTGCCCTACTCACAGATGAACAGGGAAGCCAGGATATGGCTTAAGATTGTGTGTTCCTTCCTAATCCCGGGGGTGCATATGACGGATGTAACCCGGGATCGTGTATTCTTGGTATACGCCCTAATGAAAGTGCTGGAGATCAATGTGGGGGGGGGGGCTGATTTTCTCCGCCATGAAGAGAGCCCGGTTGCATCAAGGGCACAGGTACGGGTTTGGTGGATTAATCACCACATTCCTGAGGGGCCTGGATATTGAGGAAGAGGCCCTTGACTACATCCCGCAGATGGAGCGGCGGGCCTTAGATGTCACCAAAACTAAGGCACCCGACACCACCCACAGGCCAGTTCTTACACTAGCCGAGCGACATGCTCGGGATGATCAGTACATGGATTGCATGTACGGGATGCAGATGCTCGAGCTGCGAATAGGCGGGAGGCCAGCAACAGAAGAGGAGCTGTGGCAGCTCGAGCTAGATTACCCTTTTGGCGAAAATGCCAGGGCTCTATGCCGAGTGGGGCCAGCTTTTGTGGAGCCCACGTATGATGATGTACCCACAGATAAGGAGACATGTCGTGAGGACTCCGATGTGGAGTCCGATGATGACGATGGGGGTGATTCAGACATGGGAGACGAGGCAGCAGCACATGATGAATAAGTGGAGTATTTTGATTCATCAGGGAGTTTCACCACCTACTCTTGTGTTATGCTAATTTTTGTGAACACTAGGGATAGTGTTCGATTTAAGTGTGGGGTGGGAGTAGTTAGGTGTTGGTTGCTGTTGTTTTTTATGTATGTTTCTGTTCTGTTGTTGTGCCTGTGGAAAAATTGTGACCCTGTGATTATGATGTTTATGTTGTGTATTGTAATTAATGTGAAGTTGTTGTGTGCTGCTGAATGTGCTAGCTGGTTTTGTACATATTTTTGTTTTATCGAATTGATCGATATTTTTTTTAAAATTTTATTTTTCAATTTTTGGGTTTTCTCAGTGTTTGTTTTCGGTTCTTTTACCGAGAATGGTCCCATTGAACCGAAGTCTTAGTTAGTGACCGTTCCCAATGATGGATGGATGACAACCATCTTAAGGGAAATGTAGTCGTTAGGAGTAGATTTTTTTCATTTACTTTGCAATTTTTTTTCTTTTTTTGTGGGTTGCATCCCAAAACCTGTAGTTACTTTATGGTTTGGAAATTCTGATTGCGTGTTGTACATGAGTTGTGAAATGCAAAGGTGATTCGTATGAAAGCATGCAACTTTGTAAATATGTTGAGATACCTAGGCCACAGAGTCGATTCAGTGTGATTGAGGCTTAATGTTTGAATTCTTGTAATTAGCTGATTGAAGAGTCTGTGAATACGTCTTGAATTGAGCTTTTGCAATAAGTGTATGGTGAGGTTTTGTTTATTCCATTCTATTGTGAAATGTCTAGAACTTGCCTGGTGTGTGTACGAAACGAAATGAAGGACGTGTATTGTAGGAAAGGATGTAGGCATTTCTTTGTTTTTACCGAAAGTTTCTCTTTTTCATTATCGTACCCCCTTGAATGTACACCCTAGTTAGCCCGTTGAGCCTTTAGCCTATTATTTTTCTTTTGTCAAAAATGTGTAAATCGAGCTTAACCCTTTCTTTTGATTATCCGTGAATTTGATCCAAAACTCTTAAGCGCTTAAGAAGAGAAAATATTTTTTCCAAAGTGTCAAAGAGTGAGAATGGTGAAAAGAAAAGAAAAGCAGAGTGATGAAAGGAAAGAAAAGGTTGAAGGTGCACTCATTATAAATTAAATATAATGAAGATGTATACATAATATTTGTTATTGAGCCAAGTGTTCTCAAAGATATGGGTCAAAATAAAGACAGACTTCAAGAATGGGAGGATGAAGGGAGAAACAATGCCCATGAGTTTGATGGGATGTATTGAAAAAGCGCTTAAGGATGCTAGTGGCTATTATTGGCTAGCCCAATATTTACTAGTTCCGTAGCTTACATTAAAACCTGTTAAGTCCTACGTGATCTTACATTACGCTTCCTTATATTAGTGGAGTAATACACTAAGGGCAAGCCTATGGTTCATGACATGATGCATGTGAATTCTTTTGGGAGAGAGAGTGAAATTGTGTTTATATGCCCCTGCATGTAATCTTTTGGGTTCCTGTGATTACAAAAAGGGGAAAATTCTCTTGTGTTGTGAGGGCACATGCTTGATGAGAGATTAAATTTCGTGTCGGATATCTTGATCAGCTGATTTGCATGAGTTTGCCAATATCAAGAGTCGATTCTTGAGTCTAGGAGGTCTTAATGTGTTGAAGGTCATTGTATTGATAGGACCATGCGTGTTTTCTTGATGATTTGCTGTATTAAATAATTGGTATGACCGTAGCCTGAATTGTCGAACCAAAGTAGCCAGGATGGGGTGTAAAGAACATGAGGTGTAAGATTGTTGTTCGGGGACGAACAAGGATTTAAGTGTGGGGTAAGTGATCTTGGGCAAATTTATATGCCCAAGTGATACTCAAATGTGTCATTTTAGCTTTGTTTATCTGTTGATGTTTATACATTCTCATGTGATTGATAATAAAATGTGAATTTATACTAACCAACATGATTAGCATTGTTTTGCAGGTGAAATACAATTTTGGGAAGCTAAAATGTGTGTTGGGAGAGATCGGGGTTGGACTCGGATGCGAGCAAGGGAAAAAGCACTTGAAGGCACAAATTAAAGGGGCTCCGCGATGGAGCCGTGGCACGTTGGCCTAGCCCCGTGTTGCACGCCGTGCCATGTTGGGACTTAATACCTGGACAACCAAATTCCAGTAAGGGTCCGCGTCAGTGGCGTGTCACGGAAGCAGTGCTCCGCGATGCACTTCGTGACACGTTGCTTGTTATTATGGGAAAAATTCCCATCAGTATAAATAGAAGACTTAGTTTCATTTTTAATAATTCTGACTTGGTGGAGCAAGAATGTGGGTTACAGGCAGTTGAGGGGACGAAAATCTCAGGGTTTTTCTCTATCTCCTTCTTCTTTAATTCAATTGCTTGTATGTTTAACACTCATTTAACGATGTTTAATCCACAAATAAGTGGCTAAATCCTCTTCCTGCTGAGGTTCAGAACAATTGTATTGAAATGTGATTACTGATCACTTTGGGTTTTCATCTTTTCTTCCATGGTTGTTCTATTGATTCTTGTTCTTATTGCATTAATGTGTGGCCAACGTTAATGTACATCTAAAAAGTCCGGTTTCACTCGAGAGAGCAAGAAATTGGAAAGTTGTGAATTAATAGGATATGATCTTTTCTTGGTTTGGGAAAATTGAGAATTGATTTACCTTCAGGATAGAAATATACCTGAAAGTCGTATTAGTCAATTAAGGAATCGGTTTTGTATGGCTAGAACATGAATTTCGTTTTATCACAGAAATGTAGGTGGACGGTTCATGATTCTTAAGTTGGGTTAAATACGAGAGTTTTAATCCATTGGCAATAATTCTTGACTAGCAACCGGAGGAAAGATTAACCAAAGTGTATCATTAATTTGTTTCTATATATGTTCGTTTTAACATCAGTATGCTCAAATTCATAGTTCAGACTCAAATTATATAATTGTTTTATAATTAGCATAAAATTAGAAACCAAAGTACCAACTTTTTCTTCACACTGTTGTCTCATTTTTAGAGTTAAAGTATAGTGACACTTGAGTAGATTGTTACTCTAGTCCAGTCCCTGTGGGATCGATACTTGGCTTACTTAAGCCACTTTACTACTTGTTCGACCACGTGCACTTGCGTGTAGCTATATACCCAAAAGCACCCGAACAGTCATGTGTTGGGTCGTGGTCACTAATAGGATGATTTTTAATGTGAGTTTCTAAGGGTGTTATCGTAACTTTCTATACTTTTAACTCCTAAATCAGATCATTTTGGGTTTCCTAAGAGGGGTATTTATGGTTTAAACTAATCCTAAGCTCTTATTCCTTTCCCAAACACCGTAGATTGAAGATCAATCTCTTAAGGCTCTCAAGCAATTAGGGTTCTTCTTCTTCTCAATTCTCTTGCGTCTCAAGTCTAGGCAAGAATTCAGATGTCGGCCAACAATGTCGGCCAACAAGAAAAGAAGCAGATAAAGAAGGAAAACGACAAGCTGAAAAGAAAATAGAAAAAGAGTGTCGGCCAACAACCAAAAGTGTCGGCCAAAATATATAAAAACAGATATGTAAAGTTTCTTTTTGTATAAAAGTCATAGAAGACGGCTATTAAAGTCGTAAAGTGTACAGTAGTAAATAGTAAAGGTCAGTTACTATTTATAAATAGTAAAAGCCGAATATTGTGCAAACAGTAAAAGGCAAACACTATTCATAAATAGTAAGAGTCATATATGTGAATAGTAGAGGTCGGTTACTATTCATGAATAGTAAAGGTCATGAATAGTAAAGGTCATTGTAAATTTGTTTATAAATACAACTTCAGTCGGAAGCCAAAGGCATCCGCATTCCTCAATTCTCTCTCAACTCTTACTTCCGCACCCCTACCCCCAAATTGGTATCAGAGCTAGATAAACAAAAAATAAAAACAATCTATCTTAAAAATATCCATCTATGGAAAAATCTAGCAGTGATGCAAAACTACAAACTGAGGTATGTTTATTCATAATTATGAATAACTAAACTGTTGTATTCCTGATAATCTGCTAAGTATTATTTGTTAATATCTTCTTGTTATATCGTTTTTATGAATGCCTGATTAAGTTTGCTATGTACGTGTTTAGTAAGTTATGAGTAAGTATGCCCAGACTAAGACATCCTAATGTGGAAACCGGTTAGGCCAGGAGAGCCGTTTTAGGGGAGTACACGAAGTTGAAGTCATTGTTAGGGTAACTGATTATAACTGAAAACGCATAGTAATGACCCAAAAGGATAATTCAGAATAACGATATAAGAATTAGATAATTTCGAATAATGCCTAAGGAGATTAAAAGGAATATTATGTTTAGAAAAATTCATAAAATGAATTCAGACCTATCAGGAACGAATCATAGATATGAGTTACTTGTCTTATGTATAATGAAATTATTGTCTAAAATATTAGAAGAGATAATAGAATTAGAAGAAACTATAAAGTTAATTAACCAAGATTGGACGGAAATGACTATAGAAGAAATTAGAAAATTAGATAAGGATTTAGAATAAAAAATGGTAAATTACGAATATATGGAATACTGGTTAGATACTATGGAAAGTATAAGATTAACAAAGCTTTTATTACAAGATAATATAAGGGAATATATGAAAGATAGTAATCTAGAACGTAATCTGGAATATTTAGAGTACGCATATGGATGTATAGAAGAGTTACAAAGATTAGAACCATTAAAAATAGAATACTATAATAAAATGTTTAACCAATGAACCAAACACAGAATAAATCAAAGAAAGGTCATATCCGTAAAAAAGCTAAAAAAATTAAAAAATCAGTTAAAAATATTATATCCTGAATATAAACAGCTAAGCTTAAATAAAACAAATAATATTAGACTCGAACACCTAATAGATCTAATCTCAGAAACAGAATATAAATATTTAAAATGTCTGAAGAAGAAAAAATTAACATAAATAACAACGAAAAATACAAACAACAATTATTAAAAGAAATAAAAGAAATAACAAATGAAATAAAATTTAGGAAAGAAAGATTAAATTACTGTATAATCGCAGAAATAGAATCTAAAAGAGAAAAAGAAAACTATTATATAATTACAAAAGCATGTCAAACACCTATAAAGACACAGGAAAAATTAATATCCTATCTAAAATTACAATTACAACTATTAAAATATAAATTACAACACGATTTACAATGAACAAGGAAGAATATGTTATAGAAGAAGAAAAATATATAAGCCAAAAAGGATTAGAAATAAAAATTGTACACTCAAATTTAGGAAGAAGATTTAAAAAGATAGGAGACCAATTATATTTAATGTTAGAAAAAGAATCAGCAAAACTAGAAGATAGCTTAACAGCTATGGTAAGGATTAATAAAGAAAATGAAGAAATAGATAGGAAAAAGGAAATAGAAAAAATTAAAAAACAAGCACAAATAGAAGTTCAGCAAATTAAAGAAGAAAAAGACACTAGAATTCAAGAGCTAGAAAAAGAACTAGAAAAACTTAAACAAATATATGAAGAAAAATTAAAAGCAAAAGAAAAATAACGTGAAGAATTAAGACTTACAGAAGAAATAGAAAAATTTAAAATATTACTAGAAGAATCAGGTACAGTTGAAAATCTGCCTAAAATAGGAATAGACGACATAAGTGAGCAAAATGATGAAGAAAACCTAGATCAATATTCAGAAACATCAGAAACTTATACTAACCTAATAGAAAAGGAAAATAACATAGAAATTAATGTAGAAGACATAGACGAAAAACCTAGTACATCAGGAACTAGAAGTCCAAGAAGACCAAATACTAGTCCAACCTATTATACTTACGAAAGGGAAAATAGAAGCAAAACATTATGGAATAAAAGATTAAATAAAAACTGGACACCTAGACAAAATATAGAACAATATAATTTCTTAGATTTAGATTGTGTTGCAGATACAAATAAAACAATTCAGCTATGGATAGGATATATTTCAAAACAGTTAATAGATAACAAAATACTAATAACAGATGCCCCTGGATACATAGAACGAACATTAATAGGAACAACAAAAATATGGATACAAAATTTATCACCAGAAAGTTTAGAAACATTAAGAAATAATAAGAAAATTAATAATGAACCAGCAACAACATCTATAGATATACTAACCAAATATGAAATGGCAATAAGGAATGAATTTAGTAGTATGACTACCGAAATAGAAGAACGACAAAAAGATAAAGAACTAAACAGAAATCTAATGAATAAATTAAGCATATGTAAAATGAGTTATATGGATGAATATACATGTGCATTTAAAGAATATTATTATAAAGGATTATATACAAATGAAGAAAGCAGAGAAATAAGGAAATTATATTATACAAAATTACCAGAACCATTTAGTTCAAAAATAACTAAAGACTGGCAAGAATCAGGATTAATAGATACACTAGGATCTAGAATAAAATTTCTACAAAAATGGTTTACAGAACTATGTGAAAAACATAAAGAAGACATGAGAATGGAAAAAATATTAGTAAAAAACTTAGCATGTTGTACAACTAGAACAGCACCACAATTTGGTTGTACAAATAAATACAAATACAAGAAAAGAATTAAAAAATACAGACCATTTAGGACAAAATACAAGTATAAAAGACCAAGAAAAAGGTATTATATAAAAAATTATAAACAAAAAAGGCCTCATAGACCTAAGAAAAATATATCAGAATGTAAATGCTACAACTGTGGCAAATTAGGACATTTAGCTAGAGACTGTAGAGTACCTAAAAACGTAAATAAAAAACAAATTTCAGAAGTAGAAATAATAATTGAAGACGAAGAATATAAACAAATAGATTATATAGATTATGATCTAAATGATGAAGATAGTATATATGAATTAACAGAATACGAAAAAACAGATAATGAAAATGAGATAGATAATGAAAATAAGATAAATGAATACGAAACAGATAATGACTGAAACAGATGTAAGGATTATAAGTAAAGAAGAATATCAAGATAAAGAAAGCTCAGAACAAAAAATAATATTTGACAGCAATATGTTCGAACAAATAAAAGGAAAAGAATTAGATTTAAGCGTAGACAAAATATTAGAAATACCTAAACTAAGAAATTTCTTTAAAATAAGACAAGAAGAATACTATGTAGTAAGCCAAAAAGAACATATAATAGACTGCAAATACACCCAAGGAAAAGCTAAAATACCTATAATAAATAAAAAGATAATAAATAAGGAAATCCAAGAAATAAAAGCTAGAAATCCAATAAAATACGTACACCTAGGAGCAACAGAGATACTCATAAAAGCCTGTTTTAGAGAAGGAATAGATACACCTATTGAACTGTATTTAGCAGATGACAGAATTATTCACCCAATAGAAAAAAGTATAATAAGTGCAGTTAGAGGAAATTTAATATACCAAAAATTTAAATTTATCATAAGTGCTAACTACTCAGTAGCATTAGATGACAAGAATATAGATAAATCTCTAGTACTATACTGGAAAATGTCAGGAATAGAACTGGCACCAGGTAGTAAAATATTTACAGCTAGATGTAAAAACTTATACGTATTAACTACAAAACATAAGATAACAGCCAAAAATAAAATTCAAAGAATTAAAATAGAAAATCCTTTTGACAAAATAGTTAATGTTATTGATAATAATGACTATAGTTACAAAGATATGGATATAGAGGAAGATTTAGAAATAGTAAAAGAAAGACTAAGTACATCAAAAAGAATAAATTATGATACACCATCATCATCTAGAAATAGCACCTCAAGAAGAATAGAATATGATATACAACCAAGATTATTAGAACCAAGTATAAATGAAATACAGCCTTACCAATACTATATAACAGGAATATTAAATCAGCGAAAATACCTAATAAAAATAGATACAGGACAAAATGAAAGTTACGTCACAAGAGAACTAATAAAAGAAGAAGAAATTACAAAAAATGAAAGTATAAATACAGAATTACCAGGAATATTGACAAGTATGGAACAAAGTACAGAACAAGAATTAATTATTGGTGGAGTACCAATAAAAATAAAATTTAAAATATATCAAGGAAAAGACAATATAACTTTAGGAATAAAATGGCTGGAAACAGTAAAACCTTATAATATAGACGAAAAACAACTAATAATACATTATGAAAATAAAAAGATAACCATTAAAAGGACTTTAATATGAAAGAATGACAAAAATCTATATACTAATGAAAATAATAGTGGAAGGATATTACAACAGATATTATACACCTATGATAGATACAGGAGCAGGAGCAAATATGTGTAAACATAACTGCTTACCAGAAGATAAATGGGAAAAATTAAAATCACCACTTATAGTTACTGGATTTAACAATGAAGGAAGTATGATAACACACAAAGCCAAAAATACAAAAATACAAATATGGGATAAAATACTAACAATTGAAGAAATGTACAGTTACGAATTTACTAATAGAGATATACTATTAGGAATGCCATTTTTAGAAAAACTATACCCACATACTATAACAAAAACACATTGGTGGTTTACCACCCCATGTAATAAAAAAGTAGGAGCAAAAAGAGTAAATAACAAAATAAGAAAAAACACACCATGGATTAAAGGAAGTGAAAAAATTACTCAAAAATTAGAAAATATAACAACTAGCGATCAAAAAATTGAAATGATAATATTTACAATTAATAAAGAACAAATATTACAAGATAAATTAAAATTATTATATAATGAAAATCCATTACAAGGATGGGAAAAACATAAAACAAAAATAAAAATTGAATTAGTAGATGAAAATAGCATAATAACACAAAAACCCCTAAGATACAATTTTGAAGACCAAAAAGAATTCCAAATGCATATAAAAGAATTATTAGAAAATAATTACATACGAGAAAGTAATAGTAAACATAATAGCCCGGCATTTATAGTAAATAAACATAATGAACAAAAAAGAAAGAAAAGCAGAATGGTAATAGATTATAGAAATTTAAATGCAAAAACTAAAACATATAATTACCCAATACCAAATAAGATTTTAAAGATAAGACAGATACAAGGATATAATTATTTCAGTAAATTTGACTGTAAATCAGGATTCTACCACTTAAAACTAGAAGAAGAATCTAAACAATTAACAGCATTTACCGTACCCCAAGGATTTTATGAATGGAACGTATTACCCTTTGGATATAAAAATGCACCAGGTAGATATCAACATTTTATGGATAATTACTTCAATCAATTAGAAAATTGTATTGTATACATAGACGATATATTGCTATATTCAAGAACTAAAGAAGAACATATAAGACTTTTAGAAAAATTCATACATATAGTAGAAATATCGGGAATAAGTCTAAGTAAAGAAAAAGCCGAAATACTGAAAAACCAAATAGAATTCTTAGGAATACAAATAGACAGAAATGGTGTAAAAATGCAAACACATATAGTACAAAAAATAATAAATTCTGAAGAATTACTAGATACTAAGAAAAAATTACAATCCTTTTTAGGATTAGTTAATCAAGTAAGAGAATATGTACCAAAACTAGCAGAAAATCTAAAACCATTACAACGAAAATTAAAAAAGGATATAGAATATCACTTTGATGAAAAAGACAAAAAATACATAAAAAAGATAAAATAAATGTGTAAAGAACTACCAAAATTATATTTTCCGAATGAAAATAAAAAATTCACCTATATAGTAGAATCAGATTCTAGCAATCATAGCTATGGAGGAGTATTAAAATATAAATATGAAAATGAAAAAATAGAACACCACTGTAGATACCATTCAGGATCATACACGGAACCACAAATAAAATGGGAAATAAATAGAAAAGAACTATTTGCATTATATAAATGTTTGCTTGCATTCGAACCATATATTGTTTATAACAAATTTATTGTTAGAACAGATAATACACAAGTAAAATGGTGGATAACTAAAAAAGTACAAGATTCTGTAACAACAAAGGAAATAAGGAGATTGGTATTAAATATATTAAAATTTTCATTTACAATTGAGGTTATCAAAACTGAGAAAAATATGATTGCAGACTACATCTCAAGATATGGAAAAAGATGAAAATAAGATGGACCAAATACTCGGAATGCTAAGTACACTTTGCAAGAAAGTGGAAAAGCTAGAAGATGATATGGAGAAGCTAAAAAGCAAAGATAGCAGTCAGCAGCGTGACTTAAAAAACGCGGAACTATGCCAATCGGAAGGCACCAAACTTCCAGAGCTAAAAGGAGACGTTGGGAAACTCCTTAAAACCCAAGCTAACAATCCATCTACTTCTTTTGCAGGTACTTCAGGACCTAAGGAAAGAAGAGATATTATAAGGAAACAGCTATTCGATAAACAATTCACAATGAAAAATATACCATCTGTTCCACAAACCAGCACATACAAGGAAAGTCTGAACCAAGCTAAACAAACCTATAACCATATAGCCAATACCTACATACAAAACATCCACAAAATACAAACCTTCCTAAACAGAAACCCACGATCTATAAATACCCAGAACCCAGAAGAAGATTATGTCACCCAATATCTACAAGGATACAACAAGCTAATAGCACAACCAAATACCAACGCTAACCTAGTAAAAACATGTTACAACTATGGACTACTCGGAACAGTATATACCAAAACAGGAGACGAGATAGCAACTATACCAGAGCTACACAAGGCATTTATGACATATAAAAGAATAACGAAAGGAACATTTTTCTACATTAAAATATATGCAGCACCTGCTGAGATATTATTTGACGAAATAAAACCAATTATCCAAGTGGTGAAAATAGGACTAACGAGAGAAATGATTATACCGGAAAAGATAGACCAACAGGAAGAGATAAAAAGTACAGACATACCGGAATTCTACGCCAACAAAAGAATTATTGGTCTAGCTACGATACTAAGCGAACTAGCCAATAATTTCTTAAACGGAAATTCTATCTGGAGCTACTATTCAAGAGATCAAACAATGATATATGCAAACTCCAGAGAACATAAAGAAGCAGATATGGAAGAATTACGCCAGTGGATACTCAGTCTGCTTAAACCAGAAGAAATACCTACAACAAGAGCTATACGAAGAAACTATATTTCTCCAGCTCTACTAACAAGATACTGCAAAACGGTAGGACAAAAATACCCAGATCACCATTGTTCCAAGTGTCATGGTGAAAATGACGACAAAATACCCGATGTACAGCTGGAATGAGATAAGGACGAAAAAAGAAAAAGATGTCGGCCAACAATGTCGGCCAACAAGAAAAGAAGCAGATAAAGAAGGAAAACGACAAGCTGAAAAGAAAATAGAAAAAGAGTGTCGGCCAACAACCAAAAGTGTCGGCCAAAATATATAAAAACAGATATGTAAAGTTTCTTTTTGTATAAAAGTCATAGAAGACGGCTATTAAAGTCGTAAAGTGTACAGTAGTAAATAGTAAAGGTCAGTTACTATTTATAAATAGTAAAAGCCGAATATTGTGCAAACAGTAAAAGGCAAACACTATTCATAAATAGTAAGAGTCAGATATGTGAATAGTAGAGGTCGGTTACTATTCATGAATAGTAAAGGTCATGAATAGTAAAGGTCATTGTAAATTTGTTTATAAATACAACTTCAGTCGGAAGCCAAAGGCATCCGCATTCCTCAATTCTCTCTCAACTCTTACTTCCGCACCCCTACCCCCAAATTGGTAGAATGTAGGATAATGAATTGGGATTTCTTCCACCCTCATGCCCAATACAAGATTATTTACATGATTTCAATTCCTTCAATTCTTTAACTATGACTTTCATAAATGCTAGGGTTAGACACTTTTTAATGAAAAACTTCATGATCTCTTATGAAATTAATTCTCTCATGATTCTTCTTATGTTTTATGATTATAATTACATGCCTTCTATGAAAAACACTCATGAATCTCCATTTTCAAGTTATGATGACTTACTCAATCATGCATGAATTTCATGAATCTCAAGCTTATGTGTCATGGCTGTATTTTTAGCATTGCTTTCATGGCTAGTTCACATATGTTAAGCAATTTATGAATTTCATGATTTCCAACTAGCCCATGAAAAACCAAGTATATTTCATGATTATGATATGAGCATTATATATGTTTTGGGAGCAGTATTTAATGCTGAGTAGGCTAGGGTTCCAGCGCGCCCAGGTCTCAGAACTACGTGCCACCATAGCCCTGATGGGTCCTCATTGAGAGTGTCTCCTATGCCTGAATGGGCCCATGAGTGATATCACACCTTCATGGTTCTTACCATTAGCATGGTATGAACGCACCTCCCAGCTAGGGTTACAAGCTGAGCTCAACGTATGCTCACTTTGAGTATGTCGGTTATAAGAATCTCCCACTATTCCATGATTTTCTACACATGTTCATGTTTTTGCTTCATGATATTATGACTTATGATATTTTGAATCAATATAAACTTTATGTTATTTTACCTATGATTTCATTCATGTCCATCTTTATGATTCGATTTTGTAAACCTTGAGCCATTATACTCAATTTATGATAAGAAACTCATGTTTTAGCTTATCTTATAGTCATGATTTCAGAATATCACTTTACTATCATATTTTAATTATCCTACATACCCAATATATTCATTGTAATGTGTCATACATTTCTGTGCTATATTATCTAATGATATAGGTTCGAGCGATCAGTCTCAGCCTCGCTGTTAGATTCATTCTTGCTCCAGTTCAGCCCATCTCTTGGTGAGTCCTCAACAATCGAGAATATTGGTTTTGGCTTATGTACCTTTTATGTCATTTTAGTTATAAACTTAGCAGAGCTAGTTGAGGGCTTGTCCTATCAGCTCATCCTATATTTTAGAGTCTTTTCAGACTATGATGTATAGATGTTTAGCGGTGTTGACAAGTTGTCCCCGTTTATACTTTTATGATATCTTACACTTCTTCTCATGTTACTATTTGCACTTTATTCTGCTTAATGTATGCTTTGAACAGAATTGTTCCATTATTACCAACAGAATAGAACACCCTTGTTCGGAAATAATCGACTGAATGCATGTACCATCGATTAGCTTGGAGTCATTTGTGGTTTTAGGTCCCGTGTTATATTTGGGTCTATGCTCAGGTCATGATACTCACTGGGCATGCTAGAATTTGTAGATAATAATGTCGTGACAAAAAAATAATAATTAGGATGGAAAAATATCACAATAATCATAGTATTTTATTTCAAGTATGAGTGTACAATCTCTATTAATCCTTTGATTCTTCTTTTTCAAATATAAATTTAAGGGCTTTTGGGCTTGATCATGAAATTAATAGATCAAATCTTGATTTGTATTTAAATTTAAGGGCTTTTGAGCTTGATCTTGAATCTAGTGGTCTTATTCTTAATTTGTGTATTTAAATTCAAGGGCTTAAAGCTTGTTTTTGATTTTTTTTATTGATCTATGAAACTTGTAATGAAATATTTGAGTTCTTGAGTGCTTGTAGCTGTAGAGAAATATGTTGTGTTTGATTCACGAGTTGTTTTTAGCTTGTTATTAAAATTCAAGTCCCTTTTTTTTTAATTATGAACCTTTTTTATAGTTGTAAGATGGAAAATTTGTGATAATGATGAACTCTTCTCAATCAATCAAATTTAAGCTGACGTGACGATATTTGATTAGAACATGTCACTTGTACACATGGCTTATTTTAATTGGACTTTCGTTTGACTAGGAATACTGTGTCATTTTGACATGTGGCATGATCTTATTGGCTCTTTTTATTTGAATTTGTGTGATATGTCATTTGACATGTGACACCAATTTGGGCCTCTAGGATAAGATGACATCTTGGGCTCATCATTGTATCCCAATTATATGGACTAGTCCAATAAAATTAGATCATTAATTAAATTCATATTTATTAGACTTAAATAATTAATCTAATTATATTAATCCTCAATATTTACTTAAATTAATATATTTTAAATTTAATATAGTGCAAATTTCATATGGATTTAAATTTGATAACATTTAACTGTCCATACACGTGTCCCTCATATTAATAAGATCATATTTTTAAAAATACCATAAATCAGATCTAAAAGATGTGCTTTCCTAGCAATATTAGAATTTTGAAAGAATATTTATAAATTTCAAATTGATAAATGATCACATTTAAGAGTTTGATCTAGTCCAATAATTCTTTCTTCGATTTATTCTAATACTTGTTTCATTGAACAAAAACGTCGTAAAAATAGCCTTTTATTGAAAGGTAAAAAAAATCATTCTCTTTTATATGAGCACTTAAACGCATCCATTATATATATATATATATATATATATTTCATGTTAATTAAAAAAAATTATATTATTGTACACTATTAACAAATTAACATTTAGTATAAATACTAGAGTTGTGAAGACACATTCTATTATAAAGTTGTATGATAGATTTGAACATATAGTATAAGTTATTTATTCAAATAATTGACACTTACAATATCATACTGTGATTTATTACGGTTTATTTTGGCACTAATAAATTGATATACCTAGGCAGGGAACTTTGATAGCTAAACAGTGTGGTTGATTTCAATTATCACCCTAGGTGTAGGAATCTAAGGAGTACCTGCATTTGTTTTGCTGATGATTTATTGATGTATTGTACGGCTGATATGGTGTCTATTAAACTACTTAATGAGGCATTCCAGAGGTTTTGTATTGCATCTGGCCTCCAAGAAAATACTAAAAAAAGTGCCATTTATTTAGTTGGAGTACCAAATCACATTAGGAGTACCAAATCACATTAGGCAGGGCATCTTGGATAGCTTGGGTTTTACTATTGGAAATTTTCCTTGTAGATATCTGGGGGTACCCTGGAATCTAAGAAATTTGTTGTTCACTAGTATCTACCTCTTGTTGAGGAGATTACTGAAAAAATTATATGCTGGTCTACAATGCTCTTATCTTATGTTGGGAGAGTACAATTAATAAAGTTAGTCCTGTTTGGAATTCAATCATATTGGGCACGGATTTTCTTATTTCCAAAGAAGGTGCTGAAACTTATTGAGAGTACACTCAGAACTTTCCTATAGACAGGTAATGCTACTGTGTCTAGAAAGGCCCTAGTATCCTGGGAAAGAGTATGTCTTCCAAAGGCAGCAGGTGGCTTACATGTTATGAACCTAGTAATATGGAATAAAGCAGCTATTCTTAAGCTTCTTTGGGATGTGGCTAGGAAGAAGGACTGTCTGTGGATCTAATGGGTACACGGTTACTATATCAAGAGGAAGATTTCAAGGAGGCTTAAGTGCTAGACTATGTGCAGTGAAGGATGCTACTGGTTATTCTATCAGGAAAATGTACCTTAAGTTGATGACACAACACCCTAGAGTAGATTGGAAAGCACTGCTACTACACTCTCATATCCATCCTAAATATAAATTTAGTCTCTGGTTAGCTGTTCAGCAGATACTAGCAACAGCAGAAAGATTGCAGAAATTTGGCATTCAAGTACCCCAAGATTGTGTATTATGTGGCCTTGGAGTGGAGACTTTTGCACACTTATTCTTTGGCTGTAGGGTTACACATCATTTTTGGAATAAGATTTGTACATGGCTGGGGCATAGTAGGACCATTGGACATTGGGAAGCTAAAGTCACCTAGGCATGTCAACAAGCAAAGAAGAGAACTCAATAGGGTGCCATTACAAGTTGTGCATTTGCCATGGTGATTGCATTAATATGGAGAGGAAAAAATAAAGCCAGATTCAACAATGTAAACTTCTGTGAGGAGACAATATTCAGAGAAATAATCTTACACATCCACACTACAGGAGATAATAATGCAAGATGGAAGCAGGCCTTACTTGCTTAAATTTTTTTCCTTTATGTATATATAGCTTTTTATTTTAGCTATACAGTGAAAGGTTAAGATGTAGGGGAGTGCATACTCAACACATACTCAGGATCTCATTAATAAAAACATTTTTGCATGAAATGAAAAGATTATGACTTTGAACAAAAAAATTGATATCATGTCACAAATATATTATTTATTTATAATTCATCATTAATGATTTGTTATGACATCAAACTAATAAAGAGTCATCAAAATTAGTGAAAACAGTTACTAATGCTTACACTAGGATAGGTTGTCTATATTACACTCCTGTAGTGCTAGCCTTTCCCGAATTATATTAACGTGGGATGCTTTATGTATCTGGCTGCTTTTCGGTGTGTTATATGGGTATATAAAACGACACGCAAGTGCACGTGGTCGAACAAGTAGTAAGTGGCTTTAGTAAGCCAAGTATCGATCCCACAGAGACTTGGGTTTAGTGCAATTTGCTTAAGTATACTATATTTTTACTTCTAAGTATGCTGACAACAACGTAACCAAAAAATGAATAATTTGTTTGATAAATTTTATACTAAAACTAAGAACAATTATCTACTTTGAATCTGAACTATGGATAAGAGCATGCTAAGGTTAAACGAACATGTAATGAAACTTATTATCATCATAAATTGGTTAATCTTTACTTCATGTTGCTAGCCAAGAACATTTGCCAAGAGATTAAAACTCTCGTATTTAATCTCACTTAAGAATCATGAACCATCCGTCTACATTTCTGTGATCAAATGCAATTCATGTTCTAGTCATACAATTTCGGTTCCTAAATTGACTAATACGACTTTCAGGTATATTTCTATCCTGAATGCACATCAAAACTCAATTTTCCCAAATCAAGTAAAGAACAATATCCTATTAATTCACAACTTTCCAATTTCGTGCTCTCTCAAGTGAAATCGGACTTTTTAGATGTACATTAATGTAGGCCACACACCAATGCAGTATAAACAAGAATTAATAGAACAACATGGAAGAAAAAGATGAAAAACCAAATAATCAATAATCAAATTTCATCACAATTGTTCACAACCTCAGCAAGGAAAGGAATTAGCCACTCATTTGTGGATTAATCATCATAAAATGAGTGTTAATCATACAAACAATTGAGTTAAAGAAGAAACAAAGAGAGAAAAAACCCGGAACTTTTCGTCCCTCAACTGCCTGTAACCCACGTCCTTGCTCCACCAAGTCTGAATTCTAAAAAATGAACTTAAGTGTTCTATTTATACTGCTGGGAATTTTTTCCAGAATAATGAGCAACGTGTCACAGAGTGCATCGCGGAGCACTGCCTCCGTGACACGGCACGAACGCGGACCCTCACTGGAACTGGGGGTCCGGTAATTCAATCTCAACGTGGCACGACGTGCATCGCGGAGCACTGGCTCCATGCCACGGAGCAAACGCGGACCTCCACTGGAAATTTGGTGAATTTTCACCCTCCAGGCAGAATGCCTCCGCGATGGCAGCGTGACACGGCTCCATCGCGGAGCCCCTTTAATTCATGCTGTCCAATGCCTTTTTCCTTGCTCACATCCAAGTCCAACTCCGATATCATCCAACATTCATTTTAGCTTCTCGAAATCACCTTTTACCTGTAAAACAATGCTAATCATGTTGGTTAGTATAAATTCACATTTTATTGCCGATTACATGAGAATGTATACACATTGATAGATAAACAAGTGGAAAATGGTACTTTTGAGTATCACTTGGGCATATAAATTTGCCCAAGATCACTTAACCCACACTTAAATCATTGTTCATCCTCGAACAACAAACATACAATTCATGCAATTTACATTCCAACTTCGCTACTATGGTACGACAATTTAAGCTACGGTCATACCGATTATTCAATACAGCAAATCATCAAGAAAACATGCATGGTCTTAACAATGCAATGACCTTCAATACCTTAAGACTTCCTAGACTTTAAGAATCGACTCTCGATATTGGCAAACTCATGCAAATCAGCTGATCAAGATATCCGACACAAAAATCAATCTTTCATCAAGCATGTGCCCTCACAACACAAGAGAATCTTCCCCCTTTTTGCTCATGTGATACACAAACATTCAAGCAGGGGCATGTAAAAACAATTTCACTCTCTGTCCCAAAAGAATTCACATGCATCATGTCATGACCCATCAGCTTGCCCTTAGTGTACTACTCCACTAATATAAAGAAATGCAATGTAAGATCACGTAGGACTTTAATGGGTTGTAATGGAAGCTATGGAACTAGTAAATATTGGATTAACCAATAATAGCCACTAGCATCCTTAAGAGCCTTTTCAACACATCCCACCACTCATGGACATTGTTTCCCTTTTTTTTTCAATCATCCCATTCTTGATGATTTTACTTTAGTATGGCCCATTTCATTCAGCACACATGACACAACAACAAAGGTTATTCATGCACCTTCATTATCATTTATTTATAACAAGTGCACCTTCAACCTTTTCTTTTCTTCTATCACTCTGCTTTTCTTTTTCTTTTCACCCTTCTCACTCTTTGACACTTTGGGAAAATGATTTTATTTTCTTAAGCGCTTAAGAGTTTTGTATAGACTTTACGGCTAATGAAAAGAAGGAATTAAGCTCGGTTTACACCTTTCAGACAAAAGAAAGAAGTAACCGGATAAAGGCTCAAAGGGCTGACTAGGGTATACAATCACAGAAAGAAGGGGGGTATGACAAGAAAGAAAAATAGAAACTCTCGGTTAAAACAAAGAAATGCCTACATCCTTTCCTACAATACACCTCCTTCATTTCGTTTTGTACACACACCAGGCAAGTTCTAGACACTCCACAATAGTATGGAATATCAACACCTCACTTCACACTTTATGCACATGCTCGATTCAAGATGTATTCACAGACTCTTCAATCAGCTAATTACATGAATTCAAACATTAAGCCTCAATCACACTGAATCGAACTCTACAGCCTAGGTATCTTAACATATTTACAAAATTGCATGCTTTCATACGAATCACCTTTGCATTTCGAATATCATGTACAACACGCAACCAACATTTCGCAACCATATAGTAACTACAGGTTTCGAGATGCAATCCACCAAAGAAAAAAACTGAAAATTAATTGAAAAAAACTACTCCTAACGACTACATTTCCCTTAAGACGGTCGTCATCCATCCATCATAGGGAACGATCACTACTTAAGACGTCGGTTCAATGGGACCATTCTCGGTAAAAGAACCGAAAACAAACGCCGAGAAACCCAAAATTTAAAAGTTGAAAAATTTGCAAAATATCGATCATTTCGATAGAAAAATTATTTACAAAATATTTTAAATATGTACAAAATATTTTTAAAAATTTTAAAAATATCGATCATTTCGATGACTAAAATGTGTACAGAGTCAGAATCAGCTAGCAACCATTCAACAACACACAGCAATTTCACGAATATTTACAAATACAGAACCATCACTTAAACAATTCACAAATCACAGGGACAAACAACAGACACAATAACAGAGGAGAACATAATAGCAGAACAGCCCAGCCTAGCACCTAACTACTCCCACCCCACACTTAGTCCGAACACTGTCCCCAGTGTTCACAAAAAGTCAAAATAGCACAAATTTGGGTGGTGGAACTCCCTGATCAGTCAAAGTATTCCACTTCTTCATCGGGTGCTGCTGCTTCATCTCCCATGTCCGAGTCTCCTCCGTCGTCATCATCAGACTCCACATCGGAGTCCTCCCGACGTGTCTCCTTGTCCGTGGGGATGTCATCGTCTGTGGGCTCTACAAATGCTGGCCCTACTCGGCATAGAGCCCTGGCGTTTTCGCCAAATGGGTAGTCTAGCTCGAGCTGCCATAGCTCCTCCTCCGTAGCTGGCCTCCCACCTATCCTCAGCTGGAGCATCTGCATCCCATACATCCTTGCCATGTACTAGTCATCACGAGCGTGTCGCTCGCCAAGTGCCAGCACTGGCCCGTGGGTGGTGTCGGGAGCCTTAGTTTTAGTAACATCCAAGGCCCACCGCTCCAACTGCGGTATATAATCGAGGGCCTCCTCCTCAACATCGAGGCCCCTGAGAAAGGTGGTGAGTACTCCACTGAAGCCATACCTGTGCCCCTGGTGCAACCGGGCTCTCTTCATGGCGGATATAATAACCGCCCCGACATTGATCTCCAGCCCTTTCATCAGGGCGTACACCAGGCAAACACGGTCCCGGGTTACATCAGTCATATGTACCCCCGGGATGAGGCAAGAGCAGACTATCTTCAGCCAGATTCGGGCTTCCCTGTTCATATGTGAATATGGCAGAGTTTGGTGGTAGCCCCTTTCCTTGTGCCTGCTCCATCTAGCTTTAGATCGGGCCCCACACAATGTGCGTCTGATGTCAACATACGGTGGGGTAATATTCAGCTATCGGAGGACGTGGGCGTCTGTGTCCCGCGCTCCTATGATGGCATTGAGCTGGTGGGGCTCTAGAGTGACTATCTGCCCTCTGATTTTGATGGTGTGGCTTCTGATTGACGGGTTCCAATTAGCATAGAACTCCCGAACCAGGTGCAAATTGCATTCCTTGGGCTCCTCAAATATGAAATTGAGCCCAGCTGCTTCGATCTGGTGAACCATCCTGGGGAACTCCTGTGCCAATGGCTCCCGTGCTATATGCTCCTCGGGGAAATATTTGTTCTCTTTGTGCTTTGCGTACCACTTTTTCCCCTCGTCCGTCACCCATCTTGTTCCATATTGGCGGCGCTGGCCGCATGGAACTTCTGGTGCAGCTGGGATTGCTGTGCCCAATCTGAGTCTCTTCCTTCCGGTGCCTGAAGTTGATGCACCTTTCCCTTTCTCTTGCCGGCTTGCCATTTTACCTGTCAGCCCAAGTCAACAAGCTCAATGTTAAGCTAAATAAATATTAACTTCGGCTAAGGTCGGGAGGCAACCCGTGAAGGGACGTTTCCAAGAAGGGACGTCCCAAAATAAGGTTTCCAAGAAGGGACGTCCCAATATCGCATAGTCATCCTGCAGTTGAGCTTGGTTAGCTATCATGGTCTTGAACATCTCCTCAATGCTGGGTGATTGGTGGTGGAGGAGGTGCATTGTTGTTTCTGAATTGAGCTTGGTAGTTCTGTTGCCCTCCTTGATTCCTTTGCACACCCTGACCTGAACTTTGGCCTTGATGGTTGTTGCTACCCCATGAGAAGTTAGGATGATTCCTCCAATTTGAATTGTAGCTACTACCATACTGCTGGTGATTCCTTTGTGCATTACCCACAAAGTTTATCGAGTCAGGATTGGCTCCACAGCACTCAGCTGAGTGCTCACTGCTTCCACACACTTCACACCACAATTGCTGAACTGCATTAACTGGAGCTTGAGGCTGGTTCAAGGACATGTTGCTGAAGTGGTTGTTCAATTGATTTTGCAATGCAGCTATCTGTGCAACGATAACTGTAAATCCATCCACTTCAAGCACTCCTGCTACTTTCCTTGTCCCACCTCGTGATGAATCAGCATTCCATTATGGATTGCCCTGTGAAATCTGGTTCAACAAGGTATACAGCTCCTCATAAGTCTTTTCCAACGCTTGCCCTCCAGCTGCTGAATCTAGCAATATTTTTTTTTCTTCTGAACTTTCTCTTAGATTTCTTTTCTCTGAAATCTCTTCCTTTCTTTGAAGAAGTTTTCTTGTATTTCCCTGTGGTCCTTTCTCTTTTGCTAGGTCTCCTAGCAGAGGGAGGTTTTATCAGGGGAAATCCAAAATCTTGGCAGAATGTTCCTAATTCTGCAGGTGAAGACTTCTGTTCTTCTTTAAGTTGTTTCTTCAGCATGAGATCAGTGCAGAGTTCAATGGCGACTACATTGACTATGCTGATAAGGTCTCCATAGGAGAGTTGATCATAAGGGATTTTCCCTTCACATCTATCTAAATTCTCCATACAGAAAATTTCTCTGAAAGCCTTCCACTGTAATACTTCTGCTACTATAATGCTTCCGCTTCAATAAATAAACCTCTGTTCTTGTAAGCTCTTTCTCTTTCTTTTACTTTTACTCTTACTCTTTTACTGAACTTGTGATCATGAAAAATGGTATCAGAGCCATGAGAGGCTAGAAACCTTGATGCCATGACTGTGTAACTTATATTTCTAAACTTAATGGGTTAATCTTTTAGCTTAGGTATTTCGTAATTATTCTGGATGAATCTTCTAGTTCTTTAACGGTTATATTAGATTTATGCTTGGTTGTTAAGAGATGGTTTCGAGGTATTCTCAAGTAGTTGCGATGCCGATAGGTGGCCGTTTAGCCGAAAGGACAGGCGTTTAGGCTGCAAGGTACTTTGCTTGAGAAACTCGTGTAATTTCCATGAACACTTAACGTAAAATCCTTAGCGTAAATTTATAATAACCCCATAAAAGTTAAAAGAATTCATACTTTATAATTATGCAATTCCTTCGCAGAATTATTTCCCTAAAAGTCTTAAGAATATAAGAAGCATAGTCAAAAGGCATCATCACTCTCCATGGATAATAACCAGCATATTATGAATAGCATGAACTTATCTATCTCTAAGGTAGAAAATGATTTGCAAAATTGGTCTATCCCAAAAGAACCTTTTGAAAAGATTTACCAACTAGGTAATTTTTCTATGTTTAAAAAATATAATATCAAGACCTGTGAGTCTACAATTGCTATTAATAATTCTCTTGAAATTATTAAATTATTAATTGCTGCTGACATTGATAGATATAAGAAGGAGTTCAAGTTCCTTCATATTGGTCTTGTTCAAGTAGCTGTTAAACCCCTTTTTCGAAAAGGTTTAAATATTCCTCTCTGTCTGTTGCTTAGAGACGATAGACTTTTAAATTTTGATGACTCTCTGTTAGGAGTTTTAGAAAGTAACCTCGCCAATGGCCCGGTATACTTTAACTGCTATCCCAACTTCTCGGTTGATATTCATGATCTAAACATCATGGATACCTTGACTCTTAATGTCAAAACCAAGAATATGAATAGTAAATTAGATACTAGAGAAATAGCTTTAATATATCGGGTATATTACAAGCTAATGAAGACTACTATAGCCCCAAAGGCTATAGCTTCAAGCTTCAAAGGAGTTACTATGCTCATGGAAGCAAACCAAGAGCACAATACTACCTTCGTTCCGCGTCTCCTAAAATGGAACGATATACTTACGGATGAAGAGTGGAAATTCGACTCTATCACTCACCCTTTACCTATTCAACCCGAAAGGTCTCAGATCGAAAGGGTTATTCAATTTCCAGATGGATCTATTAACCTTAAGTTTTTAAGATCCAACTCTCAAAGCCAAGCTTCTTCAAGTAGAAGAATGTCTTCGGCTAGACCTTCTTCTTTCTACCCCCCGGAGGATGATGATACCACTAATCCTGCCATGAAGGTTCGTGGTGTGGATTTCAACCAGACTATCCCAAAGGTCTATTATGAAGAATCCATTGCCAGTCCCACATCTAGTGACATGAGGCCGGATCATACCAGAAAAGACTCGCTTGGAGTTCTCACTTCAGATGACGAGTTCGTCATTGACAAAAAGAAAATCAACTTATGGTGGAAACTACCTGAACATCAACAAAAGATAGAATGGTATAAAGCCAACTACACTTTGGAATAAAGAACCATGTTCAGAGATAAGTGGTTCAAGGATATGAAGAGATTCAAAACCGAAATCGAATTTTTTAAATGGTTTGAATGCTCGGGACAGATTGATGATAAACAGTCATCTCTTCAAGTTTTGGTCAACAAATGGTACACCAAGGACTAGGTTATTGAAAGAATTACTCCCCCTCTCGAAGGATTATCTATTCCCTATAAAAAGGAAGTCCTTACCGCTTCACCCTTCAAAAAACTCAAAGGGAAAACCGGTTCAACCGTTGTTTCAACCGAGGACATTGATAAAATCCTCGAACAGAACAACTATACCAACCAGATCCTTCATGTTGTCTCCAGACAGATTGAAGAGAAGAACAATCATAATTCCTTGGCCAAACCAAGTACCTCTAAGGTTAGCTCCAAAATTGAATCTAACCCTAATTTTAGAATCCCAAAATTCTCAAAAGAAAAATATCCCGATCTTTCCAAAGAATTCGGAAGTTCCCCTGACCTTCTAGAAAGGATAAATGAGCAGCTTTCCAGGCTTAAGGTCACTCAGGGAAGTGATAAGAAAATCAGTACCCTTTTGGAACGACATCCAACTAAGAGAAACTTTTATCCCAGACCTTCATTTCCGGACGTTCAATTCGAAGAAAACACCCTACATCCCCAGTCTACCGCTGATGGATTAGGTATCACTGAATGGAACATTGATGGAATGGCAGAAGGCCAAATCTATAACAAGCTCCAAGAAATTGGAATGAACATAACTGCCTACAAAATGAAAGGCGCCAGTGACAGGCATGCAGCTACTATGATAACTGCAGGGTTTACTGAAACCCTTAAGAACTGGTGGGATAACTACCTTACCGAGGCCAATAAGAATGAAATCTTCAACGCGACTGCTACTCAGACAGTGGTTAAAATAGAAAATGGTGCTCAGACATCCGAAGTTGTCACAACAGAGGATGCTACTACCACTTTGGTATATAGCATAGCAAAGCATTTCGTGGGTGAACCACGACTTTTCCAGGATAGAAGCCTTGAGATTCTTAACAATCTATACTGCAAAAAACTCACAGATTTCAGATGGTACAAAGACATGTTCCTCAACAAGGTCATGATTAGACCTGACTGCAACAACAAATACTGGAAGGAACGCTTCTTAAGCGGACTACCTCCCCATTTTGCCAAAAGGTTAAGTCAAAAATCAGAGATAGATGTGAAGGGAAAATCCCTTATGATCAACTCTCCTATGGAGACCTTATCAGCATAGTCAATGTAGTCGCCATTGAACTCTGCACTGATCTCAAGCTGAAGAAACAGCTTAAAGAAGAACAGAAGTCTTCACCTGCAGAATTAGGAACATTCTGCCAAGATTTTGGATTTCCCCTGATAAAACCTCCCTCTGCTAGGAGACCTAGCAAAAGAGAAAGGACCACAGGGAAATACAAGAAAACTTCTTCAAAGAAAGGAAGAGATTTCAGAGAAAAGAAATCTAAGAGAAAGTTCAGAAGAAAGAATTCTGAAGAATCCTCGTCACAAGAGACTTGTTGGACATGTGGTAGGAAGGGCCACAAGGCTAATAAATGCCCAAGGAACAACAAAAAGAAGAAGAAGATAAATCTTCTAGGAGTTGACGAAGAAGTCAAACAAAAGCTTTACTCGATTCTTGAAGAAGAAGAATCAGAGTCTGAATACACTTCTGATTCTGAATGCTGGGCAACATTTAGGAACTCATCGTCCTCGCTTCCTTCTTCTTCAGAAGTGTATTCAGACTCTTATTCTTCTTCTTCAAGAATCGAGTAAAGCTTTTGTTTGACTTCTTCGTCAACTCCTAGAAGATTTATCTTCTTCTTCTTTTTGTTGTTCCTTGGGCATTTATTAGCCCTGTGGCCCTTCCTACCACATGTCCAACAAGTCTCTTGTGACGAGCCTCTCATGGCTATAATCATAATAACAGACTGTACGAACATGGCTCTGATACCATTTTTCAGGATCACAAGTTCAGTAAAAGAGTAAGAGTAAAAGTAAAAGAAAGAGAAAGAGCTTACAAGAACAGAGGTTTATTTTTTGTAAATCGGAAATCTTGGTTATCATTCCCGGGGTTTTTAAAATTTGCTCAATTTTCTTAAGCTTAATATCTTCTTTAATAAAACAAATCTGTTTAGTTTTAAACGTAGTTTGTTTATGCAAAAATTCACTTTCTTCAAGAGAAAGAGTTTTAATAAACGGGAAGGAAATTTCTTTTCCCAAAATTTTGGTGCGTATTTCATTAAAATCTGAAACATAAGGTTTTATTTGGGTAATAAAGGGAATTCCCAAAATAATATCCTCATTAATGTTTTTGGTTGTGACAAAATCATTTATAAGGCAAATACCATTGTTGCATATATGGGCTTTGTTCAACTTATAGTTGATAGTAATACGCTCACCTGTAGCGCTATACAACCTGGTAGTACCTTTACTTAGGTACTTGGTCGGGATTAATCCTTCTGAAATGCAGTTCCTGTCTGCACCACTGTCTAATAAAGCAATCTTATTAAGGATAAAATCTCCATTAATAACAAGCTTAATAAGAATGTGAGAAGACTGCGGTTTTACCTTTGTGATGACTCCAAGGCCAGCATTGCCTTCTAACTCTTCAATGAGGTTGTCGGTCTGTTCTTCCGATTGTTCATCGTCTGGTACTTTCAGCGATTTACCTTTGAAGGTGGAAGCTTCATTGTTGATGCCTTTCAATACTTGTTCAGTAAGGGCATCCATCTCAACCTTGTGAAGTCTGCTTTTGACTTCTTTGACTTCTTCTTTCAGAAGTTTTACTTCCCTCCGAAGTTCTTCTATAGAAGGTTCCTCCTTCTTAGTATCAAATCTTTGCATGATTTGCTTCATGCTGAAAGGAGTCACCTTAGGCCTTTCTTCCTTTTGGTGAGTGACTAGCTTCTGTAGCTCAATGAGATAGTTTTTTCGAGCATCATCATCCTGAATGTGCTCTATTGTTGAGAAGAGAGTTTCTGCCATTTTCTCGGAGATAACCCTGATAGTCTTACTATCACACAGGCAGAATGCTCCATTGCAGTTACACTCAGAAGCTTCTTCTTCTGATTCTGAATGCTGGGCAACATTTAGGAACTCATCGTCCTCGCTTCCTTCTTCTTCAGAAGTGTATTCAGACTCTGATTCTTCTTCTTCAAGGATCGAGTAAAGCTTTTGTTTGACTTCTTCGTCAACTCCTAGAAGATTTATCTTCTTCTTCTTTTTGTTGTTCCTTGGGCATTTAATAATTTCAAGAGAAATTTTCTGTATGGAGAATTTTTTGATGCCTTGAAAATGAAAATCCCTATTCTATTTTTAGAAGGGAAAAGATAAAAGAATCTTATTGATCCTGATCTGATTGGTTGAAGCAGATTGCCTTATCTCTTCGAGGGACCCATTCTGCATAGGAAGATGCTTTGAGGGGCCCGTCTGGATAAGAAGATGCTTTTCTTTTGAAAAGCTTGTCGGCCATCTTCTTCTTTTGAGGACAGCTGTATCATGATACCGAATAAGACATTTTATCTTTCGGCAGATGGGGTCCACTTGAGTCTACTTGATTTAATCAAGAGAAATTCCAACCTTTGGTCTCTTCTCTTTTTCCATAGGTAATTCCGGGTTTTACCCTCTACCTTGGAAACAGTAATTCCGGGTTTTTAATAACCCTCTACTGGATTTAATCATACGGATTCAAGTATGACCTGGCTAGAGCTCTGGGGTCTAGCATATCTCCATTATCTTCACTTTGAGAGGAAGAAGCTTCTTCTTAAAGTGCGGATATGGACTGGCTATCTGAGTTTCCTTCGTCTAGGTCCGAGAGAGCCTGGCGAAGCTTCTTCTTCAATTCTTCTTTTGAAAAAACATTGGACTTATCTGGTAAAGACTGGATCTTAACCTTGGACTTTTTCTCCTTGGGTTCTTTGGGAACCCATCCCTTGACGAAGATTTCCTTGGATAGATATTTGATCCTGTCAAATTCATGAATAACAAATTTCAACTGATAATGTAAGAGATTCGTTTAGAAATAAAATATTTGCACATTTGGATGTGCTTAGGAAGGGTGGAGATTTTTGTCTCCTTTTGAAATTTATCAAATTTTTCTGAAAAAGTTTTGGGCATTGATTTTCGGTTTCCTCCGAAACATGCCCACCAGTCATAAAACAATCTAGGGATGATAGAGTTAGCAAGTTCAGGACTGTATTTTACAAACCAAGTATGCGTGGCAGGTCTGAGATAAAGAAATTTAAACCAAGCGTTCCGGTAGTCATACCAGTTGAAGGTTTGAGGTCTGAATTCCTCGGTAAAACTGATAGGACTGTGGAGGTGGTCAGTTTTCCACTCAAATGGGGTAAAAATCTTTTTAATAGTAAACCTAGAGAAGGCTATACTATCAGGATTTATCTTATCGGACAGATCATGTTCGATTTCTACCGAACCTGTGTTGGAAAGGATGAACTCATAATATTTTCTGGTTTTAAGGGGGTTCTCACTTTCCACAAAATTGTTATTGGTGTAAACTGGACCTAGGAGGCAGCTCACTGGAAATCTTTCGTAATCTTTGTCTAACTCCAAAATGGGGGCGACTTGCAGAGAGACTAGGTAGAAAACTTCCTTATCCTTTTTGGGGTTAGAAGTTCCTTCCTCATTTTTGGAAGTTTGAGGGTTAGGATTAACAACTTCTTTGAAACTCTCTGGTTTCTTCATCTTGTATAAGTCTGCGGTTTGTACCTGCGGGAAAGTTTGTTTTTTGGAGGAATCTAGTTCCTGGGATTGGTTAAAAGGTCTCCTAAGGACTATCATATTGGTTGGAGGTAAAGGTGGGAATGCTCCACGGTTGATAGGCGGCAGCTGAGCTAATGCCGAATACCTGTTTTGACCAGTCACTTCTGGTCTGAATGGCTTGATAAGAGGAGCGGATGGAGCTGATTCCTCTTTTCCTTTCCCCTTTGAGGGGCTTCTTATTCCACCTGGCCTGAATCCTGGCCTCATTTTGTTCCCTGCAAAAATTCTCTGGTTAGAAAATCCGGGAGAGAGTTTTCTTCTCCCTTAATGTATTCAACTTGAAAATCGAAACTAGAAAGCAAGGCTTGCCACCTAGCAAATACCTGTTTAGAAACTAAATTTTTAACATCTTTTTGCAAGATATCTTTAGCAGATTTACAATCTACTCGTAGTAAAAATTCCTTATTTACTAAATCATCCTGGAATTTAGTAATACAAAGAACAATAGAAAGAACTTCTTTCTTAACAGTACTATAATTTTTCTGAGTGGAGTTCCAGACTCCGGAGGTAAAACTAACTAATTGTTCATTACTATTGGTAGATTCTCTTTGTTTAAGGATACCACCATAACCGATCTCCGAAGCGTCTGTTTCGATAATCATAAAGTAATTGGGATTCGGGATACCCAAACAGGGGAGGTTCTTTGCCATATCTTTGATTTTGACTACAGCATTGGTCTGGTCCTTGCTCCAAGGGGCCAGCTTCTTTTTTAACCTATCGAATAGGGGTTTGCAGATCTGCCTTATTTTTGGGATGAACTCAGCTATATAGTTAAGGCTACCTAAGAACCTTTGAAGCTGGGTTTTATCCGTGATAATATTAGGAAACTTGTCGGCGAACTCAATGGCTCTGCAAATGGGTTTGTATGTGCCCTGATAAAGATCATGACCCAAAAACCTAATTTTTGTTTGAAAAAGTTTGATCTTCTTGGCGATACCACTAATCCTGCCATGAAGGTTCGTGGTGTGGATTTCAACCAGACTATCCTAAAGGTCTATTATGAAGAATCCTCGTCACAAGAGACTTGTTGGACATGTGGTAGGAAGGGCCACAATCATAATAACAGACTGTACGAACATGGCTCTGATACCATTTTTCAATTTTTTTTTTGGTCTAAAAAAACTGAACTTCATTTGTCAACAAGGACAAGTGCAGATAATACATTCTTGCAAAGCAATGCTGCTCTATATAACTTAAAATCCAATACATTCAACAAAATCATAAAAGCTAAGTTCCATTTAAACCACCTCTTGTTGCATATCAAAATGAAATAGCATAAAAACATGCATAATTGGCTCAGCAGAAGGCGATTAGCGCTTCTTGGAGACACCAACGGTCTTCCCTCGGCGACCAGTGGTCTTTGTATGCTGACCACGCAAACGAAGACCCCAGTAGTGACGTAAACCACGATGATTCCTGATCTTCTTCAGGCGTTCCAAATCATCCCTGAGCTTCATGTCTAGAGCATTAGATGTAACTTGGGAAAACTTCCCATCCTTGTAATCCTTTTGCCTGTTCAAAAACCAATCAGGGATTTTGAATTGACGAGGATTTGCCACAACCACCATCAAGCTATCGAGTTCAGCAGCAGAGAGTTCACCAGCCCTCTTGCTTATGTCGATATCGGCTTTCTTGCAGGCAATGTTAGCAAAACGATGGCCAATACCCTTGATTGATGTCATTGCGAACATGATCTTCTGTTTCCTATCCACATTCGTGTTTTGCACACGAAGTATGTGCTGAAAATCTTCATTTGCAACCAGCGACATGATTAGGGTTTTCTAGGATTTCTGCATCTCTTCGCCAGTTAACGAAGTAGCCGCACCGTAGAACAGGATTTGAGACCTGACTGCAACAACGAATACTGGAAGGAACGCTTCTTAAGCGGACTACCTCCCCATTTTGTCGAAAAGGTTAAGTCAAAAATCAGAGATAGATGTGAAGGGAAAATCCCTTATGATCAACTCTCCTATGGAGACCTTATCAGCATAGTCAAAATGTAGGGGATCAACTCTCCTATGGAGATATCCATTTTGTATTAGCTATACAGTGGAAGGTTAAGATGTAGGGGATTGCATACTCAACACATACTCAGGATCTCATTAATAAAAACATTTTTGCATGAAATGAAAAGATTATGACTTTGAACAAAAAAATTGATATCATGTCACAAATATATTATTTATTTATAATTCATCATTAATGATTTGTTATGACATCAAACTAATAAAGAGTCATCAAAATTAGTGAAAACAGTTACTAATGCTTACACTAGGATAGGTTGTCTATATTACACTCCTGTAGTGCTAGCCTTTCCCGAATTATATTAACGTGGGATGCTTTATGTATCTGGCTGCTTTTCGGTGTGTTATATGGGTATATAAAACGACACGCAAGTGCACGTGGTCGAACAAGTAGTAAGTGGCTTTAGTAAGCCAAGTATCTATCCCACAGAGACTTGGGTTTAGTGCAATTTGCTTAAGTATACTATATTTTTACTTCTAAGTATGCTGACAACAACGTAACTAAAAAGTGAATAATTTGTTTGATAAATTTTATACTAAAACTAAGAACAATTATCTACTTTGAATCTGAACTATGGATAAGAGCATGCTAAGGTTAAACGAACATGTAATGAAACTTATTATCATCATAAAATGGTTAATCTTTACTTCATGTTGCTAGCCAAGAACATTTGCCAAGAGATTAAAACTCTCGTATTTAATCTCACTTAAGAATCATGAACCATCCGTCTACATTTCTGTGATCAAATGCAATTCATGTTCTAGCCATACAATTTCGGTTCCTAAATTGACTAATACGACTTTCAGGTATATTTCTATCCTGAATGCACATCAAAACTCAATTTTCCCAAATCAAGTAAAGAACAATATCCTATTAATTCACAACTTTCCAATTTCGTGCTCTCTCAAGTGAAATCGGACTTTTTAGATGTACATTAATGTAGGCCACACACCAATGCAGTATAAACAAGAATTAATAGAACAACATGGAAGAAAAAGATGAAAAACCAGATAATCAATAATCAAATTTCATCACAATTGTTCACAACCTCAGCAAGCAAGGGAATTAGCCACTCATTTGTGGATTAATCATCATAAAATGAGTGTTAATCATACAAACAATTGAGTTAAAGAAGAAAGAAAGAGAGAAAAAACCCTGAACTTTTCGTCCCTCAACTGCCTGTAACCCACGTCCTTGCTCCACCAAGTCTGAATTCTGAAAAATGAACTTAAGTGTTCTATTTATACTGCTGGGAATTTTTTCCGGAATAATGAGCAACGTGTCACGGAGTGCATCGCGGAGCACTGCCTCCGTGACACGGCACGAACGCGGACCCTCATCGGAATTGGGGGTCCGGTAATTCAAGCTCAACGTGGCACGGCGTGCATCGCGGAGCCTTGGCTCCGTGCCACGGAGCAAACGCGGACCTCCACTGGAAATTTGGTGAATTTTCACCCTCCAGGCAGAATGCCTCCGCGATGGCAGCGTGACACGGCTCCATCGCGGAGCCCCTTTAATTCATGTTGTCCAATGCCTTTTTCCTTGCTCGCATCCAAGTCCAACTCCGATATCATCCAACATTCATTTTAGCTTCTCGAAATCACCTTTTACCTGTAAAACAATGCTAATCATGTTGGTTAGTATAAATTCACATTTTATTGCCAATTACATGAGAATGTATACACATTGATAGATAAACAAGGGGAAAATGGTACTTTTGAGTATCACTTGGGCATATAAATTTGCCCAAGATCACTTAACCCACACTTAAATACTTGTTCGTCCTCAAACAACAAACATACAATTCATGCAATTTACATCCCAACTTTGCTACTATGGTACGACAATTTAAGCTACGGTCATACCGATTATTCAATACAGCAAATCATCAAGAAAACATGCATGGTCTTAACAATGCAATGACCTTCAATACCTTAAGACTTCCTAGACTTTAAGAATCGACTCCCGATATTGGCAAACTCATGCAAATCAGCTGATCAAGATATCCGACAGAAAAATCAATCTTTCATCAAGCATGTGCCCTCACAACACAAGAGAATCTTCCCCCTTTTTGCTCATGTGATACACAAACATTCAAGCAGGGGCATGTAAAAACAATTTCACTCTCTCTCCCAAAAGAATTCACATGCATCATGTCATGACCCATCAGCTTGCCCTTAGTGTACTACTCCACTAATATAAAGAAATGCAATGTAAGATCACGTAGGACTTTAATGGGTTGTAATGGAAGCTATGGAACTAGTAAATATTGGATTAGCCAATAATAGCCACTAGCATCCTTAAGAGCCTTTTCAACACATCCCATCACTCATGGACATTGTTTCCCTTTTTTTTTCAATCATCCCATTCTTGATGATTTTACTTTAGTATGGCCCATTTCATTCAGCACACATGACACAACAACAAAGGTTATTCATGCACCTTCATTATCATTTATTTATAACAAGTGCACCTTCAACCTTTTCTTTTCTTCTATCACTCTGCTTTTCTTTTTCTTTTCACCCTTCTCACTCTTTGACACTTTGGGAAAATGATTTTATTTTCTTAAGCGCTTAAGAGTTTTGTATAGACTTTACGGCTAATGAAAAGAAGGAATTAAGCTCAGTTTACACCTTTCGGACAAAAGAAAGAAGTAATCGGCTAAAGGCTCAAAGGGCTGACTAGGGTATACAATCACAGAAAGAAGGGGGGTATGACAAGAAAGAAAAATAGAAACTCTCGGTTAAAACAAAGAAATGCCTACATCCTTTCCTACAATACACCTCCTTCATTTCGTTTTGTACACACACCAGGCAAGTTCTAGACACTCCACAATAGCATGGAATATCAACACCTCACTTCACACTTTATGCACATGCTCGATTCAAGATGTATTCACAGACTCTTCAATCAGCTAATTACATGAATTCAAACATTAAGCCTCAATCACACAGAATCGAACTCTACAGCCTAGGTATCTCAACATATTTACAAAATTGCATGCTTTCATACGAATCACCTTTGCATTTCGAATATCATGTACAACACGCAACCAAAATTTCGCAACCATATAGTAACTACAGGTTTTGAGATGCAATCCACCAAAGAAAAAAACTGAAAATTAATTGAAAAAAATTACTCCTAACGACTACATTTCCCTTAAGACGGTCGTCATCCATCCATCATAGGGAACAATCACTACTTAAGACGTCGGTTCAATGGGACCATTCTCGGTAAAAGAACCGAAAACAAACGCTGAGAAACCCAAAATTTAAAAGTTGAAAAATTTGCAAAATATCGATCATTTAGATAGAAAAATTATTTACAAAATATTTTAAATATGTACAAAATATTTTTAAAAATTTTAAAAATATCGATCATTTCGATGACTAAAATGTGTACAGAGTCAGAATCAGCTAGCAACCATTCAACAACACACAGCAATTTTATGAATATTTACAAATACAGAACCATCACTTAAACAATTCACAAATCCCAGGGACAAACAACAGACACAATAACAGAGGAGAACATACAAGCAGAACAGCCCAGCCCAGCACCTAACTACTCCCACCCCACACTTAGTCCGAACACTGTCCCCAGTGTTCACAAAAAGTCAAAATAGCACAAATTTGGGTGGTGGAACTCCCCGATCAGTCAAAGTATTCCACTTCTTCATCGGGTGCTGCTGCTTCATCTCCCATGTCCGAGTCTCCTCCGTCGTCATCATCAGACTCCACATCGGAGTCCTCCCGACGTGTCTCCTTGTCCGTGGGGACGTCATCGTCTGTGGGCTCTACAAATGCTGGCCCTACTCGGCATAGAGCCCTGGCGTTTTCGCCAAATGGGTAGTCTAGCTCGAGCTGCCATAGCTCCTCCTCCGTAGCTGGCCTCCCACCTATCCTCAGCTGGAGCATCTGCATCCCATACATCCTTGCCATGTACTGGTCATCACGAGCGTGTCGCTCGCCAAGTGCCAGCACTGGCCCGTGGGTGGTGCCGGGAGCCTTAGTTTTAGTAACATCCAAGGCCCGCCGCTCCAACTGCGGTATATAATCGAGGGACTCCTCCTCAACATCGAGGCCCCTGAGAAAGGTGGTGAGTAGTCCACTGAAGCCATACCTGTGACCCTGGTGCAACCGGGCTCTCTTCATGGCGGATATAATAACCGCCCCGACATTGATCTCCAGCCCTTTCATCAGGGCGTACACCAGGCAAACACGTTCCTGGGTTACATCAGTCATATGTACCCCCGGGATGAGGCAAGAGCAGACTATCTTCAGCCAGATTCGGGCTTCCCTGTTCATCTGTGAATATGGCAGAGTCTGGTGGTAGCCCCTTTCCTTGTGCCTGCTCCATCTAGCTTTAGATCGGGCCCCACACAATGTGCGTCTTATGTCAGCATATGGTGGGGTAATATTCATCTGTCGGAGGACGTGGGCGTCTGTGTCCCGCGCTCCTATGATGGCATTGAGCTGGTGGGGCTCCAGAGTGACTATCTGCCCTCTGAATTTGATGGTGTGGCTTCTGATTGACGGGTTCCAATTAGCATAGAACTCCCGAACCAGGTGCAAATTGCATTCCTTGGGCTCCTCAAATATGAAATTGAGCCCAGCTGCTTCGATCCGGTGAACCATCCTGGGGAACTCCTGTGCCAATGGCTCCCGTGCTATATGCTCCTCGGGGAAATATTTGTTCTCTTTGTGCTTTGCGTACCACTTTTTCCCCTCGTCTGTCACCCATCTTATTCCATATTAGCGGCGCTGGCCGCATGGAACTTCTGGTGCAGCTGGGATTGCTGTGCCCAATCTGAGTCTCTTCCTTCCGGTGCCTGAAGTTGATGCACCTTTCCCTTTCTCTTGCCGGCTTGACATTTTACCTGTCAACCCAAGTCAACAAGCTCAATGTTAAGCTAAATAAATATTAACTTCGGCAAAGGTCGGGTTACGCTAGGTTACCCCACCCTTAGTCCTTAGCTCCAGTTACAACAATACGGCAAGAACATCTTTATTTACACAAAACAACCAACTTTACAATCATGCTTAGTGCGTTCAAAAGAAAATTTGACGGCATAACTTCTGCGTACTACTCAGACTTTGTACAGCTAATCACAATCACTACCATCGCTAGCATTTTAACCATCGCACTTAGCAAAGAAAAACAAAGAAACAAAAACACAACAAAAATTTATATACATGAACCTATCCAACTAACCAAATTCCAACAAATTTCAACATTTCCCCCAAACCCGAAAATTCGTCGTCTATTAGCATCCAAACAATTTGTACAATGACTCATCTTATTCAACACGTACAATCCGCCATAAAATTCACGATTTCAACACATGTCCAACTTGAAATTCAACAACAAGCCCTAGAATTGACTCTATCTATCAAATTCGAATAATTTATGCAATCGACAAGTTCAAACAATCATAACGACATTCCGAACATTTATCAATCAACAAATAACTCAAATTCATGCTCAATTACTACTTAGGGCGATTTAGCTCACCTCCCATGCTTAATTCCGAAGAAAATCGACAAAAACTTGAGAGGGAATCGTAAAACATGCCTTGAAGTTGAAGAATCGAAGAAAACTCGGTAATTTCTTGCCTTAAGCCGTGGCACGTTGGTGGGGGAGGGGTTTTGGGATGTTTGGTCGCGGAGGAAATTGAAAATGAGGGGAAAAGGGGAGGTTTCGGGGTTTAAAAGGGTAGAAAAATACGCGGGTCACCCGGCAACCCGGTGTGACCCGTCACGATATACACGACAACGTGTCACGGAGTGCATCGCGGTGCACTGCCTCCGTGACATGGAGCCATCGCGATAGCATTCTGGAAATTTTTAAAATTTCCGGGTTATACCTCAACGTGTCACGGAGGGTAATGCGGAGGTCCTCCTCCGTGACACGGAGCTATCGCCCCAACTCACTGTTTTCTACATTTTATTAATTTTTCATACCTCGACTTTTCCTTAGCGATTCCGTGCGCATTTTCCTCTGTTTGACCTGAAAATCATCTCACTATACAAAATTGGTTAGAATTATAGGTTTCACCTAACTAAGAATAAAAAAAACAAACTAAAATGAAAAGTTTTGTAATAAATCCAGAAAAAGAAAAAGAAAAATCTATTTACGCTTTACAAACTGAAAGAAAAAATTTCACGGGTTGCCTCCCGTGCAGCGCCTGGTTTACCGTCGTGGCTCGACGTCATTTAAGCTCAATTGTCCGCTAGGGTGATTGATGATTTCTCTCGATCACCGTCCTCCCCCCAGTAGTGCTTACACCTATCCGGTGGTCTTCCCATTAACTCTCGGGAATCCTTCATTTGCTTAGCATCGCCATGATCAATCACATTGATCACCGAGAGTTCTTCATGCACCATCGGGAGCTTGGGTGCTTTATACACATCGAACACCTCTACCTTGTCATGTGCTCGCATTGTGAGTTGCCCCACAGCTACGTCAATTAGTGCTTTCCCGGTTTCCAAGAAGGGACGTCCCAAAATAAATGGGACTTCCGCGTCTGGTTCAAAGTCTAGAACGACAAAATCTACCGGGAAAATTAGGAAGCCAACTTGCACCAGAACATCCTCAACAATGCCATCCGGCCTAGCTAAGGATCGATCCGCCAACTGCAAGATTACCGTTGTGGGTCTAGGACTCCCTAGACCCAACTTTCTGAATACCAAAGGTGGCATCAAATTTATGCTCGCCCCCAGGTCACACAATCCACAAGCTCAGATGCTCTGCCCAATAGTAAGCTGGATAGTAAAACTTCCAGGGTCTTTTAGCTTTGTGGGCAGTCTATTTTGGATCCGGGAAGTGCACTCCTCCGTTAAAGCCACCGTAGCATTCTCAGTCAACCGACTTTTGTTTGCCACGATGTCCTTTATGTACTTGGCATATTTAGGCACTCCCTGCAAGACATCAACAAGACGTAAATTAACATGTACCTGTTTAAGCACCTCCATGAATTTCTTGAAACACGCCTCCTCTTTGTGTTTCTTGAGTCGTTGAGGGAACGGGGGTGGAGGTCTTTCTGATTCAGCTTCTTTGGTCTTCCCCCTTTCCGAACTTTGCTCCCCCTCAACTTCTGCTGCTCTCGAATGTTGAGGTGGTCTTTCTGGTTCCACCTCCTTCAGCTGCAAACCACTCCTTGTGGTCACTGCATTTACCTGCTTGGGATTCGGATCCGTGTCGCTTGGCAGTCCTCCTCTAGGCCTTGTATTTTGGGCACTAGCAAATTGCCCAAACTGATACTCAAGAGCCTTGGTAGCTAACTGATTGTTTTTCACTTTGGCTGCCAATTTCGCATAGTCAGCCTGCAGTTGAGCTTCGTTAGCTATCATGGTCTTGAACATCTCCTCAATGCTGGGTGATTGGTGGTGGAGGAGGTGCATTGTTGTTTCTGAATTGAGCTTGGTAGTTCTGTTGCCCTCCTTGATTCCTTTGCACACCCTGACCTGAACTTTGGCCTTGATCGTTGTTGCTACCCCATGAGAAGTTAGGATGATTCCTCCAATTTGAATTGTAGCTACTACCATACTGCTGGTGATTCCTTTGTGCATTACCCACAAAGTTTATCGAGTCAGGATTGGCTCCACAGCACTCAGCTGAGTGCTCACTGCTTCCACACACTTCACACCACATATGCTGAACTACATTAACTGGAGCATGAGGCTGGTTCAAGGTCATGTTGCTGAAGTGGTTGTTCAATTGATTTTGCAATGCAGCTATCTGTGCAGCGATAACTGTAAATCCATCCACTTCAAGCACTCCTGCTTCTTTCCTTGTCCCACCTCGTGATGAATCAGCATTCCATTATGGATTGCCCTGTGAAATCCGGTTCAACAAGGTATACAGCTCCTCATAAGTCTTTTCCAGCGCTTGCCCTCCAGCTGCTGAATCTAGCAATATTTTGGTGTGGGGTTCCAAACCCTCAATAAATGTGTGCACCAACACCTCATTAGACTGATGATGATTAGGACAGTCTCGCAACATGGATTTAAATCTCTCCCAAGCTTGATATAAATTTTCTCCCTCCCTCTATTTGAAACTTAGAATTTGACTTCTAAGTCTTGCTGTTTTACCAGAGGGAAAAAACCTTATCAAGAACTTTCATGCAAGATCATCCCACGTTGAGATAGAATTTGGTGGCTCAGCTTTCAACCACCTCTTGGCTTCTCCTAGTAATGAGAACGGAAATAATGTAAGTCGAACATAGTCTGGTGACACTCCAGCGGGTATGTAAGTGTCACTTATCTCCAAAAAAGTTTGGAGAAGCTGTTGTGGATCTTCATGAGGGAGACCAGTAAATTGCCCGCTTGTGTGCAACAACTGCACCATATTTTGTTTCAGTTCAAATCTCCCTCCAGGCTCTGGTTTGCGGATACTTGATGTAACATTATTGGCATGTGGGATTGCCACCTCGCGAACCGGCCTTGCTGCTGCTTCTTCGGGCACTAACACTGCCCATACAACCGGTGGATTCTGTTGTTGCTCCATGATTGTCTGTCTGAGCGACTGCAGCTTTCTTTGTAGAGCTTCTCTCCGTTTACTGTGAAATATACGTTCTGGCTCTATATAAGATTCCACCAGCTCCTTGTCTCTTGAGTGTTCACAGCAATTAAGTCTGCAAAATACAGGCTAAGACCAAGTTGTCAACACTTAAGAAGAAAAAAAAAATACAGTAAATTAACACTTAAAACAAATTCACCAATTCCCAAGTCCCCGGCAACGGCGCCAAAAACTTGTTCGGTGTGTTATATGGGTATATAAAACGACACGCAAGTGCACGTGGTCGAACAAGTAGTAAGTGGCTTTAGTAAGCCAAGTATCGATCCCACAGAGACTTGGGTTAAGTGCAATTTGCTCAAGTATACTATATTTTTACTTCTAAGTATGCTGACAACAACGTAACCAAAAAGTGAATAATTTGTTTGATAAATTTTATACTAAAACTAAGAACAATTATCTACTTTGAATCTGAACTATGGATAAGAGCATGCTAAGGTTAAACGAACATGTAATGAAACTGATTATCATCATAAAATGGTTAATCTTTTCTTCCTGTTTCTAGCCAAGAACATTTGCCAAGAGATTAAAACTCTCGTATTTAATCTCACTTAAGAATCATGAACCATCCGTCTACATTTCTGTGATCAAATGCAATTCATGTTCTAGCCATACAATTTCGGTTCCTAAATTGACTAATATGTCTTTCAGGTATATTTCTATCCTGAATGCACATCAAAACTCAATTTTCCCAAATCAAGTAAAGAATAATATCCTATTAATTCACAACTTTCCAATTTCATGCTCTCTCGAGTGAAATCGGACTTTTTAGATGTACATTAATGTAGGCCACACACCAATGCAGTAGAAACAAGAATTAATAGAACAACATGGAAGAAAAAGATGAAAAACCAGATAATCAATAATCAAATTTCATCACAATTGTTCACAACCTCAGCAAGGAAGGGAATTAACCACTCATTTGTGGATTAATCATCATAAAATGAGTGTTAATCATACAAACAATTGAGTTAAAGAAGAAAGAAAGAGAGGAAAAACCCTGAACTTTTCGTCCCTCAAATGCCTGTAACCCACGTCCTTGCTCCACCATGTCTGAATTTTGAAAAATGAACTTAAGTGTTCTATTTATACTGCTGGGAATTTTTCCCGGAATAATGAGCAACGTGTCACGGAGTGCATCGCGGAGCATTGCCTCCATGACACGGCACAAACGCGGACCCTCACTAGAACTGGGGGTCCGGGAATTCAAGCTCAACGTGGCACGACGTGCATCGCAGAGCACTGGCTCCGTGCCACGGAGCAAACGTGGACCTCCACTAGAAATTTGGTGAATTTTCACCCTCCAGGCAGAATGCCTCCGCGATGGCAGCGTGACACAGCTCCATCGCGGAGCCCCTTTAATTCATGTTGTCCAATGCCTTTTTCCTTGCTTGCCTCCAAGTCCAACTCCGATATCATCCAACATTCATTTTAGCTTCTTGAAATCACCTTTTACCTGCAAAACAATGCTAATCATGTTGGTTAGTATAAATTCATATTTTATTGCCAATTACATGAGAATGTATACACATTGATAGATAAACAAGGCGAAAATGGTACTTTTGAGTATCACTTGGGCATATAAATTTGCCCAAGATCAGCTGCCCTCTTTTTATTTGCATTTCAAAAGTCCTATGTATAAGGTTGCTTTGCATTCTAAGTATAATTTTATTCAACATATACCAAATGACTTTCCATTGTCCGTTATTATGTAACGAGGAATGCCAAAATGGTAGATGATATTGACTGGAATGAAGTTTTCAAAATTATCTTTCTTTACTTCTTTAAGATAGACAAATTCGGCCCATTTTGAGAAGTAATCTATTGCATCCAAGATGTAAAAGTGTCCACTGGAATATTTAGGCAACGGATCAACAACATCCAATCCCCAAGCATCAAATGGCCTAGTTGTAACAATCAAGTTTAATTCTCTGGGCAGCAAATGTATAAAACTTGCATGAAACTAGCAAGCCTCGAATATTTGAGCATGATCCAAATAATCTTTTTCCATTGTTGTACAATAACATACCATCATTTTTATGTGAAAGTGGAGCATCAACCTAGATTGATGTGATCCACATACTCCTAAATGTGCTTCTTGTAAAGCTTAGATTGTTTTTTCCTCCCTCAAACATCCAAGAGAGCTCCTTGAAATGATCTTCTGTATAATATATATTTATATAAAAGGAATCGAGGTGCATGACGATAGATTTTAGTCTTTCTTAGTCTATTTTCAAGCAGTATCCTATAACATAAGTAGTCAATGATGGGCTTCTACCAGTTCTCCTTCAGAACTTCTGAAATAGTGATGAGATGTTCAAGCTCACTATTTACATATTCATCATTATTTGGCAGCAGTACAATCCATTTTGAGAAGATATCAATTTATGCTTGATCCGACATAGTTAGTGTTGAGGCTAGAGTAGCCAAGGCATAGGCTTTCTTATGTTCATTTCTTAGTACGTGTAGGAGTCACATCTCCAAGCCATCTTATAAGCTTTTGAGCATAACCATAATATGGGTGGAGTTGGGGCTTCTTGACCTAATAGCTACCCAAGAGTAGATTGCTCACCATTTCTAAGTCACCAAAGACTCGTAATTGTAATTTCTTCATGTGGACAGCCACTTTGACCCTAGATATTAATGCTTGATATTAAGCAACATTATGTCAAAGTAAAGGAGTATGGAAGAACCTCTCCTTGTAGAGTCATAAACATGATGCCAGCACCAGCTCAGCCATAATGTGTAGCACCATCAAACTACATTTTCCATGGAGGTTAATTTCAATAATCATTGCATAAGGAAATTCATCCACTAGCTCCCAATCATTATGTATTTAGTGATTTTCCAAGAAGTCTCTAATGTTTCTCCCTTTTTTAGCTTTCTGAGGGATGTACACAATCTTAAACTATTGAAACTAGAGCTACCACTACGTTGCTAGTCGATCACTAAGGAAATGTTTCGACATCACAAACTTGATAGGATTTTCTCTATAAATAAGGTGAACAATATGAGCTTGAAAGTAGTGCTTCAACTTTTGAATCGAGAAGACTAGCGCCAAACACAACTTTCAATTGATGAATAATTTGGATGGTTTGGTTTCATTATTTTGCTCAAGTAATAAAGGTAGTCTTCTTTCTCTTCACTATTCTCTTGGGATAATAGTGCTCCAACGGACCTTTCTTGTGCTAAACTATATACTAGTGATGGTTTTTTAGGTACCGGGGCCATAGAACTGGTGACTTAATTAAATATGGTTTAATGCTCTCTAAGGAATTACCACAAGCTTGGTCCCATTAAAAAAACATCCTTCTTCATGAGATGACTGAATGGTTGGCATCTTCCAGCTAGGTTCTAGATGAATCCGCTAAGATATGCTAGCTTTTCTTGAAGGCTTTTTAGTTCATGAATATTTTGAGGCTCCAGCATTTATAAAATTGCACCAACTTTAGCTTGGTCAATTTCAACTCCCCAATATCGCACAATGAAACCAAGAAACATTTCAGAAGTAACTCCAAAGGTGCATCATAATGGGTTTATTCTGAGTTGATATCTTTAGAGCAGCTCAAACACCATTCTCAAGTTTTGCATATGGTCTCCCCTCTTTTTTGACTTCACCACCAAGTCATCAACATAACATTTAACATTTTTATAGAGCAAGTCATCAATGATATTTTGCATTGCTTTTTGATATGTGGCACCAATATTTTTCAAACCAAAAGTCATCACCTTGTAGCAATAACTACCCTTAGTATACGAAATGTAATGAGCTATTCATTCTATGGTGCTATACAGATCTGGTTATAACCCTATGAACCATCCATGAAAGACATTGCCTCGCATCCGGTGGTAGCATCAACCATCAACTCTAGGATGGGGATCAGAAACTCATCCTTAGGACACACATTATTGAGATCCCTAAAGTTAATACTAACTCATATTTAGTCATTCTTCTTCCTCCCGAGAACAATAATTGAAATCCATGTGGCGTATTTAACATCACGGATAAATTCAACTTCAATGAGTTTGTTGACTTCATTTTCAATCAATGGAACAAAGTCCGGTCTAAAGCATCTCTGGGCCTGCTTAATATGATGAAAACCATTATTTATAATGATATAATTAGTAGTTTCTCTCATTATGGAGATGTGATTCAGTGGAAATTACTTATATCTTAAATCCTTACATGATTTCATGATGACAACTTTAAATGGGAGTTTCTCTAACTTTGATGGTTCATGGAAGTTGTATCCATTCTTTGAAAATAACTTGTAGACATTTGGATCAAAACCTTCATTTGTGCACTTCATAGGGAGTGCCACATTTTGTGGAAAGTTCTGAGCCATATAATCTCCATGTAGCTTTTAGGATAAGTTGATAGCGTCAATCCAACAGATAGAAAAAGTTAGCCCATTTATTGCATTTCCTTAGGGGTTGAATGATTAACCTTCTTTTTTCTTCATCTTTGGAACATAGCGAAGCACAGGATTTATCTTCCTTTTTAAAGATGCGATGTCCCCATTATTCAAAATGGAGTGTGGCTCCTCAATACCAACTTTGACTTTTTCAATATCCACCTTAGCTCTTTTAGTTGCAGGGTTATTACTCTTCACCGTTGTGACACTTTTCACTTTTACTTCCTTCACAATGTGGTTCTTCAAGTAGAACTTCGTATCGACTAAGTGTATCTCAGCTTCATTAATGGCTTATTATTAGCAACTATCTTGTTTTTTACTCTTCCTTCGATATTATAGTAGGAGGATTGTACAAATTTATTCTCGTGTATCCAAGGCCTTCCAAGCAACATATTGTATGAAGTTTTTATGTTGTTCATGTGTATTCTTGCCCTTGATTGCAAATCTTTGATGTTGATCTCTAACTTGATAGAGCTTATGGCCCTTTACCCCCTTGATTGAATCCCCAAGTGACTTTCATAATGTTCTTTAATTGAGATGTCAAGCTCCTTCGTAGAGCAAATAGGAAGAATTAACTTTGGACCCGTCATCTATTAAGATTTTGTTTATCCTTTTCTCGGGCGTGTGACTAACCACATATAAAGGATGATCGTCTGGAAGATCGTCATCTATGAATGTGATTTTTGTATGATATGTGTGTACTTCTTAAAAGAGGACTCAGAAAGCTTTTCCGATGATGATGAAGACAATGTTAATAAACTTTCATTCTTTGCTTCTTCATTGATATTTAAGCATGATGCCTTGGTGTTGTTTTGAACAATCTTGGTGCAGAACCCACTTGGTAAGAATTCCTCCAAAGTCACAGGAAGTCATAGTTTTTGGAGGTACTACACCTCTACTTTTGCCTTCTTCAAATACTCAACTGGTTTTTGCTTCCTAAGTCTTTTCTCCATTTCATTCCTAGTTAGTTGTTTAGATGATTATTTTTGTTGACTTGTTCTGTAACGTCTTCGCTTAGTCACCAGAAGTTAACCTTCTTCATTGGCTTCATCAACTTGGATTTAATCTTGCTCTAGTGGCCCTTCTTCTTTCTGCTCTTCAAAGCTACATATCTGGACCGGACCAATAGAGCCAAAAGTGATAGATATTTGATTAGGACTTGTCTTTTTATTATCAAGGCAATGTTCTTTTCATTAGCTAGCTGCATAGCTCTATTCTTAAAGACAAAATACTTCTCAAGAGGGTGATCTATAAGCTGAATGTCACGATCCGAGTAGGGAACCTGGATCGAGATATGGGACCTAGAACCACGAACGGTCCCAGGCTAACTCATTGTACATACATACCATGACTTAAGAGCATAATCATGAATAAGAGGAATATTTGAATGTCAAAAAGCATATATGAAAGTAGTAATATCGCAATGCTAAATCAGAAAGTCGGACATGCTAAGTCTATATTTGAAAAGCCTCTACTATCTGATGAGATGCAGGGACAAACTCCATGTCTAAAACTGAAGTGACATACTTAACATTACTAAATGAATGTCCTTGGAAGATGAGGACTCACCCAAACAGGAGCTGAACTGGACTAATAGGGAGAAAGCTATCGGTGAGGGTTAGTGGGTTCACCTAAACCTATATCGTGAGACGATATGAGAAAGAGTATGCAATCAGTACTTTATATGTACTGAGAATGTAAGGTAAATAAAACATGCTAGTAAAACGTTAGTTGAAATCATGAATATAAATCAAAATGGATCATGAGAGTACGGACAACATGCCAAAAACCATATATCCAAAGTATATATCATCATAAGGTATTAATCATAATCCGAACATAATGACCCAAGATTTACAAATAGAAATCATATGACTTGTCATACCTGAAATCATAAGTGAAAGATCAAAATACTAATCAATGGGTTAGTATACTATATATCATAATATCATGAGTCATGAGCATGATTAACTGAAAACAGGAGGAACAGTAGGAGATTCTTATAACCGACATACCCCACGTGCGCATACAAGGAGTTCGACCTGTAAATCCCTAGTTGGGAGGATGTTCGTACCTTGCCCAGAGTAGAACCATGAAAAAGGGTAAGATATTACTCATGGGTCCCCATACAGGAATGGGGAACACTCTCTTGGAGGACCCCATCATGGCTACGTTGGCACGTAGTTCTGAGACCTGGGTGCGCTCGAACCCCGACCTACTCGGTGTTAAATACTACTCCCATAACATATATAGTTCTTATATCATAATCATGAAACATACTTGAAATACATGGGCTAGTTTAATTCATAAAATTCATATCGTGCTTGAGATACATGAACTAGCCATAAAAGAGGCCCGTGAGTCAGCGACGATCATAAACTTGATATTCATAAAAGTCATGCATACTTGAGAAAGTCATAATACTCAAAAACCCATAAATTCATGAAGGATTCTTGTGAAAATCATGCATAAACATAATCATAATTTACTTCATCATACTTGAATTATAGACTCATAAGCTAAAATTCATAATACATGCATGGTAGGTCATAATTTTCATAAAACTTGAAACCATAAAGCGATAGCCAAATTGAGTGTAAAATCTGCGCATTAGTCTTAAATCATTAATAGAAACTTGAAGGAATTGGACTCATAGACATAACATAGATAATTGTATGAGTTGTGGTAAAAACCCTAGATATCAATACTCTTGATTAGAAACTTGAATTCATGGATTGGGGAGGAAGGGCATGAGGGTGAAAGAAATAACCCATTCATGGCCCTACATACTAGGGAAATCTGATTGCTATGCTGGTCTTGACCAAAAGCCCAAGAGAATTAGGGAATAAATTGAGGAAGAACTCTAGCTTGATCTTGGGAGAGAATTTGAATTCAAAGCATGAATAAAAACACAATAGCTTATTCTAGGTTAAACCCTCCTAAACCACTCATTAAAGATCCCAAACAACATCACTTTAAGGAATAGTAACTTGGGAGATTACAAAATTGATCCTGGAAATCGTGTCAAAATTCAATAACTGGACGTCCCGACGGTACTCATGACAGGCCGTCACATGCCTAACAGTCAATCAATCTCTTCACCACCCTTATCCAGAAAAGAGGGTCCTGACTGGCCTAAGCGACGGTGGAAGTAACGAGCCATCACTCCCACGATGGTCCGTCAAACCAACCGTCACACCCAGGACGTGTGGCTTAAACCCGACATAACACGCGATGATCCGTCACTAAGCTAATGGGTTGTCACCATCACCATCAAGCCTCGATGTTGGCCACGGTAGCCTATCACAATCCGAGAGTACACAAAGATCGTAAACACGGGACAAGGAGCTACGAAAGAACCCAAGTCAACCCATGGCATGAGCAAACATCTAAACGATCCACATGAACCGGAAGACTTAACATAATAATCACGAAATAAAGGAATTCAGGACATGAAATAAAAAAGAGGACGATACAAGATTCACATATAAACGCTGACTACTACATATAGTCTGAAAAACCTCTAGTCATAATAGATGGGTTGGAGGGACAAGACCCCAACTAACCCTAACATACTGGAATTGAAGGAAAGAAAAAGTCTGAACACAAGGCCCTCGAAACATGAGGACTCACAAAGTAGAACTGAGGGATGATACCGGAAGCAATCTACGTGCAAGACTGAGCCTGAGAACCGGATCCTGTATTATAAAATGATACAACATAGAAAATATATGGGTAAGTACTTAGAATGTACTGAGTATGCAAGGTAAGTAAAAATCAACATTTAAAAACATAAGAGTCATAAGAGTAGGACATCATGATCATAAATACTAAAATCATAAATATATCATAAGGCTCAAGATTTTGTAAACATTCATAAACCTGTCATAGTCATAACTTGAGAGAAAAGAATTTCATAAACATGTCTTAAGCCAAGAAACGTAATCATAACATGCATAAAACCAATGAGGAACAGTGGGAGATTTCTATAACCGACATACCCCATATGAGCACACATGGAACCCAACCTGTAAACCTAGTCGGGAGGCCGTTCATACATTTCTAAGGGTAGAACCATGAAAGGCTTGATATCACTCATGAAGACCCCGTAGGGCATAGGGGACAGTCACTGGGGAGGTCCCAAACATACCTATGGTGGCACGTAGTTCTGAGATTCGATGCGTAACTTGGGCCCTGAACCTACTCGGTGTTAAGTACTACTCCCAAAACATGCATGTGCTCATAGAAATTCATGCATAACATGCACGGCTAGTTAAATCATGATAATCATAACATGCTTGTAAATTCGTAAGACTAGCCATGGGATCGGGCCCGTGAGTCGGCCAAAAATTATAATTCATAAATCATACTTAACATGTGGGCATAGCCCAATACTCATACATACTTGAAATACTTGAATTTATAGTAAGCATAGTCATATTAACATGGGTAATTGAAAACATGCTTAAAATCCGAAAGAATGCATATCATACATGAAGCATCACCATATTTATGAACTTCAATAGAAAACACATGATTGGGCACTTATGATTTTAAACTTTAGATCGTCAAAACATTAGGTAGAACAAATAAAACTGCCCAATGACTCGGAATCCATAATTTTGACATGCTACAAAGTATTCATATCGATTTTGGAAGAATCATGCAATTGGGTTAAGACCCACAAGAATTTAGTAAATCATAACCATTCATTAGGGAGAATTTGGGCATGGGAGGGGAACAAACCACCCATTGAAAACCCCACATACCTGGGAAAACTGATTTCTAATCTTCCTTTAAAAGCCCAAGATTAAATTGGTAGAACTTGAAGAAGGAAACCTTGAATCAACCTACAATCTCCCCTCTAACTCTTGCATGCACGAATAAGGTCTAACATGAACTAATCCCCCTTAAAAGACCCTATTTAGAGCTTAAAACGACGTAATTTAGGCCTTAGGAACTTAGAAATTACAAAAATACCCCTTATTAAAATGCAGGAAAAACACTGCTAGGGCCCCTAACGAGGGACCTCATGAGTCGTTGCCAAGGGGCACGACTCGTGGCCAGGACCCGTGAAGTCCACTGCCCAAAACACTCAGGGGGAAACCACGAATCATGGTGGCTGACCACGACTCTTGGTCACCACCCGTGACCCCTACTACCTCAAAGCCTTGATCGACCCTCCAATGCAGACCACGGGTAACCTCACGAGTCGTGAGGTCTGACCACGACTCGTGGTCAGGACCGTGGCCTCCTCAACCTGAGCTATCCCAGCCTGCTGACTACGAGTCACATCACGACTCGTGGTCACTCCTCACGACCCACCTCACGAGTCATCCTGCAACCTAATGTGAATTTTCAGTTTTTCTTCGTTTTGACTCCCGGGTCTGATCCTTGGGTTCCTGCGGTGTAACAATATCTCCCCCTTGGGAACATTCGTCCTCAAATGTTAGAAACATGCAGAAAACTCATAAACAAGCAATCATCATGTGCAACTACTGATTATTTAAGCTAAAAAACTGACGGATTGACTAACTCCGAAATGAACTACATAACTAAACTGAATTTAGACATCTCATACATTTACCACATCATAAAACAAAACTTGTACTCACGAACGGAACATGAAAACTAATTAGAGGTTTAGGGTAGAAACTGATACCTCAAACTAAAACTGAGCTAGTAGAGAACAGGTGTGGGTATGTAGCCATCATATCCGCTTCGGCTTCCCACAGAGCTCCTTCAACATGCTGATTTCTCCATAATACTTTAACTGAAGCTACTTCTTTGTTCCTCAGCCTCCGAACCTAACGGTCCAGGATTTTCACCAGAATTTCTTCATAGTTGAGGCTATCCTTTACACCAATGCTATCCACTGGGACTACTAAAGTTGTATCGCCCAAGTACTTCTTCAAAACTGACACATGAAACACAGGGTGAACAGAAGATAACTCCGAGGGCAAGTCCAACTCATACGCCGCTTTACCAACTCTCCTCAAAACCCAGTAGGAGCCAACATAGCGGGTACTGAGTTTCCTTTCCTTCTGAACCGCATGACTCCCTTCATGGGAGATACCTTTAAAAATACCCAGTCGTCTACATCAAACTCCAAATCTCTTCTCCTCATGTCAGCATATGATTTCTGATGGGTCTGAGCGGTCTTTAGCCTGTCCCTTATCAACTGCACCTTTACCATCACCTCATGAACCAAATCAGCTCCTATCATGGCTGCCTCGCCAACCTCAAACCATCCGATGGGCGATCTACACCTTCGCTCGTAAAGAGCCTCGAATAGTGCCATTAGGATACTAGAGTGATAGCTGTTATTATACGAAAACTCGGTTAAGGGCAAATTGTCATCCCAACTACCTTTAAAATACATAACACATGCCCTCAAAATGTCCTCAAGAGTCTGGATTGTTCGCTCGACTTGGCCATCTGTTTGCAGATGAAAGGCTGTGCTGAGCTTGACTTGAGTCCCAAGTCCTTTCTGAGAATACAGCTAAAACTGAAAGGTAAACTGAGTACCTCGGTCTGAAATAATAGACAAGGGCACTCCGTGAAGTCGAACCAACTCCTGAATATACAACTTGGCATAATCATTTGCTGAATCCGTGGTCTTGATCGGTAGAAACTGTGCAGCCTTGGTTAACCTGTCCACAACAATCCAAATGGAGTTATAATGTCTCCTAGTGCGGGGAAAACCTGTTATAAAGTCCATAATAATCTCTTCCCACTTCCATGTGGGAATGTTGATATCCTGAAGTACACCTCTCGGCCTTTGATGCTCGACTTTCACCTGCTGATAGTTTGGACAATGGGCTATGAATTCTACAATATCCTTATTCATACCATCCCATCAATATATTTCTCGCAAGCCCCGATACATCTTCGTGGATCCCAGATGGATAGAATATATGGTACCATGTGCCTCATGTAATATCCTAACCCCCAAATTATCCACGTCCGAAACACATAGTCCACCCTGGTATCGTCCCCCTTGGGAGAAAACCTCCACACTTTGACTCTACACTGCTTCCTTCAGCTTCCTCAAAGTCGGATCCTCATCTTTCTTAGATTTGATATCGACCACCAAAGACGATTCTAACCCATTTTGCACAAAAATGCCGCCATCAGTCGAGTCGATCAATCTAATTACAAATCTTGCAAGTTGGTGGACATCCTTCACCAACTCCTTCTTTCTCTCATCCACGTGGGACAAAATCTCCATAGAGAGCCTACTATGTGCATCCACAACCATATTATCCTTTCCCGTGTGGTAAAGGACACTCATGTCATAGTCCTTAAGTAGCTTCAACCACCTCCGTTGCCAAAGATTGAGATGCTTCTGCATGAACACATATTGCAAACTCTTGTGGTCCGTGAATACTTCTACGTGAACCCCATACAAGTAGTGTCTCTATATCTTCAAAGTGAATACCACCACGGCCAACTCGAGGTCATGGGTCGGGTAGTTCTTCTAATGGATATTCAGCTGTCTAGAGGCATATGTTATAACTTTCCCACGCTACATCAATACACATCCCAGTACAACCTTGGAAGCATCACAATATACTACGAATCCATATGTACCCTCGGGTAGGGTCAATATAGGTGCTGAGGTTAGTCGGGTCTTCCATTCTTGGAAACTCTTCTCACATGACTCTAACCACTGAAACTTAACCTTTTTCTGAGTCAACCTGGTCAATGGGGCTGCAATTGATGAAAATCCCTCCACAAACCTTCGGTAATAGCCTTCTAGGCCCAAGAAACTCTGATTTCTGAAGGATTCACCTGTCTAGGCCAATTCTTCACCGCTTCGATTTCCTGAGAATCCATCCTTATGCCCTCACTCGACACCACATGGCCCAGAAATGCCACCGAGTCTAGCCAAAATTCACACTTGCTAAACTTTGCATATAACTGACGATCCTTGAGGGTCTGAAGGACTACTCTCAAATAAGTTGCATGCTCCTCCTCGCTTCTAGAGTATATAAGGATGTCATCAATGAACATAATCATGAAATGGTCCAGATATTGCTTGAACACTCTATTCATCAGGTCAATAAAGCTGCAGGAGCATTGGTTAGTCAATACACATCCGAAGAGAACTATCTTTCTTCCGGACGAACAACGCTGGTGCACCCCATGGGGACTTGATCAGTATAATGAAGCCCTTATCTAGCAAATCCTTCAACTGATCCTTTAACTCTTTTAGCTCGGCTAGAGCCATTCTGTAGGGAGAAATCATTATGGGCTAAGTGTCGGGCAAAATATCAATCCCAAAATCAATCTCCCTCTCTGGAGGAACACTTGGTAAGTCATCTAGAAATACCTCAGGATACTCACATACCATGGGGACTGACTGAATGGTCGGGGTCTGGGACGTCGTGTCCTTAACCCTTACCAGCTGGTAAATACAACCCTTAGAAATCATTTTCATGGCCTTGAGATAAGAGATAAAGAATCCTATGGGTACTGCTGAACTACCCCTCCATCCTAAAGCTGGCTCACCCGGAAAACGAAACTCCACCGCTCGGGTTCTACAGTGAAAATAAGCATAACATGCAAACAACCAATCCATGCCCAGAATAATATCAAACTCAATCATAGCTAATTCTACTAAGTCTGCGAAGGTGACGTTATGCAACACTTTAATGGGGCAACCTCTATATAACCGCCTAGCTACAACTGAATCACCAACCGGAGTAGAGATAGAGAACAGTTCTGACAGAATTTCAGGGCTAACTCCAAAGCTACTAGCAATGTAAGGTGTCACAAAAGACAATGTAGCTCCCGAATCTAACAAAGAATAAGCATCAATATGAAAGACTCGCAACATACCCATGACCACATCGGGAGAAGTCTCCTGCTCCTGTCGAGAGGCAAGTGCATAAAACCGATTTTGGCGCTTGCCGCCAGCTGAACTAGTCAAAGCACCTGCTGAGGAGGACTTGTCATTGGAGCTGCTGAACTAGCAGCTGGGGTATGGGCTCCACCACCCCCTGATCTGGCTGCGGGGCAATCCTGAGTCTGTGTCTGGGCCTGCCACACCTGAAACAAGCATCTGAGCCCACCAAACCTCCTTGGGACATTCTTGCCACAACTAGCACAACATTGGAAGGTACACTTTGTGTGCATGCTACTCTGACCCCTTGAACCTGAGGCCCTGCTCCTCTGATCATCTCAAGACCTGGATGGGGTACTAGCTGAAGATGGTGCTGGTGTAGTAGATCTGTGCTGAGACTGCGGGTGAGGCCCACCTCCTGGCCTCGGTTGAAAGAACCTGTAGCTATCAGTTTTGGCCCTCTTAGCCTCTCTCTCCCTCATATGGGATGCTCCATCTGCTGGACATAAAGGATTATACAAGGATAGTTTATATCCTGGTGAAGCATGGCTATCCTGCAATCTTATTCCAGATACTCGGCTACTCCGTGCACAAATCTGATCACTCGCGCCCTCTGGTCCACCACTAACTCCAGGGCATACTTTGACAAGCGAGTGAACTCAAGTGAATACTCTAACACTGTCATCTTCCCCTTATTGAGATTGATAAACTCTGTTACCTTAAACTCCTTCATCTCCCGAGGGAAAAACCTATCAAGGAAGGCTATGTGGAACTCGTCCCAACTGATATGGCCCGCTCCTGTTGCCCTGCCATCTCTCTATTTCTTGTACCATATATGAACGACCCCCTTGAGCTAATATGTTGCCAAATCCACACACTCCCTATTTTCCACCCCCATAACCTGGGTGACCTTCAAGATCTCCTCGATAAACTCATGTGGATCCTCTTCCACCTTAGAACCCGTGAAGTCAAGAGGGTTCATCCTCAAGAAATCCCTCACCCTTGCTGCCACCGCATTTCCATCTAAGGGTAATGCGACACTTTCTGCTGATAAACCTAGGCAGCCATGGCTTGTGCCAGCATCTGAATCGTTGCCCTAAACTCAGCATGGATAGCTGGCTCTGGTGCGTGCTCCTTATGAAGTGGTGGGGCTGGCTTATGCCCATCACCATTTTCTCTCTCACAATCATTGCCATTTCCATTTCTTCGGACATTCACTCAGCGTGAAGGCATGATTTCTGTAAACATGAATAGCAAGAATTAGAAGGATGGAAAGACTTTCACCGCACGACATAGATCATGAAAGATGGGAACATTTCCTAAATGCCTAGTAGCCTCTTCGTCATAGGTGTGGCGTGCTTCACACCCATGAAAAATACTCTACTTAACGCGGCCTTCAAACTCCCTAGGACACTTCAAACCTATGGCTATGATACCAAGTTTTGTCACAACCCAAGAGTACACCCAGATCGTAAACACGGGACAAGAAGCCCTGAAACATCCCAAGTCGACCCATGGCATGAGCATACATCTAAACTATCCACATGAATTAGAAGACTTAGCATAATAATCATGAAATAAAGGAAATCATGACATGAAATAGAAAAGATGTCGATATATGATTCACATATAAACGCTGACTACTACATAGAGTCTGAAAAGCCTCTAGTCATAATAGATGGGTTGGAGGGACAAGACCCCAACTAACGCTAACATACTGGAATTGAAGGAAAGATAAAGTCTGAACATAAGGACCTCAAAACATGAGCACTCACCAACTAGAACTGAGGAATGACACCAAAAGCAAGCTAGGTGCGAGGCTGAGCTTGAGAATCGGACCCTGCATCATAAAATGATACAGCATAGAAAATATGCGGGTAAGTACTTGGAATTTACCAAGTATGCAAGGTAAGTAAAAATAAACATTTAAAAACATAAGAGTCAAAAGAGTAGGACATCATGATCAGAAATACTGAAATCATAAATATATCATAATGCTCAAGGTTTTCAAAAAATTCATAAACCTGTCATAGTCATAACATCAGAGAAAAGCATTTCATAAACATGTCTTGAGCCAATAAACGTAATCACAACATGCATGAAAATAATGAGGAATAGGGGGATATTTCTATAATCGACATACCCTATATGAGCACACATGGAGCCCGACCTGTAAACCTAGTCGAGAGGCCTTTCATACCTTGCCAAGAGTACAACCATGAAAGGCGTGATATCACTATGAAGACCCCGCAGGGCATAGGGGACAGTCACTAAGGAGGTCTCAAACATACCTACGGTGGCACATAGTTCTGAGATTCGATGCGTAACCTGGGCCACGAACCTACTTGGTGTTAAGTACTACTCCCAAAACATGCATGTGCTCATAGAAATTCATGGATGACATGCATGGCTAGTTAAATCATAATAATCATAACATGCTTGTAAATTTGTAAGACTAGCCATGGGATCGGGCCCATGAGTCGGCCAAAAATCATAATTCATGAATTGTACTTAACATGTGGGCATAGTGCAATACTCATACACACTTGAAATACTTGAATTTATAGTAATCATAGTCATATTAACATGGGTAATTGAAAACATGCCTAAAATCCAAAAAAATGCATATCATACTTGAAGGATCACCATATTTATAAACTTCAATAGAAACCACATGATTGGGCACTTATGATTTTAAACTTTAGATCGTCAAAACATTAAGTAAAACAAATAAAACAGCCCAATGACTCGAAATCCATAATTTAGACATGCTATAGTGTATTCATATCGATTTTTGAAGAATCATACAATTGGGTTAAGACCCACAAGAATTTAGTAAATCATAACCATGGATTGAGGTGAAATTGGGCATGGGTGGGGACCAAACCAACCATTCAAAAGCCCACATACCTGGGAAAACTAATTTCTAATCTTCCCTTGAAAGCCCAAGATGAAATTGAAAGAACTTGAAGAAGGAAACCTTGAATCACCCTACAATCTCCCCTCTAACTCTTGCATGCATGAATGAGGCCTAACATGAAGGATCCCCCTTAAAAGACCCAATTTAGAGCTTAAAACAACGTAGTTTAGGGCTTGGGAACTTAGGAATTATGAAAACACCCCCTATTAAAACTCAGGAAAAATACTACCAGGGCCCCTAGTGAGGGACCTCATGAGTCGTTGCTAAGGGGCACGACTCGTGGCTAGGACCCATGAAGTCCACTACCTAAAACACTTAGGGGGACACCACGAGGGACCCCATGAATTGTGGTGGCTGACCACGACTCATGGTCACCACCCCTGACCCCTACTACCTCAATGCCTTGACCAACCCTCCATTGCAGACCATGGGCTACCTCATGAGTCGTGAGGTCTGACCACGACTCATGGTTAGGACTTTGGCCTCCTTAACCTGAGCTTTCCCAGCCTACTGACCACGAGTCACATCACGACTCATGGTCACTCCTCACGACCCACCTCACGAGTCATCCTGCAACCTGATGCAAATTTTCAATTTTTCTTCATTTTGACTCCTGGATCTGATCCTTGGGTTCCCGGGGTATAACACAATCCTTCACCTTCCTGATATCCATCATTCCTACCATCGGAGCCATGATGCCAGTGCGACGGCCCATCAAGAGGCTGACGGACCGTTAGCTCTTCTTTTACCCTTTGCACCAAACCTACAACTTTAGTTCTTTTTTTCCTTCAAGGAGACATTTCGAAACTCGAGGTATTACAATATCTCCCCCTTGAGAACATTCTTCCTCGAATGTTGATTTAAACCTTTTGGACGACTGGGGAAAAGCTACAAATTCTAAAGCTGAACAACCATAGCTGAAACTTGACGAAGTGACTAACTCTATATTGAGATGCATGACTGAACTGAATTCAAGAAATATACATACATGCAATGACGTGAAAGGAACTTAGAGGCATGAACTTGACATGAAACTGAATAAACTACAAAGTAGGAAACTGATACCTCATGCTGGAATTGAGCTGAAAGAAAAAAGATGTGGGTTTATAGCCATCATATCTACTTCGACTTCCCTCGTAGCTCCCTCAAGAAGCTAATTTCTCCATAAAACCTTTACCGAAGCTCTCCTTATTCCTCAACTTCCAAACCTGACGATCAAGGATCTCAACTGGAACCTCCTCATAGGTAATGCTATCCTTCACACCTATTCTCTCAACCGAAACAATAGGTCGAGTGACCAATGCACTTCTTCAATAGAGATATATGGAAAATTGGATGCACCGAAGTTAAATCTGCTAGTAGCTCTAACTCATAGGACACCTTTCCAACTCGCCTCAGAATCCTATAAGGACCAATATATCGAGAAATAAGCTTCCCTTTCCTTCCGAACCTCATCATTCCCTTCATGGGAGACACCATGAAAAGTACCCAATCATCAACCTCAAACTCTAGCTCTCTCCGCCTAACATCCGCATATGATTTCTGACAACTCTAAGTTGTTTTCAAACTTTCTCTAATATGATGAACCTTTTACATTGCCTTATGAACTGAATCTATCCCAACTAATGTAACCTCACCTACCTCAAACCATCTTATAAGTGATCTACACCTCCGCCCGTAAAGAGCCTCAAACAGAGCCATCTAAATGCTAGAATGATAACTGTTATTGCAAACTCAAGAGAGGCAAGTGATCATCCAAACTACCCTTGAAATCAATCTCACACGCTCTCAACATATCCTCACGAGTCTAAATGGTTCGCTCGACCTGACCATCTGTCTGCGGGTGGAAGGTTGTGCTAAGCTTTACCTGAGTACTGAGGCCCCTTTGAAACGACCTCCAAAACTGAGACGTGAACTGAGTACCCCTATATAAGATGATGGACAAAGGAACCTCATGCAATCAAAATAACTCCCTAATGTACAATCTAGCGTAATCCTCAATTGAACTGGTGGTTTTGACCCGTAACAAATGGGCTGATTTGGTCAACCTATTCACAATCACCCATATAGAGTCATACTATCAGCTGTATGAAGAAAACCTATAATGAAGTCCATATTGATTCCCTCCCGCATCCATGTATGAATGGTAATGTCCTGAAACATACCTCCGAGTCTCTGATGCTCAACTATCACATGTTGGCAATTTAGACACTTAGCCACAAATTTCGCTATGTCCTTCTTTATGCTATTCCACCAATAGACTTCCCGTAGATCAAGGTACACCTTAGTGGAACTTGGATGGATAGAGTACCGAGATCCATGAGCCTCACTCTACATCCGCTATCTCAAAAAATCCATAGCCAAAATACATAAACGACCTTGATATAGGAATACACCATCTCCCCCTTTGGAGAAAACCTCTACATTCTGATTTCTTACAACTTTCTTCTATTTCACAAGGATAGGATCCTCATTTTGCCTAGGTTTGACTTATGTCACCAATGAAGATTCTGACCCATTCTGAATAATGATACCACCATCTGTCTAGTATATAAGGCACCCCCCCCCCAAGAAAGCCTATGGACATCCTTCACCAACTCCTTCCTCCCATCCTCAACATGAGACAGACTCTCCATGGACAACCTATTAAGAGCATCCGCCACTATATTTGCCTTGTCCAGATGATAACAAACGCTCATGTCATAGTCCTTGAGAAGCTCTAGCCATCTTCTTTGCCGCAAACTTAGGTCCTTCTTAGCGAATACATACTGAAGGCTCTTGTGGTCCATGAATACATCCACATGCACCCCATACAAATAGTGCCTCCAAATCTTCAAAGCAAACACCACATCTGCTAATTCTAGGTCATGCATCGAATACTTTTCTCATAAGTCTTAAGCTGTCTAGAGGCATATGCAAGGACCGTACCATGTTGCATCACCACACAATAAAGACCAACCCTAGAGGCATCACAATACACAACAAAACCATATGTACCCTCTGGTAGGGTCAATACTAGGGCTAAAGTGAGTCGAGTCTTTAACTCCTGAAAACTCTTATCACAAGCATCCAACCACTGAAATTGACCTTCTTCTGGGTCAACTTTGTCAACCGGGCTGCAATGGATGAAAATCCCTCTACGAACCTCCTGTAATAGCCAGCAAAACCCAAAAATCTCCTAATATATAGGACCGACTAATCTTGGTCAATGCTTCATCATTTCTATCTTCTGAGGGTCCACCTGCACCCCCTCACTAAACACTACATGGCCCAAAAATGCTACTGAGTTCAGCCAAAACTCATACTTGCTGAATTTAGCAAACAGTTGGCAATCCTTGAGGGTCTGCAATACAATCCTCAAGTGACTGGCATGCTCCTCCTTTCTCCGAGAGTATATGAGGATATCATCTTTGAAAAGAATCATAAACATATCCACTTACTTCTTGAACACCCTGTTCATCAAATCCATAAAAGCTGTAGAAGCATTTATTAGTCCGAAAGATAAAACTACGAATTCATAATGACCGTATTGAGTTCTGAAGGCTATTTTCAAAATGTCACTCTCCGTAACTCTGAGTTGATGATAGCCGGATCTGAGGTCTATCTTTGAAAAGCACTTGGAACCCTGAAAATGGTTAAATAGATCATCAATCCTAGGGAGGGGATACTTGTTCTTGATTGTGACCTTGTTCAACTGCCAATAATCAATGCACATTCTAGGGAACCATCCTTATACCGAACAAATAGAATTGGGGCACCCATGGGGATTTACTAGGTCTGATGAAACCCTTATCGAGGAGATCTTTCAACTACTCTTTCAACTCCTTTAGCTCAGCTGGAGCCATTATGTAAGGAGGAATAGATATGGGCTATATAGTAGGGAGAAGGTCGATACCAAAGTCAATCTTTCACTTGGGAGGGAATCTTGGTATATCATCTGGAAACACCTCCAAATACTTATACACAACCAGGACAGATTGAAAAGTCGGGTCTCAAACGTAGAATCCTTGACCCAAACTAGATGATACACACAGCCCTTAGAGATCATTTTCCTGACCTTGAGAAAGGAAACAAAGAGACCTACATACACTACTTAAGTACCCTTCCACTTTAGGATTGGCTCACCCAAAAATTGGAACTCTACCGTATAGGTTCTACAATTGACTGAGGCATAACAAGCATATAACTAATCAATAATGAATATAACATCGAATTCGGTCATATCTAACTGCACTAGGTTGGCTGAGGTGAATTTATGAAGGATCATGATAGGGCTATTTCTATACACCTGTTGAGCTAAAACTAACTCATCGACATGAGTAGAGACTGATAAGGGCTATGACAGAATTTCAAGATTGACTCTAATACTAACAACAATATAAGGAGTCACAAAAGATAAAGTAGCCCTTAGATCTAACATTGCATACACATCAAGATGGAATACTCATAACATACCAGTGACCACATCTGGAGAGACCTCCTGCTCCTGGCTAGAAGATAGAGCGTGGAACCTGTTTTGGTGCTAGCCGCCACCTACAGTAGAATATGCGCCTGCTGAGATAGGAGGGCTATGGGAGCTGTTGAACTAGTAGCTGGGTTATGGACACTACCATCTCCCTGTCTGGCTGAAGGGCAATCCCTAAGTCTATGATCAGGTTTTCCAAACTCGAAACAAGCATCTAATCCAACTAAATATCACCCAGGGTGGTTCTTGCACAAGTTAGAAAATTATGCTCTCTATCCATGCTCCCCTGGCCTCTAGAGCCTGATGCTATACCCCCTGATCATGTTTGGGTCTGGACGGAGTACTGGCTAATAAGGGAGTATGGACTGATGACCTCTGGTGAAACTGAGGTTGATCTCCACCATCGAACCTCTACTGAAAGTGCCCATGACTCCCTATCCTAGCCCTCTTGGCCTCCCTCTCCTTCTTCTTGATCTTCTTTGCCTCTATCTGCTGGGCATATCACCGATCAGGAGAAATCTATGTCGCTGATCAATGTGGCGGTCCTGCACTCCTTGACCAGTGAATCTTCCACTCCATTCACAAACTTGCTCATACGAGCCCTCTGATCTCCAATAATCTCCAGTGCATATTTGGACAATTGGGTAAACTCCAAGGCATACTCCTAGATAATCATGGTTTTGCTTCAAGTTGACGAACTCTACCACCTTTTTCCTCTCTCAACTCCCTAGGGAAGAACCTATCAAAAAGGAAGTCACAAACGCATCTCAACTTATGGGAACTGCTCCAACACCCCTACTATCCTTCCACTGATGGAACCATATGTGAGCAACCCCCTTCAGTTGATAGGAGGCTAAGTCTGAACTCTCCTCTCTAATCACTCCCATAATTTAGGTGATGTTCTGCACCTCCTCAATGAACTCATGTTGGTCCTCATCCACCCTCGACCCCATAAACACAGGTGGGTTCATCCTGAGGAAGCCTCACACTCTCTACACTACTGCATTCCCATTTTGAGGAATATGGGCCATCGCCTTTAGGTTTACCTGAGCGTTCATAGCATATGCCAACATTTGAAATGCCACCTAAACTTGGCATGAGTGACCTATTCGGGCAAGGGATCTGCTGGATCTATTGAAGGTGGCTGATGCCCATCTCCATTGCCATTGCCATTGCTATTTTCATTGTTATTTCTTCTTCCACTGACTTGGCATGGAGGCATATTTCTGCAAACATATATAGCACAAGTTAGAGGAATAGAGAGGTACTTCATCGCACGACATAGATCATGAAAGAAGGGAAATTTCATAAAATATCTTGTAGCATCTTCCCCATAAGTGTGGCGCATTTCAGACCCATGTAAAAGACTTTACTAAATGCAGCTTTCAGGCACCTTAGGACACACCTAAACCTCATCTAAGACTAAGTTTGTCATGACCCGAGCTTGAAACTCGAATTTAGACACGGGACCTAGAACCACGAATGGCCCCAAGCTAACCCATGATACATACATAGAATGAATTAAGAGCATAATCAAGCAAAAATATAATACCCCAGAAGTGCCTAAGATTATATCCAGGAGTTAAAAATGGAAGTTGGCGGAATTTGGAAAAAATTCCACAAAATGGATCACCTAATGGATCGTTGGTTCAACTAATGACCCATGGGAAGCATCCGTGGTGAGATCTTGTCGGGTGGCAGTTGGAAGTAACGGGTCAAGTAACAACCCGTTGTTTGTTACCACGAATCATTGTTTGAAGCCGCGGTGGGGTTGGTCCTCAGCCTAAGGGGGGGTAATGGGTTGTTGGATGACCCGTTCTGAGGAGCAGTAGGTCGTTATGAGCAGTCATGGGAAGGAGTATTAAAATATACAGTCGATGTAATGGAAGGAAACCATGACTTGTTGGAAGGAGGAATGAGTCGTGGTGTGGTTCATGGGAAGGCTTGGTGCAGGTCGTGAAGGGGGAAACAACGGACAATGTAACGAATTATTGTATGAAGGGACGACTCATCCTATCGAGTCATGGGAGCAAACCTGAGGACGTGAAGTCAGGTAGAGGAGACGACGGATGGATACCATGGGTCGTGGTATCCAAGAACGACCCGATGGGACGGTCGTTATCACTGCTAGCGCAGAAATTTGAGGAATTTTATTGAGGGCATTTTCATTATTCCTAAGTCCTAGGGTCCTAAACTACATCGTTTAAGGATCGAAATGCTGTTTTTTATGAGGGTAAAACCTATCCTAGGCTCATTCATATCCATGCATGCAAAGTTAGGGTATTAAGGAGGTGATCAATCTTGTCCTTCTTCAAGTATTCTTCAATCTTCCATTGGGCTTTCAAGGAGTGGTGAAATTTGATCTTCCCCAGTTATGTAGGATTATGAGTGGGTGAATCCTTTCACACTCATGCCCAATCTCTCTAAATCATGAATCTCCTATGTAATATCTATGGGGTTTTACCCAATGCATGAATTTTGATTTCTCTACATGGCATGATCTAATTGAGTTATGACTATTGAATTATGAAATATGGGCAAGTTTTATGTTGTTTTCCATTAAAATCATATTTCAAGATTTTAAAACTAAAATGTCCATTTATGAAAAGTTCATGAAAGTTAAGATTTATGATGAATGCTAATGTGTGATGAAGTATTAATGATGAAAATCATGTTTTCAAATTATCCATGTATATAATCATGTTTTCAAGTGAATTGAGTATTTTGAAGCATGTTAAGGTATTGGGCAATGCCCCAAATGTTCAAGAATGATTTATAATTTATGATATGAATTTCATGATTTATCAATTTATGATGTTGGCCAACTAAGGGGCCCTTGATTTATGGCTAATCATGTATGAAAAGGGGACCAATGATGTTAAATGTTTATTTACCCATGAATCTCATGAATGATGTTTATGATTTTACGTATGAGCCTAATGTGCATGTTTTTAGGAGCAGTTTCTAGCACCAATAGCCCGGTGTTCAAAGGACTACGCCGGTGTCTCATAACTACATGCCACCGTAGGTTTATATTGATACATTACAATGTTAATGGATCCCCTCTTTCGGGATATCACATACTGCGCGTCCCTTGCCTGGAAAGCCGGGATGACTCTGCCCACTTGAGTGAGATCGTAAGGGCATCATGTAAGGCTCTACAATAATGGTGTCGGTTATGATGAGTCCTCCCATTGTTCCACATATTTTATGCATTATTATGTTTATGTTATGTTGGCTAAAGTGATGATTTAATAAAGTTTCTTTTATGACTATGATTATGAATGGATTATTAATGATTTCAAAACCTTGAGCCTTACATTACGTTATAATATTTATGTTATGATCATGTTGTCCCACTCTTACAATCTCTTATGAGCTTTTATGTATTTTTAAATGTCCATTTTATTACCTTGCATACTCAGTACATTCCACGTAATGACCGCATACTCTATGCTGTATAATGTTATGATACAAGCTCCGATCTTCAAACCCAGCAACATCATTAGTCTGTCTCTGAGATTTGCATCCAGCTCTTGGTGAGTCCTCATTCTCCTAGGACCAGTTTGATATCAGTTATCTTTTCATGTTCAGCTTCTAGATTTGTCGGGTTAGTTGGGGGTGTAGTCCCATCAACCATCAGACATGTTAGAGTCATTCAAACTAAATGTAGTATTCAGTTGTTATGGATGTAGTACGTTCCGTTTTTTATATCATGTTTTGTTTATGCTTCCGCTATGTCCTTATGCTAAATATTCCACTTTATTGATATGGAGTTATATGTATGTTCATGTCATGTGTTGACTGGAGTCTCTTAGGGCTCTTTGTCCCGTGTTACTACCTGGGACTATGTTCGGGTCGTGATAGAAAATTAACATAAACATGAATAATCGAAAGATTTAAATATCAGAATGTGTATATGAAAGCGATAATGTCGCAACGCTGAATCACAAAGCCTAACATACTAAGTCTATGTCTAAAGAGCCTTTACTGTCTGATGAGATGTTGGGAAAAAACCCTAGCTAAATCCAAGTATGAAATTGAAGTGGTATACTCAACATAACTAAATGAATGTCCTCAAAAGATGAGGACTCACCCAAACAAGGGCTGAACTAGACTGATAGGGAGCAAGCTATCAGCGAGGCTGAGCGGGATCACCTGAACGTATATCATGAGATGATATAGAAAAGTGTATGCAGTCAGTACTTTGAATGTACTGAGTATGTAAATTAATTAAAATATTCTTGTAAAATGTTAGTTGAAATTATGAATATAAATCAAAGTGGATCACGAATGTCATGCCAAAAGCCATATATCCAAAGTATATATAATCATAAGTTATTCATCATAATCCGAACATATTGACCCAAGGTTTAAAAATAGAAATCATATGATTTGTCTACTTGATATTGTAAGTGAAAGCTCATAATAATGATCAATGGGTCAATATATTATAAAACGTAATATCATGAGTCATGAACATGACTAATTGAAAACATGAGGAATAGTGCGAGATTCTAATAACCGACATATCCCACATTAGCATACATAGACCCCAACCTGTAAATCCCTATTAGGGAGGGTGTTCGTAGATTACCAAGGGTTGAACCATGAAAAAGGGTGTGATATCACTCAGTGGCCCATATGAGCGTGGAGAACACTCTGTTGGAGGACCCCATCATGGCTACGTTGTCACGTAGCTCTGAGACCTAGGTGCGCTTGAACCCTAGCCTACGCGGTGTTAAATGCTACTCCCAAAATATATATAGTACTCATATCATAATCACGAAACATACTTAAAATACATGGGCTAGTTTAATTCATGAAATCAATAGTCGTGCTTGAGACACATGAACCAACAATAAAATAGGCCCGTGAGTCGGCCACGATCATAAACTTGATATTCGTAAAAGCCATGCATACTTGAGAAAGTCATAATACTCAAAAATTCATAAATTCATGAAGGGTTCCTGTGAAAAATCATGAATTGTAATCATAAAACATAATTTACCTTATCATACTTGAATTGTAGGCTTATAAGCTAAATTTCATAATTTATCCATGGTAAGGCATAATTTTCATAAAACTTGAAAACATAAATTGATAATTTAATAGTGTAAAATCTGCCCATTAGTCTTAAATTATTAATAGAAACTTGAAGGAATAGGATGCATAGACATAACATAGATAATTGTATGAGTTTGGATTAAAATCCTAGAAATAAATACTCTTGATTAGAAACTTGAATTCATGGATTGGAGAAGAAATTTTGACATGAGGGTGGAATAAATCCCCAATTCATGGATCTATATATCTAGAAAATCTGATTTCTAAGTTGTTGTTAAAAGCCCAAGAGAATTGGGAAATAAATTAAGGAAGAACTCTAACTTGATCTTTGGAGAGAATTTGAATTCATGCATGAATGAGAACACAATGACTTAGGATAGGTTACACCTTACTAAAACACTCATTAAAGAGCCAAAACAATGTCATTTTAGGGATTAGAAATTTGGGAGACTACAAAATTGCACCTAGAAATCGAGCTGAAATTCAACAATTGGACGTCCTGATAATACTCATGACGGGTCGTCACATGCCCGACGGTTTGTCAATCTCTCTTTTACCCTTATCCAAAAAAAGGGGTCCTTAATAGCCTAAGCAACGGGGGAAGTGATGGGCCGTCACTCCAACGATAGTCCATCAAACCAACTGTCACATCTGACGCACGTGGTTTCAACTCGACGACACATGCAACGGTCCGTCACTAGGCTGATAGGCCGTCACCCTCACTGTTAAGCCTCGACATTGGCCATGATAGTCTGTCACTTTCTTGATGGCTGTCATTCCTACCGTCGGAGCCATGATGCTAGTACGACGGGCTGTCAAGACATTGACGGGCCGTCAGTTCCTCCGTCACCTTCTGCATCGGACATGCAACTTCAGTTCTTTTTATTACTTCAAGGAGCCATTTCGAGACTCAAGGTGTTACATTGAAAATACCTGCAATTGTTTTGGTCACTTGTTAGCTTCATTAGGTTATTTCATCCCTAAAAATTCAATGAGTTTTTGCTCAAACAATTCATCTAAAATTTCAGGGACATCAGAATCAAGGAAGAGAGATTCTTTTTCATGCATCACCTTTGAAGTTAATATCAATTTCGGTTGCCTTAAGAGGAAATTATTTTCACACTATGCTTCTTGCTCACCTTTGTGGTAAACTTCACAAGTGACGCAGTGATGTTCATGCATTTTTTTTTTGTCACTCTTGAGTACAAATTTTCTCCATATTAAAGGTTCTTGTTTGTCCTTTCCTTTGCGAGGGTCATAAACAAGCATCACCATTTCCAGCAGACTCAACTCCATATCATGAGCACGAGTAGCTAGCTCTTCAAAATACCTTCGCTTAATTCCTTGCAAGATTTAGAGAAGTCCCCAGTGCATCTTTTGGATACACATCTCTATTTCAAAAGTTTCATTTTGAGTTTATTTTTGCAATTTATACTTGCATTTCTCCATTGATTGATGAAATAGATAACCGATTCGTCCTTCCCATTGTGAGTATTCATAAAATTATATCATGCTCACAGTATGCCTTGTGATGTAGAGATGATTGAGGTACTCCTGCTCTAGTTTGCCCCAACTATCGATAGAATTAGGCTCAAGATCCATGTGTTAATAAAAGTAAATCCTTTGAGGGAGCAGACAAACTATTTGACAAGATAGTCTCCATAAGTCCTTGTTCCTGTTTTCACAAAATATGCAACATGTTGCTTTGGATTTTTCTTTCCCTTAAACTATTGAAATTTGGACAATTGATAACCGGCTAACATCTTAAAGATATTAATTCTTGTAGTGTACGGGTCTGCATACATAACAGAGGACTTGGGAGATACTTCATACTTGGTTCTTGATAGTCTCCTTGATGAACTCCTTTAGTTGGTCAAGTGGAATCATCCCTTCAAAAGAAACTAGGATTTCCTAGGTGGATTTGTGAGAGCTTCCTTCTTTTGAGCTTCTGAAGCCTTTCTAGGTGCTTGAATAGATTTTTCATATTAAGTCATCCACTTTGTCCATTAATTTTTCAATCTGAGCGTCTTGATTTTGTAACATTTTTCAAGCCTTCGATTATACTTATCAAGTTTTCTAGTTTCTCCTCCATGTATGAAGCATCAGTTACCATTGGTTGCATGATTGTTGGGGATGTTGGAGAATAGTATGGATTATCACGCATGTTGATATTTAACTGACTCACCTCATACGATGTACGTGGAGAGGATCTAATGCTTGAAGTATCGTCATCTTAATTCATATAGGTCAAATATAGCTAAAGTCTTCTTAATCCTTTCAGCAACATTTCTTCCTCCTACTGATGCATTGGTGGAGGATCCTGCTCCTTTTGAGGATGAATATCTAAAGGCTAGAGTTGATGCAGATGACACTTGAAGTGCTTGTTATCCTATAAATCTTTTTTCGCTTCTCATAACTGGCTGAAAACTTTCAAAACTAACACCAAGGATGATTTGCACATCAGCAAAAAAATTAGAGTCATCAACCTTTAGGGAAGTTGATTTGGAGTTGATCTTCTTTGAAGCCATTTCGATGTTGAACTTTTCTATTTGAATAATATAAGATGAGAGGTAGAGATCATTCCAATGTTCTTTCTAGAATTTTTAGACAATAAAATTCGCACTGAGAAAATAATAATCAAGATAGGAAAATATTGAAACAATCATAGTATTTTATTTCAAGTACATTGAGTGTTACAATCTCTATGAATCCTCTGATTCTCTTTTTCGAATATAAATTCAAGGATTTTTTATCTTGATCTTGAACTAGATGGATTTGATCTTGATTTGTACTTGAATTTAAGGGCTTTTGAGCTATATCTTGAATCTTCCTGTTGATATCTGGAACTTGTAGGGAAATATTTGAATGCTTGTAACTTGTAGAGAAATTTGTGACATTTGATCCATGGGTTGTCTCTGGTTTTTTGTTAGAATTCAGGTTCCTTTTATGAATTATGAGAGCCCTATTCATAGTTATAGAATGAAAGAATTGTGATGAGGACGAACTTCTTTCAACCAATCATATTAAAGTGACATAACCATATTTGATAGGCCGAAATATGTCAACTATACACATGACTCTTTTTCATTGGCCTTTGATTTGATTAGGCATGCTTTGTCATTTTGATATGTGGTATGATCCTATTGGCTCATTTATTTGACTTGGCATGACACATCATTTGATATGTGATACCAATTTGGTCTTCTAAGATAAGATGACATCTTTGCTCAGAAAAGTGGGCTCATCATTTAAAGCCCAATGAAATTGAGATATTAGATCCATATTTATTGAACTTAAATAACTAACCCAATTATATTAATTCACTACATTTATTTAGACTAATATATCTTGAATTTAATACAATTCAAATTTCTTGTGAATTTAAATTCAATAGAATTTTATTATTCTTAAAATTAAGAAAAAATTCTTCTCTATATAACACAAGATGTTGACGTTGTCTCAAGGGATAAGTCGTTCCTCAAAGGTACAATGATCTTCACAAAGAGTGGGCATGGCTAAACATGATCACTACAAGAAAAACAGTGATTTACCCGTTAGAAAAATATTGATAGATGAAATTAACCAATGCAAATAAAAATTTAAGATGGAAAAAAATTTGTGTCAATAGTTTTTATTAGTAACAAAATTCAATGAAGCATTTATTCCATGCATATGAAAGATAAGTACAAATAGATTCAAATATTTTTAAAATTCATACTTTCAACTCCAAGATTAATAACATTTAAATTTTGAATCTATTGTTGATTAAACACAAAATATTACAAATTATAAGGCAATGATTTCCGTGTGTCAAAGTTATTGATTACACATGAATTATTGCTTATTATAATGTACTGTCTTCTTTCAGTCAAATTTTTTATAGTTGTTGACCTCGACAGAGTAATTTATAAGCAATTAATTTGTTACCATCAAGACTGTGGAGTCTCTTTATTCTTAATTAGATGTTTCAAGTTTAAATTTTATGTTTAGAATTGTTTTTGATAGGATCATATCCAAAACTAGTTCTAAAAAATATGAGAATTCTATACATATAATATGATCTAAACATCCGGAATTAAATCTCACAGATGTAGGAGCATTCATTAGTCCAAAGACATAACTACAAACTCATAATTACCATACTGCGTCCTGAAGGCTATTTTGGAATATCACTCTCCCAAACCCTGAGCTGATGGTACCCAGATCTAAGATCTATCTTCGAAAAGCACTTAGCACCCTAAAGATGGTCAAACAAATCATCAATCCTAGAAAGAGGATACCTGTTCTTGATGATGACCTTGTTCAATTGCCGATAATCGATATACATACGAAGAGAACCATCTTTCTTTCAGACAAAGAGAATTGGTGCGCCCCATGGGGATTTGCTTGGTCTGATGTATCCCTTATCTGAAAGGTCTTTCAACTACTCCTTCAACTCCTTTAACTCTGCTGGAGCCATTTTGTAAGGAGGAATAGATACAGGTTGCATATCGGGAAGAAGGTTCAATACCAAAATCAATCTCCCGCTCGGGAGGGATTTCTGGTTAATTAACTAGGAAGACTTCTGGGTACTCGCATACTACTGGGACTGACTGAATAGTCGGGATCTCGGGCATAGCATGCTTAACCCTAACTTTCTGAAGGACTATGACCAGGAAACTTCTATACACACATCTAGCTACAACTGAATGACTCACTAGAGTAGAGACTGAGAAGGGTTCTGACAAGATTTTGGGACTGACTCCGAAACTACTAGCCACATAAGGTGTCACAAAAGACAAGGTATCCCCTGGATCTAACAAAGCATATACTTCAAGATGGAAAACTCGCAACATACCAGTGACTACATCTGGGGAGACATCCTTCTCCTGGCGAGATGATAAGACATAGAATCTGTTTTGGCGTTGATCGCCACCTATACTAGTAGATACCCCCTGCTGGGATGGGCGTGCAGGTGGAGCTGTTGAATTAGAAGCTGGGCCTCAGCCACTATCATGGCCCTGTCGTGCCGCTGGGCAATCTTTGAGCATATTTGTGGGCTTTCGGCATCCAAAGCAAGCAAGTGTACCCGCCAAACACTAACCCGTGTGCCCCCGACCAAACCTATCGCAAACTAGAATACTGGAATCTGCAGGCCTGCTACTCTGACCCCTAGAGCCTAATGCTCATCCTATTTGGTCATGCCTAGGTTTGGATGGCACACTCATCGCTGAAGAATGCTGGGGCTGAAGACCTCTGGTGGGACTGTTGTCGGTGCCCACCTCCTGGCCTCAGCTGGGAGAACCTATAGCTGTCTGTCCTGGCCCTCTTAGCCTCTCTCTCCCTCAGATGCACCGCCTCCATCTACTGGGTGTACAATACTATCCAAGGGAAATCCATATCCTAATGGAGCATGGCGGTTCTACAATCCTTGTTTAGATATTCCGCTACCCCATGAACAACCTGCTTACTCGCGCCCTCTTATTAACCACTAACTCCGGGGTGTACTTTGACAGACGAGTGAACTCTAGGGCATATTCCTGCACTGTCACCTTTCCCTGTTTTAGGTTCACGAACTCGGATTCCTTCAACTCCCTCATCTCATGTGGGAAGAATCAATCTAGAAAAGAGACGTGAAACACTTCCCAACTGATAGGGCCTGCTCCGACTGCCCTACTATCCTTCCACTGTTTAAACCAAATGTGTGTGACCCGCTTCAACTGAAATGAGGCAAAATCAACACACTTTTCTCCATTCACCCCCATGACCTGGTGATCTTCAAAAGCTCGTCAATGAACTCATAGGGATCCTCGTCCACCTTTGACCCAAGAAACTCAGGTGGGTTCATCCTTAGGAAATCTCTAACTTGTGTTGTCGTCGCATTCCCGTTCGGCAGGATATGTTCCACTACCTGCTGGTTGACTTGGGCGGCCAAGTCCTGTGCTAGCATCTGAATGGCTGCCCTGAATTTAACGTGGGCAATCGACTCCAGTGCATGGTGCTCATGGACTGGTGGGGCTTGTTGGTGCCGGTCTCCATTGCCATCCTCGTGGCCATGTCCATTCCCATTCCTTCTGCTGTTAAATCTATAGGGAGGCATGATTTTGCAATTGCGAATAACATGAGTTAGAAGGATAGAGAGACCTTTTACCGCACAAAATAGATCATGAAAGAAGGGAACATTTCTTAAACGTTTCGTAGCGCCATTGTCATAAGTGTGGCGCGCTTCACACCCATGAAAAAGACTCTACTTAAAGAGACTTTCAGACACCCTAGGACACTTCTAACCTATTTCTTCGATACAAAGTTTGTCACAACCTGAACATAGGCCCAGATCGAGATACGGGACAAGGAGCCCCGAGAGACTCCATGTCGACCCATGGAATGAACATACCTCTAACTCAATCAAGTAAAATGGAAGACTCAACATAATGAACATGAAGAAAGTCTAATAATAATATAATTTCAAACTGAAATTTCACATAACACATAACAAGTTGATTACTATGTATAGTCTAAAAGCCTCTAACATATCTGATGGGTTGATGAGACAACACCCCAACTAACCCAACAAGTCTGAAAACTGAATGTACAAAGATATCTGATAACAAATGGTCCTCAGGAGATGAGGACTCACCAATAAAGACTGGACGCTAACTCCGAAAGTTGGCTAGCAATGGGGTTGAGATAGAAGATCGGAGGTTGTATCATAAAACGATATAGCATAGAGTATGCGGCCAGTACGTGGAATGTACCGAGTATGCAAGGTAAGTAAAACCTCTTAAATAAGTAAAATCATTTAAAACATGCATAATATAAAACATGATCGAAACAAGAATCTGAGAGTAGGGCTTGCATTCTATTTGTGAAATCATGATTTGAACATAACTAAACATCATAATGGAATCAAATGACCAAAGCTGAAACCTAATAATCATAAGTAAGACTGAACATTGGTCAAACCTTCTTTAGCAAATATATATGATAAACATGAATAACTGAATTCATGAGGAACAATAGGAGACTCGTCATATAACCAACATTACCACGATAGAGCATACGTGGTACCGACTATCACACTCAAGTGGGAAGAGCCGTCCAAATCCTTGTCAGGGCTAAGGACGCTACCATGATATCAATATCAAGCTCAAGGCCCCCCTTGGGGCAGGGGAAGCTCACATAGGAGGTCCCAAAATTATCTGATTATACTTACGTTGGTGCATAGTTCTGAGCCATAGGGTTAACTGACCTTAGCTTACTGGTGCTAGACACTACTTCCAAAAACATGCATATGCTCTCCATCATTTTTCAACGATGTTGAATAATCATATACATATAAAATCTGAAATCATACATGAGGAGCCTTGGCTCAAACCGTACCACAAGCTGAACATAATTGGGAGTCTTGACTCCAAAAACATGTGGTAAGCTAATCAACTTGAAATCATAATCATACTTTAACATATGGGCTTGCCCAATACTTAAACATGATTGAAAAATACTTAATTCACTTGAATACATGATCATAGACATGGGTAACTTGAAAAAATACTTTTCATCAATAATATCTCATCATTCTTGTACATTCATCATAAAACTCAACTTTCATGAACTTTTCATGGGTGGACATTTTAATTTATAAAGCTTGAAAACATGGTTATAGTTGAAAACAATGTAAAACTTGCTCATGAATCATAATTTGAAAATAGAAACATACTTAGATCATACCCATGGTAGAAACTTAGAAAATTCATGCATTGGGTTAAACCCCCATAGGATCTAACATATAGATTTTTCATGAATTAGAAAGGGATTGAGCATGGGTATGAAGAAATTCACCTATTCATGACCTTACATACATGAGATGGACTGATTACACCAATTCCTTGATAACCCAAAGAGAATTGAGGAAGAACTTGTAGATAACCTAAACTTGATCACCTTCTAGGCCCTCAACTTGCATGCATGAATGTAAATGAGCCTAGGATGAACTTACCCCCATTAAAACTCCCTATTTAAAGCTTAAAATAACATAGTTTAGGACCCTAGAGCTTTGGATTGACAAAAATACCCTTATTGAATTTTCTGGAAAAACTTTTATGCCCGTGACGAAGGACGTCAGAACGGTCAGTTGGTAGCTCCCATGGTTCGTTACTACTCCTCATCGCTACACCTTGAATTCAGGTCTAAAATCCCTTACCACAACCGGACAAGATGAGTCATTGCTAGCTCAAACGATTCGTTGCTTCCAGTCATCGTCACCACTGCCTTAAATCGGGGATCCTTTTAAACGGCTGCTGACCACGACCCATTGTTTCCTGCTATGAGTCATTCTATGACTCGTTACTTCATCCTTGACCAAGGACCAGTCTTACAATGACCCCATCCAAAGACTCGTTACACCAAACAATGGGTCGTTCCTAGACCTATTACTTCCAACTCCAAACCTGCAGTACCTCATGTCAAACACATTCCAACGGGTCGTTAGTGGCACCAATGACCTATACCATGACCCGTTCTGAGAAAATTTCCTTATTTCTGCTTCTTTTTTATTTTTAAATCCCGGATCTAGTCTTGGGCACTTCCGAGGTATTACACAATGCTAATACCACCAAGAACAAACATAAACCCAGAGGATAATCCTTCAATAATATACTATTCATTAACTTGACCACGATGAAAAACCATTGATTTAATGGCGTCGGTGGACCGGTCTTGTGTAGACCTAATGCCTAAGGCTCAATGATAACGTTATAAACTATGCCAAATATGACCATGAAGTAGGTTAATAGGATGAGGGAATAGACAAACATCGAAGAGGGAAGTGTGATTGTCTGGAGTTTCAAACCAAGGCATGGAGGGCAAAAAATGGAGTATAAAAAGGAGGTGTAACAAGTCGAAAATAGGAATGATGGAGTAGGCGATGCCTTGATCGGCGGAATGAGAAGTGGTTTTGGTGGTTGATGAGATGGTTGTTTTTTATTTGGGAGCACTTTCCAGTGATTGAGAAAATAGATCGTGGTGAGCAGTGTCTCAGGATGGAGGAGTAGCCGAGCAGATCTGTTCATATTTATGCCAAAAATAATAGAAAATTTTGCATTTTCTCAGCTATTTTTATTTCCCTAATCGTTAAAATACTTGTCCAATCTGAAGTATGCACCAAATTATTTTAATTATGTTATAAAATAACAAAATAAGAGGAAGAATACTATAGATAAAAGAGAGAATAGAGAAAATTCTTATTTCTCTTGAGAAATTCCTTACAATGAATGAAGACCACTTTATTTATTAGAGAAAACTAACTTGGTCCCAAAGATACTAACCCATACTTTCCTGTAAAGAAATAGACATTCACCATAATAATAAAACATATTTATAACACTCCCTCTTGGGTATATATTTGATAGATAATATGCCTCATTAAAACCTTACTAGAAAAAATTCGATGGAAAAAAATTCTAGTGAAGGAAAAAAAAGTACGCATATCTATCTATATGTATTTTGGATGCCTCATTAAAAACATTACAAGAAAAATCCAGTGGGACCAAACCTTGCAAGGGAAAAATAGTAGAACGTGTATTAACTCCCCCTAATGAGAATATCAATCCAAAAACTTGAATCTTAGCGTTCTAATCTTCTGCACCATCTTATTGAAAGTTGTAGTTGACAGATACTTGATGAATAAATCAGTCATATTATCACTCGAATGAATCTGCTGCATGTTGATCTCACCATTCTTTTGGAAATCATTTGTGAAGAAAATCTATAGTGAAATGTGTTTTGTTTTATCTTCTTTTATGAATCCTCCATTTAATTGTTCTATGCATGCTGCATTATCTTTGTATAAGATCGTAGGTATTTTTTCATAATTCAAACCACATTTTTCTCAAATGAGATATATCATTGACCTCAGCCATACATATTATTGTCTTTCTTCATGAGTAGTTATTATCTCAACATGATTTGATGAATTAATCACGAGAGACTGCTTTGTAGATCTCCAAGATATGACAATACCTCCATATATGAACATGTAGCCAGTTTGAGATCGAGCTTTATGTGGGTCAGATAAATACACTGCATCAGCATAACCAACAAGATCAGAACTGCAATTCTTAAAATAAAATAAGCTTATATAGGTAGTCCTTTTTAGATACCGCATTATGTGCTTGATCATATTGTCGTGCCTCCTATTAAGCGTAGAACTATAACTTATTAACAAATTAATCGAAAAGTCTATATCAGGTTTTATAGTGTTAGTAAGAAACATTAGTGCACCAACTGCACCAAGATATGGTACTTCAGGATCAAGAATTTCCTTGTTCTTTTCTTAAGGTCGGAATGGATCCTTATTCACATCAAATGTCGAACAACCATTGGAGCACTTAATGGATGTGCTACATCCATATTAAATCTTTTGATCACATTTTTATATAGTTGGTGTGGCACCCAGCCACCAAACCTCATAGAAAATTGCACTCAGGCTGATGCATTGGCTGGTGTTGTGGGCCAGACCCCGAACTTCAGAAGAGTTTTGATCAACACGTTGGCGAGATAAGTGGCGCAACACACTAGAGATAGTCCGGACTTGGAAAATTTTCTAACACTCCGGTGTAGTGAGAGATGCGGTGCGCTAGGTCCCATATTTGCAGAATTTTGACTAACATCCTGGCAAGATGGTTGATGTGGTGCACCAGAGGCTAAAATTCAAAGGAAATTCAAGCGAAAGTCTGGTGAGATGGGAGGTGCGGCACGCCAGGCCTGTCTGGGGCAGATTTTCAAGTCTAAAACCTGAACTTCTCAAGGACAAATAAGTCATTTGATACCTTGTTAATAAATATAACATCTATGGCATTTTGTTAGAAATCTTCGATTAGAAAGATCGGTTTGTATGTAGTTCCTGGGGAAGGAGACAAGAAGTTTATTTTTTTCTAGATTTTTTTCTTTAGTTTATACTTTTGATTCGAATGATGATTTCTTTAGTTTTCTGCTTTAACATGAGTGGCTAAACTCTTGTTCTTGGATTTTGTGCATAACTAATGGTTGTAGTTTGAATACTTGTTTATGCTAGCCTTAAATTCTTCATTCAACATTGTTTATGCTTACTTGTTTTAATTGATTATTGTTAGACTGATCACCTTGCGAGTATTATTTGTTGGCTCTTGGTTGAACTCGGGAGACAGACCCAAGAGGGTTAAAATAAAGAATAGAATAGGTTTCGATTATCTTGTTCAAATTAGTTCAAGAGTTAATTTCTTTTTCTAGGACAGGGATATACCTATCAAGCCTATTCGATTGAATACAAGTATATTTAACCGTCATCTCATGCTTTTCCTGCCACCATAGGGATATAGATGTTAGGGTTTACGAGATAGTTCTTGCATATTTGAGAGAATAGTAAGAAATGGAATCGCAACTTGCAACTTAATAATGCTCAAATCACACTCCTGTAAAAGTATGACACAGATGTTGTCAATATATAACCCAACAAAGGTTGGGATCGATTCCACAGGGAATATGGTCAAGATATAGAATAATGCTAGTATTTAAGCTTTTAAGTATGTTATCTCCAAAAAGGAGATTTTATAAAAGGAATTATATGAGAATGTTGAGAATTGATTGTTGTTTATCAAGATTATGTGAATAACTAAGGTAAGTGTTCCCCATGGACTCATAACTACTTTGGGTTTTACACTTATGATCTATCTCAATGCTTACTTATAGAATTGATAACTAGGGTTCATCCAAATGACTAGTTCATCCCTATTGGATGACTATACTCAATCACCAGGTTAGGTCTCAAGAGTAATTTCACTTCAAATGTTATCAATTTGTCCCAAATTAACTATCCTGCGACCGTAGTTCAAGTCATACAATGACCCATAAAGATCAAGGATTTGTTGTACTTTTCTTTTCCTAATCTCTACTTCTCTAGGTTAAATCAAGTAAAGAATTTGGGCAAGTCCTAACGTTGTGCTCTATTAAGAAACATTAAAGATGATGAGAATATAATACAAGTGTTTAGCAATTGGTTAAGAATCAATTTGTGCAACCCTAGTTTATTAATTCACCATGGTTCCCACAATCCTAATTGTGGAGGTTTTAGTATCTCATGATTGTAAAAAATTAAATGTATTAATAGAAAAACACATAATTTAGAACTTACAAGATGATTAGAAGAAAACCCACTTGATTATTGAAGGAATTAATGAAGAACAAGTCAAGAACAATGAAAGAATCCACTCAAGAAAATCCAAAGAGTTGTTCTCCAATACTCAAAACTCTTTACAATCGGTCTCTCTAATTGTCTCTCTCCAAATCTGACTCTCCTTAACAAAAATAACCTAGAAAAGTATTTATACAAATAGTTAGAAACTTTTCCTAAATTAACAGGGAAACTTCTAAAACTATCACCGACTTCACCTATGACCCTTAACATGATTTTATGGATCATACCTTTACTCGTACATTAGTTGGCTTCTTTTGATTTTGACTAAGTGTTGGAATATGAAACGACTAATACCATAAACCTATGAGTCATACAATTTGGTCGTGGTTTCAACTTGCTACTTTTAGCATCCTCTGTTTACTTTCACGAGTGGCTTGATACGACTCATACCTTTATCCCACGACTCGTGACTTTTAGTTGTACGTTGAGATCTTCCTTTCTTCATTTATTTGGTGTTTACCATGGCCCGTTAGTATGGGTATTAGGTAAATATCACGATCCATGGTTACTAACCGTACCTAGAGACTTGTCCTGTGCCACACCTTTATCACGACTGTTATGGTATGGCTCAGACCAGGGTAGTACAACTTGTATAATAAGTTGTACTACACCTTTTACCTGAAACACATAGTCTGGATTTTTCCACGACTCTCAATACGACTCGTACCAGGAAGGTTCGGCTCGTACTGAGATATGCAATTAGCCCTTTTCTATAATTTTTCTTTCTTTTGCACATTTCAACTCCTACATTTAATTTCCCTGAAAAAAAAGTAAAAGTTCATCATATCCATATAAGCACACCTAAGTCCATGCTTATTTCCTCAGTTTTAAGCGTCAAAAGTGTTGTAAACCCATAGCACATAAACACCCTTAACTTAAGAATTTTGCATGCCCTCAGGCAAAGAAAACAAAACTAAAAATGACTTTTAACTAGAAAGTAAACTTAGAATACCTACAACCAACACAACAAAATTTGCACTTTGATCCACAATCAGCTATTGAACCCTTTTTCATTCAAACCAAGTCAACCCATGCACACATGTAACTAAAACCTATGACAAATAGGGTTCAAGATATGACATCCAACTGTTAGCAGAGATTTGAGCTACCACCAATGCCATTCACACAGACAATTGGCAGAACACAACACAAACCATATATCCTCACCGCAAATGAAGTCCCCAACACTAACATATATATAAATATGAAACTTGGGACTAGACAAGTAAGACTCTCACTCTTACAAAGAATTTTAAAATACTGCACATCGGATACCATAGGCTTGCTCTTATTTTTTCTGCTTTGGCTTTTTTGAACAGTTAAACTAGGATCACTATAGGACTTTTTCAGACTGTAATGTAGGCTTCGGGATGGATATGATACATATGGATTTTAGTGACTAACCCTCCTTGGCACTGCACAATTTTTCTCTACTTTTCGCGTTTTACCCCATTTTTCATTTTTCAACTTTTTTCTCCCTTTTTCTCCATTTTATTTTTGCTTTATTAGCTTTTTTTCTTTTCTTTTCACACCACACCTCACTCTTCTTTGACTTTATTTTCTTTTTCTTCTCCTCCTCACATAGTTTATGCACCCCTACTGCAGCCACCCTCAACTTAGGCACTTTTCCTGAGTTGAGGTTCACATGTCCAATGAGGGACCAGGGCAGAACAGGTTCATTATAAACTTGGTCAAAGTGACTAGGTAATCAAAGAAAGTAGGTCAACTTTTAGGCTCAAATACGGGATTAAGGGAATCATTTCATTTGGTGGGGAAATTTAATCTAAAATGGGCTATGACAAAAATGGCCTATGATTCTTTTCTAACCAAAAATCCTAAAACCTTTGGTAAAGACCAACCAGACAAGTTCTAGATCCTCAACACAGTATTGAACTGAGTATGAATCCTCACTCACTCATGGTATATGTTTGCGTTGACTCTACCTCTCCAGTTCATGCATGGATAAACTACAACTACACATGCTAATAATATGAATATCATATAAAGATCCGCAAAAGTCATACGTTGCAATCAACCTACACAGCTAACATCAAAAAAAATTTCACTTAGGGTCATTTTTCCAAAAACGTCAAAACCAGTGCATTTATTGGCTGTAAAGTTTTTCTAAGCTACTTCTAATTACACAAATAAAAAAATCTAAACATGCTGGTTCTACTAGATAGCATGCCCAAGGAAAAAGAAATACGGCAAGAAAAATCCTCAGACAAACAAGACCCAAAACATACAAGTACACCCCTTTTATAAAAGCATGCTTCATCCCGAAGCATCACTATAAGAACAAAGGAAAGGGACATACCTGTGGCGCTCTAGGTGATCCTATCATCCTACGAAGGTGGTACCTCCGGCATTATAGCAGCGCTAGCGATGGCCAGCGCTCTCAATGGAACATTGATTGAGGGATTGGTTACCCCCGCATCAATAGTAGTCACCCCCGCAATCTCAGTGGTATCTCTGGCTGAATGTGGCTCACCTGAAGGGTCCTTGCCACCTGCAACATCTCTGAAAGCAGTGGTGGAGCTGCCCGCTCCTCTAGCTCGCTCATGTAGCTCTGACATATGCTCGTCATGAGTCTACAAGTTGTCCACTCTTTCCCGCTTGCTCTCCTTCTTCTCCTCCCTTTTTCTCTTCTTTCTTGAGGACTCGTCTTCAACCTCCTCTGAGACCCTCTTATTTCCTTTTCCTCCTTCGGATGCAACGGGCACCCAATACGCCTCAAGATCTAGCTCTTCATCGAGTTAATCATCCTAGTCTACAAGAGTAGAGGTGAATAATATCGCCGGTTGTCTAGACAACAACTCGACTTCCTTACTCCGTAAATCCCCCAACTCCTCTTCGAGGCTTCTCGTATCTATCTTCTCATCATATGTTCATTGAAGAGACACTCAAAATTATCCAACAGGCTATGCAACAACCTCATAGCCTCATAAATCTCAGCCTTCACCCACGGCTTGATATTGTCCATCATAGCATTAACCTTTTTCTTGTTCATTGTCAGCCTCTTGGCCAATTTCTTGAAGAAATCCTGGGGTACCAACACATAGCCTATTGGAGTCTAACTCAGGATACCCAATGGAGGTGTGGAGGATGTGCTAGGTGTTGTGTATGTGTGGCAGGCCTCTGTAACCTTCATCTCTCCCTGCTCCACTGAGGTGGGGGCATTAACATGCTCTCCCCCGAATGCCTATGGTGATGTGACTGCTAAAGGAACTCTATCCCGGCTTACCAGGTTCATCTCATCCCATATCAGGCCTATACTTGCCGTCCTCTAGCTGCCAATCAAAATATTAACCTCCATCTTCACCTTGAGGCCCGCCTCTATACATAATCTGAACATGAGACTCGGGAATAAGATAGTAGTGATCAATCCCATACCCAGATATTGAGTCTCCTCTGCGATGACCCTTGGAATGTTTATAGCATATCTTAACATGATACACGCCACCAAGGCTGCTCTGTCTACTGAGGATGTTGTCATTGGCTATCGGCGCCAACCTGTGGCGGACGAGTGTTTAGCTGGCCTTCGCGCTATGAAGTTCAGCGAGGCTTTGGTAACCTTCTTTCCACTAGCCACCCAAAACACATCCTCCTTGTCATCCGCAAAAACCCCAGCTAGCCATTTAATTTGGCTCTACCTCTCCTCATAACCCAACTGCGTTGCCCTTTTCAGGGCGTCTACATGGTAATCAAACTCAGTTCTCTTGTCGGGAGCTCTAAACTGCAGACCATAGAGTACCCGAGCAGTAGTACGCTTGGAGATATCAACCATTCGACCTCACACTATTACGCTCTCAAGCTTGGGCTGTTCTTTCGATTTCTACCCACCTTTTTCTTTTTTCTCCATTGTGGCCAAATAATTGGCGTAGAACTCCCTGAAGATTGCAGGACTGTACTTCTCCGAAGTTCTAGCCATCCAGTCAAATCCGTAGAAGCTAAAATATCCACTTTATTTCCTCTACCTTATTCAAGGAACTGGTGAGGATCCGCGGTTCTTCTTGTATGCTCCACCTCAGATGATTCTTTAAGGTTAGAGCAAGACCTTGCTAATATATCTCTTGAGCAACGGGTATTCTCCACCTAATAGTATGATTCTCCCATGACGGAGTTTTGGTAACCTTCATCCTCTGTAGCCTCATTTCCATCATCTTTGGATTGGGCCTCCTCGGACCCTTTTTCTTGATTAGAGCCACTCCCGGGCTCTTGGCACTTCTATTCATCTCCCTCCTTAGACTAGGGAGCAAAGGGTGCAGCTACAGCTTGAACCTTGGCCTGAGCCCTAGTGGTCCATAGCTCATCAGTTTCAGAAGTCTCAACTTGGTGATCTTCCACTAAACCACTAGGGGAGCTACCTACTTGATAAGAATCGGAGAGTTCATCCCTCAATGCCCTCCTAGCAGCTATCTTAGATCTAGTCTCCTTATCCGATTTTGGTTTCTCTTCTCTTCATTGTCGTTGTACCTATGGAGAAAAAGATTAGTATGTGTGGTATAAGAAAGAGAAAGCAGGAAAAATACCCTATAAAGTTTTCCACGAATCTATAGCATGGGTTGTACCTTGGTCGTACGACTTGTACTAAGACTTATAGTTTATAACGGTCCTGTCGTGACACCTAGGTATGACTCGTACCATGATGGTCTGCTCTGCAATTTTTAACCCACTAGTTTAATTTCACCCATACACTGAACACACATAAGTTAAGATACTAGGGTTGCCTCCAAAGAAGCAGCTGATTTAACGTTGCGGCATGACGCAGGTGGTCTGCTTATTCAGTCTTTGCCAAACCACCTCATGGGTTGCCTCCCAAGAAACGCCTAATTTAACGTCGCGCCACGATGCAAGTCTCTTGACTACTCAGAATTCATCAAGAAACTCACTATCATCCTCTATTATGGAGACAACCCTAAGCTCATTGGGTTGCTTCATTGACCGGTAGACATTAAAAGTGACCACCTCTTTATTTATCCTGAATTTTAGTTGGCCAGCCTCAACATCTACTAAAGCTCTCCTAGTGGCGAGGAATGGTCGCTCTGAAATGATGCAGACCTCAAAATTAGCCTCGCAATGTAGGATCACGAACTCCGCAAGGAAGATAAAATGGTCCACCATGACTAGCACATCAAATAAGATCCCCACTGGCTTATTGACTGAACAGTCTACCATCAATAGCCACATTGAAGTGGGTGTGTGTAATTCCCCAGAATCTCAAAGACTAGATTCGAGACTCAAAATAAGAAATATGGAAAAATTTGCACCAAGTCACCGAATGACTCATTCTATGACCCCGGGGAGAGACCACGAGTCGTTAAGTGACTCGTGGTGGGGCCTGGGAACTTAAGTGGAATTTTGGTGTTTTGGGTGACCACGAGTCTTGGTTAACCCCTACGTTTCATGAGATGACTCGTGGTCAAGGATAATTTGAAATTGGGAAATGCTAGGTAGTGCACCTAATGAGTTGTCACCATGAGTCGTGGTCCATGCCACGACCCGTTAGGTTACTCGTGGTCAGCTCATGGTCAAGAATTAGGGGAGGTAGACAGTGTACCCAACGGGTCCTCACCACGACTCATTTAGGGCATCACAAGTCATGGTGTTTACCCGTGGGGGACTCTAGGGCTTTTTAGACAGTCTGGTCCACGAGAGGTGACCACGAGTCGTGATCACTAACCACGACTCGTTAGGTCCCTCATGGAGACCTTCAGTGTGCTCCAGGCAGTTTAGTCCATGAGTGTGACCACGAGTCATGGTCACTAACCACGACCCGTTAGGTCACCCATGAGGACTGACACTCAGTTTTTCCCTGCGAGTTTCCAAGGGTCTTTCAGTAATTTCCTACCCTCCTAAACTTCAAACTACGTCGTTTAGTCATAATTTCAGACTTATTAGTGGGATTAAATGGTTTCTTTCCTCATTCCTAATCAGACCTTCAAAAAATAGATCATAGAATTCTCCCAAGGACTCTCAGAGCACGAACTAGGGTAGTCTACTTCTCCTCAGATTCTCAAGGAATTTTGTTGGATTTCTTTATCAGGTATGTTGGAATTCAACAAGGGGATAGTTCTTCCCTTGTGTCCCCCAAAACCCTTCTCTAGTTTCGCTATAAACCTAGCCCTGATCTTCTGAATGTGAAGAGAATATATGTCAGTTTTATTTGAATTCACATAGAATGATATCCATGATTGTTTTAGACATGATTTCCATCAGTTCATGATTAAATTGATTTTGTTCCCGTAAAAGTGAATTCTAGCCTTGATCTTTCGAATGAGGTTGAATTATGTGTCAGATTCCTTATAGTTGTGAAATATGCTTTAAGATGATTGTTGGATATTTTTCTTTCATTATTTAGATATCTTGTAATTGCTCTCCTAGTAAGAATGATTTTAGCCCTATGGTTGAATGAGAATACCTATAATTCTGCTGGTTGGATTAGACTTCCTTATTGCTGGATTTTAGCCATATTGTGGATTCCCGTATATTTATAATAAATTGAAATCTCTATTAGTTTCTTAGTAGATCAGTTCAGTCCTTATGTATGGATCCGCAGTGTTACTCAGAATTTGTCAGCTGATCAATTTGACTACAGAATTTCTTGAGGTGTCAGTACTACATCCCAGTTATCAGAATCAGATTCAGAATTTAGTTTCATTGGTCTATTAGTAGGTCATGGCACTTTAGATATATAGATATGACTATCCTTAGGACCCCAATATCATATTTTTATTTGTCCTATAGATGGTTACGACGCTTCCAGATAAGCAGTTCTAACCAGTCTTAGAACCCAGTTTCAGAATCTTGTCCGATAATACTCTCAGGGTGCTTTCAGATATGTATACCTGAATAGTCTTGGGCCCCAGTTTCTAGCTATCAACTTAGTATTCAGTCTAGGATTATCCAGTGGGAGTAGGACTTAGCACCGAACGGACTGGGGTTCCACTGCACCCAGGTTCCCAAAACTATGTTGCTAGCGTAGGTTACAGTATTTATCAGCCTGATTGGCCCCAAACTCGTATGATCACCCAATTCATGCCTTTATACCTTGGCAAGGTATATTGGGTCCTACTGATGGGGTGTATACATCGAACTCCACGTCTAGCTCACGTGGTTATATGTCGGTTATAGACTCTCCCATTAGTCAGTTCAGTCTAGTCTCAGTCCAGTTCAGTTCAGATCAGTATTCCAGACTTAAAACATGCTTTGACCATCAGACAGGGTCTTCTAGACCACCTCAGTATTTCAGTTATTCAGTTCAGTAGCTAGTTGATCATTCCATGTCTTTCAGTAAAGCATTTCTTTTGTTATTTATTCCATTGTGTTATATTCCTCTCACTTACTCGGTACATTAGAAGTACAAACACATACTTTTATGCTATATTGTTTTATGATACAACTGCACGATCTCAGTCTCAACTTCATTAGCCGATCACTTATCAAAGACCTCAGCCTTACTAGCTAGTGAATCCTCATCCTTCGAGGATGGAGATTTATTGCTTTAGTTATACTTTCACTCCTCTTTATTTAGATTTGGAGTTAGCTGGGGGCTTGTCCCAGCAGCTCATCTATCATAGTGGGTTTCAGATGTAGATTTGTTTTTCAGACTCAGATTGGTTCTTTTTAGACTTGTAGCTTTGCTCTAATATTTTCAATTATTATGAACAAGTTTAATTCCTACAAGTATTTATATTTTTTTCTTTAAACTTCCGCTGTATGTATTTGTATGTTACTCAGGGTGCCAGTGTATGATAGACTAGGGGTTGACTTGGGGTCACTTGTGACTCCAAGTACTGTGTTCCGTCTAAGGTGTAAACTCGAGGCATGAAAAACTTGGTATCAGAGCACTAGGTTCAGAGTATTCTCGGATGTCTGAAAGCCACATCGAAAAGCGTCCTCTTCATGGGTGTGAAGCGTGCCACACTTATGACGGGGAGGCAAAGAGATGTCATTATGAAAATTCCCTTTATTTCATACTCCTTATCGTGCGTTGAAATTCAGTTCCAAAATCCTAACTCGTGCTCTGCTTTTTTTCAGTGAATTATGCCTCTGTAATGTGGTAATGGAAGGAGGGACGGTAATGCTCAGGGCCTACTCCACCAGCCCCGGAAACCCCTTAGGATGACTCGGTATTAACCGCAGAATTTAGGGCATCTATTCAGCTGCTCGCCCAAACTGTTACTAACCAGGTGAACTAGTAGGTGGTTCCAATCAACAACAATGGTTCTGTAGCAGCTGCCCGAGTGCGGGATTTCACCAGGATGAACCCTCTGGACTTTCATGGATCTAAGGTGGGAGAGGACCCACAGGGATTTGTGGACGAGATTAACAAGATCACCTGAATTATGGGTGTCAGTCCCTCAGAGAGTTCTGACTTGGATTCCTACCAGCTGAAAGGGGTAGCCGAAGTCTGGTACGAGTAGTGGAAGGAGGGGAGGCCAGCGAAAGCAGGATTGGTAGAAAGGGAGGAGTTCACTATAGCCTTCCTGGATAGATTTTTCACTTGAGAGCTTAGGGAGACAAAGGTAGCAGAGTTCATGAACTTGAGACAAGGAAATAGGACCTTAGAAGAGTATGCTCTGGAATTCACCAGGTTGTCCAAATACACTCCAAAAATAGTGGTCGAGCCAAGGGCTAGCATGCTGAAATTTGTAAATGGGGTGTCGAACTTGGTCCTCAAAGAGTGCAGGACAGCAATGCTGATCAAGGATATCAACCTCTCCAATCTGATTGTTTATTCCCAGTAGATTGAGGCCGAAAAACTAAAGGACATGGAGAGAAAGAATAAGCGGTCAAGGACTGGACAATCAGATTATGGCCACCAGAGGTTTGGCGGTAGTAGCAGCAGAGGGCTCCAACACCCAGCTCAGCCAGCGCACCTACCTTTCGATCCCGCCAGGATCAAAGGGGTGGAGCATCTGGCTCTCAGTCTCAGAGTTACAGTGCCGGTAGCAGGTATCCAACTTACTCCAAGTGCGGCAAGAAACACCCAGGAGAGTGTCTTCAGGGTCGAGAGGGTTGTTTTGGTTGTGGACAGCTTGGGCATCGGCTTAAGGAATCCTCATCAGGAGGATGGGGGAGATCATAATCCACTACCTCAATAGCTCCAGCAGGCCGACCAGCTAAGCAGGCTAACACATCAGGTATGGAGGGTGGTCAATGCCAAAATAATTTTTATGCATTATCATCTCGTTAGGATCAGGAGAACTCATCAGATGTGGTCACGAGCATGTTACGTCTTTTCAATCTAGATGTATATGCCATAATTGATTTGGGGGCCACATCATCATTCATGACTCCCTAAATAGCAGTTCAGTTTGATATCAATCCAAAAGTCCACTCAGAACCCTTCTCGATCTCCACCCCAGTTGGCGAGTCAGTTAGAGCCAACTGGGTGTATAGAAACTACCCAATTTAGTCATTAATAAAGTTATTCTAGCTGACCTTGTAGAGTTTGACAAGGTCAACTTCGACCTCATCCTTGGCATGGATTTGTTACACTCTGGTTATTCCTCAGTCGACTACAGAACTAGGGTCGTCAGGTTTCAGTTCCCTAATGAGCCAGCTCTAGAATGGTCAGGCAGTAGTTCAGTGTCTACGGGTAGGTTTATTTCCTACCTTAAGGCCAAGAAGCTTATTTCTAAGTGATGTAATTTGATCGGTCTGCGTTATATGGGTATATAATCACACGCAAGTGCACGTGGTCGAACAAGTAGTAAAGTGGCTTAAGTAAGCCAAGTATCGATCCCATAGGGACTGGGATGAAGTGCAATCTGCTCAAGTGTACTATATTTTAATTCTAAAAATGCAGACATCAGCGTAACCAAAAGTTTGATATTTTGATTTATAATTTTATGCTAAACCTAAAACAACTATCTAATGTGAATCTGAACTATGAATGAGAGCATGTTGAGGTTAAATGAAAATGTAATGAAATTAATTATCGACATAATTTGGTTAGTCTTTTCCTCCGGTTGCTAGTCAAGAACTATTGCCAAGAGATTAAAACTCTCGTATTTAACCCCACTTAAGAATCATGAACCATCCACCTACATTTCTGTGATTAAATGCAATTCATGTTCTAGCCATACAAACCCGGTTCCTAAAGTGACTAATATGACTTTCAGGTATATTTCTATCCTGAAAGTAAATCAATTCCCAATTTTCCCAAACCAAGAAAAGATCATATCCTATTAATTCACAACTTTCCAATTTCTTGCTCTCTCTAGTGAAACCGGATTTTTTAGATATACATTAACGTAGGCCACACATTAATGCAGTAAGAACAAGAATTAATAGAACAACCATGGAAGAAAAGATGAAAAACCAATATGATCAACAATCACATTTCACTACAATTGTTCATAACCTTAGCAAGAAGATGAATTAGCCACTCATTTGTGGATTAAACATCGTTAAATGAGTGTTAAACATACAAGCAATTGAATTCAAGGAGAAGGAAAGAGAGAAAAAACCTGATAATTTCGTCCCCTCAACTGCCTGTAACCCACGTTCTTGCTCCACCAAGTCAGAATATTGAAAAATGAACCTAAGTGTTCTATTTATACTAGTGGGAATTTTTCCCGAAATAACAAGCAACGTGTCACGGAGTGCATCGCGGAGCACTGCCTCAGTGACCCGCTACCGACGTGGACCGTCACTGGAACTGGGGGTCCAGGGAATAAGGCCCAACGTGGCACGGCGTGCAACGCGGAGCCAGGCCACCGTGCCACGGACCTATCGCTTACCCTCTTTGGAAATTGGACGAAAATTCCCTATCCAGGCAGAAGGCCTCCGCGATGGTAGCGTGACACGGCTCCATCGCGGAGCCCCTTTATTTTATGCTTTCCAATGCCCTGTCCCTTGCTCGCATCCGAGTCCAAGCCCGATCTCTTCCAACATGCATTTTAGCTTCCCGAAATTACATTTTACCTGCAAAACAATGCTAATCATGTTGGTTAGTATAAATTCACATTTTTTTACCAATTACCTGAGAATGTATAAACATTGATAGATAAACAAGGCTAAAATTCCACATTTGAGTATCACTTGGGCATATAAATTTGCCGGGGAGACAAGGCAATTGGTGAAATTGTGTTAAGTGTAAATTTACTGTATTTTTGTTTTTATTTTCTTAAGTGTTAACAACTTGGTCTTAGCCTGTATTTTGCAGACTTGATTTCTGTGAACACTGGCAAGGGACAAAGAGCTGGTGGAATCTTACTTAGAGCCTGAACGTGAATTTCATAGTCAACGTAGAGAAGCTCTACAAAAGAAGCTGCAGTTGTTCCGACAATCTATTATGGAGCAGCAACATCCACCAGTTGTAAGGGCAGTGTTAGTGCCCGATGAAGCAGCAGCAAGGCCGGTTCGCGAGGTGGCAATCCCACATGCCAACAATGTACATTCTAGTATCCGCAAACCAGAGCCTGGAGGGAGGTTTGAATTAAAGCAGAACATGGTGCAACTTTTGCACACAAGCGGGCAATTTACCGGTCTCCCTCATGAAGACCCACAACAACATCTCCAGAATTGTTTGGAGATAAGTGACACTTATATACCCGATGGAGTGTCACCCGATTATGTTCGGCTCACCTTATTTCCATTTTCCTTTCTTGGTGAAGCCAAGAGGTGGTTAAAAGCTGAACCACCCAATTCTATATCAACGTGGGATGATCTTGCACGGAAGTTTTTGATTAGATTTTTCCCTTCTGGTAAAACAGCCAGACTTAGAAGTCAAATTATAAGTTTTAAACAGAGGGAGGGGGAAAATCTATATCAAGCCTGGGAAAGATTTAAATCCATGTTGCGGGACTGTCCTCATCATCATCAGTCCAACGAGGTGTTGGTACACACATTTATTGAGGGTTTGGAACCCCATACTAAAATTCTGTTAGACTCAACAGCTGGAGGGCAAGCACTGGAAAAGACCTATGAGGAGCTGTACACTTTGCTCAACCGAATTTCACAGGGCAATCCAGAATGGAATGCAGATTCATCAAGAGGTGGAGCAAGGAAAGCAGCGGGAGTGCTTGAAGTGGACGGATTTACAGCTATCGCTGCACAGATAGCCGCTTTGCAAAATCAGTTAAACAACCACTTCAGCAATATGAACTTGAACCAGCCTTCAGTTTTAGTCAATGCGGTCCAACAGATGTGGTGTGAAGTGTGTGGTAGTAGTGAGCATTCAGCCGAGTGCTGTGGTGCAAATCCTGATTCTGTTAACTTTGTGGGCAATGCACAGAGAAATCAGCAGCAGTTTGGTAGTGGGTACAACTCAAATTGGAGGAACCATCCAAATTTTTCGTGGGGTAGCAACAACCAACAAGGCCAAGGTTCTGGTCAGGGTATGCAGAGAAATCAAGGAGGGAAACAAAACTATCAAGCTCAATTCAGAAATCACAATGCCCCTCCTCCACCACCATCACCGACCATTGAGGAGATGTTCAAAACCATGATCGCTAATCAGGCACAATTGCAGGCTGACTATGTTAAATTGGCAGCCGAAGTGAAGAACAATCAGTTGGCGACCAAGGCTCTTGAATATCAGTTTGGGCAATTTGCTAGTGCCCCAAATACAAGACCCAGAGGAGGACTACCTAACGACACGGATCCTAATCCGAAGCAGGTAAATGCAGTGACCACGAGGAGTGGTTTACAGTTGAAGGAGGTGGAACTGGAAAGACCGCCTCAAAAGTTAGGAGCAGCAGAAGTTGAGGAGGAACAAAGTTCTGATAGGGGGAAGACCAAAGAAGCAGAAGCAGAAAGACCTCCACCCCCGTTCCCTCAACGACTCAAGAAACACAAGGAGGATGCGTGTTTCAAGAAATTTATGGAGGTGCTTAAACAGGTACATGTTAATTTACCTCTTGTTGATGTCTTGAAGGGAGTGCCCAAATATGCAAAATATATTAAAGACATCGTGGCTAACAAAAGTCGCTTGACTGAGTATGCCACGGTAGCTTTGACGGAGGAATGCACTTCCCGGATTCAGAATAGACTGCCCACGAAACTAAAAGACCCTGGAAGTTTTACTATCCAGCTGACTATTGGGCAGAGTATCCGAGCTCGTGGATTATGTGACTTGGGGGCGAGCATAAATCTGATGCCATCTTCGGTATTCAGACAGTTAGGTCAGGGGAGTCCTAGACCTACAACCGTAATCTTGCAGTTAGCAGACAGATCCTTAGCTAGGCCGGATGACATTGTTGAGGATGTTCTAGTGCAAGTGGGCTCCCTTATTTTTCCGGTTGATTTTATTGTTCTGGACTTTGAACCAGATGCTGAAGTCCCATTTATTTTGGGACGACCCTTTTTGGCAACCGGAAAGGCATTAATTGACGTAGCTGCGGGTCAACTTACAATGCGAGCGCATGACAAGGTCGAAGTGTTTGATGTGTACAAAGCACCTAAGCTCCCGATGGTAAATGAGGAACTCTCGGTGATCAATGTGATTGATCATGGGAACGCTAATCGAATAAATGATTCCCGAGAGTTAATAGGAAGGCCACCTGATAAGGTTGAGAACTACTGGGCTGAGGACAATGATCGTGACAAATCATCCATAACCCTAGTAGATAATTGAGCATAAAGGACGTCGAGCCGCGACGGTAAACCAGGCGCTGCACGGGAGGCAACCCGTGAAAAATATTTTCTTTTTTTTTTTTTTTTAGTGTAAATAATTTTTATTTTTATTTTTCTTTTCTTGATTAGGTTTAGATTCTTGTTTTAGTTAATATTTTTCATTTTAGTAAGGGAAATCTATTAATCTAACCAATTTTGTTTAGTGAGGTGATTTTCAGGTCTAACGGAGAGAAATATGCATGGAATTGGGAAGAATAATGCAAGGTATGAAAAAATAATTTAATGGAAGAAACAGTGCACTGGCGCGTTGGCTCCGTGCCACGGAGGAGGGGCTCCGCGTTACCCTCCGTGACACGTTGAAGGCAAAATCTGGATTTTTTTAAAATTTCCATTAAGCCAACGCGTTGGCTCCGTGTCATGGAGGAGGGGCTCCGCGTTACCCTCCGTGACACGTTGCCTTACATTTGGTGCCGGGTCATACCGGGTTGCCGGGTGACCCGCGTGTTTTCTTTAAATAAACCCCCGATTTTCGCCCAAATCTCCCCATTCCCTCTCCCTTCTGCGACCAAAACACCCATTTCCCCATCCCCAAGCACTGTGCCACGTTACTAGGCAAGGAATTCGTCAAGTTTCTTCGGTTCTTCAATTCAGAGGTATGTTTTCCTCATTTCTCTTAAATTTTTGGCGATTTTAGTCGACTTTGGGCATGCGAGGTGAGATATATCACCCTAAGTAGAAATTTAACATGATGTTGAGTTATTTGTGATGGATAAATGTTTGGATTGTTCTAATTAGCGTTTGCACTTATCGATTACGTAAATAATTCGAATTTGATTGTAGAATTGTATTCTAGGGAATGGGTTGTTGAATTTGACTTGGGTGACTTGATAATTAAGTAAATTAGATGTCGGGGTGTGTTTGTAAATAGAGATAAGTCGTTGTAAATATTGTATGAATGTTAAGACGACGAATTCTCAAATTTTTGGGGAAAATGCGAAAATTGTGCAAATTGGTTTGATTATTTGGATTCGTTTGTATATAGAATGTTTTGTCTTTGGTTTTTTAATTTGTTGTTTTTGTTGCTAAGTGCGATGGTTGAATTGTTAGCGATAGTAGGATTGGAATTAGCTGTATGAAGTCTGAGTAGTACGCTAAGCGTTATGCTGTCAAAATTTTTGGGAACGCACTAAGCATAAATTGTATAGTTGTTGTCTTTGGTGTAAGTAGAGTTATCCTTGCCGTAGTTTTGTAAAAGTAGCTAAGGCCTAAGTGTGGGGTAAACGTTGTGTAACCCGACCTTAGCCGAAGTTAACATGTTTATAGCTTAACTTTGTGCTTGTTTGTGTATATTGACAGGTACAATGGCGAGTAGGCAAGATAAGGGCAAAGGTGCTTCTACTTCTGGCACCGGGAGGAAAAGAATGAGAATGGGCACCGCAGTCCCAGCTGCACCAGCTGTTCCGCGCGGCCAACGCCGCCAATACGGAACAAGATGGGTAACCGAGGAAGGAAAGAAATGGTATACTAAGCATAAGGAGAGCAAGTACTTCCCGGAGGAACATATTGCACGGGAACCACTAGCACAGGAGTTCCCTCGAATTGTGCAGAGGATTGAAGCAGCTGGGCTCAGCTTTATATTTCAGGAGCCCAAGGAGTGCAACCTACATTTAGTCCGGGAGTTCTTACGCAAATTGGAACCCGGCCATCAGAAGCCACACAATAAAAATCAGAGGGCAGATTGTCACTCTGGAACCCCAGCAATTTAATGCCATCATTGGAGCGCGGGACACAGACGCCCACGTTCTCCGCCAGCTAAACATCACCCCACCGTACGCTGACATTAGACGTACGTTGTGTGGGGCTCGATCCACAGCCTGATGGAGTAAACATAAGGAGAGGGGTTACCACCAGACTCTGCCTTATTCGCAGATGAACAGGGAGGCCAGAATTTGGCTGAAAATTGTATGTTCTTGCTTGATCCCAGTAGTTCACATGACGGATGTGACTCGGGACCGTGTTTGCTTGGTGTATGCCCTTATGAAAGGGCTTGAGATTAATGTTGGGGCGGTCATTATATCCGCCATGAAGAGAGCCAGACTACACCAGGGCCACAGATACGGGTTTGGCGGACTCATCACCACCTTCCTCCGAGGCCTCGATGTCGAGGAAGAGGATTTGGATTACATCCCGCAGTTGGAGCGGAGGGCCCTCGATGTGACAAAAACTAAGGCCCCCGACACCACACACGGGCCAGTGCTGACTTTGGGCGAGCGACATGCTCGTGAAGATCAGTACATGGCACATATGTTCGGCATGCAAATGCTTCAGCTACGGATTGGTGGGAGACCAGCCACCGAGGAAGAGTTATGGCAGTTGGAGCTGGATTACCCATTTGGCGAGAACGCCAGAGCTTTATGCCAGGTGGGACCAGCCTTCGTTGAGCCTACTGATGACGATGTCCCTACTGACGAGGAGACACGTCGGGAGGACTCCGATGTGGAGTCCGATGACGACGATGGAGCTGACTCAGACATGGGCGACGAGGCAGCATCACCAGATGAAGAAGTCGAATATTTCGACTGAGCAGGGAGTTCCACCACCCAAAATTTTGTGCTTTGTATTTTTGTGAACACTGGGGACAGTGTTCGATTTAAGTGTGGGGTGGGGAGTAGATAGGTGTTGGGACTTAGGCTCTAATCTGCTGTATGCTTTTTCCTTGGTTTGTATGTATGTTTGTGCTACCCTGCTGTGAACTGATTTGTGTGTATCCGTATATATTTTTGTGGTTACTGATGTGTGTATGAAAAGTTATGGTTGCCAAGGTAAATATTTTGTAAATATTTCTGTATATCGAAATGATCTATATTTTTTTCAAATTTTTTGCGAAAATATTTTGCACTTATCAAAATCTTTTGTAAATATTTTTCTATCGAAATGATCGATGTGTTGCAAAACTTTTTCGGTTTTTATTTTGGGTTTCTCGGAGTTTGTTTTCGGTTCTTTTACCGAGAATAGTCCCATTGAACTGATGTCATAGTTAGTGACCGTTCCCTATGATGGATGGATGACGACCATCTTAAGGGAAATGTAGTCGATAGGAGTAGGATTTTAATTTATTTTCAGTTTTTTTCTTTGGTGGATTGCATCAATGAACCTGTAGTTGCTTTATTGTTGCAAAATTTCATTGCGTGTTGTAACCGATGTTCAAAATGTGAAAGTGATTCGTTTGAAAGCATGCAATCTTGTAAATATGTTGAGTTACCTAGGCTGTAGAATTTGATTTGGTATGATTGAGGCTTAATTTTTGAATTCATGTAATTGGCTAATTAAAGAGTCTGTGAATGCATCTTGAATCGAGCATGTGCATGAAGTGTGTGAAGTGAGGTATTGTTATTCCATGCTATTGTGAAGGGTCTAGAACTTGCCTGGTGTGTGTACAAAACGAAATGAAGGAGGTGTAGTGTTGGAAAGGATGTAGGCATTTCTTTGTTTTAACCGAGAGTTTCTATTTTTTCTTTCTTGTCATACTCTACCTTTTTATGTGATTGTATACCCTAGTCAGCCCATTGAGCCTTTAGCCGTTTCTTTCTTTCTTTTGTCCAAAATTGTATAAACTAAGCTTTATTCCTTCTTTTCATTAGCTGTAAAAGTCTATACAAAACTCTTAAGCGCTTAAGAAGAAAAGAAAAATTTTCCCGAAGTGTCAAAGAGTGAGAAGAGTGGAAAGAAAAGAAAAGCAGAGTGGAGAAAGAAAAGAAGAGGTTGAAGAGGCACTTGGTATAATGAAGTGATAATAAAGGTGCATGAAAACCCTTCGTTGTTGTGTCAAGTGTGTTTGGGGAAATGGGCCATACAAAAGAAAACCAGCATGAAAAAGAGAAAAAGAAAAAAAAAACAACATCCATGAGTCGATGGGAATGTGCTGAAAAAGGCGCTTAAGGATGCTAGTGACTATTATTGGCTAATCCAATATACATACTAGTTCCATAGCTTCCATTACAACCCATTAAAGTCCTGCGTGATCCTACATTGCATTTCTTTATATTAGTGGAGTAATACACTAAGGGCAAGCCTAGGGGTCATGACATGATGCATGTGAATTCTTTTGGGAGAGTGAGTGAAATTAATTTTTATATGCCCCTACTTGAATGTTTGTGTGTTGCATGAACATGAAAGGGGAAGATTCTCTTGAGTTGTGAGGGCACATGCTTGTGAAAGATTGATTTTCGTGTCGGATTTCTTGATTAGCTAATGTGCATGAGTTTGCCGATCTCGAGAGTCAATTCTTAAAGTCTAGGAAGTCTTGATGTATGAAAGGTCATTGCATTGTAAGACAATGCATGTTTTCTTGATGATTTGCAAAAAAATGAATAATCGATATGACAGTAGCGTAAATTGTCGCATCATAGTGACAAAGGTTGCGATGTAATTTGCATGAGCTGTGTATGTGTTGTTCGAGGACGAACAAGGATTTAAGTGTGGGGTAAGTGATCTTGGGCAGATTTATATGCCCAAGTGATACTCAAACGTATCATTTTCGTCTTGTTTGTTGTGCAATGTGTATATATTCTCATGTAATTGGTAATAAAATGTGAATTTATACTAACCAACATGATTAGCATTTGTTTTGCAGGTAAATATGATTTTTAGGACCTAAAATGCGTGTTGGAACAATATCGGAGTTGGACTCGGATGCGAGCGTGGAAAAGACATTGGAATGCACAAAGTATAGGGGCTCCGGGATGGAGCCGTGCCACGCTACCATCACGGAGGCACACTGCTTGGAGAGGAAATTAAATGGCAAATTCCAGTGTGGCCTCGCGACAGCTCCGTGGCACGGAGATAGACCTCCGCGTTGGCCTCCGTGCCACGTTGAGCCTATTTTACCGGACCCTGGATTTCCAGTGAAGGTCCGCGTCCACGCCGTGTCACGGAGGCAGTGCTCCGTGTTGACCTCCGTGACACGTTGCTTGTTATTCCGAGAAAAATTTCCCACTAGTATAAATAGCACACTTAGGTTTATTTTAATTAGTTCAGACTTGGTGGAGCTAGGACGTGGGTTAGGAGCAGTTGAGGTACGAAAAAGCAAAGAGATTTCTTCTCTTTCTTTCTTCTTTCTATCAATTGTATGCATGATTTACACTTGTTTTAGGATGATCAATCCACAAATGAGTGGCTAATTCTCTTCCTTGCTGAGGTTATGAACATTTGTGATGAATTTTGATGATTAATTTTATGGTTTTCTTCTTCTTCTTCTATGTTGTTCTATTAATTCTTGTTTCTACTGCATTAGTGTGTGGTCGATATTAATGTACATCTAAAAAGTCCAATTTCACTCGAGAGAGCAAGAAATTGGAAAGTTGTGAATTAATAGGGTATTGTTCTTAACTTGATTTGGGAAAATTGGGTTTTGATGTGCTTTCCTGATAGAAATATACTTGAAAGTCGTATTAGTCAGTTTAGGAACCGAAATTGTGTTGCTAGGTCATAAATTGCATTTGATCACAGAAATGTAGACGGATGGTTTATGATTCTAAAGTGAAATTAAATATGAGAGTTTTAATTTCTAGGCTACTGTTCTTGGCTAGCAACATGAAGAAGAGATTAACCAAATTATTATTATAATAGAATTCATTACTTGTTCTTAACCTTGGCATGCTCATATCCATAGTTTAAATTCACAGTAAATAATTGTTAATAGTTTTAGTATATATATATATTTTATAAACAAAAACTTATTTAACTGTTGGTTACGCTGTTGTTAGCATAATTAGAAGTAAGATAAGAATATAGTGTAGTTAGGCAATTTTACTTATCCTGAGTCTCCTTGGATCGATACTTGGCTTACTTAGCCACTTTATTACTTGTTTGACCACATGCACTTGCGTGTTGGTTTTTACATATACCGAACCAGTCGGACACCGATGACGGCATCAAATTAATGCTCGCTCCCAGATCACATAATCCACGAGCTCGGATACTCTTCCCAATAGTAATCTATATAGTAAAGCTCCCAGGGTCTTTGAGCTTTGTGGGCAGTCGGTTTTGAATCCGGGAAGTGCACTCCTCTGTTAGAGCCACCATAGCATACTCAGTCAACCGACTTTTGTTTTCCACGATGTCCTTTATATACTTAGCATATTTTGACACTCCCTGCAAAACATCAATAAGAGGTAAGTTAATATGTACCTATTTTAGCACCTCCATGAATTTCTTGAAACACGCCTCCTCCTTGTGTTTCTTTAATCGTTGAGGGAACGGGGGAGGTGGTCTTCTTGATTCTGCTTCCTTACTCTTCCCTCTCTCAGTACTTTGCTCCCTCTCGACTTCTGCTGCTCTCGATTGTTGAGGTGGTCTTTCTGGTTCCACCTCTTTCAGCTGCAAACCACTCCTTGTGCTCACTGCATTCACCTGCTTGGTATTTGGATCTGTGTCGCTCGGAAGTCCTCCTCTAGGCCTGGTGTTTTGGGCTCCAGCAAATTGCCCAAATTGATATTCAAGTGCCTTGGTAGCTAACTGGTTGTTTTTCACTTCGGCTGCCAATTTCACATAGTCAGCCTGCAATTGAGCTTGATTAGCTATCATGGTCTTGAACATCTCCTCAATGCTGGGTGATGGTGGTGGAGGAGGTGCATTGTTGTTTCTGAATTGTGCTCGATAATTCTGCTGCCCTCCTTGGTTCCTTTGCACACCCCGACCCGAACTTTGCCCCTGATGGTTGTTGCTATCCCAAGAGAAATTTGGGTGATTCCACCAATTGAATTATAGCTATTACCATACTGTTAGTGGTTGTTCCTTTGCACATTTCCCACAAAGTTTACCGAGTCAGAATTTTCTGCACAACACTCAGCTGAGTGCTCACTGCTTCCGCACACTTCACACCACATCTACTGCACTGCATTCACTGGGGCTTGGGGCTGGTTCATTGTCATGTTGCTGAAGTGGGTGTTAAGTTGATTTTGTAGTGCAGCTATATGTGCAACAATAGCTATAAACCCATCCACTTCTAGCACTCCTGCTGCTTTCCTTGTCCCGCCTCTTGACGAATCAGCATTCCATTCCGGATTACCCTGCGAAATACGATTCAACAAGGTATACAACTCCTCATAAGTTTTCTCTAGCGCTTGTCCCCCAGCTGCTGAGTCTAGCAATATTTTTGTATGGGTTTCCAAACTCTCTATAAAAGTATGCACCAGCACATCATTGGACTGATGATGATGAGGAAAATCCCGCAACATGGACTTGAATCTCTCCCAAGCCTGATATAAATTCTCTCCCTCTCTCTATTTGAAACTTAGAATTTGACTTCTAAGTCTTGTTGTTTTACCGGAGGGAAAAAACCGTATCAAGAACTTCCTTGCAAGATCATCCTACGTACAAATAGAATTCGGTGGCTCAGCTTTCAACCACCTCTTGGCTTCTCCCAATAGTGAAAATGGGAACAATGTAAGCCGGACATAATTTGATGACACTCCAACGGGGATGTAAGTGTCACTTATCTCCAAAAAATTTTGGAGATGCTGCTGTGGATCTTCATGAGGGAGACCTGTAAACTGCCCGCTAGTGTGCAACAATTGCACCATATTCTGCTTAAGTTCGAACCTCCCTCCTGGCTCAGGTTTGCGGATGCTAGATGTGACATTATTAGCATGTGGGATTGCCACCTCGCGAACCGGCCGAGCTGCTACTTCTTCGGGCACTAACATTGCCCGTACTACCGGTAGATTCTGTTGTTGCTCCATGATCGTCTGTCTGAGCAACTGCAGCTTTCTTTCTAGAGCTTCTCTCTGCTTACTATGAAATATTCTTTCTGGCTCTATGTACGAGTCCACCAGCTCCTTGTCTTTTGCCAGTGTTCAACGTAAATTAAATCTGCAAAATACAGGCTAAGACCAAGTTGTCAACACTAAGAAAATAAAAATATAGTAAATTAACACTTAAAACAAATTCACCAATTGCCAATCCCCGGCAACGGCGCCAAAAACTTGTTCGGTCTGCGTTATATGGGTATATAACTACACGCAAGTGCACGTGGTCGAACAAGTAGTAAAGTGGCTGAAGTAAGCCAAGTATCGATCCCACAGGGACTGGGATGAAGTGCAATCTGCTCAAGTGTACTATATTTTAATTCTAAAAATGCAGACAACAGCGTAACCAAAAGTTTGATATTTTGATTTATAATTTTTATGCTAAATCTAAAACAACTATCTAATGTGAATCTGAACTATGAATGAGAGCATGCTGAGGTTAAATGAACATGTAATGAAATTAATTATCGACATAATTTGGTTAGTCTTTTCCTCCGATTGCTAGTCAAGAACTATTGCCAAGATATTAAAACTCTCGTATTTAACCCCACTTAAGAATAATGAACCATCCACCTACATTTCTGTAATTAAATGCAATTCATGTTCTAGCCATACAAACCCGGTTCCTAAAGTGACTAATACGACTTTCAGGTATATTTCTATCCTGAAAGTAAATCAATTCCTAATTTTCCCAAACCAAGAAAAGATCATATCCTATTAATTCACAACTTTCCAATTTCTTGCTCTCTCGAGTGAAAGCGGACTTTTTAGATATACATTAACGTAGGCCACACATTAATGCAGTAAGAACAAGAATTAATAGAACAACCATGGAAGAAAAGATGAAAAACCAATATGATCAACAATCACATTTCACTACAATTGTTCATAACCTCAGCAAGAAGATGAATTAGCCACTCATTTGTGGATTAAACATCGTTAAATGAGTGTTAAACATACAAGCAATTGAATTCAAGGAGAAGGAAAGAGAGAAAAACCCTGATAATTTCATCCCCTCAACTGCCTGTAACCCACGTTCTTGCTCCACCAAGTCAGAATATTGAAAAATGAACCTAAGTGTTCTATTTATACTAGTGGGAATTTTTCCCGAAATAACAAGCAACGTGTCACGTAGTGCATCGTGGAGCACTGCCTCCGTGACACGCTACTGACACGGACCTTCACTGGAACTGAGGGTCCAGGGAATAAGGCCCAACGTGGCACAGCATGCAACGCGGAGCCAGGCCACCGTGCCACGGACCTATCGCGTACCCTCTTTGGAATTTGGGCAAAAATTCTCTATCCAGGCAGAAGGCCTCCGCGATGGTAGTGTGACACGGCTCCATCGCGGAGCCCCTTTATTTTATGCTTTCCAATGCCTTGTCCCTTTCTCGCATCCGAGTCCAACCCCGTTCTCTTCCAACATGCATTTTAGCTTCCCAAAATTATATTTTACCTGCAAAACAATGCTAATCATGTTGTTTAGTATAAATTCACATTTTATTACCAATTACATGAGAATGTATAAACATTGATAGATAAACAAGGCTAAAATTCCACATTTGAGTATCACTTGGGCATATAAATTTTCCCAAGATCATATTTACCATCTAGTTTGGGTCAAGGATTCCGACTCTTAGACCCCAACTATCCAGTCAGTCCCCGTTGTTAGTGAATTCCCAGAGTTCCTCCAGAACGGGAAATTGACTTCGGCATAGACCTTATTCCAGATACTCAGCCAATCTCCATCCCTCCTTATAGAATGGCTTTGGCCGAACTTAAGGAGTTGAAAGAGCAGATAAAAGACCTTCTAGATAAGGGCTTTATCAATCCCAGCATCTCTCCCTGAGGTGCTCCAATGCTATTCGTGCAAAAGAAAGACGGTACCCTTAGAATGTGCATCGATTACCGTCAGTTGAACAAGGTCACAATCAAGAATAGGTATCCTCTACCCCGTTCGACCAACTTTGGTGGGCTAGCTGTTTCTCCAAAATATACCTCAAGTCGGGGTATCACCAGCTAAGAGTCAGAGAGTGTGACATATGGAAAATAACTTTCAAGACTCGGTATGGTCACTTCGAGTTTGTGGCTATGTCCTTCGGACTAACAAATGCCCCTACAACCTTTAAGGACCTGATGAACAGAGTCTTGAAGCAGTATCTGATTATGTTCGCCATTGTATTTATTGACGACATTCTAGTACACTCCAAAAATGAGAAAGAGCATGCTAATCACCTAAGGATAGTACTTCAGACACTCAGAGACCGCTAACTACTCTCTAAGTTCAGCAAGTGCGAATTCTGGTTAAAGTCCGTGACTTTCCTAGGTCACGTGGTCTCGCGTGAGGGTATTCATGTTGATCCTCAAAAGATATAAGTAGTGAAATACTGGCCCAGACCTACCACCCTAATCGAAATAAGAAGTTTCTTGGGTTTGGCCGGTTACTATCGATGCTTTGTACAAGGCTTTTCTTCCATATCATCTCCACTGACTAGGCTGACTCAGACAAGGTGAAATTCCAATGGTCAGATGCATGTGAGAAGAGTTTTCAGGAGTTAAAAACTCGACTCACTACCACTCTAGTGTTGACTCTACCGGAAGGATTGGATGGATTTGTAGTATATTGCGACGCTTCCAGGGTTGGACTCGGTTGCGTTCTGATGCAGCGGGGCAAAGTGATAGCCTACGCCTCCAGACAACTCAAAGTTCATGAGAAGAATTATCCAACTCATCACTTGGAGTTGGAAGCAGTGATGTTCACGTTGAAAATATGCAGACATTACCTATACGGGGCTCACATTGATGTTTTCATCGATCACAAGAGCCTTCAGTATGTATTCAGTCAGAAGGACCTAAATCTCCATTAGAGAAGGTGGTTAGAGCTCTTGAAGGATTATGACATGAGTGTGATATATCACTTGGGAAAATCTAATGTGGTGGCTGATTCCCTAAGCAGAGTGTCTACAGGTAGCGTGGTTCATGTTGAGGAAGGCAAAAAGGAATTGGCGAAGGACACTCACAGACTAGCTTGGTTAGGGGTGCAATTGGTTGACTCAGCTAAGGGTGGAGAGGTTATGCAAAGTGGGTAAAATTCCTCTTTAGTTGTTGAAGTTAAGTCCAAATAGGATGAAGATCCCATTTTGCTTAAACTCAAGGAAGCGGTTCTCAGGAAAGAGGTTGAGGCTTTCTCCAAAGGGGGAGATGGTGTGCTTCGTTACCATGGCAGATTGTATGTACTAGATGTTGGTGATTTGAAGCAGCAGATATTGGCTGAAGGACACAGTATGAGGTACTCCGTCTACCTTGGTGCTACTAAAATATACCGTGATTAGCGGGATATTTACTGGTGGAATGGAAGAGAGACATCACCGAATTCATAGCTAAGTGGCTGAACTGCCAGGAAGTGAAAGTAGAGCACCAAAGATTGGGAGGTATGATTTGGATATCAGCATACCACATGGAAGTGGGAAGATGTAAAATATGAATTTTATTACGGGTCTACCTCGAACTCGTCGGCAACATGATTCCATTTGGGTAGTAGTAGACCGGATGACTAAGTTAGCATATTTCCTCCTAGTTAAAAATACAAATTCAAGTGAGGACTATGATATACTTTACATTTGGGAGTTGTTCTGGCTTCATGGGGTGCCATTATCCATCATCTCAGACAGGGGTATCCAGTTCACCTAACATTTCTAGAAGACTTTTCAGGAGGAACTTGGCACCTAGGTCAAGCTCAACACAGCTTTTCACCTGCAGAAAGATGGACAAGCTGAGCGAAATATTCAGACCCTAAAAGATATGTTGAGATCGTACGCGATTGATTTCAATGGAAGTTAGGATGACCACTTGCCTCTTATCGAGTTGTGTACAATAATAGTTATCACTCCAGCATCCAAATGACCCCATTTGAGGCATTGTATGGTAGAAGGTGCATGTCTCCTATCAGATGGTTTGACGTTAGTGAAGCTACAATAATCGGGCCAGACTCGGTTCATGAAGCTATGCAGAAGGTACAGCTCATCAGAGAAAGATTGAAAATAGCTCAGAGCCATTAGAAATCTTATGATGATGTGAGGAGAAGAGATTTGGAATTTTTTGTGAATGACTGGGTCTATATGAAAATTTCACCCATGAAAGGAGTCATGAGGTTTGGAAAGAAGGGAAAGCTCAGTCCGAGATATGTGGGATCCTACAGAATTCTAAGACGAATTGGCAAAGTAGCCTATGAGCTGGATTTACCTTCAGAGTTGGCTTCTGTGCACCCAGTATTCCATGTGTCACTATTGAAGAAATGCATTGGTGATCCATCTTCAATTGTGCCATTGGACAGTGTAGAAATAAAGGATAGTCTCTCATACGAGGAGGTCCCAGTTTATATCCTTGACCGTCAGGTTCGTAAGCTGGGAAACAAGGAGGTAGCTTCAATCAAGGTCTTACGGAGAAATCAACATGTTGAGGGAGCTACGTGGGAGGCTAAAGTGGATATGACGTCTAGATTCCCCTATTTGTTCCCTTCCGACTCAGTTTCAGTTTAAGGTATCAACTCCCTTCCCAAAACTGCTTTTAGTTCATATGTCTCAATTTCTTTCATATAAATGAACATGTGCATGATTAGTGAAGTTAGTTCAGACTTGTGATTCAGTTCATAGATGGTTATTCCACTAGTTTTCAACTTTCATGATCAGTATTTGTGTATAAAAGTTGCCATTCTCTGCTTTCCTATGTGTTTTCCAACATTCGAGGATGAATGTTCCCAAGGGGGAGATGTTGTAATGCCCCGGAAACTAAAAGGCTAGACCCGGGACTCAAAATAGAGAAATATGAAAAAATCTACACCATGTTACAAAATGATTCATTTTGAGACCCGTGGGGAGAGACCACGAGTCGTTAAATGACTCGTGGTGAAGCCTGGGAACTTAAGTGGAATTTTGGTGTTTTTCATGACCACGGGTGTGACCACGAATCGTGGTCAACCTCCATGAGTAGTGAGATGACCCATGGTCAAGGATAATTTAAAACCAAAAAGTGTTAGGTAGTGCACCCAACGAGTTTTCACCAGGAGTCGTGGTCCATGCCATGAACCATTAGGTGACTCGTGGTTAGCTCTTGGTCAAGAATTAGGGGAGATAAATAGTGTACCCAATGGGTCCTCTCCATGACTCGTTTGGGACATCACAAGTCATGGTGTTACTCGTAGGGGGACTCCAGGGCTTTTTGGACAGTGTGGTCCACGAGAGGTGACCATGAGTCGTGCTCACTAACCACAAGTCGTTAGGTCCCTCGTGGTGACCTTCAGTGTGCTCCAGGCAGTGTAGTCCACGAGTGTGACCACGAGTCATGGTCATTAACCACGACCCATTAGGTCACTCGTGAGGACTGGCACTCAGTTTTTCCTTGCGAGTTTCCAAGGGTCTTTTAGTAATATCTTACCCTCCTAAACATTAAACTACGTCATTTTAGTCATAATTTTAGATTTATTAGTGGGGTTAAATGGTTTCTTTCCTCATTCCCCACTCAAACCTTCAGAAAACAGATTGTAGAGTTCTCACAGGGACTCTAAAAGCAAGAACTAGAGTAGTCTACTTCTTCTCAGATTCTCAAGGAATTTTTTCGGATTTCATTATCAGGCATGTGGGAATTCAACAAGGGGATAGTTCTTCCCTTGTGTCCCCCAAAACCCTTCTCTAGTTTCTTTATTAACCTAGCCCTGAGCTTCCAAATGTGAAGAGGATATATGTCAGTTTTCTTTGAGTTTACATAGAATGATACCCATGATTATTTTAGACATGATTTACATTAGTTCATGATTAAATTGATATTGTTCTCGAAAAAGTGAATTCTAGCCCTAATCTTTCGAATGAGGTTGAATTATGTGTCTGATTTCTTATAGTTGTGAAATATGCTTTAAGCTGATTGTCGAATATTTTTTTTCATTATTTAGATATCGTGTAATTTCTCTCCTAGTAAGAATGATTTTAGCCCTATTGTTGAATGAGAATACCTATAATTTTGCTGGTTGGATTAGACTTCCTTATTGCTGGATTTTAGCCACATTGTGGATTCCTGTATTGTTAGAATAAATTGAAATCTCTGTTAGCTACTTAGTAGTTTAGTTTAGTTCAAATATAGCAATCCGTAGTGTTACTCAAAATTTGTTAGCTGATCAGTTGACTACAGAATTTCCCGAGGTGTTAGTAGTACCTCCTAATTATCAGAATCAGATTTAGAATTCAGTTTCAATGATCCACTAGGAGGTCATGAAACTTTAGATATATAGCTCTGACTATCCTTAGGACCACAGTATCAGATTTTAATTTGTTCTTTAGACAGTTACGACACTTTCAGATAAGCAGCTCTGACCAGTCTTAGAACCCAGTTTCAAAATCTGGTCTGATATGACTCTCAGGGTGCTTTTAGATATGTATACTTGACTAGTTTTAGGCCCCCGTTTCGAGCTATCAACTTAGTATTCAGTCCAGGATTATCTAGTGGGAGTAGGACTAGCACCGAGCGGACCGGGGTCCCAGCGTACCTAGGTTCTCAGAGCTATGCCAGCATAGGTTACAGTATTTATTGGCCTGACTAGACTCTTGTGATCACCCAGTTCATTCCTTTATACCCTGGCAAGGTATATTGGGTCCTACTAATAGGGTGTACACATCGGACTCCACGTCTAGCTCATGAGGTTATATGTTGGTTATAGACTCTCCCACTAGTCAGTTTAGTCTAGTCTAAGTCTAGTTCAGTTCAGATCAGTATTCCATACTTAGAACATGCTTTGACCATCAAACAAGGTCTTCTAAACCACCTCAATATTTCAGTTATTCAGTTTAGTAGTTAGTTGCTCGTGGCATGTCTTTCAGTTTAGCATTTCTTTTGTTATTTATTTCATTGTGTTATATTCCTCTCACTTACTTAGTACATTCAAAGTATTGACGCATACTTTTATGTTGTATCATTTTATGATACAGCTGCAGGATCTTAGTCTCAGCTTTGTTAGTCGATCACTCATCGAAGACCTCAGCCTTACTAGTTGGTGAGTCCTCATCCTTTGAGGACGGAGATTTATTGCTTCAGTTATATTTTCACTCCTCTTTATTTATGTTTGGAGTTAGCTGAGGGCTTGTCCCAATAGCTCATCAGTCATAATGGTTTTCAGACGTAGATTTTTCTTTCAGACTCAGATTGCTTGTTTTTAGACTTGTAGCTTTGCTCTAATATCTTCAATTATTATGAACCAGTTTAATTCCTACAAGTATTTATATATTTTTCTTTAAACTTCCGTTGTATGTATTTCTATGTTACTCAGAGTGCTAGTGTATGATAGACCAGGGGTTGACTTAGGATCACTTGTGACTCCAAGTACCGTGTTCCATCCAGGGTGTAAACTCGTGGCGTGACAGAGTGGGGGCTCCCAAGCCCAGCTATTTGAATACTGCCAAAGGCATCAAGTTGATGCTAGCACCCAAGTCACACAATGCCTTTGAAAACTCAAAATCACCAATTGTGAATGGAATGGTGGAGGCACCTGAATCCTCTTTCTTTTGAGCAAGGATCCGTGAGGATATAGCACTGCAATGATGCAAGTTACCAACTGGCTCATACCTCATGGACCTCTTCTTGGTCACCAGATCCTTCATGAACTTGGCATATCCGGATATCTACTCCAATGCCACAACAAACCAATGGTATGTTCACAAATAACTATTTAAGCATAGAGAGAAATTTCTGGAACTATCTTCTACCTTTTTCTTCATCCTTTGAGGGAACGACAACGGTGGTCGAGGAATAGTCTTATAAATTTGTGTAGCCCCGTTGTTCTTACCTTTAATAGCTTCAAACACCTTTACACCACCGAGATCCTCAAGCAACTCAGCATCACCTGTAGCTCATGCTCAACAACCTCTTCTTCCTCACTAATCTCAATCTCCTTCCGTTTTTCCATCTCAACTACTACTGGCAGAGGGGGATCAACTGTGGTATTTCCACTCCTAGTCATCATAGCCATACAGTGGCTATCATTCTTTAGATTTTTCACCGTGTTGCTAGGAAGTGTTTCCTTTTGCCTTTGGTTTAGGGAGGCTGACATCTGAACAAGCTGCTGCTCAATCTATTTGATTTTTGTCGCATGCGATTAAACTTTCTGGTTCATGCCCAATATATCCCCCCAGATGTCCCTCAGCTGATCATCGGTGGACTTTAACTTCTTAAGCATTTCAGCCAAAATGTTCTCCAATCTTGAGGGTCCATTCTCACCCTCACGTGCATTAGGAGGAACATACAAACTTGTGCGATCGTTGTGATATCCATCTTTCTATCTCCATTCTCCCTCTCTCTCATGACCTCGGCTCCTATGCCTATACCCGTTCCTGTTGTAGTTGTCACGATATTGGTTCCAAACATGGTTTTCTCAACCTTGACGCCAAGTGTCCTGTCCAAACCCTTGGGCATTAGACCAAAAATCCGCCACCTGGTTGTCTAAAAATTTGCCTCCTCCTCGGAATCTGAATGCTCCTTCCCTGGTTCTTGACCTTGAGCTCCCACTGTGTTTACCTTTCTATCACCAGAACCCATGGTATGTTTTATGAGTAGTTCTAGATGTCCTCGTATAAGCCAACTCCTTATCATGCTTCTCTTTCTTTCTGCGTTGATCCGTAGACATACCAAAAGCATACATACCTGCAGCTGCTTCCGCTTCCTCGGTGTAGCAGGTCCTATTCGTCTTAGTCACTCTATCCAAAATAATGGCAATTTTCTCCCACGTGTGACTCATCAATGCTCCTCTTGCCACTATATCTGCTACAACCTTTGTGTTGTTATTTAAGGACCTATTAAAAATTTCCAACAAACTGTCATCTGGAATTTTATGGTTCGGGAACTTTGTCAACTCTTCTTAAATCTCAACTATGTCCCATACGATGCCTCAGTCTTCAATTGTTGGAAGTTATAAATTTCGTCCTTTAACTATAGTATCCCGGAGGGTGGAAAGAACTTTTCTAGGAAAGCCTGTTTAAGCTCCCTCCAGTTGGTAATGGAGTCATTGCGCACCTCCGATAACCATAAAGTGGCCTCTCCAGAGAAAGAGAATGGGAATAGTCTCAACCTTAGAACGTCTTGACTTACACCAAGAAGCCTATACGCCTTGTATATCTTGACAAAATTCATCAAGTGCAGGTTAGAATCATCATCTGTATGACCACTAAACACCCTATTCATATTTAGCAGTTATATCATGGTTCTAGTGATATCAAACTTCGCCCCAGCAGGCAAAGTGGTGGTACCATTGCTCCGGTTGACCTGACTTTATCAATATCAGGGTCATCCTCATCATAAAACTGAGGAGCATATCTCTGGCCTCTATTGTGCCTTTTGTGGTGGCCAGAATTCACTACTTCTTCCCGAGCATCCTCGACATCCTGAAAGTGTAGCTTGTCGATCTTCTTCTGCTATACGGACCTCTCTCTACTCAGAGTTCTCCATTCTCCTCAGAGTTCGCTCTAATTCAAGATCAAGAGGAATAAGGAGGTTGTCGCTCCATCGAATACCTAGCATTCACCAAGATACAACCTGTGGGTGTCAAAAACATAAATAAAATGTAAAAAAGGAAATAACAACTACGTTAAACACATGAATTACTTTATCCTAAGTCGTATTCCCCGGCAACGGCGCCACCTTTTATAATGCTCAAATCGCTCCTGTAATAGTATGATACGGATGTTCTCAATATATAACCCAAAAAAGGTTGGGGTCGATCCAATAGCAAATATGGTCGAGATATAGAATAATGCTAGTATTTAAGTTTTTAAGTGTATTATCTCTAAAAAGGGGTTTTATAAAAAGCAATTATATGACAATGTTGAAAATGGATTGTTGTTTATCAAGATTATGTGAATAACTAAAGTAAGTATTCCACATGGATTCATAACTACTTTGAGTTCTACACTTGCGATCTATCTCATTGCTTACTGTAAAACTAATAACTAGGGTTCATCCAAACGTTTGGTTCACCCCTATTGGATGGCTATATTCAATCACCAGGTTAGGTCTCATGAGCGATTTCACTTCAACCATTATCAATTTGTAACAAATTAACTATCATGCGACCGTAGCTCAAGTCATACAATGACCCATAAAGATCAAGGATTTGTTGTACTTCTCTTTTCTTAATCTCTACTTCTCTAGGTTCAAGCAAGTAAAGAATTCGGGCAAGTCCTAACGTTGTGCTCTATTAAGAAACATTAAAGATGAAGAGAAACAATACAAGTGTTTAGCATTGGTTAAGAATCACTTTGTGCAACCCTAGTTTGTTAATTCGTCATGGTTCCCACAATCCTAGTTGTGAAGGTTTTAGCATCTCATGATTGTAAGAAATTATAAGTATTCATAGAAAAACACATAATTTAGAACTTACAAAGATGATTGGAAGAAAACCCACTTGATTATTGCAGGAATTAATGAAGAACAAGTCAAGAACAATGGAAGAATCAACTCAAGAAAATCCAAAAAGTTATTTTCCAATACTCAGAACTCTCTACAATCGGTCTCTCTAATTGTCTCTCTCCAAATCTGACTCTCCTTAACAAAAATAACCTAGAAAATCATTTATACAAATAGTTAGAAACTTTTTCTATATTAACAGGAAAACTGCAAAACTATCGCCAACTTCACCTATGACCCGTAACATGATTGTATGGGTTGTACTTTCACTCATACATTGCTGGATTCTTTTGATTTTGACCAAGTGTTAGAATCTGACACAACTCATACCACGAACCTACGAGTGGTACAATCTGGTCATTTTTTGAACTTGCAACTTCGGTCATCTTCTGTTTACTCTAATGAGTGTCTTGGTACGACTCGTACCTTCATCCTACGACTCGTGACTTTCAGTCGTATGCTGAGATCTACCATTCTTCAATTATTCTGGAGTTTACCACGGCTCCTTGGTACGGGTCTTAGGTAGATATCACGATCCATGGTTACTACCCATACCTGGAGACTTGTCATGTGCTGCATCTTTTGGTCTATCATGACTTCTATGGTACAGCTCGTACCAGGATGGTATGTCTTGTAAAATAAGTCATACTATGCATTTTTCCTCAAAAACATAGTCTGTACTTTTCCACGACTCCCAGTACGGCTCATACTAGGAAGGTACGGCTCGTACTGAGATCCGTAATTAGCCATTTTTCTATATTTTTTCCTTCTTTTGCACATTTCAACTCCAACACCCAATTTCCCTAGAAATAAAGTAAAAGTGCATCATATCTTTATAAACATGCCTAAGTCCATGCTTATTTCCTCAGTTTTAGGCGTAAAAAGTATTGTAAACCCACATCACATCACAATTAGCAATCTTAGAAAAGTTAGTCTACTGTATTCGAGTCTTGAAACTCAAACTGAAAGTAGAAGTGCTAAGACCCTAGATTCTCATCATCATTTTAAGTAAAAACACTTTTGAAAGAAATTTTTGTTCATTAATTTAATTTACATTTTAAGTTAGAAGAATAATATCCAAAACCATTTCCCTATTTTACCTGTATTTATTTGAATAGTGAAATAAGATGTTAACCTTAAGCAATTAATTTGACAAGTCTCTAAAGGATCGATATCAGGACTTCACTGTCCTATATTACTGTACAACCACATGCGCTTGCGTGCTCTTGGTGACATCATGTCTTTAGCGTCATTGTTGAGGACTTGAAGATTGATTAATTATTTCTAGTTTAGGATTTTTATTCCACTATTCTACATTTTACCTTTGTTTGTGGTTGTTGAGAATTTCAGGTGGTGTTTGCTCAGTGTATGCAAGCTACCAAAAGTTAGGGACCACCCTTAGCGCAATTTGATTCAGAAATTGAGAGAACTTTTCACAGGTTAGCTATGGCAAAAAACCATGAGCAAGCACAAGGAAACAACTAGGATAGGATTCTAGTGCTCAATTTTGCTTGGCCAAACTTGAAGAATGCTTCTAAAGCGATCATCAAGCTGGCCATCACTGAAAATTTTGAGTTGAAGGACGGAACCGTGTGGTTGGTTCAAAATATTTGTCAATATCAAGGCAAGCTGCACGAGGATCCCCACAGATATTTGATGATGTGCGTGGAACTTGGTGAGAACTTTCACTATCAAAATATGTTAGATAAATATGTGAAACTCACTTTGTTCCCGTTCTCATTAATTGGTGAAGTGAATGAGTGGCTTTAGAATGAGCCGGCTAGGTCCATTACTACTTGGGTGGTTCTTTTCAACAAGTTTATAAATAGGTTTTTCTCATTGAGGAGAACAAAGGAGTTGAGAGGAAAGATCTCAGTATTTGTGCAGAATGATAGTGAGACCCTAGCTCAAGCTTGGGAAAGATACAACGAATACTTAAGAGATTGCCCGCAACATTTATAGCCAAAGGAGATTATTGGGCACAACCTAATATAAGCGCTGCATCGTGATTCTAAGATATTATTGGATGCTACAGCATAGGGGAAAATCTTGTCCAAAAGCTATGATGAGAAAGAGGCTCTGTTGAATCTCATATCAGCTAGGAGCCAAGATTATCAGGATTGAGGTAGAGGATTTACAACATCTAAGATCCTAGAGAAGCTGGGGTTGATGGTATAGCAGCAATTAGGGAAGATATTAGTCAGTTGGTAAATGTGATCAGCAAGTTAGTGACCACACCAAAGCTATGATGAGAAAGAGGCTCTGTTGAATCTCATATCAGCTGGGAGCCAAGATTTTCAAGATTGAGGCAGAGGATTTACAACATCTAAGATCCTAGAGAAGCTTGGGGTTGATGGTATAGCAGTAGTTAGGGAAGATATTAGTCAGTTGGTAAATGTGATCAGCACGTTAGTGACCACACCAGCTGCGGTCATTATAGCGGTTTCTTCTTTTCCTAGAAAATGCAAAAAAGAATTGACTGCTATGAAAGTAAGAAAGAGCAAAAAATAACAAATGATAGTCATGGGTTGTATTGGAATTTTTTTTGGTACAAGCCAAGTTCATCAGGCTCAGCAAATTCAGACTCCATCGCCATCATGTGAGGCGTGTAGAGACGGCCATGCATACTCAGGGTGTCCACTAAACCTAGAGTCTATTTATTTTGTGGGTCAACAAAGTTGTAGTGGAGGTTTTGTAGGAAATAGTTACAATCAGGGGTACAGGAATGCTATAAATCCTTCTTGGGAGGAAATTAAAACATTCAAGAGACCCCCGAACAACTTCAAGAGACCTCAGGGCCAGCAACATGGAAGTTCTTTAAAGGAGACTATGAAGCAGTGGATGGTTCAACAGACTCAGGTGATTAATGAGATGCAGAAGTCAGTCCACGAGTTGGAAAGGCAAATGGGGCAATTGGACCTTCAATAGATGAATAAACCGCAAGGGGCACTTCTAAGAAATACTAAAAAGAACCCCAAGGAGAATTTCAGCACCATGTCTTTAAGTAGTGAAAAGGAGTGTCACGACCCGAATCTATGTCCTGGACGCGACACGGTGGTTAGATCCACAAGTGACCCCAAGCTAACTCATGGCATGGCATAACACTACTATGATCTGAATTTGTAGATAAACTGAGCAGAAGGTGAATGATATTATGGAGCAACTATTTTTAAGTAGTGAAATAATCTGAGTTGAGTAAATAAATATATAATTTGACGTTTAAAATATAAAGCTAACATACTTGTTGACTATCTGTCTGAAAGCCTCTATTAACTGATAAGTTGCTGGGATAAGTACCCAACTAACTCTGAACGTCTGAAACTAAAAATAAGACTAAGGATATTAACATAAACATAACTCCAGCCCTCAAATGATGAGTACTCACCAACTGTTCCCTGATCAAGAACTGGAACATGTCTGATCGCGGGGTTGAGTCTCAGTACCTAAACCTTATATCATAAATTGATATAGCATAAGAAGTATGTGGTCAGTACTTTGAATGTATTGAGTAGGTGAGATATGCAATGGAAATAGATAGAACATGTTGATAATATGAAAAATTGTACTGAAATGCATATCTAAACTGAAGTATCATGGACCTTATTAAGATACATAAATATTGATATGAAATAGTAATATGAAATACATAATAAAAATACGAGTGAAACTAAATTAAGGGTCATGTACATGTACTAAAAATTGATTCTATAACTACGATTGAGACTATAATTGTACTAAATGATGAGGGAGTCTATTAACTGATATATAAACACGTGAGCTAAATGTAAAGTTTGATGTATACGCCCCATCGATAGGACCCAATATACCTTGCCAGGTTACAAAGGCATGGCTAATGTGATCACTAAACCTAATGCCTATACGAGTTAATAACCTACAGTTATACGTAGTTCTAAGACTTGGGTGCGCTGAACCCGATCCAACTTGGTGCTATGTACTACTCCCAATTGATAAATTTACTAATAATTTACTGATACCTCAGAAACTGGTGTGCTTAAGACTAAGTCAGAAACTACTTTATCTAAAAGTATTCTGAGAGTATAAAGAACCTGAAAATACTAATTAAGCTGTCAACATCTATATACTGAAATCATGATAGAATCATAAGGAATAAAATATGAATTCATGCTAAACTCAATGCCATATATATATACAACATATATATATATATATATAGACATACATATAACTGAACTTGAATCATGCTATAATCTGACATGAAAGTATCATATGTAACTGAATTGTAAAACTATGAATGCCATGTGCTAGGAATCACAAGAGACTTGAGAACATGGAAGCAATAAGGGAACTCGTAAATGACACGAGAACTCCAAGGTATGATTTTTCTATAGGACTTGAGATGTCAACATTTTCTAAAAACTTTTGGGACACAAGAGTGAAAGGACAACCCTTGTTGAAATCCCACATATCTTATCCTTGGCCTCGCAACTACCACCACGAAGATAAAATCCTTTTATAATGTCAATATGCAATAATTATATGAATAGGAACTATAATCAATAACTTAAAGATGAAATCCAAGTCATAGAGGCATGTCATCGAACACCCAAAGGGCATAGGAAATTCACGCCTCTTATGAGTGGGGTGTCATAACACAAACTTTTTTCTACCACATCTTAGCAACAAGCATAACCATTACGAGTCCAACCAAGACAACCACATCCATCCTCAACACCAAAACAGTTCCATAAAACCTAACCCTAGGTCATCATATGAACTCATGGCTTTCTAGAACTTTCATGAGTCTGACCTTACAATACTCAAGGTTTTAGGAGAGTTACTTACCTTGAAGGAAGGAGGGGTGTCCAAGCTTTCAAGACTTAGAACTCAAAGGTTGTTCTTGAGCGATGAAATGTTCTCAATGGTTCCTGGGGTTTTGTATCAGGAATCACCTTAGAACTCATAGCATATTGTTAGGAAATCATTAATTTAATATCAGGAATGAAAGAGAAGACTTACCTTACAGGAACTTGTGATTGGAGATGTTTGGAGAGCTTAGTTCTTCTTCAAAACCATGAAATTTAGGGAGAATATAATGTCTTGACGTTTGGATATTGTATGGGTAATGTTAGGAATTATTTCCGACTTAAAACATAAGATATATATAGAAATAGGGTCCGACCAGGGCCTGGCGAATTGCCCCAGCCTAATTATTTAAAAATTCAGCCTCTAGGGTACCGCACCTGTAATAGAGCCACTTTGAAGAATTGTTTTTGTCTGAAGTTTGGTCCTGGGCATGGGGCACCTCCCAGAGCTTCATAAATGATAAAAAGTTTCTCTGAAGCATAGTTTCGGGCGCTACACGCGTCTCAATGTGCCTACCTTGACATTGTCTTAGTAAAATGCTCATAACTTTTTATTCTGAACTCTGAGTGATGAAAAGTTGGATGCGTTAGAAAGAAGACTCAAAGGGATTCAATTTGAAGGTTGAATCACTCAAAAATACTTTTTATATTGGAAGTTATAATCGTTTAAAGTTGATCTTTCTGAGAACTTACATGAAAACTCAATCGGTTTGAAAGCTCTCAACTTAACTCTATGCTAGAGGTTCCTTATGAACTTAATTTGTATCCAGTGTACTTCCCAAACTTAAGAATTGATATTAACACCTATTTTCCATAAATGTTTTGTCAGGTTCGATTCTATCTACAAACATAGACGGTTTTGAACTTAGCTTCAAAGTTGGAGGCGTTACATTATCTCCTCCTTAGGATCATTCGTCCTCGAATGAAGAGTAATAAAGTTGAAAGGATAAGGGAAGAGTTGTAACCCCAATACTAAATGCTAAGCACTGAATACTGATGGAGTGACTGACTCTGAGTTGAGATATATGACTGAATTGAACTCATGCAATAATGATGCATACTAAGACATGATTAGAACTGAAAAACATGAAACTAACATGAGGCTTAGTAGAGTGCTAAGGAAGAACTAGTACCTCATGTTGAAGATGATATGGAAGGGGATAGGTGAGGGCATTATTCATCTTATGTATTTCTTCATTCCACATAGCCCCCTCTACAAGCTAACTCCTCCAAAAGGGCTTTCACTAAACGACCTCCTTATTCCTCAAGTATACAACTTTTCTTATTATAATGAAAATTATCTTACCTCGAGTTATAATCAAGGAGTCACTAGTCATACAACATAGTGCTTTACCTATACATCATCACATCATTCAAGCCTATCACTATAATTATCCCATGGCTCCTCCGTAGCTTACACTATCCAAGAATTTCTCTATCTCCATGCAATGGCTAATAAGTGCACTTCATGAACTTATACATACTAGGCACCTAAGGAATGAATAGAGAGTTATTATGAACATACACATTATAACCATCATTTATGTCATTGGTGAACGTACACGGGGCTTAGAGTAAGGAAATCATAAGCACAAATCGTTCAAGAAACCTAATCTAAGTATGTACATAATGTAGCATTTCTTATTAGCCATTAAGGCGAACCTTGAGGAATGAGTTTATAGAGCTGAACATACTGTGAGACATGAGATTACATACACAACGAGTTTCATGACACGAAGTTTAGATTTATGGAATCAGGGAGTAAGACTGGGATCACTGTCTGAAGTGGTTTCTTCTCATTCTGAAAATCTAAATATTGGTGTGGCATAGAGTACTTGGAACTTAGATGTGTTCATGGCATGATTACATACGACATGAGTGGAGTGTCATGTTGACTGGCGTACAGGGGAAACACCTAAATAAGAATGGATCGACATCCCCCTACTCCTGAATATTTCATAATTAGAGACTCAAGACTTCACTTGGTCATTCACCTTATCATCTCCCCCTTAGCTCAACGTCATCATTCTAAGACTTTGGACCTCTTCCCTAGGCTAGGATATAATAACTAACTCTTGTGGGGTCTGAGTATTGTTGTACATATGGATGCCAAACTCTTCCTCGCTAACTCCACTTGTAAGTACTAAAACTTATGTTATGGTTTGTTTCTTGTGTAACTCCTAACCTCTCTTCTGTCTCTAAAGTTATTGTTGAGGGTTTCATACCCTTCCTGCCTTATCAACCTCATACATTCAATCCCCCAACCACTCAGTACACGAAATAAATCTTATACTAAGATGCTAAAAATTATATACTTTATTAAAAATTCTCTAGCTTCAGCTCTTTGGGACACCATATAGTCCATAACCCTCATTCTTCACACTCCTCAACTTAAGACTTATAAACTATGAACATATAACATTGTAGGAGCTTAAAATCTAGTGTAACTATCTTCTTCCCTGGTGCACGTCTTTCTCTTTGATATTCAAGGCTCTACTTCACCTAATGACTTAGCCTCCAATCACCTATACTTAATCTTTTCTATAACATATTGACATGTCCTCATGATCTTCTGCTCTAGTTCAAATATGCTATAATTCATGCTTACCAAGAACTCTCCTTCTAAATACTATCATGTAATCTTTACAAAACTTATTTCTCTTCGGTCAACACGAAGGGACTTATCATCTCATTACTTTCCTTATAGATACATGACTATGGCTACATACTTCCCTCAATCACCATATCCATTTTTGACTTCCACACGTCTAGCTTCATATTTCTAACTCTAGGTTCATGTTGCTACTCATCGTTTTAACAATCCAAATCACACTATCTCTGGGTTGACACTACTACCCAAGCACTTAGAGAACACTCTCTCACTAAGGTTGTCATTCGCATCAAAGTTTCAAACAAGGGAGGATTTTTCGAGCACTTCTTATTATAGGCTCAATTCACGAATCATGAGAACAAGAGTGCACTCTTGGGATGCATTATATTTAACTGCAATAATGGACTCCACTTAAGCCCTTGTGCAGTCCCTTAAGTTTCAGTTGGCTCTATCTGAGAGCACCTCATTGAGAGGAGCCTAAGCTTTGTTGTTTCTATCACCTCGAAGATGAGGCATTATCAACGGGATTGGAACTTTGATGAATCTGTAGAAATTTCTTATGGCATAACTCTATTGCACGATAATGAACATGAAAGAAGGAAAACATTCCCAAAATGTTTCATAGCCTTTTTGTCATAAGTGTAGCGCGCTCCACAGCCATGAAAAAGGCTCTACTTGATGCGGCTTTTAGGCATCTTAGGACACACCTAGACCTAATTCTCTAATATCAAGTTTGTCACGACCCGAGTCTACACCTTGGACGCGACACAGTGCTTCGAGCCACAAGTGACCCCACGCTAACCCATGGCATGGTATAACACTACTATGATTTGAATTTATAAATAAACTGAGCGAAAGATGAATGAAATTATGGAACAACTATATCTAAGTAGTGATATAATCTGAGTTAAGTAAATAAGTATAGAATCTGCCCTTTAAAACATAAAGCTGACATACTAACTGACTATCTGTCTGAAAGCCTCCTTTAATTGATGAGTTACTGGGACAAGTCCCCAATTAACTCTAAATGTATGAATTTGAAAATAAGACTAAGGACATATAACATAAACATAACTCCAGCCTTCAAATGATGAGGACTCACCAATTGTTCGCTAATCAGGAACTGGAATGTGTCTAATTGCGGGGCTGAGTCTGAGTACCTGAGCCTAAATTATAAAATGATATAGCATAAGAAGTATGCAGTTAGTACTTTGAATGTGCTGAGTATATGAGATATGCAACAAGAATAGATAGAACATGATGACAATGTGAAAACTTGCACTGAAATACATATATGAACTAAAATACCATGTCCCTTACTAAGATACATAAATATTGATATGAAATAGTAGTCTGAAAATCATATATACAAGTGAAATTGAATTAAGGGTCATATACATGTACTAAAAATTAAGTCTGTAATTGTGACTGAGAGAGTAATTATATTAAATAATGGGAGAGTCTATTAACCAACATATAATCATGTGATCTAATTGTACAGTTAAATGTATATGCCCCAATGTAGGAACTAATATACCTTGCCGGGGTATAAAGGCATGGATGATGTGATCACTAAAACTGATGACCATTCGGGTTAATGGCCTATGGTGACACGTAGTTCTGGGACCTGGGTGCACTGAACCCAGATCCACACCCGGTGCTATGTACTACTTCCAATTGATAAATTTACTAATAATTTACTGATAGCTCAAAAACCGGTGTTCTTAAGACTAAGTCAGAAACTACTTTATCTAAAAGTACTCTGAGAGCTAAAGAACCTAAAAATACTGAATATGTTGTCAATATCTATATACTGAAATCATGATCATAAAGACTAAAATATGAATTCATGCTAAACTTAATGCCATATACATACAATATATATATACACACAAACACATACATACATATAACTGAATGTGAATCATGATATAATCTAATATGAAAGTATCATATGTAACTAAATTGTAAAACCATGCATACCATGTACTAGCAATCATAGGAGACTTGAGAAGATGGAAGCAATACGAGAACTTATAAACGGAATGAGAACTCTAAGGAATTATTTTTCTTTAGGACTTGAGATGTCAACATTTTTTGAAAACTTTCGGGACACAAGGGTGAAAGGACCACCCTTATTGAAATCCTACATACCTTATCCTTGGCCTCACAACTATCACCTCGAAGCAAAAATCCTTTTATAATGTCAATCTGCAATAATTATATTTATTAGAACTACAATAAATAGCTTAACAATGAAATCCAAGTAATAGGTGCATTTCATCTAATAATACCGAGAGGGCATAGGAAATTACACCTCTTATGAGTGGGGTGTCCTAACACCCACATTGTTCTATAGCCCTTAGCAACAAGCATAACCATTACGAGTCCAACCAAGACAACCACATCAATCCTCAACACCAAAACAGTCCCATAAACCCTAACCTTAGGTCATCATATGAACTCATGGCTTCCTAGCACCCTCCCATGAGTCCTGACCTTAGAATACTCACGTAAGGTTTTAGGAGAGTTACTTAACTTGGAGGAAGGAGGGTTGTTCAAGCTTTCAAGTCTTGAAACTCAAAGGTTGTTCTTGAGCTTGACAGATGAAATGATCTCAATGGTTCCTAGGGTTTTACATCAAGAATCGCCTTAGAAACCATAGCTTACGGTTAGGAAATTATTAGTTTAATCTTAGGAATGAAGAAGAAGACTTCCCTTGGAGGAACTTTTGATTGGAGATGTTTGGAGAGCTTAGCTCCTCTTCAAAACTGTGAAATTTAGGGAGAATATAATGTCTAGATATTTGTCTATCGTATGGGTAATGTTAGGAAAGATTTACAACTTAAAACATAGGATATATACATAAATAGGGTCCAGACAGGTCCTGGCGCATTGCCCCAGCCATAGCCCCAGCCTAATTCTTTAGAAATTTGACCTTTGGGTGTTGCGCCTGCCATAGTGCCACTTCGAAGAATCCTTTTCATCTGAAGTTTGGTCTCGGGCATGGAGCACCTCCCAAGGCTCCATAATAGATAAAAAATTTCTCTGAAGTTTTGTGTCTGACGCTACGCGCCTCTCAATGCGTCTACCTTAACAATACCTTAGTAAAATGCCCATAACGTTTTACTCCGAACTCCGGTTGATGAACAGTTGGATGCATTGGAAAGAATGATCAAAGGGCTTCGATATTAAGGGTTGAATAACTCAAAAGTACTTTGTATATTTAGAGTTATGGTCATTTAAAATTGACCCATGTGAGAACTTACATAAAAACTCAATCGATAGGAAAGTTCTCAACTTAACTCTATGCTAGAAGTTCCTTATGACCTTAATTTGCATCGCATGTACTTATCAAACTTAATAATTTATCTTAAAAACTATTTTCCATAAAGGTTTTTTCAGGTTCAGGTACATCTACATATGTAGACGACTTTGAACTTAGCTCGAAAGTCGGAGGCGTTACAAGGAGTTAGGTGAATTGATACCCAGAGATCAAAAAATAGAGTAGAGTAGGTTGTGAAGTTTAAGAATGAGATTGGTGAGTCAGGGAACTTACAACAAAAAGTGGTTGAAGCTAGATCACCTCCTTCATTCCCACAAAGATTCAAAAAGCAGAAAGAGGGTGTAGTTTGTAAGAAGTTTCTTGATGTATTGAAGCAGATACATGTGAATCTACCATTGGAAGAGATGTTGCAAGTTACAAAATATGCAAGACATCTTAAGGATATTGTCAAAAATAAAAGAAGGCTCACTGAGTTTGGGACTGTAGCTCTTATGGAGGAGTGAAGTTCTCAGATGCAAAACAAAATTCCAAAGAAGTTAAAGATCCTGGGAGCTTCACTATTCCAGTAGTCACTTGGAGCAGAGAACTTGGTTCAACACTATGTGATCTAGGTATAAGCATTAATCTGATGTCAGCATCGTTGTTTTGAACTTTCAGATTAGGTGAACTACACCCCACCATAGTGACATTGCAGTTAGCCGATAGGTCCCTTGATTATCCTAACAGTATCATTGAAGATGTAATGATAAAACGGGGACCATTCATCTACCGGTGGACTTCATCATCCTTCATTATGAGGCAGACGAAGTAGTTTCCCTCATTTTGGAAAGAGGATTCCTAGCCACAGTGGATGTAGTTATAAAGGTGAAGTCAGGCAAAATGTCAATGAATGTGGATGGCCAAGAGGCAGTCTTTGATGTGTTCAGGGCAGCAAGGTTGGAACCTCACTATGATGACTTTGAAATAAGCACAAAGGTGGAGCCTGGAGGGTACAAGAAGGTAGTTGAATAAAAAGTGTCTCGAGTTAACTCAATAGTAAGTCAAGGAACTAATCATCTCACTCAAGTGAACGAGTGAGAAGTCTTGCGTCGTGTCGCAGATGTTAAATCAGGCACTGCATGGTAGGAAACCCATGAATGTCATTCCACGACTCTAACTAAGGTGCTTGATGGAAGCAACTCATCTTTCTAACACTTTTTATTTTGTAGAGACGAACAGGGATTTTTAGGTGAAAGTGCGAGGAAAAGAAGCTGGAAAAATTCTAAGTTTGGGGTGAAATACCTGGTGTGGGGTGCTTGGTGTTGAACTTCAAAAGAAAAAAATTTAGCTTGGTGCTATGGGTAGTGCACCGCGCCACACCCAACTCACCAAGAAAAAAAAACTTTTCTAAATGTGTGGTGAGACAAGTGGCGCCCGTGCATGATGGGCGAAATATTTTGGGTCCATGGGTCAAATTTGACCCAAGGACCATATAATTAATAAAAATCCATGAGCACACATTTATTTTAAATCCACACTCTCTAAAAATGCAAAGAAAAAAAGACAAAAGAATGGTCTCTCTCGTCGCTCTTAAAGCTGTAACTCTCCCTTCCCTTCTCCCCCATTGTTGTCTTCTACAAAAAGTTTGGGAAAGCTAGCTTTCTCAACTCAAGTAAGTAATTTTTGTCTCTCCTTTGGTATTTAATGTTATAAGCATTCTTCCATTACCCTTCTTCTCCAAGCTGAAAAACCCAAAATCACTATTGTTGGGTGAAAATCTTGTACTTCATAATGTGAGTTTCCATAGTTTAAATCTAATGTGTTCATCCATAATATTACTATATCCTTTTTTTGGTTTCTTGTTTTTGGTTGAATTTTGTGATTCTAAATTGTGTGTGTGAAAAGGGTGATGAATGGGTTATAGAATGATTTCATAAAAATAGTGAATTTGGAGCACTTGTGTAGAGAGAAAAAATCCTTAGTATATGTGATTCTTGAATTGTGAAAATCTTGGGTCATTGAAAAATTCATGATAATTCATTTTGGAAAGTAATAAAAGTCATGTTAATTGTTGGTTGAATTTACACTGACTACTTCCATACTTGGGTTAATGTGAATTGTGAATTAAAAGTTGGAGAAAGTGAAGGGAGTGGCTAACTTGAACACCCTTGTGAAAAGAAAAGAAAAAGAAAAATCGTGAATATTATTTGTAGTGTATAGTTGGTGGATAATTTGATGACGAGATTTGGCATGAAAATGTGGGAAGTCTGAGTGCCCTATTTGATAAATTCTCACAAGTTTGCTAGTGAATTAAGTGTAGGATTGTTTTGCACCGCTTACACCTAATTATCTAGCCTTGTTGTTCACGAACTAATTTTTTTAAAATTTTGTTATTTTTTGGCAAGTAATATGGCATCCCGTGCAGATAAAGAAAAAGAAGTAAAAGTCACTAACAAAGGTTTCAAGCGTCTTAGGAAGGGGAAAAAAAGTTCAAGTTCATCGTCCGGCAAAGCACCCCCTGCTAGAACATTTGGAGCTAAGACTGTGGAGCCACATGGGCTCAAGTGGTTCAATGCACAAAAAGAGGCCAAGTATGCTCCGAAGAACTGAATTGATGAGGGTCACCTTGTACTTGAGTTCCCTACCATCTGCGACACGGTCAGTGAGTTGGGTTAGGATATGTGTTTGTTGAGCCTGAGGAGTGCAACCTCACCTTGGTAAGAGTATCCTATGCCAACTGGGATACTTCCTTTGGAGAGAGTACTAAGATCAAGATACAGGGTCAGTCGTTCACTTTAATGGTAGGTCATTTAATGACTTCCTTGGCACGCATGTGGTGGACTCGGCGATGTATTTCATATTTCTAAAGAAGCCCTCGTACAGTGACATTCGCCATACACTATGTGGTGAGCATTCAGTTGCCCATTGGGCAAGAGACCAAAATGGCACCCATTCTACACTCATGTTCTCCTACTTGACTAAGGAGGCTAGAGTTTGGGTCAAGCTAGTATGTGTTGTACTCTTACCTGGGATACACACTGCAGAGATTACTAGAGAGAGAGTTGTGTTGGTGTATATGTTGATGAAGGGGTTGCCAATTAACTTTAGGGTAGTGCTCTGAGATAATATGAGGAGGTCCAGAGACTACTATCATTGGAAGTATTGCTATAGCAGTTTATTAACTCAGTTCTTGAGAGAGGTTGCATTGACGAAGAAGAGGTTGATGTTCATCTACCCCTAGCCGTGAACTTGGAGGGCAAAATGATTGATGTCACAAAGGTGAAGGAACCAACAACCTCTTCAGCTCCAGTTCTCACTCCAATCAAGCGTTGTGGTTGGGATGACCGTTGGAGAGATCGTATGTTCGGGATGCTAGAGCTATAGTTAAAGATTGAAGGTAGATCTGCCACTGATAAAGAGATGACAACACTGGAGGAGCTGTACCCACTCACTAAGAGAACGATGCTGATGTGCAAAGTCGGACCGACTTTTGAGGAGCCTTTAGATAATGATGAGCCCACAGTGTTGACTGATGCTGTTAATGATATTGATGCTGAGGAGGAGGATGATGCCACCACAGGAGTTATGTAGGTTGATGACGCAGATGATGATGATCAGGAGTATAGTCCTGATGATGACGACTATGCTTAGAGGCCCGGGAAGTTCTTTTTCTTTCCCTAATTGATATGTTTGTTTGTGCACCAAGGACAGTGTGTTGTTTAAGGGTGGAGTGGAGGAAATAGATTTCCTATTTATTCTTTATTTGCTAAATTTGTAGTGGGCTATAGCAATAGTTGTCATTCTCTGTGTTAGTGGCGGGTAAGTTATTGATTAAACACTACTCTGTAATAGTTAGCAATGTGGATAGTTGTGAACATTGATGCTTTGTTTTGTGTATGCTATGATTGTTCATCTCTATTTATTTTTGTTTTGTTAATTGAGAGTTAAAATTTTTTATGTTCGTCGTAGAGGTAGTGACCCTTCCTGATGATGAATGGATGAAGACCATCTTAAGGGAAAATTAGTCACATTTTTTTTTCATTTTTTAAGATGGAGTCAAAAACCAGATTTTGTGTGTTCTTGATATTCCACCTAGAAGCTAAGCTATAAGTAATGAAGTGGTCATTGTGAATGGATAAGAAGTGAAAATTCCATGAGAGACACATAGGTTCTTTAACTTGACTCAGGGAAAAAAAAACTTAGGGCTTAATAGTGAAAGATTCATTCAATTTGATTGTGTAGTTATGTAGCCGTAAGAAACCGATTATGATCATATGCCATGAGAGGTGAGCTTGATTTTTTATGCGTTGTACATAATGTAACATCTAGAACTTGTTTAAGTGTGTATAGGATAGCTAGTTTCCAAAGAGGTGAGTTGTGATTAAGGCATTTCTTGGAAAAAAATCCATTTTGTCCATTGTTGTTGTACCTTTCTTAACACTATCCCTAGTTAAATCCCTTTGAGCCGTAAGCCTTAATTTTCTTCTTAGCCACAAAAGAAGCCTATTTCCTTTGTTGCATGACCTTCAAAATTTTTGATCTAAATATAGTCTGAGGCACTTTGAGATTTAAAGGTTCCACCGAAATAGAAAGAGTTAAGGGAAAGGAATGAAAGAAAAAATAGTGATGGCAATAGGAGATGATAGAAAGAGGGGTGCCCACACAAAAGAACATGTATACTTGCTTCTAGAACATAACTGAAAATATCTTTAATGGTTGGACTCTTGTTAAACTTGTAAGCAGAAACTAGCAGTCAAGTAGTATAAAGAGGGCCATGAGAAGTCAAAAAAAAATTAGTGAAGGAAAAGGTGAGCAAAGAGAAAAAAAGGTGGACAAGAAATATGAAAGAATGTCTTAAAGCTCTTAGGACTGATAGTCACTCTGAAAGAAAATCATTCCTTCTTGTCCTTTAGCCGACATTACAATTAGAAAATTCCTTATGATCTTACTCTCTTTGAAGTGATTGAGTATTCTGACTGTACATAGGAGGCAAGCCTATGGTATGTTGCATGTGTATGATACATCATTTGTGAGGATGAGTGTATCGTGCTTATTATGTTCCAAGTTTTGAATAATATGAGAGAAGGAACATAACCAAATAAGTGAGCATAATATGGTCAAAGTTGGTGTACTATATGTTGCATTTTTCATACTTAATCATATTGGCCCTATGTTGAAAAGATGAGTTAGTTATAGAGGTTATGTAGTTTTGAATGTGAAAACTTCTGCGTGCTTGATGTGGATTGTATTAATTGATGAACCACTTAGTCATATGCTCTGTGCTAGCTGCTTGAGTGAGAATTGATAGAGGTGACAATTGGTGAGAAAAGATGTTTGTCCATATAAATAAGGAGTGTTCGAGAACGAACAATGGTTTAAGTGTGGGGTGATGATGTTGGGCATATTCTTATGCCCATTTATCATACATTTACCCATCTTTTACCCTTTTTTGAGATCATTATCCTTAAAAAATACATAAATTCATGCTTATGTGTGTTAAATGAGATAATAAGTATTTTTAGATGATGTCAGCAGGTAATCAATTGAAAATGACTCAAAAATGTCCCCAAGGTATGAAGAAAGAAGAATTTGAGAAAAGTTGGCCAGGTGAGATAGCTGGAGTGGCGCGCCAGCCACCAAACATCAGAGAAAATTGCACTTATGCTGGTGCATTGGCTAGTGCAGCACGCCAAAGCCCAAACTTCAAAAGAATTTTGATCAACACCTCGGCAAGATGAGTGGCGCAACGCGCCAGAGGTAGTCCAGACTTGGTAAATTTTCTAACTTTCTGATCCAGTAAGAGGCGCGGCGTGCTAAGTCCCAGATTTATAGAATTCTTACTAACACCTTGGCGAGATGGCTTATGCGCTAGAGGCTAAACTTCAGAGAAAATTCAAGCCAAATTCTTGTGAGATGGGAGGTGCGGTGCGCCAGGACCTATTTTATCAGGCCCCGAGTCTACACCCTAGATGCAACACAGTACTTGAAGCCACAAGTGACTCCAAGTCAACCCTTGGTCTATCATTCACTAGCATTCTAAGTAAACATGCACAAAGGAACATTTAAACAATATCATAAAAACATTTGTCAGAGACAAGTCTGTAATCATAAAATTCAAACACATGAATAAAACTGGAAAGTCTGAAAATCATGTCTGTCTGAAAGCCATCTAACTAAGGAGTTGCTGGGACAAGCCCCCAGATAACTCTAAGTCTAACTAAAACTAATATATGACTGAAAGAAAGAAATAATGCCCTCGGATGATGAGGACTCAGACTTCAATTGCTGCGATGGAGAATTTGAACTACGGCGTCTAGCGGTGCTGAGTCTGAGAACCTACAACTGCATCACCAAATGATACAACATAAAAGTATGCGTCAGTACTTTGAATGTACTGAGTAAGTGAGAGAAACATGAATAACATGATAGAACTAGTAACTAAACAAATACGACATAAAATGACCAACTGAAATGCTAAAAACTAATACAACTGATAATAAATTGATCTGGTCAAAAGTGACCTTGGCTGATGGTCATAAACATGTCCTAAGTTTGAAATACTACACTGAACTGATCTGGACTAAAGAATCTGAGAGTAAACTTTATTGACTAGTGGGAGAGGCTATAACTGACATACAACCACATGAGCTAGATGTGGAGTCCGATGTATACACCACACCGGTAGGACCTAATATACCTTGCCAGGGTATAAAGGCATGGACTGTGAGAATCACTGTCAAAGGGGCCATAAGGCCAAGAAAATAGATAACCTACGGTGGCAATGTATTTCTGGAACCTGTGTGCACTGGAACCCCGGCCCTTTCGGTGTTAAGTCCTACTCCCATTGGACAATCCTATTACTACTACTAATGAAAAGCAGATAGATCATACTGCGGTCCAAGACTATACTGACCTAGGGATACTCTCAAAGAGTTCCCTGAGCGTCTTATAGGACTAGATTTTGAAACTGAGTTCTAAGACTTATTGGAGTTGCTTATCGGGAAGTGTCGTAACCGTATAGAGAACAAACTGATAACTGAACTGGGGGTCCGGGGGCTGGTCAGAGCTATAACTGGAAGGTCATGACTGCCTAATAGACCAAACAACTGTAATATGAGTTTGAATCTGATAACTAAGAGGCACCACTAACACCTCGGGAAAGGACTATACTCAAACTGATTAGTTGACACATTCTGAAAAGTGTAAAAAAGGTTCTACGTTCTAACTAAACTAAACTACTAAGCAGCTAATAGAGAACACAATTCATTGCAACAACATGGGAATTTCATAATATGACGAAATTTAAAGAATTTAAAGGGGTTTCATCCAATAAGGGTGAAATCATTCTCCTAAATGGGATAATTGCTCTCACACACACACATATATATAATAACAATTTCTAGGATATTCAGCCCAAAATATACTTTGCAAAACAGAAGAAATTTAATACGCAATAATCTTTACTCGAAAATTTAGGGCTGTAAATCAGCTTGGCAAGAACAACAACTATTTACTTATGAATTGATGAAGATCATATGAGTAATAAAAATGGATAATAACCCAATTGAAATTAATGAGAACCAACATGAAAATCTCTTCATATTCAAAAATCTCAAGGCTAAACTAATGGGGAAATTAGGGAAGGATATTGGGGGATACAAGGGAAGGACAATTTTCTTGTTGAATTCCCACATACCTATCTAAACCTCTCCCGGAGAAGAGGACTTGAACTGCTGCAATGGAGGAAAACCCAAAGCTTTCTTGAGAGTTTTCTTGAGGAACTCTTCGATAGTTTTTAGAGAAATATCGTAGAAATAAGGGGAGGAGCCATTCAAACCCCTTAATAAGTCAAAAATTACGTCCAAAACGATGTAGTTTAAAGCTTAGGAAAGTAGGAATTTACTAAATAGCCCTTAGAAGTTCGCTGGGAAAAACTGCCAGGTGACCCTACGGGTGACCTAACGGGTTGTGGTGGCTGACCACGACTCGTGGTCACTCCCATTAGGTACACTGCACAGGCTCCTCAATAGGTCACCACGAGGGACCTAACGAGTCGTGGTCATTGACCACGACTCGTGCTCATCAGTCGTGGACCACACTGGCTCACTTCTGAAGATTAAATACTAAGCTTGGTAATGAGTCACCTAACGAGTCGTTACCACTGACGACGACTCATTGTGACACTCGTTAGGTGCACTGGCTAAAGACTGATTAGTTCTGGCAATGGGGGACATAACGAGTCATTACTAGGGACCACGACTCGTTTCCCCCACCCGTCAAGTGCACTACTCCACTGATAATATCCCCAACTTAGGCTTGACCACGAGTGACTGAACGGGTTGTGGTCAGTGACCACGACTCGTGAAGTATTTGGGTGGACTGCTTCTTATTTTCAATACTTACTCCTTCTCACGACTGACCTAACGAGTCATTGGGTCTCATAACGACTCGTTTGGTGAGTCGTTCTATAGCACTTCTACATCTTTTCCAGATTTTCCTTTTTTAAGTCCTGGAATTATATTTTGAGTTTCTGGGGCATTACAATATCTCCCCCTTGTAAATATTCATCTCAAATGTTAGAAAACACATAGGAAAGTAGAGAATAACAATCAAAATTTACAAATACTGCTCATTTAACTTCAAAACTGTCAGAACGACTACCTCCATTTCAAAATACAAAACTGAACTGAATTTGCTTTTCACACATACATTCAAAAACGTAAAAGAGACTTGAACACCTGAACTGAGTCATGAAAACTAAATTGAGTTCTCGGGTAAAAACTAATATCTCAAGTTATGCTAGAGCCAGTAGGGAACAAATCTGGGTATTTGGCCATCATATCTGCTTCGGCCTCCCACGTAGCCCCCTCAACCTGCTGATTTCTCCATGGGACCTTGACTGAAGCTATTTCCTTGTTCCTCAGCTTAAGAATCTGACAGTCAAGGATCTAGACTGGTACTTCCTCATATGATATACTATCTTTTATTCCGACACTATCCAATGGCACAACTGAGGTTGGATCACCGATGCACTTCTTCAGAAGTGACACATGGAAAACAGGGTGTACTGATGCTAGTTCTAAAGGTAACTCTAGCTCATAGGCCACCTTACCAATCCGTCTCAGAATCTTATAGGGTCCCACATATTGTGGACTGAGCTTTCCCTTTTTCCCAAATCTCATCACCCCTTTCATGGGTGAAATCTTCAGGTATACCCAGTCGTCAACTGCAAACTCCAACTCTTTTCTCCGCACATCGACATAAGATTTTTGATGGCTCTGAGCTATTTTCAACCTTTCACGGATGAGATGAACTTTCTACATTTCCACATGAATTGAGTCTGGCCAAATCAAGGTAGATTCACCAACTTCAAACCACCCTATAGGTGATCTACACCTTCTACCATACAATGCTTCAAATGGAGCCATCTTGATGCGGGAATGGTAGTTGTTGTTGTACGTGAACTCGATAAGAGGAAAATGGTCATCCTAGTTACCCTTAAAATCGATTGTGCATGCCCTTAACATATCTTCTACGGTCTAAATGGTCCGCTCAGCTTGACCATCAGTCTGCGGGTGAAAGGATATGGTGAGCTAGACCTGGGTACCTAGTCCTTTGTGAAAAGACTTGCAGAAGTGAGAGGTGAATTGGGTTCCTCTATCTGAGATAATGCATAAGGGCACCCCATGTGACTAGCTCCCGAATATAAAGTCTTGCATAGTCCTCAGTTGAGTCTGTGGGTTTGACTGGGAGGAAGTGAGCTGACTTAGTTATCTGATCTGTACTACTACCCAGATCGAGTCATGCTGCTGCCGAGTCCGGGGTAGACCTGTAATGAAGTCCATATTTACTTTTTCCCACTTCCAAGTGGGTATACTAATATCTTGAGTTATTCCTCTAGGTTTCTGGTGTTCTGCATTGACTTGCTGGCAGTTCGGACACTATGCTACAAATTTCAGCGATATCCTTTTTCACACCGTTCCACCAGTAAATATCCTACAAGTCGCGGTACATTTTAGTAGCACCAGGGTGAATAGAGTATCTCAAGCTGTGTGCCTCAGCCAGTATCTGCTTTCTCAACTTATCAACATCCGGTACACACAACCTGCCCTGGTAATGGAGCACCTCATTGCCCCCTTGGGAGAAAGCTTCTATCTCTTTTCTGATGACTGCTTCCTTAAGTTTAAGTAAAATGGGATCCTTATCCTGTCTGGATTTGACTTCAACTACCAAGGATGAATCTGACCCGCTTTGCATCACCACGCCATCTTCAGTTGAATCCACCAACTGCACCCCTAATCGGGCTAGCCTGTGAACTTCTTTCGCTAGCTCCCTTTTGTCTTCCTCAATATGAGCTACACTTCCCATAGACCATCTTCTTAGGGCATCAGCCACCATATTGGCCTTGCTTGGGTGGTACAACACATTCATGTCGTAATCCTTTAGCAGCTCCAACCACTGTCTTTGACACAGGTTTAGGTCCTTTTGGCTGAACACATACTGAAGGCTCTTGTGATTTGTGAACACATCCACATGAGCCCCGTACAAGTAGTGTCTCCATATTTTTAATGCGAATACCATCGCTGCCAACTCCAAGTCATAAGTCGGATAGTTCTTCTCATGGACTTTAAGCTATCTGGAGGCATAGGCTATCACTTTTCCCCGCTGCATCAAAATGCAACCAAGTCTAACTCTGGAGGCATCACAATATTCAACAAACCCATCTGTTCTTTCTGGAAGGGTCAAAATTGGAGCGGTAGTGAGTCGAGCCTTTAACTCCTGAAAACTCTTCTCATACTCATCCGACCACTGAAATTTTACCTTTTTCTGGCTTAACTTGGTCAGAGAGGATGCTATGGAGGAGAAACCTTCCACAAACGGTCGGTAACAGCCTGTTAAGCCCAGGAAGCTCCTAATTTCAGTAGGAGAGGTAGGTTTGGGCCAATCTATCACTACTACAATCTTGTGATGATCTACCTGTATCACCTCACCTGAGACCACATGACCCAAGAAGGTCACGAACTTCAACCATAATTCACACTTGCTAAACTTGGCAAATAACTAAGGATCTTTGAGGGTCTGTAATGCTAACCTTAGGTGATGGGCATGCTCTTCTTCATTTTTGGAGTACACCAGAATGTCGTCGATAAATATAATGACGAACATATCTAGGTACTTCTTTAAAACCCTGTTCATCAAATCCATAAAGGTTTCTCGGGCGTTCGTTAACCCAAAGGGCATTACCACAAACTCGTAGTGACCATATCGAGTTGTAAATACTGTTTTTGGTATGTCAACTCCCTAACCATTAGTTGATGGTACCCTGACCTGAGATCGATCTTGGAGAAACAACTGGCTCCCTGAAGTTGGTCAAATAGATCATTAATTCTGGGTAGACGGTACTTTTTCTTAACTGTGACCTTGTTCAGCTGACGGTAATCTATGCATAATCTAAGGGTACCATCTTTGTTATGCATGAATAGCACTTGAGCACCCCAGGGAGAGATGTTGGGTCTGATAAAGCCTTTATCAAGTCCTTTAACTGCTCCTTCAACTCATTAAGCTTAGTTGGAGCCATTCTAGAAGGAGGGATGGAGATGGGCCGAGTGTCTGGTAGGAGATCTATTCCGAAGTCTATTTCCCGTTTAGGGGGAACTCTGGGAAGATCCTCAGGAAACACATCTAGGAACTCACTGACAACTGGAACTGACTGAATGGTTTGGGTCTAAGAGTTGGAATCCTTTACCCAAACCAAGTGGTATAGACATCCTTTGGAAAAGAGTTTCTGGGCCTTAAGGAAGGAATAAACCTAGCCTTAGGCGCTAAACTGTTGCCCAACCATTCTAACACTGGTTCATTCGAAAACTGAAACATGATGACTCTAGTTCTGCAGTCGACTGAGGCATAGCAAGAATGTAACCAATCTATGCCGAGAATAAGGTCAAATTTGACCATGTATAACTCTATAAGATCGGCTGGAATAACTTTAATCAGGACTGAGACTGGGCAGTTTCTATACACCCAGGTGGCTCTAACTGACTCGCCAACTTGGGTGGAGACTGAGAATGGTTCTAAGAGGACCTATGGACTTATATTGAACTGAACTGCTATATATGGAGTCACGAACAAAAGAGTAGCTCCTGGACCAAGAGGGTATATACGTCTAGATGGAAGAGACATAACATACTAGTAACTACGTCAGGTGAGCTTTCCTGATCCTGACGAGAAGATAGAGCATAGAAATGATTCTGGCACTGACCGCCATCTGTACCTGATGAGTTGGCCTACTAAGATGGTTGGCCTACTGGAGCTGCTGAAGTAGTGTATTGTGATATCCCTTGCCCTGCTAACGGGCACTCTCTGAGTCAGTGCCCAAGCTGTCCACATCCAAAACAACCCTCCCTGCCCTGTAAAAACTCTACAGTGTGATTCTTGCCGCACTTGGGGAAAACTAGATACCTATTTCGTGTACTGTGAGCCTGGGACTGAGTGTCAGATGACCCACCCCTCCGATCCTAGCGGGACCGAAAGGTTGGGGCGTTGACTGAACTAGGTGCTGGGGCCCTCTACTATTTTTGCTGCTATGGGCGGTTACCACTACTAGATCTCGAATGACCGAAATCTGAATGGACAGTTCTTGCCCACTTGTTCTTTCTCTCCATATCCTTCTGTTTTTCAGCCTCTATTTGTTGTGCATAATAAATCATGCTAGAAAGGTCCATGTCCTTAATCAGCATCACGGTCCTCACTCCTTGAGGACCAGATTAGATACTCTATTGATGAACTTTGGCATGCGATCCCTTAGCTCAGCTACCATCTCTAGAGCATACTTTGATAACTTGGTATACTCTAAAGCATTCTCCTCCACTATCCTCTTGCCCTATCGCAGGTTCATGAACTCTGCCATCTTTGCCTCCCTCAGCTCCCGGGGGGAAAACCTATCCAAGAAAGCCATGTGGAACTCATCCCACTCCACCGGTCCTACTTCCGCTGGCCACCCCTCCTTCCACTGCTCATACCAAATTTGGGCTACCCTTTTAACCTGGTAGGCAGCCAAGTCAGCACTCTCGGAGGAGCTGACACCCATAATGCGGGTAATCTTCCTGACCTCATATACAAACTCTTGGGGGTCCTCCCCCACTTTAGATCCTGAAACAATGGAGGGTTCATATGGGTGAAGTCTCGCACCCTTGCCGCTGCTGCAAACCCGTTCGTGTTCACCGGCACAACCTGCTGATTCACCTGGTTGGTCACGGTCTGGGCCAGTAGCTGAATGGCCGTTCTAAACTCTCTGGTAGAGACCGAATCATCTTGAGGAGTAGTTGGGGAGGGTCTGTTGGCATTACCGGCCCTTCTTCCATTATCGCGTCTGGGTGGCATTGTTTACTAAAATGAAACAGAGCACGAATTAGAAGAACATTTATGGGTTTGAACTTTGACACACGATAAAGAATATGAACAAAAGAGAATTTTCCAAATAACATCTTGTAGCCTCCTCGTCATAAGTGTGGCATGCTTCACACCCATGGAAAGGACTCTATTCGATGCAACTTTCAAACATTCCAAGGATACTCTAAACCTAGTACTCTGATACTAAGTTAGTCATGCCCCGAGTCTACACCCTGGATGCAACATGGTACTTGAAGCCACAAGTGATCCAAAGTCAACCCTTGGTCTATCATTCACTAGCATTCTGAGTAAACATGCACAAAGGAACTTTTAAACAATATCATAAAAACATTTACGAAAGACAAGTCTATAATCATAAAATTCAAAACACATGACTAATACTGGAAAGTCTGAAAATCATGTCTGTCTGAAAGCCATCTAATTGAGGAGTTGCTGGGACTAGCCCCCAGCTAACTCTAAGTCTAACTTAAACTAATATCTAACTAAAAGAAAGAAATAATGCCCTTGGATGATGAGGACTACCACTTTAATTGCTGAGATGGAGAATCTGAACTGCGGCTTCTAGTGGTGCTGAGTCTGAGAACTAGTAGCTATATCATGAAATGATACAGCATAAAAGTATGCGTCAGTACTTTGGATGTACTGAGTAAGTGAGAGAAACATGAATAATATGATAGAACTGGTAACTGAACTGATACGACATGAAATGACCAACTGAAATGCTAAAAATTGATACAACTTATAATAAACTGATATGGTCAAAAGTGACCCCGGTTGATGGTCATAAACATTTCCTAAGTCTAAAATACTGAGTCTGAAATACTGCATTGAACTGATCTGGACTGAAGAATCTGAGAGTAAACTATACGAACTAGTGGGAGAGGTTATAACCGACATATAACTATGTGAGCTAGACGTGGAGTCCGATGTGTACATCCCACCGGTAGGACCTAATATACCTTGCCAGGGTATAAAGGCACGGACTGTGAGAATCACTGTCAAAGGGGCCATGAGGCCAAGAAAATCGATAATCTGCGGTGGCAACATAGTTCTGGAACCTAGGTGCGCTGGAACCCCGTCCCCTTCAGTGCTAAATCCTACTCCCACTGAATAATACTATTACTACTACTACTGACAAGCGGATAGCTCGATACAGGGTCCAAGTCTATATTGACCCAGTGATACTATCAGAGAGTTCCCTGAGTGTCTTATAGGACAGATTTAGAAACTGAGTTCTAAGACTGGTCAAAGCTGCTTATCGGGAAGCGTCTTAACCGTCTAGAGAACAAACTGATAACTGAACTGGGGTCCAGGGGCTAGTCAGAGCTATAACTGGAAGGTCATTACCGCCTAATGGACCAAATAACTATAATTTGAGTATGAGATTGAAAATTGAGAGGCACCACTAACACCTCGGGAAAGGACTATATTCAAACTTATCAGTTGACACTTTCTGAAAAGTGCTTAAGAGGTTCTACATTCTAGCTAAACAAAACTACTAAGCAGCTAATATAGAACACGACTCATTCCATCAACACGGGAATTTCATAATATGACTAAATTTCAAGAATTTAAAGGGGTTTCATCCAACAAGGGTGAAACCATTCTCCTCAATGGGATAATTTCTCACACATATATATATAATAAGAATTTCAAAGATATTCAGCCAAAATATACTTTGCAAATTAGAAGAAATTTAATACGCAATAATTTTTATTCAAAAATTTAGGGCTGTAAATCATCTTGGCAAGAACAACAACTATTTACTTATGAATTGATGAAGAATATATGAGTAATAAACATGGATAATAACCCAATTGAAATTAACAAGAATCAACATGAAAATCTCTTCATATTTGAAAATCTCATGGCTAAACTTATAGGGAAATTATAGGAGGATATTAGGGGACACAAGGGAAGGACAATTTCCTTGTTGAACTCCCACATACCTGTCTAAAACTCTCACCCGAGAAGAGGACTTGAACAACTGCAATGGAGGACAACCCTAAGCTTTCTTGAGAGTTTTCTTGAGGAACTCCTCGATAGTTTTCAGAGAAAGATCGTGGGAATAAGGGGAGGAGCCGTCCAAACCCCTTAATAAGTCTAAAATTAAGTCCAAAACAACGTAGTTTAAAGCTTAGAAAAGTAGGAAATTACTAAATAGCCCTTAGAAATTCGATGGAAAAAACCACCAGGTGACCCTAATGGGTCGTGGTGGCTGACCACAACTCGTGGCCACTCCCGTCATGTACACTGCCTAGTCTTCTCAGTAGGTCACCACGCCACTCGTGGTCACCAGTCATGGACCACACTGGCTCACTTCTAAATATTAAATGCTAAGCTTGGTAAAGAGTCACCTAACGAGTCGTTACCACTGACGGCGACTCGTTATGAGACTCATTAGGTGCACTGGATAAAGAGTGATTAGTGCTGGCAACGGGGGACGTAATGAGTCTTTACTATAGACCATGACTCGTTGCCCCCACCCGTCAAGTACACGACTCCACTGATAATATCCCCAACTCAGGCCTGATCACTAGTGACTCAACAGATCGTGGTCAGTGACCACGACTCGTGAAGTATCTCGTTGGGTGCACTGCTTCTTATTTTCAATACTTACTCCTTCTCACGACTAACCTAACGAGTTATTGGGTCTCATAACAACTCATTAGGTGAGTCGTTCTGTAGCACTTCTGCAACTTTTCCAGATTTCCTAATTTAAGTCCCAAAATTAGATTTTGAGTTTCTGGGGCATTACATGTTTTGGGCATATTTTCAAGCCTAAAAGCTAAAGTTCTCAAGGACAAAAGATTCATTGGATACCTTGATTTTAAGTATAACATTTAGGGCATTTTGTTAGAAGCCTTCGATCAAAAATATTAGTTTGTATGTAGTTCTTAGGGGAAGAGACAAGAAGTTTATTTTCTTCTAGGTTTTCTTCTTTACTTTATGCTATTGAGTCGAATGATGATTTCTTTAGTTTTCCTCTTGAACATAAGTGGCTAAACTCTTGTTCTAGGGTTTTGGCCATAGCTAATGGTTTTAGTTTGAATACTTGTTAATGCTAGACTTTAATTCCTCATTCAAGATTGTTTAAGCTTACTTGTTTTAATTGATTATTCGTTAGACTGATCACCTTGCGAGTATTATCTATTGGCTCTTGGTTGAACTCGGGAGAGAGAACCAAGAGGGTTAAAAGCAAGCATAAAATAGGTTTCAAGTATCTTGTTCAAATTAGCTCAAGAGTTGATTATGTTGTCCAGGATAGGGATATAACTTTTAACCCTGATCAGTTGAATACAGGTATCTTCAACCATCATCTTATGCTTCTCCTGCAACCATAGGGATATAAGTTTTAGGGTTCATGAGATAGTTCTTGCATATTCGGGAGAATAGTAAGAAATAGAATCATAACTTGCAACTAGCAATCTTAGAAGAGTTAGTATAATGTATTAGAGTCCTAAAACTCAACCTGAAAGAAAAAGTTCCAAGACCTTAGATTCTCATCACTATTTGAAGTACAAACACTTTTGAAAGCAATTTTTGTTCATTAGTTTAATTTACATTTTAAGTTAGTAGAATAATCTCCAAAACCATTTCCGCATTTTACCTGTGTTTATTTAAACAGTGAAATAAGATGTTAACCTTAAGCAATTAATCTGACAAGTCTCTGAGTGATCAATATTGGGACTTCGCTGTCCAATATTACTTGATGATCATGTCGGCTTGCGTGCGTTTGGCGACATTAGAGCTCCAATAAGGTTTATATCATCAACATAAATAACAAGTACAACAAACTCTAATTTTTTTCTTTATAAAAATACATAAGTAAATAAAGCCATTATTGTATCCTTTGTCAATGGATACACTAGGGTGATTAAGTCACATCTACCTTATTTGATTTTTTTTCTATAAGGTTTATGAATAAGTTTACAAAAACTTATAAATGCTTCAGACATTTTGAATCCTTAAAAAAAAATTATATAAATTTTGTTAATTAATAACATTCATTAGTACTTAAATGCAAGACATCTTCTAGTGTCTGGACTACAGGTCCAATAAGCTTTATGCATATCAAGATGCATCATTTCACTTGATAATTATTTCTACATCAGTATGCTTTAATAGACATAGAATTGAGATATGTAGAATCTTTTATAATATTGAGAACTATGTTATATCAAAGATATCATCGACGGTATATCATTTGCATATATCAATTTGCTATTGGACATAACACATTGACTTCTCATCACTTTTAATATTTTCCTGAGGTACCTATGCCTTTCATGAGGTTTATGAAGTGTTATGTCATATGCACTTTAAAAGCACATTGCCTCCATTTTATGATTATTTTTTTCATTTTTTTTCAAAAGTTATTGTAACAAAAATCAATTGATCAACAATTCCTCATGCATATTGTAGACTCTATCCTTCAGGGACAAAAATTTAATAGGAACTTTTGCAGCTGAAATATGAAATTAATTTTTGGTCAACAAAGGTTTCAGTCATTTGACTTGAACTTTTTTGCATGAGGATCATACTAATGATAATTCACAATATATTTCGTAGTTTCTTATTTTCTCCCCCTCATGTTAGAAAAACTAACATGCATCCCCCGTCTTCTTTGGGGAATTCATCTGTGTGCATTGTGGTAGATTCATTAATCATATACTGTACATCAAGAATTATTAGATAAAATTATTTGGTTCCTGACCCTAAACCAATTGCGCGGCTGGGGGATTAATTATAAATTGTTGGTCAACATACATATGTTATTATATGTAATATATCAAGACCAACCCACAAAATTTTGTTCTCATAAGTAATGGAACTATTTATCCGAGACATTCAACGTCAAACCGTCTTGAATATAAACCAACGTTATCAAGATAAATTGTCTTGATTACACAATTTGAAAATTATGCATATAACTTAATTAATATTGAGCAAGCAACTTTGTGAATATCAAACTATAGGTTGAGGAATAAACGCACATGTGACCATATTATAGATGCATCTATTCAAGATATCACATGGCAAGTGAATGGGCCAATGTTTACCTTTGATACTTTTCAGAATTTTGGAAATTCAGTCCTAACATTAGCTGGTACAATCAACATATCATGATAACAATCAGCACAGAAGTAGGGTTATGCAAATTTTGGGTCAAACCGATAATTTAATCATTGGTTTAATGGTTTGGGTATTGATTATAATTATATATTTATTGGATTATAAAATCAAGGCTCGATTTAGCCAATTTTTTATCGGATAACCCAATAAAATGATATACCATTATATAATTACAACTTTATTCCTGCTTTGACTAATTGACTCAGGGAGTTAGGGACTTAGGGTTTAGTTTCAATATCTCATTATCTATTGTTCAATAGCCACTATTAGCCTATTACTCTCATACTCTATACTCGCCTTTGTCTCACTCTTAGGCCTTAGTAGTGGGAGTCGGCCAGCTACTCTTGGGCTCTTAGCGAACACTGTCAATCACCAAACCCGATTGCTGAACATGTCCATCTCCCCACTCTCTGTGCACCGATTTGTGTGTAAAAGAGTAGTGATGCATTTTAAGCATAGAACAGGAAGGATGGCATTTATAGTAAAACATAGAACAAAGCTATATTTTTAATTTTTCTGCAGGAACAATGCTCCAGTGATAGAAAATCTCTTTCTCTTCAATTCTCTAGCACTTTTGATGCTTATAAAATCAAATGAATTGTCAATCTTATTTCTACAACTAAACTTTTAATGTTTTTAATTCGGTATCTTTAGGTAATTGAAGTACTTATTTCTTTATTGGAAATCTACAAAAGTTTCTTGTTTTTGCACAAATTATATAAGCAGTGATGCAAAAAAGAAGTGATACACTTTAAGCTCTAGGGATACGATGATAAAATATTTTTGTGAAATATTAACGGTTAACTAAATAATCGAATCAATAATGATTAATAACCGATAAATCAATATCTTAACATATTTTTAACGGTTTAGCATGTTTACAAATTGATAACTGATAAATAAAATCGATTTTCAAAATTGAACTGATCGATACACAGCCCTACACAAAAGATTTCTTGAAGAATCTTCTAGTTCTTAAATATATTTTAAATACTCAATTGACACATCATATCAGGATGACCAAAATGATCATGTCAACTAATAAAATTATTTGTATTGGTAAATTTTAGGTTTACCATGATATGTGTTATTTATTTTAATAAACTTAAGATTTATGATATCATGAATTTCACATCAATAAACTTCTAGCTTATTTTATCATGTAATTTCATCATGTTTGTATTTGTAGTACAAATCGGGTAACCTTTCATACACATATATCTTAACTATAGTAATTTGGAGATATTTAATCTTCCAATCCTTTATAGTCTTAACCATTTTATTAGTAAACTTCAGATTTACTACAACATGTGTCTTGATCATAACAACTTTGTATATTACAATATAGGATGAATGACATAATAATAAATAAACTCTTCGTGAGTTTTCAATTTATTTTTCGTAATAAAATATTATTTGAACACTACTAGTATCATGATACTTGTAGACAAACAACAAGGCTCTTCTGGAGACCTTGATCATTAATCTTTAATTTATATTGCCAAATACTGCTGATATTTCTAGTATTATGAAAGCAAATTTAGACACTTGTGGTGCCATAAAATAAGCAGTAAATAAGTGATCATTTAAAACAATTGTAAATTCATAAACAACAAAAAATAGACATCAAGTTCTAAGCTTCAGTATTTTAAACATCTCATTCAAGAGTCTAATTAACGTATGAATATTTTATATCAAAAATGGCAATCAACTAGTAATTACATCCTTTGGAAAATTATACATGAATAGTTATTTTTTTTTTGAAGAAATCAATAACAACTAACCATAACGTATCTCTATGGTTATAGTAGAAAATATTTTACTCTTCTTTCTTTTACCTTAAAAAGATACTTTAGTAAAATCATTAAAGATATTTCTATGTAGGACAAATACATATTGCAATGACTTTCATACCACAAAACTAACTTATATATCTTTTGTTATTTATATCTGTTTAGAAGGTAAGTTGTGGTATTTCTTTCATTCACTTCGGGGAATGAAATCTGATTATTTAAATGTACTTGAAATACATAATTATCAATAGCTCATTATTTTGGTCAAGCACAAGAAGACATTGTTTCAGAATATTTCTCAGATATCTTTCAAATTAGTTCTTCTTCGGAAGAAATTTTAGAGTGTTACTACTTTAGAAGTAAAGTTTCGACGTTATACTACTTCAGGAGTAGATATCATATCTTAGTAATTTGGGAGTAAATTTCAGAGTATTTACTACTTTGAAATTAAATTTCAGATCTACTGTTTAGAAAGGAAATTTTAGAATTTTTACTACTTCGGGAATAAATTTTAGAATTACTACTTCAGGAGTAAATTTTAGATTTACTACTTCGGGAGTAAATTTCAAATTTACTAAATATTGTCACAGTCACTTTAGGGACTAAATCTGTATTCGATCTATATTTGTAATATTTATCAAAGTTCTGATTCTTAGGGGATGGAAGATAATCATCTATACGTGTTCATAATCATATTAAATTATGATAGCTTTAAACTTCTTTTTTAATATATTGCTACTTCGGAGCAAATCAACATATGCATATGGTATAGACAATTTCTCTAACATATTTTCAACAATAATTGTAATTCACTTCTACTGATTACATATTTCTTGTAAATTCTCATTATTCTCATTAATGGATGCAAATTAATATCATCATATATTTTTATAATGTTCTGCGGGAACAAATATATTTTCACAATATTATTCTTATGAATAAATATATTTCCATAATATTGTTCTTCTGGAACAAATATAAGGCATGAATTTCCATGTGAATCAATAAGTCGTTCCTCAAATCCATAAATAAAATTGATATTGTTATTAACAAAGACATAAATATCAAGAAATAAAACCTTCATCTTTTCAAAGGAACTTTGATTTTTCTTACCTCAGATCTTTTCAAAGTGAGTACTTAAGGCAGAGACTCGTGCAGATAACGTGTTATAAAATAATAAAATAAGAGGAAGAATATTATAGAGAAAGAGAAAAGAAAGAAGAATTCTTATTTCTCTTGAGAGATTTCTTACAATGAATGGTAACCCCTTTATTATAGGAAAAATTTATCTTGGTCCTAAAGTTACTAACCCTAAATTTTCTTTCAAGAAATAGACATTCACCATTAGTAGAAAATATATTTATAACACGTTAGCATAATTAAACGATTAATTTTTTTTCAAAAATACTCTTATAATATAACTTAATTGTATATACATGCAAAGAAACACATGCACTTTATGGTTGCTATATATAATTGAAACTCCAAAAATTTAAAAGCCCAATATTTCATGCGACCAACTTAGTTGATAATACATTTCTTCAGGTAAATCTAAAATTCTTTAAAGTCAGTTTTTTTCTATTTTTAAGTTCAATATTTGTTAAAACAAACATTGTATATATGCACATATATAATCTCTCTCTCTCTCTCTCTATATATATATATATATATATACGCGCACACACATATATATAAATCTATTGATTATAAGTTTTAGATCTTTAAAATTCAGTTATATGAAGTCCCATAAATTCTTAAACTTCAAATTACAACTATCTACGACCCTAATGGCGTATAAAGGAATTACAAAAGTATTAATGACATCATTCAATGAATATGATATGGTCAATTATTATGTATGAGTATATGCGTTGGGATGTCTTTACCCGAAATCGATATAGTTAAATTTGTAAGGATTAAGACCATGTATTACAATTTAACCCTGTTTTATGTCCAATTTACTAGCAGTTTGGTTATTAGTAGGTGATAAAAAATAGATAGAATATTACACAAGTGAACTGAGTAAATTAAAGAGAATAAAGCTAGTTGTTTTTAATGTCACCTCAAGCGAGTACGAGAACTCAGCCTTCGGCTCCAAGACCGGCTACTTTGATAACTATCGAATTCAAGAAAACTTTCAAATAAAAAATGCTTGGAACCCAAAAAAAGGGTATATTGATAATGTATTTGCTTGAGAGAATCAGAGCTCAAATTAGTATCCCTTTACAAGTTAGGAGGGTTGATTATTTATAGGCTATGGGTTAAGGTCTTGACCAATATGAAATGTCACTAGAGCTCCAAAGTACTAAACTCTATACCCTTGAGCCATGCGTATAAACCATTGGAGGATGCCAGATAATATTTCTGCACCACTCAGATTCATACGAGCTCGTCAGCCGCACCTGAGCATCCTAACACTTTTATCTCCTGTTTGTTCTTTTCACCATGTCATTATGTGTAGTAATATCCTGGTCCTTATCTTGTAGAAAATGGTATCTCTATCATTGTTATCTCGGAGAGGGCCTCTCGAGGTTCAATATTTTTTCCATGTCAGGACTCCGTGCCGTGCTCGTTACCTATGCCATATGTCTCCAATCTAGTTCTACCCCATACAGATAGTCTCTCTATCTTTCGGGTATGATGTTTAGCTATTCTCGAAAGACGAAAAGAAAATGAAAAGACCCTTTGTCGACCTATTGTGCCTTCCTCCTCTTCTAAAGGAATGAAATGTTGTCCCATTGTCACATGTTTGGTTTGTGCACAGCATTCTGCCCTAGGCAGCATTGGGGAGATCGCCCCCTTTGCTCCCATAAATACCAAAATCGTCCATCTTCTCTACCTATCTTCACACCAGAGTAGTTTTCCGCGATACTTGAAGATCTTGCTCACCCAAACCCCTTTATTTGATACTCACTTTGCATCATGTCTTTTTCTTCTATGAGTTCAGCCTCTTTTAATCATATTATTGGGAGAAGTTCAAAGAAAAAGTAAAAGAATAAGACCCCCTCTTAACCTTCCATTGAGGAAATCATCCCTAGCTCATATAACTTATTTCAAGATCCAACCTTGCAGTGACAAGAGGAGCAGATCCATAGGTGAATGGGGTTTCAATAAAGAAGATGGAAAGTGGCATGGTCCAGGTGGACTGCGACTGGCCCCTCAAAAAGTTCCATATGAAGGTTCCTAATGCCTCTGAGAGAATCATATCTTCGAGGCATGGTTACATCTTCATTGGTACCTACACGTTCAACATTGGTCTTTGCAATTCTATTGGTGAGGTGATCATCTCATTCTACAACACCTTTTAGTTGTGCTTAGGCCAGCGCGGCCTAGGAGTATGGAGAATTGTTTCTTATTTTCACATGTTGGCCACTTTAGCTGATGAAAAATTTTCCCTAATGCTTCCGTTATTACTTTACTCTCCCTCATCTAGTTCGAGCAGGGAAAGTGCAACTAGCCCACTGCGAAAAGAGTTTGTTATTAGGCAACTTAGATAACATCCATGACTGAGGGTAGACTAACCATTTTGTCGCTATAGCCATTGAAGATCTTTATGAGACCCCTTTCCCCAAGCTCTGGAACACATGGCATTAGTGACCGTAAAACTTGCCCTTCCCCCCTCCCCACTCATATTCCATAACTTCATCTTTTATTTGATGTCTAACAGCTTTGGTGTATCATGCCTCTCATAGATGGCATTCGCCTACAAATATGCCCCTTGTCCACCAGGTCAAAAATCTTCAAATATGGTTGAGAAAATCCTAAATTTTACCACCATTAAGAGTTGGTCTTAGACAGAAATCTCCTACCAATTAGGGTGCAACGCGAAAAACCACGATTTGTAATTGTCGCCAATTGCTACGGCCTATGCTTTTTCCTCCATATCTTCTCCTAACTATCTTTGTTTATAAGTTTACCGGCAAGTCCTTTTCCTTTGTCACACTCAATTATTGTTCTTCCCAATATGATTTACAGCCCTAAATTTTCGAGCAAAGATTATTGCGAATTAAATTTCGTCTATTTTGCAAAGTATGTTTTGGGATGAATATTCTAGTAATTCTTATTATCTATATACGTGAGCAATTATTCCATTGAGGAGAATGGTTATACCCTTGTTGGATGAGATCCCTTTAAATTCTTGAAATTTCATCATATTATGAAATTCCCGTGTTGTTGGAATGAGTTGTGTTCTCTATTAGCTGCTTAGTAGTATAGTTCAGTTAGGACGTAGAACCTCTTCAGCACTATTTAAAAAGTGTCAACTGATCAGTTTGACTTCAGTCTTTCCAGAGGTGTCAGTGGTGTCTCCCAGTTATTAGAATCAGACTTAGAATCTAGTTTATTGGTTCATTACGCGGTCATGACTTTTATACATACATATATATATATATATATATATATAGCTCTGACCAGACCCAGGACCCTAGTTTAGTTTACAGTTGTTCTTAGATGGTTATGATGTTTCTAGATAAGCAACTCTGACCAGTCTAGAACTCAGTTTTAGAATCTGGTCCGATAAGGCTCTCAGGGTACTTTCAGTTATATGCCCCTGACTAGTCTTGGACCCTAGTTTTGAGCTATCAGCCTAGTAGTTTAGTTTAGGTTTTCCAGTGGGAGTAGGACTTAGCACCGAGCCGGCGGAGGTTCCAGCGCACCCAGGTTCCCAGAACTACGTTTCCAGTGTAGGTTACAATATTACTTGGCCTGATTGGCCTTAGACTTTTTTGATCACCCAGTTCATGCCTTTATATCTTGGAAAGGTATATTGGGTCCTACCCATGGGATGTATACATCGGACTCCACATATATCTCACATGGTTATTTGTCGGTTAGAGACTCTCTCATTAGTCAGTTCAGTTCAGATCAGTTCAGTGTGGTCTCTCAGACTTAGTATTATAGACTTAGGGCATGTTTATGACCATTAGCCAAGGTCATTAATTACCATATCAGCTATATTCCAGTTGTACCAGTTTTTCAGTATTTCAGTTGGTCAACTCATGTCATTTCTGTTCAGTTACTAGTTCTTTCATACTATTTATATCTCTCACTTACTCAATACATTCAAAGTACTAATGCATAATTTTATTTTGTATCATTTCATGATACAGCCTCAGGTTACCCAGAGTCGTTAAGTCATGCTTTGTTTCATTTAAGTGAACCAGGCCTCCTAGACGCGGTAACGGAAGAAGGGCCGACAATGCCAATAGACCTGCCCCACCAACTCCAGCAGCCCCTCAGGATGACACAGTGCCCACTGCAGAGTTTAGAGCGACTATCTAGCTGCTCGCTCAGATAGCCACCAATCAGCTGAATCAAAAGGTGGTTCCGGTAGCCACAAATAAGTCCACAGCCGCTGCTCGAGTGCGGGATTTTACCCAGATGAACCCTCTAGATTTTCATAGAACAAAGATGGGAGAGGACCCACAAGGAGTTTGTAGACAAGGTTAGAAAAATCACCCAAATTACGGGTGTCAATCCCTCTGAGAGTGCCGACTTGGCTGCCTACTAGCTGAAAGGGGTAGCCCAAGTTTTGCATGACCAGTGGAAAGAAGGGAGGCCAGCGGGAGCAGGACCAGTGGAGTGGGATGAATTCCAAACAGCTTTCTTGTACAGATTTTTCCCTCGGGAGCTGAGGGAGGCTAAGATGGCAGAGTTTATGAATTTGCGATAGGGCAACAAAACTGTGGAGGAGTATGCTCTGGAATTTACTAGGCCGTCTAAGTATGCTCCATAGATGGTAGCCGAGCCAAGGGTTTGCATGCTGAAGTTTGTATATGGAGTGTAAAACCTGGTCCTCAAGGAGTGCAAGATGGCGATGCTAATCAAGGATATAGGCCTCTCTAGCTTAATTGTATGGAGCTCATGTAGACGTATTTACAGATCATAAGAGTCTTCAGTACGTGCTGAGTCAGAAGGATCTAAATCTACGTCAGAGAAGATGGTTGGAGTTGCTAAAAGACTATGACATGAGTGTACTGTTTCACCCGGGCAAAGCCAATATGGTGGCTGATGCCCTAAGCAAATAGTCTATGGGGAGTGTGACTCATATCGAGGAAGGAAAAAAGGAGTTAGCGAGGGATGTTCACAGACTAGCCCAGTTAGGGGCGCAACTGGTGGGTTCAGTCGAAGGTGGGGTGGTAATGCAAAGTGGGTCGTATTCATCTTTGGTAGTTGAAGTTAGGTCCAAACAGGATGAAGATCCAGTTCTATTTAAACTTAAAGAAGCAGTTCTCATGAAGGAGGTTGAGGCGTTCTCCAAAGGGGGAGATGGTTTACTCTGTTACCAGGGAAGATTGTGTGTACCGGATGTTGGTGAATTGAGACAGCAGATACTGGCTGAGGCACACAGCTCGAGATACACCATTCACCCCGGTGCTACCAAAATGTATCGCGATTTGTGGGATATTTTCTAGTGGAACGACATGAAAAGAGACATCACTAAATTCATAGCCAAGTGCCCAAACTGCTAGCAAGTCAAGGTAGAGCATCAAAAGCCAGGAGGCATGACCCAAGATATCAGTATACCCACATGGTAGTGGGAAGAAGTGAAAATGGATTTCTTTATGGGAATACCTCGGACTTGTTGACAGCATGACATAATCTGGGTGGTAGTAGATCGGATGACTAAGTCTGCTCATTTCCTCCTTGTTAAAACTACAGACTCAGATGAGGACTATGCCAAACTTTACATCCGAGAGTTAGTCAGACTCCATGGGGTGCCATTGGCTATAATTTCAGACGGGGAACGCAGTTCACCTCACACTTCTGAAAGTCCTTTAAGAAGGGACTTGGTACTCGGGTCATGCTCAGTAGTGCTTTTCACCCGTAGACCGATTGGCAAGCAGAGAAGACCATTCATACCCTAGAAGATATGCTAAAAGCATGCGCGATTGATTTTAAGGGTAATTGGGATGGCCACTTGCCTCTTATAGAGTTTTCGTACAACAACAACTACCATTCTAGTATCCAGATGGCCCCATTTGAAGCATTGTATGGTAGAAAGTGTAGATCTCCTATAGGGTGGTTTGAAGTTGGTGAAGCTACCTTGATAGGGCCAGACTCGATTCACGAGGCAATGCAGAAAGATCAGCTCATCCGGGAAAGGTTGAAAATAGCTCAGAGTTGCCAGAAATCTTATGCCGATGTGCGGAGAAGAGAGTTGGAGTTTGCAGTTGATGACTGGGTATACCTGAAAATTTCGCCCATGAAATGGGTGATGAGGTTTGGAAAGAAGGGGAAGCTAAGCCCGAGGTATATGGGACGTTATAGATTTTTGAGGCGTATCTGCAATGTGGCCTATGAGCTAGAGTTACCTTCAGAACTAGCAGCTATACATCTAGTTTTCCATGTGCCACTTCTGAAGAAGTGCATCGGAGATCTAACCTCAGTTGTGCCATTAGACAGTGTGGGAATAAAGGATAGTCTCTCATATAAGGAGATACCAGTACAGATCATTGACTTTTAGGTTCGTAACCTAAGGAATAAGGAAATAGCTTTAGTCAAGGTCTTATGGAGAAATCAGCAGGTTGAGGGAGCTACGTGGGAGGCCGAAGCGGATATGATGGCCAAATACCTGCACTTATTCTCTACCGACTCTGTTGTAGCTTGAAATTTTAATTTTGCCTTAGGACCTGATCTAGTTTTTGAATTCAATTCATCTGTATAAGTTTCTTTTATGACTTGGGATGTATGTATGAATAGTAAATTCAGATCAGTTATGTATTTTGAAACGGAGGTAGTCATTCCGGCAGTTTTGGAGTTAAATGAGCAGTATTTGGAAATTTTGATTATTATTCTCTACTTTCCTGTGTGTATTCTAACATTCTAGGACGAATGTTTACAAGGAGGAGATATTGTAATGCTCCGAAAACTCAAAATCTAATTTTGGGACTTAAATCTGGAAATCTTAAAAAGCTGCAGAAAAGCTACAGGACGACCCACCTAACGAGTCATTAAGTGACCTCACGACTCATTAGGTGAGCCGTGAGAAGGAGGTTTTAGGTTTTGAGAAGGGAGATAGTGTACCCAATGAGGGACTTCACGAGTCGTTGTCACTGACGATGACCCATTGAGTCCCTCGTGGTTAGGCCTGAGTTGGGAATATAATTAGTGGAGTAGTGTACTAAACGGGTGGTGGCAACGAGTCGTGGTCTCTAGTAATGACTCATTATGTCGCCCGTTACCAGCCATAGTGAGTTTTTAGCCAGTGTACCTGACGAGTGTCACAATGAGTCGTCGTCAGTGGCAACGACTCGTTAGGTGACTCGTTACCAAACTTAGTATTTAACCTTCAGGTGTGAGACAGTGTGGTCTACCACTGGTGACCACGACTCATTAGGTCCCTCGTTAGGGTCACCTGGCAAATTTTTTCAGCGAATTCCTAAGGGCTATTTAATAATTTCCTACTCTCCCAAGCTTAAAACTACGTCATTTTAGTAATAATTTTAGACCTTTTAGTGGGGAAAAACGGTTCATTCCTCATCCCCACTCTCATTTTTCAGAAAATCACCATAAGTTCTCCTCTGAAGAATCCTTCAAGAAAGCTTAGGGTTCTTCCTTCATCGCAGCAGTTCAGGTCATCTTCTTCAGGGAATTCTTAGCCAAGTATATGGGAATTCAATAAGGAAATTTTCCTTCCCTTGTGTCCCCTAATATCCTCCCATAATTTCCCTATAAGTTTAGCCTTGGATTTTCGAATATGAAGAAATTTTCATGTTGGTTTTCATTAATTTCAATTGAGTTATTATCCATGTTTATTATTCATATGATCTTCATCAATTCATAAGTAAGTTGTTCTTGTTCTTGCCAAGATGATTTACAATCCTAAATGTTTGAGTAAAGATTATTGCGTATTAAATTCCGTTTATTTTGCAAAGTACGTTTTGGGCTGAATATCCAAGTAATTCTTATTATCTATATATTTGATCAATTATTCCATTGAGGAGAATGATTTTATCCTTGTTGGATGAGATCCCTTTAAATTCTTGAAATTTCATCATATTATGAAATTCCCGTGTTGTTGGAATTAGTTGTGTTCTCTATTAGCTGCTTAGTAGTTTAGTTCAGTTAGAACATAGAACCTCTTCAGCACTATTCATAAAGTGTCAACTGATCAGTTTGACTTCAGTCTTTCCCAAGGTGTCAGTGGTGCCTCCCAGTTATCAGAATAAGACTCATAATCTAGTTTATTGGTCCATTAGGCGGTCATGACTTTTAGATATATATATATATATATATATATATATATATATATATATATATATATAGCTCTGACCAGCCCCAGGACCCCAGTTCAGTTTACAGTTGTTCTTAGAAGGTTACGCGCTTGCAGATAAGCAGCTCTGACCAGTATAGAACTCAGTTTCAGAATCTGGTCCGATAAGGCTCTAAGGATACTTTCAGTTATATTCCCCTGACTAGTCTTGGACCCCAGTTTCGAGCTATCAGCCTAGTATTCAGTTTATGTTTTCCAGTGGGAGTAGGACTTAGCACCGAGCAGGCCGGGGTTCCAGCGCATCTAGGTTCCCAAAACTATGTTTCCATCGTAGGTTATAGTATTACTTGTCCTGATTGGCCCCAGACTTTTGTGATCACCCAGTTCATGCCTTTATACCCTGTCAAGGTATATTGGGTCCTACTAGTGGGGTGTATACATTGGACTCCAAGTCTAGCTCACGTGGTTATATGTCGGTTAGAGACTCTCCCACTAGTCAGTTCAGTTCAGACTCAGTTTTGACAGTTCAGTTTAGTTCAAATCAGTTCAGTGTGGTCTCTTAGACTCAGTATTTCAGACTTAGGGCATGTTTATGACCATCAGCCAGGGTCATTATTGACCATATCAGCTATATGCAAGTTGTATAAGTTTTCAGTATTTTGAGTTGGTCAATTCATGTCATTTTTGTTCACTTACTAGCTATTTCATACTATTTATATCTCTCACTTACTCAGTACATTCAAAGTATTGACACATACTTTTATGCTATATCATTTCATGATTCAGCAACAGGTTCTCAAACCCAGCACCTTTAGTTTATTTCGTTCGGATCTCTCTATCAGCAGCAGCAGTGTGAGTCCTCATATTCCGAGGGAATTATTTCATTCATTTCAGTTTTCTTTGTTATTTTCAGTTAGACATAGAGTTAGCTTGGGGGCTTATCCCAGCAAATCCTGAATTAAATGGCTTTCAGACCAGACTTGATTTCAGACTTTCAGATATTTAAAAAAATCTCTATGGTAAGTCTTTAAATTATTTTTCATAAATGTTATTATGTATTATTTCCGATTTCCGTTGTGCATGTTTACTTAGAATAGTAGTGTATGATAGAACAAGGGTTGACTTGGGGTCACCTACGACTTCAAGTACCATGTTACGTCCAGGGTGTAGGCTCTAGTCATGATAGAAAGGCCCGTTCTGAACATGGTTGCTTCTGGAAACTCAGATGAGTCGGACTATGAGCCCCTAAAAAGGAAATCAAGAAGATTTGGCACTCCTAGACCTAGGGTTGCTCTACTTTCTTGTGAAGATAAAAAAACATCAGCCCATCCATCATATGGGACAGAACTAGTGAGCTTTCCCTAGGAGCCAGTCCATGTAGAGTTACCAAAAGTGAGAAACCTTGATCTCCTCATAGAGTCCTTCCAAAAATAGGGTCTCGAGTTTCGATAGACTTATGGTCCACATATCAAAATCCTTGGGGAGCCTGCCAATCCTTATGCTTTAACAAACATCTTTCCTGCTCCGACTTGGAACCCGTTGTGATGTAGGATGGTAACCTTATCGATGTTCGAGGGGGTTGATTTCATGTCATAGCTAATAAGGGTAGGTAATTACCAAAAACTTGTGGTCTCAACGGAGGACCAGAAGAGGATGACCGAGCTTAACATTGAATTCCTCACGAGCGACAGCGATCATGCCACTGCACTGGTTAGTGAATGCCTTCATGCTTACATTCTTTCTTTCCATTAATCATCTTTCCATATACATGTATTACTTTGGCTTATCAAAATTATGAGATCGAGGCACTGAAAGCTAATTTGGATAAGGTTTCACCCAAAAGGGACACATATCATAAGGATTCCCATCATCAATTCATAGCAGAGACCCTGCTATAGGAGAATGCCGCGGAGATTGAGCTGATTAAGGGTCTTTTGATGAAACAATCTAAGATTAAAAAGGAGCTCTGCCTGTTCAGTTCAAGATCATCTCATGACGTTGAAGCTTCTTCCTTTTGAGTTCCACCAATGTATTCTCTGGAAGAGGTTCTCCACTTACAAGAGAAAGTAAAATCATTGATCGGGAAGTCCAAGCTCTAAAAGAGTACACTCTCTATGGAGAGAGCTCAGATATCTAGCTTATGCCAATTCAGAGCTTAAAAGAAGCAAAATCAGGACGCTTGGACATTGATGCCGAGATCACAAAGTCCCAAACCTTGGTCAATCTCTATGGACCCTTGGATCGGGTGCCTAAAAAAGTATGATTCTATATTAGAGGAAAAGATCTCTGATGGGAGATAACATAGTGACAACTTTGATGATAATGGTGACGATTAAACCTCCCTCAAGGGCCTTATTATTTGTATTATAGATATTTTTTTTTGTGTGTGTTTGTGCCCCTTGTAGCATGCTTTTATGCATCTGGTTTCACTGTCTGATGATACTTTCTCAAGCAAGCTCAATGGAAATAATTTTATACTTTTGGGTGAAAAAACAATTTAAAAGTTGCCTCCTCATTATTAAGCAGGGGAACCATCTCATACGCTTTGCCTTCTGGGTCATATGACATCATGTCAGCTTTTCAATTAATGCTCAGATTATGTGTCATGCTATCATTGCTTGGCTGAGGTCATACTGCCTCACGCTTTAAATGAATCTTGGCCTATAAGAAGATGACTCTTTCCTTCTGTATTTCTAGCATGTTTCTTATCACCAAAAAAGGAGTCTTGGTTGTTTACTTCCAAATTATTTTCTACCATGGCCATATCATAGACTCATTCTTTGTTTCTTTCTTAGTTCCTTCTCCACCCTTATCCTCGGCTCGAGTGGTACAACTGGTGGGGTTTCTTGACATGGGAAAAGTAGGAAATACAGGTAAGCTGAGGAGGAGGAGCAACAGAGGTCATAATTGAGAAAAGAGTCTCCTCACTATGGATGCCATGTTTTGGTTCCTCCCATTTTGTGAGCATGGATGTAGGTGCAAGGCCATTTCCTGGAGTCACAGATCCTCAGGGTCCTGGCCTTTGCGTGCTACAATCTTGCTCTTTGACAGGTTATCCTTTCAGGGGAGAAGTATATCCCTCTCTGTTACATTCCTTTCTCCCACCATAAAATAGGAAAAGATTGAGATTGTTCTTGAGTGTGGGGGAAACTTTGGGTGACTCCTTCCAGAGGGGCCCCATGGGATCTTATGCTTATCGATGGATTCTCTAAACTATCTCCCTTATGTAGAGCACAAGGGAGGCAAGGCAAGATTAGGGCGCGACAACCCTTCTTTTGAGACGTACACTTTCATATGTGTATGATTATTGGCGCTATGACTCATTTTGGCTTGTAATTTGTCGCCCGTGTTGGGTTTGTAATTTATAACCCATATTGGGCTTATAATTTTGTATCCCGTACTGCCTTGTAAATAAGGAAGTTTTTTTTGCTCTTATGGCTCTTCTATGTTACTTTACCTTTTTACATTTTCTTTTTAGCAAATGGTTCGTTGTTTCCTCTTACAAATCTTAGTTTTTAAGGTTTTACTCGACATTCCTTTTTAAACCGAGTGCTCGAACTCCTTAACCTTGCAACTTTATTAGGTGCATCTTTTTGAGAGGCGGGAGTCTTCTACCTTTTGGGAATTCCTTTATGCCATCATCCTTTGTGCATACTTTGTGTTCAAAATTTATACTGGGAGACCCTTGATGTGCTGTGAGTTTACAACACATTCGACGCTTAAAACTGGGAAAATAGAATGAAATTAGGTATGTTTATATGGATATGAGGTGCTTTTACTTTGCTTTCAGGGAAAATAGGTGTTGGAGTGAAAATGTGCAAAAGTCGCAGAAAAGTGCGGAAAATAGGCCAAGTACCAAGATTGTACAAGTCATACTAAGACTTGTGGAAAAGCACAAAAGATTTGTACAAGGAAAAGGCAAAGTACGACTCTCAGTACGAGCCATACCATCCTGGTACAAGCCATAATTGGAGTCGTAGAATACTTTAGAGAAATTTGCACAGTTGAAGTCTCCTGCTAAGGGTAGCACCTAAAGACCATGGCATCTACCTACGACCCATATCTTAAGCCGAGGAAAGCTTTAGGATTTTTTGGGAGTTGGTAGATCTCATGATATGATAAGCTGTTACGAGTCGTAGGAGCAAGGTACGAGGCGTACCAACACATTCGTAGAAATCTTCATAAGATGTCAAAGTTCTCAAAGAAAAATCACAACTTGATAGTACGACTCATAGGATCTTGTTACGATTAGTACTAGATGCCAACAGTTAGGGAATTTGTAGAAGCCAAAGGATGTATGAGACAAGGCACAACCCATACAATCCTGTTACGGGTCGTATGAGGAGTTGTAGGATATGTCAGTGCCAGATTTGGTTATTTTCCTATTAACTTAGAAAAAGAATTTTATTATCTGTATAAATACTTTTTAGGTTTCTTTTAGTTCAAATTCAGTCAGAATAAGTTAGAAGAGGAGGATTATCAAGTTGTAATTAGTTTTTGACAATATTGGAGAGCAATTATTAAGATCATAACTTGGATTTCTCAATTGTTCTTGAATTTGTTCAACATCTTTTCTTGCAATATACAAAGCAGGTTTTCTTTCAATAGTTGTAAGTATTTAATTATGTTTTTGTCTATGAATAGTAATGATAATCTTACAATCATGATAGGCTAAAACCTTCATAACTAGGATTGTGGGAACCATGGTGGATTAACAAACTAGGGTTAAACAAAGTGATTCGAAACCAATGCTAAACACTTGTACTGTATTCTCTTCATCCTTAATGTTTCTTAATGAAGCACAACATTAGGACTTGCCTGAATTCTCTACTTGCTTGAACCTAGAGAAGTAGAGATTAGAAAAAGAAAATTACAACAAAGCCTTGATTTTTATGATCATTGTATAACTTGAGTTGCGGTTGCAGGATAGTTAATTTGGAACAAATTGATAACGGTTCAATTGAAATCACTCATGAGACCTAACCCGATTGAGTCTAGTCATCTAATAGGGACGTGTTATTTGTTTGGATAAACCCTAGTTATTAGTTCTACAAGTAAGCATTGGGATTGATCATGAGTGTAAACCCGAAGTAGTTATGAACCTATGAGGATAACTTACCCTAGTTAATTGCATAGCTTGATAAATAACAACTGGTTTTCACTCTCATGTTACAATTGTTTTTCTATAAACCCCCAATTTGGAGATAACATACCAAAAAGCTTAAACACCGGCATTAGTCTAGTTCTTACCATATTCCCTGTGGGTTCGACCCCAACCTCTGTTGGGTTCTTTATTGACAATGTCCGCTTCATACTTTGTCAGGAATGTGAGTTTGAGCCTTACAAAAAAGTGGCACCGTTGCCGGGGAATATGGCTAAGAATAGATTAATTGCTTGTGTTTAATTTTTGGTTGTTATTTCCCCATTTGTGCTTTTTCTCTTCTGTGATTCATCCAGGTCACACTAAGGAAGCTACCTCTGTGAGCACTCAAATGGAAGACAATATCCTTCTAGTGCCCATGGGAGAGATGATGAATATTGATACAATAGCAGCTGTCTTGATGAATTATGGGGGAGATGGAGTACTGGGGTACACAGAACTGGTAAATGCTCTAGAAGGAATGGGGTTGTATAACTTCAGAATGAAGTAGTTAGACCTTGACTTGAAAAATTGTGTAACCCCGCTAGCAAATCCATCAGTGGAGGTACAACCAGTTCTGGAGCATAAGGCATTACCTCCCCACCTAAAATAGGCATTCTTAGGGGAAAACAATACTTTATCGGTAATTATTGCAGCCGACTTGATCATACTGGCAAGTAGAATCTTTGGTCACAATATTGAAAAGGCACAAAATGCAATCAGATGGACCATAGCTGACATCATTAGGATCCCTCCAGGAATACTCACAAAATCCAATTTAAGACGAATTGAGTACCAAGCATAAAGCATCAGCGACAACTGAACCCACCAATACAAGAAGTAGTGAAGAAGGAGATTATCAAATAACTAGATGCTAGTGTAGTTTACCCCATTGTAGATAGCAAGTGGACGTGTTCGATACAATGTGTACCAAAGAAAGGTAGGATCACAGTGGCGCCCAATGAGAAAAATGAGTTGATACCGACAACACCAGTCACAGGTTGGCGTGTATGTTTGGTCACTGAAAGCTCAACCACTGGACCCAAAAGGACCATTTTCCAATGCCATTCATGGATCAGATGCTTGACAGGCTGGCGGCCAGAGGTTAGTACTATTTTATTGATGGTTATTTGGGGTATAATTAGATCTCAATAGCCCCAGAAGACCAACAAAAGACCACCTTCACTTGCTCATATGGAATGTATGCTTTCAGGAGAATGCCCTTTGGGTTGTGCAATGCACTAGCCACATTCCAGCACTGTATGATGTTGATTTTCTCAGATATGGTAGAGGACACCATTGAGGTATTTATGGATGACTTCTCAGTTGTGGGTGAATCATTCAAATCCTGCCTCAAGCATTTGAGCAAAGTTTTGAACATATGCAAAGAAACTAATCTGGTCCTAAATTGGGAGAAATGTCACTTCATAGTCAATGAAGGAATAGTACTGGGCTAGAAAATCTCTGTAAAGGGGATAGAGGTGGACAAGGCAATAATTGAAGTAATATCAGGATTGCCACCGCCTATTTTAGTAAAAAGGGTCAGAAACGTTTTAGGGCGTGCAGGATCTATAGGAGGTTCATCAAGGACTTTTCAAAGATTACACAACCAATATGCAAACTGCTCGAGAAAGAGGTGAAGTTCATATTTGATGAGGCATGTCTGAAACCCTTTGGGTGCTTGAAGGAGAAACTTACCACTTATCCTGTTATTACAGCTCCTGATTGGTCTCTTCCATCTATTATGCGAGTAAAACACTCAATGCAGCCCAAAAGAACTACACAGTCACTAAATAGGAGCTGCTACCAGTGGTCTTTGCATTTGAAAAGTTTTAGACATACTTGCTTGGAATTAAGGTAATTGTCCATACAAACCATGTTGCTTTGAGGTACCTAATATCTAAAAAGGATGCTAAACCCACATTGATCAAATGGGTGTTGTTTCTCCAAGAATTCGAGTTTTAGGTAAAAGACTGAAAAGGAATAGAAAATCAGGTAGCTGATCACTTGTCTAGACTGGAATATGAGGCTAGAGAAAAGGAGGAGGTTCATATCGATGATGCTTTCCTAGATGAACAAGTATTAGCTGCATCTCAAGACATGATACCTTGGTTCACTAACTATGCAATTATTTAGTCAGGGACATGATCCAAGCAGATATGACACCCCAGCAAATGAAGAAGTTCTTGTTTGATGCTCAAAGGTACTATTGGGATTAACCATATTTATTCCACATTTGTGCAGATGGTTGATTCAGAGGTGTGTGCTAGAGGTAGAGATGTTGGGTATTCTGAAGGCTTGCCACGCATCCCCAGTTAGGGGTTATCATAGTGGTATCCAAACTGTGTACAAGATTCTGTAGTGCGGGTATTACTGTCTCTATATTCACTAAGATGATTATGATTATGCCAAGGCATGTGATCAGTTCCAAAGACAAGGTGGCATTACTCGTAAGCATGAGTTACCATTGACCCCTATCCTGGAAGTGGAGTTATTCAATATATGAGGTATTGACTTCACCGCCATATTTGTTAGCTTATATGGGATGAAATACATCTTGGTGGCGGTGGACTGTGTCTCCAAATGGGTAGAGGCTATTGCACTACATAATAATGAAGGAAAAAGTGTCACAGCATTTCTGCAGAAGCACATATTCGCTAGGTTTGATACTCCCAAAGCAATCATCAGTGATGGTGGATCACACTTTTGTAACTGCCTCTTTAGAACTCTGTTGGAAAAATATGGTGTGAAGAATAAGGTGGCAACACCTTACCATCCTCAATCAAGTGGGCAGGTAGAAGTGTCTAACAGGAGATAAAGACTATTCTAGCCAAAACAGTGAATACCAACCAGACAAATTACTCTAGGAAGCTCGATGATGCGCTATGGGCATATCGAATAGCTTATAAGAACCCCATTGGCTCATCTCCATATCAACTAGTCTATGGAAAGTCATGTCATCTGCCAATATAATTAGAGCATAAGGCATTATGGGCTCTGGAAAAGCTAAACTTAGATTGGAATAAAGTAGCTAAGTTGAGACTCAACCAGCTCAATGAGTTAGATGAATTTTGGTTTCGAGCTTATAAGAGTGCGGCCATTTATAAAGAAAGAATGAAAATCTATCATGATAAGAATATTTCAAAGAGGGAGTTCAACACTGGTGATTTGGTGTTGCTGTTTAACTCAAGGCTCCGTCTGCATCTCCAAAAATTGAAATCTAGGTGGATGGGACCATATAGACTGGTGAATGTGTCCCCATATGGTGTAGTCGAGCTTGAAAATAAAGATGGTAAGAGGTTCATGGTGAATGGGCAAAGGAAAAAGCTGTATCTGGGAGACACTGAGGAAATAAGAGGAATTGAGGTGGTGCACCTTGATGATGCCTGAAGAATCATGAAAGTACCGTCGTACCATGATGTTAAATCAGGTGTTGCATGGGAGGCAACCCATAGAAGGTGAAATATGAGTAGGCATAGGTATGTCTCTTTCCCTTGTGTTTTTCTACTCTATGCTTCGGGGATGACGCATGCTTTTTAAAAGGGGAGGAGGTGTACTTGTATTTTTTAAAATTTCTTATTTGTCTGAGGGTTTTTCTTATCGTGTTCTTTTCCTCGGGCATGCTATCTATTAGAACGGGCATGTTTAGGATGTTTTTATTTATTAGAAAGTAGCTTAGGATTACTCAACTAATAATATGCATTAGTTTTGAAGTTCTGAAAAAAATGACCCCTGTTTAAAATTTTTTGGATGTTAGTGGTGTACTTGTTGATTGCAAAGCATAATTTCTGTGGATCTTTTTGTATCATTTAGTGTATTAGCATGAGTAGTTATAGTTAGTCATGTATGAATTGGATAGGTAGAATGAATGCAAAACATGTACCATGAGTGAGTGAGGTCATATACCTAGTTCAATACTACGTAGAAAATCTGAACTTGCCCAGTTGGTCTTTACATAGGTTTTAGGATGGTTGGTTAGGAAAGGATCATAGACCATTTTTAGCCCATGTTAGCTTAAATTGCCCTACCAAAATGATATTATTCTCTTGTTCCCGATTTTGAGCCTTAAATGAACCATTTTTCTTTGATTAACCGATTAACCTTACCATTTTTTATAATGAACAAATTTTGGTCCTGATCCCTCCTTGGAGATTGTGAACCTCAACCCAGGAAAAAAACCTAAGTTGAGGATGGCTAAAGTAGGGGCACATAGATTGTGGGGAGGTGAAAAAGAAAAAAAATGAAAAAGGGTTAGAAATAAAGTATGGTGTGAAAAGAAAAGAGAAACAAAAGAGCTGTAAAAAGAAAAATTGAAAAGAAAATACAAAAGAAAAAAAAGGGATGAAATAGTTGAAAACACGCCACACCCACATACTGCATGAAAGAGAAAAGGGAGGAAAAGGTTTAAAAAGATGGAAAATATTGTGAAAAGGTATAAAGTGGAGCCATATGTATTGTCACGACCCGAGTCTACACTATGGATGAGACACAGTACTTGAAGTCACAAGTAACCCCAAGCTAACACATAGTCTATCAAAACACTAGTAATCTAAGTAATCATAGCGGAAGCTTAAATAAATAAATCGTTTATGAAAAACTGAATAATAAAAGCCTTTACATCGGAAAGAAAAACTGAAAGTCTAAATCTATGTCTGAAAGCCATATATATCTGATGAGTCGGTTGGACAAACCCCCAGCTAAATCTAAAGTCTATCTGACTGAAAATAACGGAAGGAAATAAACATCGTCCTCAAAAGATGAGGATTCACCATTGGTACAGCTGATATTACCTGGAGTAGATCTACTAGCAGTGCTGAGACTGAGAATATGCGCCTGTATCATAATACAATACAACATAGAAGGTATGCATCGGTACTTTGAATGTACTGAGTAAGTGGGAAAAAATAAACATAAAGGAATAGATAATTGAACTGTAGTGACAAGCAATGACCAACTGAAATACTGAAACTGAGTAAACTGAAATATAACTGGAATGGTCGAAATGACCCTATTTGATGGTCATAAACATGCTCTAAATCTAAGATATTGATCTGAAATAACTATACTGAACTAATCTGAATTGAGTAAACTGAAGTTATTCTGAGTTGAGCTAAACTAAGACTATACTGACTAGTGGGAGAGTCTATAACCGACATATAACCACGTGAGCTAGACATGGAGTCCGATGTATACTCCCCATAGGTAGGACCCAATATACCTTGCTAGGGTATAAAGGCATGAACTAGGTGATCACAAGTCTGGGGCCATAAGGCCAATAAAATAACCTATATTAGAAACGTAGTTCTGGAAACCTGGGTGTGATGGAACCCCGGTCCGCTCGGTGCTAAGTCCTACTCCCACTGGAGAGTCCTTGATTGGCTACTAAGCTGATAGCTCAAAATTGGGGTCAAAGACTAAGTCAGGAATACCTATATAGAAGTACCTTGAGAGTGTTATCGGACCGAATTCTGTAACTTGTGTTCTAAGACTGGCCAGAGGTGCTTATCTGTAAGTGTCTTAATCATCTAAAGATCAAACTGAAACTGAAGCTGGGGGTTCTAAGACTGGTCAGAGCTTCTTATCTGGAAGTTTCATAACCGTCTAAAGAACAACTAAAATCTGGTGTCTGAGTCTAATAACTGATAACTAGGAGGCACCACTGACACCTCAAGGAAAGACTAAAGTCAAACTGATCAGCTGAGATTTTCGACTAATACTGAGTATGCTAATAATCTGACTGAGACTGGATTAACATGCATCTGACTGAGATTTCAACATACACTAACAATATAGGAATCCCAAAACTAATAGAATCAAGCCACGGGGAAAACTAGTCCAGCATGCAAGATTCTAATTTACTGAACTGAGAAACTAGGGCTAAATCATTCTACTAGATGTTAGTTCCACAAAATTTCAATAAATTGGGAATAATAAAGAAGCTAATATCATAAATAATATTCCACTTAAAATTTAAAGAATTTTGTCCGAAACTCTTCTATATTTCGAAACCATAGGGCTATAACTAATAGAAAATTTAGAAAGGGTTTTGGGGAAATAAGGGAAGAAAAATTTCCTTATTGAATTCCCACATACCTAGTGAAGAATTTCAGGAGAGAATCTGAGAAGAAGCTGACTGCCTTAGTTCTTGATTTGAGTGTTTCTAAGAGAAAACTTACGAAATTATTTTCAGAGGGGATGAGAGGGGTGAAGTAATCGTTGATTACCCCTCTAAATTCCCTTAAAATTACCCAAAACAATGTAGTTTAGGGATTAAAAAGGTGTAAAATTACAAAAATATCTCTGGGGAAAAACTTGAAAAACTATCGATGGGGAACCAATGGGTCACTCAATGAGTCGTTGGTTTACACCACGACTCATTAGGACCAGTCATTGGTCCTACGGATTGGGTTCTGGGCTTAGTGGAAGTGGCAATGAGAGGTACCATGACTCGTTGGATGAACCAACAGGTTGTTGGTTCCTCCCATGGTCGCTTGATAGAAATTCTAGGAGGACTGACAACGGGCAACAGAATGATTCATTGGTGGACCCAACGAGTCAGTGTGTCGAGTCATTACCTTCACTAAAAAGATTTTAAAAATCTCTGATTTGACACGAATGGTGGTCACAACGACTCATTGTGTGAGACAATGGGTTGCTGCTACCACTCATTGTCACTGAAGAAGGTTTCTCAGACTCTCAACCAATGACTCATACCATGAGTCGTTGTAACTCACAATGACTCGTTGGTTGAGTCGTGGGGTCTTAGAGGAGGGATTTCTGAGAAGGGGACCAACGAGTGATAGGAGGACTTATTCTTTCTAGCAATGGGTCATTCTATTCTGGTTGGTTCCCGAAGGACCAAATAGAGCTGACCACAACTGACACAATGAGTCATTAGAGCTGACCACGACTCGTTGTCTCAGACGTTCTGAGGAAACTTTTCTGGTTTTCTTCTGGATTTTTCTTGCAAGGTCTAAGTTTGGTCTAGGAAAGTTTTGAGGTGTTACATGTATGTAGTGCCAAGGAGGTTTTAGTCACTAAAATCTCATATTTACCATACCCAGCCCAAAGCCTACATTACAAGCCGAACAAAGTCCTATAGTGATCCTAGCCTAACTGTCAAAAAATCCAAAGTAGAGAAAATAAGGGCAAGACTATGGTATCCGATGTGTAGTATTTGGAACTTCCTTCTGAGAGTTAGACTCTTACTTATTTTAGTCCCAAGTTTCATATTTTCATATATCTGTGAGTTGGGGACTTCATTTTTTGTGAGGGTACATGGTTTGTGTTTTATTCTGCCAGTTATTTGTGTGAAAAGCATCAATAATAATTTGATTCTCTACTAATAACTATATGACGTATCTTGATGCTTGTTTATCATGGTTTATATCCCTTGATGTGCATAGCTTAATTGGTTTACATGGAGAAGGGTCAAATGTTATTTGTGTTCATAGTGCAAGTTTTGATTGGTGTTGGCTGTAGTATCCTAGGTTTATTTTCTAGTTAAGCGTTGTTTTTAGTTTTTGTTTTCTTTACCTGAGGACATGCAAAAGTCTTAAGCTGAGGGTGTTGAGGTGTTGTGATTTTACAGCACTTTCAACGCTTAAAACTGAGAAAATAGCATGGAAATAGGTATGTTTATATGGATATGAGGTGCTTTAACTTTGTTTTTAGGGAAAATAGGTGTTGGAGCGAATGTGCAAAAGTTGCAGAAAAGTGCAGAAAAGAGGCCAAGTACTGATCTCAGTATGAGCCTTACATAGATTGTATGAGTCGTACTGAGACTCGTGGAGAAGCTGAAAAGATTGGTACAAGGCAAAGGCAAAGCACGACTCCCAGTACTAGCCATACCATCATGGTACGAGCCGTAACTGGAGTCATAGAATACTTTAGAGAAATTTGCACCGTTGAAGTCTCCTACTACGGGTACCACCTATGGATCGTAGCATCTACCTACAACCCGTTCCAGGAGCCCAGGAAAGGTTCAGTTATTTTTGGGACCTAGCAGATCTCATGATACCACAAGCTTCTACGAGTCATAAAAGCAAGGTACAAGGTGCACCAAGACACTCATAGAAATCTACAGAAGATGCCAAAGTTCTCAGAGCTAAACCACGACTTGATTGTATGACTCCTAGGATCTTGTTACGAGTTGTGCTAGATGAAAACACTTATAAAATTTTTCAGAAGCCAAAGGATGTACATGACAAGGCACAACCCATACAATCCTGTTACGGGTCGTATGAGGAGTTGTAGGATGTGTCAGCACCAAATTTGTTTATTTCCTTATTAACTTAGGAAAAGGATTTTATTATCTATATAAATAATTTTTAGGTTTCTTTTAGTTCAGATTTAGTCAGACTAAGTTAGAGGAGGATTATTATCAAGTTGTAATTAGTTTTTCACAATATTGGAGAGAAATTTTTGAGATCATAACTTGGATTTCTCAATTGTTCTTGAATTTGTTCAACATCTTTACTTGCAATATTCAAAGCAAGTTTTCTTTCAATCATCATTGTAAGTATTTAATTATATGTTTGTCTATGAAGAGTAATGATAATCTTACAATCATGACAGGCTAAAACCTCCACAACTAGGGTTGTGGGAACCATGGTGGATTAACAAACTAGGGTTACACAAAGTGATTTGAATCCAATGCTAAACACTTGTACTGTATTCTCTTCATCTTTAATGTTTCTTAACGAAGCGCAATGTTAGGACTTGCCTGAATTCTTTACTTGCTTGAACCTAGAGAAGTAGAGATTAGGAAAAGAGAATTACAACAAAGCCTTGATTTTTATGATCATTGTATAACTTGAGTTGCGGTAGCAGGATAGTTAATTTGGAATAAATTGATAACGGTTCAATTGAAATCGCTCATGAGACCTAACCCAGTGATTGAGTATTGTCATCCAATAGGAACAAACCAATCGTTTGGATGAACCCTAGTTATCAGCTCTATAAGTAAGCATTGGGATTGATCACGAGTGTAAACCCGAAGTAGTTATGAACCTATAGGGAACACTAACCCTAGTTAATTGCATATCTTGATAAACAACAACTGATTTTTACTCTTGTGCTATAATTGTTTTTCATTAAACCCCCCAATTTGGAGATAACATACCAAAAAGCTTAAAAACTGGCATTAATATATTTCTTACCATATTCCCTATAGATTTGAACCCAACCTCTACTGGGTTCTTTATTGAGAACGTCCGCTTCATACTTTGTCAGGAGTGTGAGTTTGAGCATTATCAACCCTATCTCGGTTAGTGACTGTTGAGCTATTTCATTCGATGATCAAAGGTAGCTACCAATCGATTTTTTATTTCGATCACAGGTTTGGTGCGTTTGTAGCTCTCTTCTTCAACCACAGGCTTTTTTTTGAATGCACTCATTATTTTTACCTCAAGAAACAAGTAGGATCCTTTTAATTTTTAATTGTTGGCTTCTAAGTCTGGACATCTCCAAGTTAATTTAGAATGTAGCATTTCAGAGAATTCTCTATATTTAGTCAATTTTTGACTTTGTACTCCTTGATAAGGAACTTAGGTTTAACAAGATTTTGAGAGTGCCCTTCGATTGGGACTTGCACTGAGTTCATGGTAGTGTCGCCTTAGTTTTTCACCATCAGATGATCAGTCCATGCGGTACACATGAATTTATTATTTAGTAAATTTTTGGCTCCAATATTTCATCTAGAAGAGTCATCCGAGTTCGTTAGTTGAGAATCCATTCTTGACTTTGGCATCAGTCCATAGTGCCTAACCGTTGGTATGGGACGTCGAAGTTAAGTTTTATCCCTCATTCTAGGGACAGGGTTGTCGGGCTCAAGATTCCTAAGTTGGGCTCTTGTCCTCTTTTTACGTTTATGGTGAATTATTCTCGAGACCTTGAAATTTGGATATTTGTGTGGTTGTAGCATGTTACACTCAGACTCGGGAGTTCGTCTCTGAAATTCAAAACTTTGGGAAGTTTTATATTTGTAAAGAAACTATGTCAAACTTTCCAGGAATATTCTCTCCTATTCATATCAATTTTTTTAGACTATTCGGCCTTTACATGACATGGGAAAATTGAAATCGTATTCTAGTCCCAATAGTACCTGTCGCTACCTCATTAAAAACCTTGGCAAAAATCCCTCCGGGGAACAAAAATTGGGTAAAGAAAAAAAGAGTGTAACGTCCTTTCGAGCATTCTGGGTGGCCATTCGACAACAACACTTCCTTGCTTCTAGCTGCTCTTAGGAGATTCCCCTCCTGCTGTCCTTGGGTGTTGGTGTTAGTGTTGTTCAGAGAGGAAATTCCTCTCATAAGAATGAAAAAGTTGTTCCTAATAATCAACAGGAGCTTGGGAGAATAAAAAAATAAATAGTTAGGAAATTAATAAAACAAAGGAAACGTACCTGACATCTTGATGGGTAGAGCTCAAATTATAGTCTTTCGAGGCATGCCCAGGTTCACAGGCTATTTGTTTCCCTCGAAACCCTTCACAAAGTTGTTCTTAACTCAACCGATCAGGAACTCTTATAAGTGGACATCTTTCTATAAGTCCGCAACTACTTCTTTTAGATACTGTCAGACCCTGGTGTTATGGCCATACGTCCCATGGTATTCACACCACAAGTTTTTATCCCTTGAATTTGGATCCGAGCAGACAAGATTTGAAAATGTTATCCCTTTGATGTCTTATATAGATGAGACCAGCTGCATCAGGCTGATAGTGAAACAGTACTATGAGAGTAGAGAGACCTCATTGACAGCGTATGCTACTGGTCTCATGGTCTCCTTTTCCTACAACCCCATGCGTGGGGAGTCCCTATCCCCTTTTTTCTCAAAGCGAGACTGACTTGAGATATGTGAATCACCCCCTCGTCTTGTACCTGTTCTCATTCAGTAGCATAGGGCACGTACCTCACTTGAGACAAAGCCTTTGGGTCAAACAATCAAGGTCTGTACAATTGCATTTTTCATGACATCAAACTTGGTAAAGACAATGGTAGAGAACTCCTCAATACTAGTTTGAATGGAGGCGATCACCTTCTTTGCCTCCTTGATAACCTAGTCCAGCCTAAGATTGAGATGAATAATATTAGAGCTAACCTCCTTTGCAACATCTTTGAGCTTGTCCATATGAAGTTTCGTTGCAATCAAAATGTCCTTGAAAGAGACAAACTTCTCTTCCAAAGTGATTAATTTGGTAAGAATTAACAGGAGAACCCTTTACAGATGTAAGTGTATTATACCTATGTGTGGAGGTTGAGTCTATGAACTCTTAATGAAAGTCTATATCTCATAGTGTGGGGTGTCAGAATTATAGGAGCACCCTTGACAGATTTTACCTATGTGAGTGTGGAAGTAGGCCACTTCCTATGAGAATTGACTTGTTCTAAAAACACTCATGAAAATCGAGATAACACAAGGTCGTAATGTGCTGGCTAATAAAACATATGTCAACATCTTGATTATTATGTGTAAGCAGTGATACTTTATCTTCCTTAAATAGTCATAGTCCAAGTTTGAAACCACTGCTAACTCTGGAGTAAAGATTATTGTTTTACTAAGTGAAGGTTCAATGCAGAGCACACCTTCATTATGCATAATTGTCTCCCTTCAACTAAATTAGCTAACTCTCTTATTTTTATACTAAAATGAGTGGGGAAATATTGGTATTTTTGTGCATTTTAATATTAAAATTAAAATATTAAAGTGCATGATATATTATTGGACATAAAGTGTAAAAAATAGTGTCATTAATCTTTGTAACTCATGTAAGCACTATACCATGCTTTCCTCATTATCTCCTACTATAAGTGAAAAAATCATCCCATGAGATCATAACTTGTCCAATTTGCTCAATTTTGGGCTAATAATTGACTTTCTAGTTTGTTATCTTAGCCCATTTTAGCCCAATTCATTTCAATTCATCAAAGTTTTGGGCTGACATCTAGCCCAAATTGATTAATGAGAAATCTTGTCAAACTATTTTTAAAAAGATATTTTATTTTATTTAGTATGTTATATTTAGTCATAATAAAGAAATATATTAATTTCATAAGTTATCAAAAGATTATAAAATAACAAATAAAATATTAAAACCTAATTAGAGTTGGGCGGATTGGGTTATGACTCGCATTTTAGTCTATTTCAGCCCAAGTAACTTTTGTGCAGGTGATGTGTCGAAAATTAGCGACACATGTTTGCTTCATTTCATAGTATTTTGCATGTCTTTAGGAGTTAAATTAAGTGAAAACTAACCTTATTATGCTATGTTTTAGGAACTCAGGCAATAAAAAGATGAAAAGAGTTAAGGCCAGAAAAATATTAGAAGGATGAGGCAACATACGGACCATCTGTCTGAAAGATGGTCCGCATCATCTATCATCCAATTTCAGCAGCAAATTCCAAAAAATCAAGCTAACAAAGTCCTTACAATACGGTTTTAAGGACGGACCGCCTTCCTAAAGGACGGACCACCTTCCCAAAGGACGGTCCATTAATTGAAGAACTGACTCGAGTAAGGTAAAAGTGGAATCCTAAAGTATGGTACAAGGTATGAACCATCTTTTCCAAAGACGATCTATCAATTGATGGAAGACAAGCTGGTGTTATGACCCGAGATGGGATCCTGGATCGAGACACGAGAAATAAAACCATGAATGGCTCCAAGATAACCTATGGCATGTACATAGCAATTCAAGAGCATAAACTAAAGCGAAATTCAAAACATAAGCCTGAAATAGCTGACATCTAAGAAGCATATCAACGTAAAGGTAACGACAACCAACATCGCAGAAAGCATCTATACATGAGGTTTGGAAAGCATCTAAAACATCCAATGGGTTGATGGGACAACACCTCCAACTAGCCCTCTAGGTCTAAAATTTAAAGACATAGTAAAAACATAAAACTGATAACGTCCTCGGAGAATGAGGACTCAACCAAGCGGGAATAGGACTAGACTGATCGGGATCGAGCTATCGGCGAGATTGAGCTAGATCACTCAAACCTATATCATTTAAAGATATAGCATAGAGTATGATATCATTACTTTGAATGTACTGAATATGTAAGGTAACTGAAACATACTAGTAAAATGATAGTCTGAAATCATGAATATAAATCAAGAAAGTTCGTGAGTTAGGACTGCATGATAAAAGTCATAAATATGAAGTATATATATTCATAAGCTATTCATTGCAATATGAATATAATGACCCAAGGTTTAGAAATAGAAATCATATAACTTGTCATGCTTGAAATCATAAGTGAAAGCTCATAAATTGATTAATGAGTCAAATATGATATAAAACATAATATCATGAGTCCTGAACATGAGTAACTAAAACATGAGGAACAACGGGAGACTCTTCATAACCAACAACCATCACGTATGAGTGCATGATGATCCCACATCTTACCCACGTGGAGGAGAGGCATCCTAAGCCTTTCTAGGACAAAGGATGAATAAGGTGTGATATCACGGTGTGTGCCCTCAGGCAGGACAAACATTCTCTTGAGAGGTTCCAATAAGAATATATCCTACATTAGCGTGTAGTTCAGAGACCGGGGTCCTTGGAATCCCTAGCCTACTCGTGCTAGACACTATTCCCAAAACATGTGTATTGCTCATAATCATATTCTCAAAACATAGCTTAAATCTAAATATTGGGAGTCTTGACTCCGAAACATTTCATAAACTGCTCTTGTAAACCTTGGCTAAAAACATAATAAGCACACTTAACTTTGCATGGGCTTGCCCAAGTCATGAAATCATACATACTTGAAATAGGCTTCATATTTCTAATCATGGAATCATAAGTTAAGAATTCATAAACATTCATGCATACTAGATAACTCATCATGCTTAGAATAATGGAATCAAAAGCTTGAATTTCATAAAACACGCATAGTAGGGTATAATTTCCAATAACTTGAAATCATGAATTTATAATTAGATTGAAGGTAAAATCTACCCCAATAGTACTAAATCATTAGTTGATACACAAGGGAATTCGACCCATAGACATAGCTTGGATATTTGCATGGAATTGGGTTAAAACCCTAGAATTTCAATACCCTTAATTGGAGACTTGAACTCATGAGTTAGAGAAGAAATTTGGGCATGAGGGTGGAAGAAATCCCCCATTCATGGCTCTGCATACTTGGGTAAATCGATTTCTAAGCTGGGCTTCAAAGTCCAAGATTGAGAGTGAATTTGATGAGCAATACTAGCTTGATCATGGAAGAGGATGAAGTTATAAGAGCATAATGACTTAGGCTAGGTTAAAACCTCCTAAAATTCTCTTTAAGAAGCCCAAGAAGACATCATTAAGGTGTTAGAAGCGTAGAAATATAATAAAACTACCCTTGGAAAATCGCATAAAATTCATGAGTGTCAGTGTCCGGAGTGTTTGGTATAACTACACGCAAGTGCACGTGGTCGAACAAGTAGTAAAGTGGATCAAGTAAGCCAAGTATCGATCCCACAAGGACTGGACTAAGGTATCAATCTAATCAAGTGTCAATAAACTTTAACTCTAAACTGCAGAGAACAGTGTGAAGAAGATTTTGATATTTTGTTCCTAATTTTATACTAAGTCTAAAATGAATATACAATTTGAGTCTGAACTATAAGTATGAGCATGCTGAGGGTAAAATGAACATGTGGAGAAATAAATTATCGATACAATTTGATTAATCCTTCCTCCGGTTGCTACTCAAGAATTATTGCCTATGGATTAAAACTCTCGTATTTAACCCAACTTAAGAATCATGAACCTTCCACCTACATCTCTGTGATAAAAAGAAATTCATGTTCTAGCCGTACAAAACCGATTCCTTAATTGACTAATACGACTTTCAGGTATATCTCTATCCTAAAGGTAAATCAATTCTCAATTTTCCCAAACTAAGAAAAGATCATATCCTATCAATTCACAACTTTCCAATTTCTTTTTCTCTCGAGTGAAACCGGACTTTTTAGATATACATTAACGTTGGCCACACATTAATGCAGTAAGAACAAGAATCAATAGAACAACCATGGAAGAAAAGATGAAAACCAATTTATCAATAATCACATTTCAATACAATTGTTCTTAACCTCAGCAAGAAGGGAATTTAGCCACTCATTTGTGGATTAAACATCGTTAAATGAGTGTTAATCATACAAGCAATTGATATAAAGAAGAAGGGGATAAAGAAAAACCCTGAGATTTTCGTCCCCTCAACTGCCTGTAACCCACGTTCATGCTCCACCAAGTCAAAATTGTTAAAAATAAAACCTAAGTGTTCTATTCATACTAGTGGGAATTTTTCCCGGAATAACAAGCAACGTGTCACGGAGTTCATCGCGGAGCACTGCCTCCGTGACACGCCACCAACGCGGACCCTCACTGGAATCCGGTCGTCCAAGTATTCACACCCAACGTGGCACGGCGTGCAACGCGGGGCTAGGCCAACGTGCCACGACCCCAACGTGCACCTTCACTGGAATTTGGCAAAATTTCCGCATCCAGGCAGAATGTATCCGCGATGGCAACGTGACACGGCTCCATCGCGGAGCCCCTTTACTTCGTGCTTTCCTTGTGCTTTTTCCTTGCTCTCTTCCGAGTCCAATCCCGATTTCTCCCAACATGCATCTTAGCTTCGTAAAATTATATTTTTCCTGCAAAATCATGCTAATCATGTTGGTTAGTATAAATTCACATTTTATTGCAATTCACACGAGAATATACAAACATCGATAGATAAACAAGACAAAATGACACAATTGAGTATCACATTTTATAGCGAGTGCACCTTTGACCTTTTCTTTCCTTTCGTCACTTTGCTTTTTCATTTCTTTTAACAATTCTCACTCCTTGACACTGTGGGAAAATTATTTTTTTCTTGAGCGCTTAAGAGGTTTGGATCAAATTCACGTATAATGAAAATAAGGGGTTAAGCTCGGTTTACACCTTTTTGACAAAAGAAAAATAATAGGATAAAGGCTCAATGGGCTAACTAGGGTGTACATTCAAGGTAGGTACGATAATGAAAAAAACTTTCGGTTAAATCAAAGAAATGCCTACATCCTTTCCTACAACACACATCCTTCATTTCATTTTGTACACACACTAGGCAAGTTCTAGACACTTCACAATAGCATGGAAGAAATGAAACCTCACCATACACTCATTGCACATGCTCAACTCAAGACATATTCACAGACTCTTCAATTAAATAATTACAAGAATTCAAACATTAAGCCTCAATCACACCGAATCGAACTCTATGGCCTAGGTATCTCAACATATTTACAAAGTTGCATGCTTTCATACGAATCACCTTTTGCATTTTAAATACCATGTACCACACGCAACCATAAAGTAACGACACGTTTGGGATACACACAACAAAAGAAAAAACTAAAAAAATGAACAGAAGAAATCTACTCCTAATGACTACATTTCCCTTAAGACGGTCGTCATCCATCCATCATAGGGAACTGTCACTAATTACGACTTTGGTTCAATGGGACTATTCTCGGTAAAAGAACCAAAAACAAATGCCGAGAAACCCAAAAATAAAAATTTCACGAAAAATTTTAAAAATATCGATAATTTCGATAAAACATATTTACACAACTAGCTAACAACATTCAAAAGCACACAATAGCTTCACCTTAATTACAATACAGACATACACACAAAAATCACAGGGTCACAAGTTTTTCCAAGCACAACAGAACAGAGACATTAATAACAACAGCAACCAACACCTAACTATTCCCACCCCACACTTAAATCGAACACTGTCCCCAGTGTTCACAAAATTCAGCATAGCACGAAAGTGGGTGGTGAAACTCCCTGATCAATCGAAGTATTCCACTTCTTCGTCAGGTGCCGCTGCCTCGTCTCCCATGTCTGAATCACCCCCGTCGTCGTCATCTGACTCAACATCGGAGTCGTCACGACGTGTCTCCTTATCTGTGGGGACATCATCATTAGTGGGCTCCACAAAAGCTGGCCCCACTCGGCATAGAGCCCTAGCATTTTCGCCAAAAGGGTAGTCAAGCTCGAGCTGCCACAGCTCATCTTTTGTTGCAGGCCTCCCACCTATGCGCAGCTGGAGCATCTGCATCCCGAACATGCGAGCCATGAACTGATCATCCCGAGCATGTCGCTCGGCTAGTGTAAGAACTGGCCCGTGAGTGGTGTCGGGTGCCTTAATTTTGGTGACATCTAAAGGCCCGCCTCTCCAGCTACGGGATGTAGTCAAGGGCCTCTTCCTCTATATCCAGGCCCCTCAGGAACGTGGTTAGTAATCCACCAAACCTGTACCAGTGCCCTTGATGCAAACGGACTCTCTTCATGGTGGAGATAATCACCGCCCCAACATTGATCTCCAGCCCTTTCATCAAGGCATAGACCAAGAATACACGATCCCGGGTGACATCTGTCATATGCACCCCCGGGATCAGGCCGGAACAAACAATCTTAAGCCATATCCTGGCTTCCCTGTTCATCTGTGAGTAGATTAACGTCTGATGGTAGCCCCTCTCCTTATGCCTGCTCCACCGTGCTGTAGACCGGGCTCTACACAAAGTGTGTCTGATGTCCGCATATGGTGGAGTGATATTCAGCTGCCGAAGCACATGGGCGTTTGTGTCCCGCACCCCCAAGATGGAATTAAGGTGATGGGGCTCAAAAGTGACTATCTGCCCTCTTATCTTTATGGTGTGACTTCTGAGTGTCGGGTTCCAGTTGGCGTACAATTCCCGAATTAGGTGCAGATTGCACTCCTTGGGCTCGTCAAAGATAAAATTCAGCTCTGCTGCCTCAATCCTGTGGACAATCCTGGGTAATTCCTGTGCCAATGGTTCCCTAGCAATGTGTTCCTCGGGGAAGTATTTGCTTTCCTTATGCTTTGCGTACCATTTCTTCCCCTCCTCTGCCACCCATCGCGTTCCGTATTGCCGACGTTGGACACATGGAACTGCTAGTGCTGCTGGGACTGCTGTTCCCAGTCTGATTCTTTTCCTTCCGGCGCCCGATGTAGATGTGCCCTTCCCTTTATTTTGCCTGCTTGCCAATGTTTCTGTCAAACCAAACAGACAGGTCCAATGTTATTCCAATTAAAATTAGCTTCGACTAAGGTTGGGTTAAGCTAGGCCACCCCACACTTAGCCACAATCACAACATTACGGCAAGATCATACTTATTTCCAATTTACATAAAAAACTAAAACACAACAAATATGCCTAGTGCATTGAGAGAATTCGACGGTATAAATTCTTTTGTACTACTTAGACTTCGTACAGCTAAGCACAACATTACCATCGATCACATTTCTCTACATAACACTTAGCAAGGAGAAACAAAGAAAAAATTTATCTACATGAACCTATACAATTCACCCATTTCTTGCATCTCACAATTTCGTTACCCTGAAATTCTGTCGGTCTTTTAGCATATTAACATTTAGCACAACCAACTCATCTCACCCAACATACACAACCCAACAATAATTTCACATGTCAACTAAATTTTTCCCCTTTTCATATTCAAATTCAAGCCCTAGCTACAATTTTACAAAAATTCTATCAAGCTATGTAATTATCGAGTTCATGCAATCACAATGATACTACGAACGTCAATCAACAATAACTCAATTGAATTTAAGCTTAATTTCTACTTAGGGCAAGTTTTGCTCACATCACATGTTCAACATCGAAAAATTCGACAAGAATTGAGATAGAGTTGAAGAACATACCTTGAATTCGATGAAATGAAGAAAACGTGATGAAACTGTGTGCCTAGGTCCGTGACACATTGAGGGAGAAGCGGTTTTTGGGATGTTTGTCGTGGAGGGGATGAAAAATGAGGAAAAATGAGGGGAATTCGGGGTTAAAAAGTGAGGATTTCGCGCGGGTCACCCGGCGACCCGGTGTGACCCGACACGAATAACACCTCAACGTGTCACGGAGGGTAACACGGAGCACCCCCTCCGTGGCATGGAGCCATCGCGCAGGTGTTCTGGAATTTTTAAAAATTCCAGAATTGCCTTCAACGTGTCATAGAGGGTAACGCGGAGGCCCTCCTCCGTGACACGGAGCCAACGCGTGGGCTCACTGTTTTTCCACTTTTTATTTTATTTTTTTTCTTACCTTGATTTTCTCCTTTGCGATTCTTTACATTTTGCCCTCCGATAAACCTGAAATTTATCTTACAACAAGAAATCGGTTAGAATCCCATGGTTTGCAAACATAACATAATATTTTTTTTTCTTTTTCTCTTTTTTTTTCTGCTTTTCGTTTTCTTAACTAATGTACAAATACAACAAATTCACGGGTTGCCTCCCATGCAACGCCTGGTTTACCGTCGCGGCTCGACGACATTAAGCGTAGTCATCCTCTAGAGTGACGAACGTCTTCTTCCGAACACGTCCTCACCCCTGTCATGCTTACACCTCTCCGGTGGTTTCCCCAATAACTCCCGTGACTCAACGCTCTGGACAACATCCACTCGATTAATCATGTTGATCACCGAGAGTTCCTCGTACACGGCCGGGAGCTTGGTGGCCTTGTATACATCAAACACCTCCACCTTGTCGTGTGCTCACATGGTTAGCTGCCCTACAACTACATCAATAAGTGCTTTCTCTGTAGCCAAGAAAGGACGTCCCAAAATAAATGGGATTTCCGCGTCTGGCTCGAAGTCCAGCACAACGAAGTCTACCAGGAAGATAAGGGAGCCCACTTGCACCAGCACGTCCTCCACAATGCCATCAGGTCTTGCCAAGGTACGATCTGCTAGTTGCAAGAACAACTGTTGTTGGTCTAGGACTCCCTAGTCCCAACTTCTTAAATACCGATGTCGGCATCAAGTTAATGCTCGCTCCCAAATCACATAATCCGCGAGCTCGGATACTCTACCCAATTGTAATTTGTATTGTAAAGCTCCTAGGGTCCTTGAGCTTTGTGGGCAACCTGTTTTGTATCCGGGAAGTGCACTCCTCCATAAGAGCCACCGTAGCGTACTCAGTTAACCTGCTTTTGTTCGCCACGATGTCCTTAATATACTTTGCATACTTCGGCACTCCCTGCAAAACATCAACAAGAGGTAAGTTAATGTGTACCTGTTTAAGCACCTCCATGAAATTTTTGAAACATGCCTCCTCCTTGTGTTTCTTTAATCTTTGAGGGAACGGGGGTGGTGGTCTTTCTGGTTCAGCCTCCTTTTTCTTCCCCCTCTCATCACTTTGCTCCCTCTCAATTTCCGCTGCTCCCGACTGTTGAGGTGGTCTTTCTGGTTCCACCTCTTTAAGCTGTAAACTACTCCTTGTGGTCACTGCATTCACTTGCTTGGGGTTGGGATTAGTGTCACTCGGAAGTCCTCCTCTAGTCCTGGTGTTTTGGGCTCCAGCAAATTGCCCAAACTGGTACTCCAGCGCCTTGGTAGCTAACTGATTATTCTTTACCTCTGTTGCCAATTTCACATAATCAGCCTGCAATTGAGCTTGGTTAGCTATCATTATCTTGAACTTCTCCTCAATGCTGGGTGATGGTGGTGGAGGAGGTGGATTATTGCTTCTGTATTGTGACTGATAGTTCTGCTGTCCTCCTTGATTTCTCTGCGCCCCCTAACTCAAACTTTGCCCTTGATGGTTATTGCTACCCCAAGAGAAATTTGGGTGATTCCTCCAGTTGGAATTGTAGCTGCTGCCATACTGTAGGTGGTTGTTTCTCTGTACATTACCAACAAAGTTCACCGAATCAGGATTTGCTCCACAACACTCGGCTGAGTGTTCACTACTCCCGCACACTTCACACCAAATCTGCTGCACTACATTCACTGGGGCTTGAGACTGGTTCATGCTAATGTTATTGAAGTGGGTGTTGAGTTGATTTTGTAATGCAGCTATCTGTGCAGCAATAGCTGTAAAACCATCCATTTCTAGGACTTCTGCTGCTTTCCTTGTTCCTCCTCTTGACGAATCCGCATTCCACTCCGGATTTCCCTGCGAAATACGATTCAACAAGGAATACAGCTCTTCATAAGTCTTCTCTAATTCTTGTCCCCCAGCTGTTGAGTCTAGCAAGATTTTTGTGTGGGGTTCCAAACCCTCTATGAAAGTATGTACCAGCACATCATTGGATTGGTGATGATGAGGACAATCCCGCAACATAGATTTGAATCTCTCTCAGGCCTGATACAGATTCTCTCCCTCTCTCTGTTTAAAACTTAGAATTTGACTTCTAAGTCTTGCTGTTTTACCGGATGGAAAGAACCGTATCAAGAATTTCTTTGCAAGATCATCCCACGTAGTGATGGAATTAGGTGGCTCAGCTTTCAACCACCTCTTAGCTTCTTCCAAAAGTCAAAATGGGAACAATGTAAGCCTAACATAATCTGATGACACTCCAGCGGGGATGTAAGTGTCACTTATCTCCTAGAAATTTTTGAGATGTTGCTGTGGATCCTCATGAGGGAGACCTATGAACTGCCCGCTGGTGTGCAACAATTGCACCATGTTCTGTTTAAGCTCGAACCTCCCTCCAGGCTCAGGTTTGCGGATGCTAGATGTGACATTGTTAGCATGTGGGATTGCCACCTCGCGAACTGGCCTAGCTGCCATTTCCTCAGGCACTAACATTGCCCTTACAACTGGTGGATTCTGTTGTTGCTCCAGGATTTTTTGTCTGAGCAACTGCAGCTTTTTCTCTAGAGCTTCTCTCCTTTGACGATGGAATTGTCTTTCCTGCTCTAAAGATGAGTCCACCAACTCCTTGTCTCTTGCCAGTGTTCAACAGAAATTAGTATCTGCAATATACAGGCTAAGACCAAGTTGTCAACATTTATATAGAATTTGTAAACTAACACTTAAGAAAACAATTTTACCAATTGCCAGTCCTCAGCAACGAGGCCAAAAACTTGTTCGGAGTGTTTGGTATAACTACACGCAAGTGCACGTGGTCGAACAAGTAGTAAAGTGGCTCAAGTAAGCCAAGTATCGATCCCACAGGGACTGGACTAAGGTATCAATCTAATCAAGTGTCAATAAACTTTAACTCTAAACTGCAGACAACAGTGTGAAGAAGATTTTGATATTTTGTTCCTAATTTTATACTAAGTCTAAAACGAATATACAATTTCAGTCTGAACTATAAGTATGAGCATGCTAAGGCTAAAATGAACATGAAGAGAAATAAATTATCGATAAAATTTGATTAATCCTTCCTCCGGTTGCTAGTCAAGAATTATTGCCTATGGATTAAAACTCTCGTATTTAACCCAACTTAAGAATCATGAACCTTCCACCTACATCTCTGTGATAAAAAGAAATTCATGTTCTAGCCATACAAAACCGATTCCTTAATTGACTAATACGACTTTCAGGTATATTTCTATCCTGAAGGTAAATCAATTCTCAATTTTTCCAAACTAAGAAAAGATCATATCCTATCAATTCACAACTTTCCAATTTCTTGCTCTCTCGAGTGAAACCAGACTTTTTAGATATACATTAACGTTGGTCACACATTAATGCAGTAAGAGCAAGAATCAATAGAACAACCATGGAAGAAAAGATGAAAACCAACTTATCAATAATCACATTTCAATACAATTGTTCTTAACCTCAGCAAGAAGGGAATTTAGCCACTCATTTGTGGATTAAACATCGTTAAATGAGTGTTAATCATACAATCAATTGAAATAAAGAAGAAGGAGATAGAGAGAAACCCTGAGATTTTCGAACCCTCAACTGCCTGTAACCCACGTTCTTGCTCCACCAAGTCAGAATTGTTAAAAATAAAACCTAAGTGTTCTATTTATACTAGTGGGAATTTTTCCCAGAATAACAAGCAACGTGTCATGGAGTGCATCGCGGAGCACTGCCTCCGTGAAACGCCACCAACGCGGACCCTTACTGGAATCCGGTCGTCCAAGTATTCACACCCAACGTGGCACGGCGTGCAACGCGGGGCTAGGCCAACGTGCCACGACCCCAACGCGCACCTTCACTAGAATTTGGAAAAATTTCCGCATCCAGGCAAATGCATCCGCGATGGCAGCGTGACACAGCTCCATTGCGGCTCCCCTTTACTTCGTGCTTTCCTTGTGCTTTTTTCTTGCTCTCTTCCGAGTCCAATCCCGATTTCTCCCAACATGCATCTTAGCTTCGTAAAATTATATTTTTCCTGCAAAATCACGCTAATCATGTTGGTTAGTATAAATTCACATTTTATTAAAATTCACATGAGAATGTACAAACATTGATAGATAAACAAGACAAAATGACACAATTGAGTATCACTTGGGCATATAAATCTGCCCAAGATCAGTCAGTTGCAATGACCCATCAACCAAGTCGTTCGTTGACTTGAAGACTCACTAGATCCATCTGTTGTTTCTGGAGTACTTCTGGTACTCTTTTGATTCCCTGGCCAATGTTTAGACAGGACGAGTCATTATATGAAACAATAACTCATCACTCCTATTGTAGTCACCACTTCCACACCTGTACTGATTTTTACATCCTTCCCATGGATCATACATGCCCCAATGAGTCGTGGTATCTGTCCGTTGTCTCTGCACCAACTTCAACCCCTTTTTGAACTCCACTTGATGACTCCTTAGGATGACCCGTTTCATGAACTAATGAGTCGTTGCTAGACTCATCGTTTATGGGAGGTGTTGATTGAAGTCTTAAAACGAGGCACAAAACGGGTCATTACTTCCAACAATGACTCATTCCTTGAGTCATTCTGTGACTCTAGTATAGCTTTTCCTATTTTCTTTTATTCAACCCTTGAGTCTGGTTTTAGGAACTTTTAGGGTGTTACATTATCTTCCCCTTGGGAGTTCGTCCTTGAATGTAGATTAAGCATACTGAAAGGCTGGGGAAGGAACTAAAATCCTAAAGCTAAACAACTATAGTTGAAAACTGATGGAGTGACTGACTCCGGACTGATATACATGACTGAACTGAATTCATGAAACATACATGCATGCTATAGCATGAAAGAAATTTTGAGACATGAAGTTGACATGAAACTGAATAGAGTACTAAGCAGGAAACTGGTACCTCATGCTGGGACTGAGCTAGAAGGGAAAAGATGCAGGTATTTAGCTATCATATCTGCGTTGGCTTCCCATATAGCTCCCTCAACAAGCTGATTTCTCCATGAAAGCTTTACTAAAGCTACTTCCTTGTTCCTCAACTTCTGAACCTGATGATCCAGGATCTCAATCGGAACCTCCTCATAAGTAAGGTTATCCTTCACACCAATGCTTTAAACCAGAATAACTAAGGCTAGGTCACCAATGTACTTCTTCAACAGAGACACATGGAAAAATAGGTACACGAAAGCTATCTCTGCTAGTAGCTCCAACTCAACCGCCACCTTGCCAACTCACCTCAGAATCCTATAAGGACCAACATATCGGGGACTAAATTTTCCTTTCTTACTGAACCTCATCACCCTCTTCATGGGAGATACCTTTAGAAACACCCAATCGTCAACCTCAAACTCAAGCTCTCTCCTCCTCACATCCGCATAAGATTTTTGATGAATCTGAGTTGTCTTCAGCCTCTCCCTAATGAGATGAACTTTTTCCATAGGCTCATGAACTGAATCTGGCCCTATCAACATATCCTCACCTACCTTAAACCATCAAATAGGTGACCTACACCTCTACTCACACATCAAATGGGGCCATCTAAATGCTAGAGTGGTAACTTTTATTGTAGGCAAACTCAATGAGAGGCAAGTGATCATGCAAACAACCCTTAAAATCAATCACACATGCTCTCAACATATCATCAAGATTCTAAGTTGTCCACTCACTGACCATCTGTCTACGGGTGAAAAGCTAGCTAAGCTTCACCTGAGTACCAAGTCCCTTCTAAAATGATCTCCAAAACTGAGAGGTGAACTGAGTGCCCCTATCTGAGATGATAGACAAAGGAACTCCATGCAACCAAATCAACTCCTGAGTGTACAACCTAGCATAATGCTCGACTAAATTAGTAGTTTGGACCAGTAAGAAATAGGCTAATTTGGTGAACCTGTCCACAATCACCCATATAGAGTGTAACACCCCAAAACTTTCCTAGATCAAATTTAGACGTTGCATGAAAAACCACAAGAAACCAGAAAAAAAAATTCTGTCTCGGACGACCCCTACAACGGATCGTTGGTTCAACCAACGGGCCGTTATAACGAGTCATGGGTTGCAGCAGCTTTGCTCCAGGGGAAAACATCGAGTCATGGGACAACCTATTGATCCTAACAATGGGTCGTCCTGTCGCCCGTTGAATCCCAATTCAGAGGTCTACCAGATCCTTTCCTCGAGTCAACAGGAGGGAACAATGGCCGGTGGTAGCCTCCGATGAGCCATTGTGACCACCCGTCATTCAGTTCAACAACCCAGTTGTGTGAACCATGAGGGGATACAACGTCCCATTTGTCCTACCAACGAGTTGTTGTTATCACCCGTTTTCCTCATGCCCAGTTTTCTTACCAGTTCCAATGAGAGGTGTCAATGGCCTGTTGTTGCTTCCAACAGACCGTTGTACCTAACCGTGGGTCACCCATGTGAATCTAGTTTCTGGAACCAAAAACCACAACTACATCAACGGGTCATCGTTTCTACCAACAACCCATTCTAAGGCCCGTTGGTTCCTATCGGCCAGATTTAAGATTTAAATCCCAGGGTTACTTTTGTAAACTTCCACCTATCTATTCCATAAACTACATTGTTTGGGGTTCATTCAGGGATTTTGGAAGGGGTAGAAAATGGTTTCTCCCTATATTCCCTCTCTCATTCTCAAGAACAGAGCGTAGAGTTCCTTTGGAAGCACAGAACAGAAGCTAGGGCTAACGACAATCCTCTCAGTTTTTCTCAGAGATTTTTACCAGAGTTTCTTCTATAGGTATGTGGAAATTCAGCAAGGAGATTGTTCTCCCCTTGCGTCCCCTAAAACCCTCTCTCTATTCACTATTAGTTCTAGCCCTAAGTTTACGAATTTGAAGATATTGTCATTGTTCTTGGATTATTTCATGTGGAATCCTATCCTATCTTAATTGTAGCTATTTTCCTCCATTTTGTAACGAAAATGATGTTTGTTCCATCAAATTAGAAAGTCAGCCCTGACTTTTGAAAAGTCAGAAACTAGAATCCTGTTTAAGCTTTGAATTCTTGAGAATTGTTTTCATATTTCAAAGTTAGGGGCTTCTATAATGAGTGTATGTGTTAAAAAATTAGTTACGTGTATGTTATTTAGATTCATTCAGAGAGTCTATATACTTTGTATTTCTCAGAATTGGCAGTTCAGTTTCAGTCAAAGTACTAGAATATTCAGTGTTAGTCAAAAATGTCAGCTAGATCAATTTGACTATAGTCTTTTTTTTGAGGTGTCCATGGTGCCTCTAAGTTATCAGGCTCAAACTTAGATTACAGTTATTTGGTCCATTAGGCGATCATGACATTTTAGTTATTTAGCCTTCACAATCCCTAGGACCCTAGTTCAGTTATCAGTTTGTTCTCTAGACGGCTACGACGCTTCCAGATAAGCAGCTCTGCCAGTCTTAGAACTCAGTTTCCAAATCTTGTCCTATAAGACACCCAGGGAACTCTCTGACAGTATCCCTAGGTCAGTATAGTCTTGGACCCCAGTATCGAGCTGTCTTCTTATCAGTAATAGCAGTAAAAGGATTATACAGTGGGAGTATTACTTAACACCGAAAGGGATGGGGTTCTAGCGCACCCAGGTTCCAAAACAATGTTGCCACCGTAGGATTATTTACTTGGCCTCATGCCCCCCCTATGACAGTGATTCTCACAGTCCATGACTTTATACCCTAGCAAGGTATATTGGGTCCTACCAGTGGGGTGTACACATCAGACTCCACGTCTAGCTCACGTGGTTATATGTCGATTATAGCCTTTCCAACTAGTCAGTACAGTCACTCTCAAATTCTTCATTCCGGATCAGTTCAGTGTAGTATTTCAGACTTAGGACATGTCTATGGCCATCAACCAGGGTCACTTTTGACCATATCAGTTTTATACCGGTTGTATTAGTTTTCAGCAATTTCAGTGGGTCATCTCATGTTGTATCAGTTCAGTTACTAGTTCTATCATGTTATTCATAATTCTTTCACTTACTCAATACATTCAAAGTACTGACGCATACATTTATGTTGTATCCTTTCATGATACAGTTCCAGGTTCTCAAACTCAGCACCGCTAGACACCACAGTTCAAATTCTCCACCTCAGCACTTGAAGTGTGAGTCCTCATCATCCGAGGACATTATTTCTTTATTTCAATCATTTATTAGTTTTAGTTAGACTTAGAGTTAGCTAGGGGCTTGTCCCAGCAACTCCTCAGTTAGATGGCTTTCAGACAGACATGTGTTTTGAACTTTATGTTTTCAGACTTGTCTTTCATAAATGTTTTTATGATATTATTTAAAGTTCCGCTGTGCATGTTTACTCAGAATGCTAGTGAATGATAGAGCAAGGGTTGACTTGGGGTCACTTATGTCTTTAAGTACCATGTTACGTCCAGGGTGTAGACTCGGGGCGTGACAAACTTGGATCAGAGCACTAGGTTTAGAGTATCCTTGGAATGTCTGAAAGCCGCATCGAGTAGAGTCTTTTTCATGGGTGTGAAGCACTCCACACTTATGATGAGGAGGCTACACGATGTTATTAGGAAAGTTCCCTTTTGTTCATGTTGTTCATCGTATGTTAAATTTCAATTCCGGAAATGCCCTTCTAATTTGTGTTCTGTTTCGTTTCAGTGAACCATGCCTCCTAAACACGGTAATGGAAGAAGGTCCGGTAATGCCAATGACCTGCCCCACCAGCCCCGACAGCTCCTCAAGGTGATTCAATCTCTACCGTAGAGTTTAAAGCGGCCATTCAGTTACTGTCCCAAACTGTGACCTATCAGGTGAATCAGCAAGTTGTGCCGGTGAACACGAATGGGTCTGCAGCAACCTCTAGGGTGCGGGACTTTACTCATATGAACCCTCCATCATTTCAGGGATCTAAAGTGGGGGAGGACCCCCAAGAGTCTATAGATGAGGTCAGAAAGATTACCCGTATTATGGGTGTCAGCTCCTTCGAGAGTGTTGACCTAGATACCTACCAGCTTAAAGGGGTAGTCCAGATTTGGTTTGAGTAGTGGAAGGAGGGGCGGCCAGCGGGAGCAAGACCGGTGGAGTGGGAGGAGTTCCATACGGCTCTCTTGGATAGGTTTTTCCCCTGGGAGATGCGGGAGGAAAAGATGGCAGAGTTTATGAACTTGCGACAGGTCAACAGGACAGTGAAGGAGTATGCTCAGGAGTTTAACAGGTTATCAAAGTATGCTCCAGAGATGGTGGTCGAGCCAAGGGCTCGCATGCTGAAGTTCGTTAATGGAGTATCTAATCTGGTCCTCAAGGAGTGCAGGACCGCGATACTGATCAAGGACATGGACCTTTCTATCCTGATTGTTTGTGCCCAGCAAATTGAGGCTGAAAATCTGAAGGATATGGAGAGAAAGAACAAGCGGGCAAGAACTGGCCATTCAAATTTAGGCCATCAGGATCTAAAAGTGGTAGCCGCCCACAGCAACAACAACAGTAGAGGGTCCCAACACCTAGTTCAGCCAGCTCCCCAACCTTTCGGTCCTGTCAGGATCGGAGGGGTGGGTCATTTAGCACTCAATCTCAAGCTCACAATGCATGGAACAGGTCTCCATTTTGCCCCAAGTGCGGCAAGAATCATCCTAGAGAGTTTCTATAGGGCGGAGAGGGTTATTTTGGATGTGGAAATCATGGGCACCGACTTAAAGAGTTTCCGTCAGCAGGGCGAGGGAGATCACTGCTCGGTGCTTTGGTAGGGGTTAAAAACCGACACGCAAGTGCACGTGGTCAAACAAGTAGTAAGTGGCTTAAGTAAGCCAAGTATCGATCCAAGGAGACTCTAGATAACTAAAAATTACTTAAGTATACAATATTCTATCTCACTTCTAAATATGCTAACAACAACGTAACCAACAATTGAAAATTTTGTTTTATAAATTATGTACTAAAACTATTAACAATTATCTACTTTGAATTTAAACTATGGTTATGAGCATGCCAAGGTTAAGAACATGTAATGAACTTGATTATAATCATAAGTTGGTTAATCTTTCTCTTCCAGTTGCTAGCCAAGAACATTAGCCAAGAGATTACAACTCTCGTATTTAATCTCACTTAAGAATCATAAACCATCCATCTACATTTCTGTGATCAAATGCAATTCATGACCTAGTAGTACAATTCTGGTTCCTAAATTGGCTAATACAGCTTTCAAGTATATTTCTATCAGGAAAGCACATCAAAACTCAATTTTCCCAAATCAAGTTAAGAACAATACCCTATTAATTCACAACTTTCCAATTTCGTGCTCTCTCGAGTGAAATCAGACTTTTTAGATGTACATTAATGTCAGCCACACACCAATGCAGTAGAAACAAGAATTAATAGAACAACATGGAAGAAGAAGATGAAAAACCATATAATTCAATAATCAAAATTCATCACAAATGTTCATAACCTCAGCAAGGAAGGGAATTAGCCACTCATTTGTGGATTAATCATCCTAAAAACAAGTGTTAATCATACAAACAATTGAGTTAAAGAAGAAAGAAGGAGAGAAAAAACCCTGAACTTTTCGTCCCTCAACTGCCTGTAACCCACGTCCTTGCTCCACCAAGTCTGAATTATGAAAAATAATCCTAAGTGTTCTATTTATACTAATGGGAATTTTTCCCGAAATAGCAAGCAACGTGTCATGGAGTGCATCGCGGAGCACTGCCTCCGTGACACGGCGTGGATGCGGACCCTCACTGGAACTTTGGGGTCCGGGTATATTGCAGCAACATGGCACGGCATTCAACGCAGAGGCTTGCCTCCGTGCCACGGAGCTGTCGCGAGGCTCCACTGGAATTTGACTATTTCTTCACCCTCCAAGCAGAATGCCTCCACGATGGCAGTGTGACACGGCTCCATCGCGGAGCCCCTTTATATTGTGCAGTCCAATGCCTTTTCCGTGCTCGATTCCAAGTCCAACTCCGATATTGTTCCAACATGAATTTTAGCTCCTCAACATAACATTTTACCTACAAAACAATGCTAATCATGTTGGTTAGTATAAATTCACATTTTATTACCAATTACATGAAAATGTATACATATTGCTAGATAAACAAGGCGAAAATGATACGTTTGGGTATCACTTGGGCATATAAATCTGCCCAAGATCACTTACCCCACACTTAAATCCTTGTTCGTCCTCGAACAACAAACACACACTTAATGCAAATTACATCCCAACCTTCACCACTATGGTGCGACAATTTGAGCTACGGTCATACCGATCATTCAATATTGCAAATCATCGAGAAAACATGCATGGTCTTAAAAATGCAATGACCTTCAATACATCAAGACTTCCTAGACTTTAAGAATCGACTCTCGATATCGGCAAACTCATGCAAATCAGCTAATCAAGATATCCGACATGAAAATCAATCTTTCATCAAGCATGTGCCCTCACAACTCAAGAGAATCTTCCCCTTTATGCTCATGTGACACACAAACATTCAAGTAGGGGCATGTAAAAATTAATTTCACTCTCTCTCCCAAAAGAATTCACATGCATCATGTCATGACCCATAAGCTTTCCCTTAGTGTATTACTCCACTAATATAAAGAAATGCAATGTAAGATCACGTAGGACTTTAATGGGTTGTAATGGAAGCTATGGAACTAGTACATATTGGATTAGCCAATAATAGCCACTAGCATCATTAAGCGCCTTTTTCAACACATTCCCATCAATGTATGGACATTGTTTCTCTCTTTTCTTTTTTTCATCATCCCATTCATGATGATTTACTTTGGTATGGCCCATTTCATCAAGCACACTTGACTCAAAAACAAAGGTTTTTCATGCACGCTCATTATCATTTAGTTATAGCAAGTGCACCTTCAACCTTTTCTTTTCTTTCCTCACTCTGCTTTTCTTTTTCTTTTCACCATTCTCACTCTTTGACACTTTGGGAAAATTTTTGTTCTTCTTAAGCGCTTAAGAGTTTTGTATAGACTTTACGGCTAATGAAAAGAAAGAATTAAGCTCAGTTTAAGCTTTTTGGACAAAAGAAAGAAATAATAGGCTAAAGGCTCAACGGGCTGACTAGGGTATACAATCACATAAAAAAGGGGAGTATGACAAGAAAAAAATAGAAACTCTCGGTTAAAGCAAAGAAATGCCTACATCCTTTCCAACAATACACCTCCTTCATTTCGTTTTGTACACACACCAGGCAAGTTCTAGACACTTCACAATAGCATGGAATAACAATACCTCACTTCACACTTCATGCACATGCTCGACTCAAGATGCATTCACAGACTCTTCAATTAGCTAATTACATGAATTCAAAAATTAAGCCTCAATCACACCGAATCAAATTCTACAGCCTAGGTATCTCAACATTTACACAATTGCATGGTTTCATACGAATCACTTTTACATTCAGAATATCAGTTACAACACACAACCCAAATTTCAAAACCATATAGTAACTACAGGTTCCGTGATGCAATCCACCAAAGAAACAAACTGAAAAAAAATTAAAATCACTACTCCTACCGACTACATTTCCCTTAAGACAGTCGTCATCCATCCATCATAGGGAACAGTCACTAACTATGACGTTAGTTCAATAGGACTATTCTCGGTAAAAGAACCGAAAATAATCTCCGAGAAACCCAAAAATAAAAATTGAAAAATTTTGCAAAACATCGATCATTTCGATGGAAAAATATTTACAAAATATTTTAAATATAAACAAAATATTTTCGCAAAATTTTAAAAATATCGATCATTTCGATAGAAAAAAATAAGAGAATATTTACAAAAACATTTTTACAGACTTAGCTGGCAACAACCACATTCCACAGCACACATCAATTACCACAAATATTTACAAATACAGAACATTTTGCAATTCACAAACACAGGGAAACATACATACAAAACAGAGGAAAGCATACAAGCAAACCAGCCCAGCCCCAGCACCTAACTACTCCCCACCCCACACGTAAATCGAACACTGTCCCCAGTGTTCATAAAAATTAAAAATCACAAAATTGGGTGGTGGAACTCCCTGATCAGTCAAAGTATTCCACTTCTTCATCAGGTGTTGCTGCCTCATCGCCCATGTCCGAGTCGCCTCCGTCGTCGTCATCGGAATCCACATCGGAGTCCTCCCGACGTGTCTCCTCATCCGTGGGGACATCATCGTCAGTAGGATCTACAAAGGCTGGCCCCACTCGGAATAGAGCCCTGGCGTTTTCGCCAAACGGGTAATCCAGCTCGAGCTGCCATAGCTCCTCCTCCGTGGCTGGTCTCCCACCGATCCTGAGCTGGAGCATTTGCATTCCAAACATCCGTTCCATGTACTGGTCTTCATGAGCATGTCGCTCGCCAAGCGTCAGCACTGGCCCATGTGTGGTGTCGGGGGCCTTAGTTTTGGTCACGTCAAGGGACCTCCGCTCCAACTGCGGGATGTAGTCCCAAGCCTCTTCCTCAACGTCGAGGCCCCGGAGAAAGGTGCTGAGTAGTCCACCAAACCCATACCTGTGGCCCTGGTGTAGTCGGGCTCTCTTCATGGCGGATATGATGACCGCCCCAACATTAATCTCCAGCCCTTTCATCAGGGCATACACCAGGCAAACACGGTCCCGGGTCACATCATTCATGTGTACCCCCAGGATTAGGCACGAGCAGACTATCTTCAGCCATATTCTGGCCTCCCTGTTCATTTGAGAATACGGCAGAGTCTGGTGGTAACCCCTTTCCTTATGTCTGCTCCATCTGGTTGTGGATCGAGCCCCACACAATGTGCGTCTGATATCGGCATATGGTAGGGTGATGTTCAGCTGGCGGAGAACGTGGGCATCTATGTCCCGCGCTCCGATGATGGCATTTAGCTGCTGGGGTTCCAGAGTGACTATCTGCCCTCTCATCTTGACTGTGTGGCTTCTAATTTCCGGGTTCCAATTAGCATAGAACTCCCGGACTAGATATAGGTTGCATTCCTTGGGCTCCTGAAATATGAAGTTGAGCCCAGCTGCCTCGATCCTTTGAACTATGCGGGGGAACTCCTGTGCTAATGGTTCTCGTGCAACATGCTCCTCGGGGAAGTATTTATTCTCCTTGTGTATGGCGCACCACTTCTTCCCCTCATCAGTTACCCACCTCGTTCCGTATTGGCGGCGCTGGCTGCGTGGAACTGCTGGTGCAGCTGGGACTGCTGTGCCCAGTCTAAGTCTTTTCCTCCCGGTGCCTGAAGTTGATGCACCCTTACCTTTATCTTGCCTGCTTGCCATTTTGTCTGCCAACCCAAATAAACAAGCGCAATGTCAAGCTAAATAGATATTAGCTTCGGCTAAGGTCGGGCTACGCTAAGTTAACCCCACACTTAGTCCTTAGCTACATTTACGATACTACGGCAAGAATCACTTTATTTACACCAAAAACAAACAACTATACAATTCATGCTTAGTGCGTTCGCAAAGAAAAATTCGACGGTATAACTTTAGCATACTACTCAGACTTCATACAGCTAATCCCAATCACTACCATCTTTAGCAATTCAACCATCGCACTTAGCAAAGAAAAACAACGAAACAAAAACAACAACAAAAATTCTATATACATGAACCTATACAACCAACCCACTTTGAACAATTTTCAACATTTTCCCAAAAACTCGAGAATTCATCGTCTATTAACATTCAAACAATTTTTACAACGACTTATCTCATTCAATACATACAACCCAGCATATATTTCACAAATTTAACAAGTTACCAATTTCGATTTCAACAACCAAGCCCTAGAATTGAATTTCGCAAGCAAACTCGAATAATTCATGCAATCGACAAGTTCAAATGATCATTACAACAATCTGAACATTTATCAATCAATCAATAACTCAAATTCATGCTAAATTTCGACTTGGGGTGATTTAGTTGACCTCCCATGCTCAAATTCGAATGAAATCGACAAAAACTTGAGAGATAATCGGAAAACATACCTCGTAGTTGAAGAACCGAAGAAAACTTGATAATTTTTTTCTTTCGACCGTGGCACGTTGATGGGGAAGGGAATTTTGGGTGTTTGGTCGCGGAGAATTGTAAAAATGAGGGGAAAAGGGGAGAAATCAGGGGTTTAAAATGTAGAAAACACGCGGGTCACCTGGCAACCCGGTGGGACCCGTCACAATTTATATGACAACATGTCACGGAGTGCATCGCGGTGCACTGCCTCCGTGACACGGAGCCATAGCGATAGCCCTCTGGAAATTTTAAAATTTCCAGATTACACTTCAACGTGTCACGGAGGGTAACGCGGAGGTCCTCCTCCGTGACACGGAGCTATCGCCCCAGCTCACTGTCTCTGCATTTTATTAATTTTTTCATACCTCGCCTTTTCCTTCACGATTTCGTGCATATTTTTCTCCGTTTAACCCGAAAATCATCTCACTAAACAAAATTGGTTAGATTAATAGGTTTCACCTAACTAAAATAAAAAATAACTAACTAAAATACAAAATTTGTACTGAATCAAGAAAAAGCAAAATAAAAATCTATTTACACTTTACAAAATAAAAAGAAAATTTTTCCACGAGTTGCCTCCCGTGCAGCGCCTGGTTAACCGTCGCGGCTCGACGTCCTTTATGCTCAATTGTCCGTTAGGGTGATGGACGATTTCTCACGATCATTGTCCTCCCCCCAGTAGTGCTCACACCTCTGCGGTGGTCTTCCCATCAACTCTCGGGAATCATTCATTTTTTTAACATTACCATGATCAATTACATTGATCACCGAGAGTTCTTCATTCACCATCGGGAGCTTGGGTGCTTTGTACACATCGAACACCTCTACCTTGTCATGTGCTCGCATTGCAAGTTGTCCTGCAGCTACGTCGATTAATTCTTTCCCGGTTGCCAAGAAGGGTCGTCCCAAAATAAATGGGACTTCCGCGTCTGGTTCAAAATCCAGAATAATAAAATCTACCGGGAAAATGAGGGAGCCCACTTGCACGAGAACATCCTCAACAATGCCATCCGGCCTAGCTAAGGATCGATTCGCCAACTGCAAGATTACGGTTGTAGGTTTAGGACTCCCTAGACCCAACTTTCTGAATACCGAAGATGGCATCAGATTTATGCTCGCTCCCAGGTCACACAATCCACGAGCTCGGATACTCTGCCCAATAGTAAGCTGGATAGTAAAACTTCCAGGGTCTTTTAGCTTCGTGGGCAGTCTATCCTGGATCCGGGAAGTGCATTCCTCCGTCAAAGCCACCGTGGCATACTCGGTCAAACGACTTTTGTTGGCCACAATGTCTTTAATGTATTTGGCATATTTAGGCACTCCCTGCAAGACATCAAAAAGAGGTAAGTTAACATGTACCTGTTTAAGCACCTCCATGAATTTCTTGAAACACACCTCCTCTTTGTGTTTCTTGAGTCGTTGAGGGAACGGGGGTGGAGGTCTTTCTGATTCAGCTTCTTTGGTCTTCCCCCTTTCCGCACTTTGCTCCCCTCAACTTCTGCTGCTCCTGACTTTTGAGGTGGTCTTTCTAGTTCCACCTCCTTCAGCTGCAAACCACTCCTTGTGGTCACTGCATTTACCTGCTTCGGATTAGGATCAGTGTCGCTAGGCAGTCCTCCTCTGGGCCTTGTGTTTTGGGCACTAGCAAATTGCCCAAATTGATACTCAAGAGCCTTGGTCGCTAACTGATTATTTTTCACTTCGGCTGCCAATTTAACATAGTCAGCCTGCAATTGTGCTTGATTAGCGATCATGGTCTTGAACATCTCCTCAATGCTGGGTGATGGTGGTGGAGGAGGGGCATTGTGATTTCTGAATTGAGATTGGTAGTTCTGTTGCCCTCCTTGATTTCTTTGCATACCCTGACCTGAACTTTGGCCTTGTTGGTTGTTGCTACCCCATGAAATATTTGGATGGTTCCTCTAATTTAAGTTGTAGCCACTACCATACTACTGCTGATTTCTTTGTGCATTGCCCACAAAGTTAACCGAATCAGGATTTGCTCCACAACACTCAGCTGAGTGCTCACTGCTACCACACACTTCACACCACATTTGCTGGACTGCATTGACTGAAATTGAAGGCTGGTTCAAATTCATGTTGCTGAAGTGGTTGTTCAATTGATTCTGCAAGGCAGCTATCTGTGCAGCGATAGCTATAAATCCATCCACTTCAAGCACTCCTGCTGCTCTCCTTGCTCCACCTCGTGATGAATCAGCATTCCATTCTGGATTGCCCTGTGAAATCCGGTTTAGCAAACTGTACAGCTCCTCATAAGTCTTTTCCAGCGCTTGCCCTCCAGCTGTTGAATCTAGCAAAATTTTAGTATGGGGTTCCAAACCCTCAATAAATGTGTGCACCAACACCTCATTGGACTGATGATGATGAGGACAGTCCCGCAACATGGATTTAAATCTTTCCCACGCTTGATACAAATTTTCCCCCTCCCTTTGTTTGAAACTTAGAATTTGACTTCTAAGTCTGGCTGTTTTACCAGAGGGAAAAAATCTTATCAAGAACTTTCGTGCTAGATCATCCCACGTTGAAATAGAATTTGGTGGCTCAGCTTTTAACCACCTCTTAGCTTCACCAAGTAATGAGAACAGAAATAGTGTAAGCCGAACATAATCAGGTGACACTCCAGCGGGTATATAAGTGTCACTTATCTCCAAAAAGTTTTGGAGATGTTGTTGTGGGTCTTCATGAGGGAGACCGGTAAATTGCCCGCTTGTGTGCAACAGTTGTACCATGTTTTGTTTGAGTTCAAATCTCCCTCCAGGCTCTGGTTTGCAGATACTGGATGTTACATTGTTGGCATGTGGGATTGCCACCTCGCGAACCGGCCTTGCTGCTGCTTCTTCGGGCACTAACACTGCCCTAACAACCGGTGGATTTTGTTGCTCCTTAATAGTCTGTCTGAGCAACTGCAGCTTCTTTTGTAGAGCTTCTCTGCGTTTACTATGAAATATACGTTCAGGCTCTATATAAGATTCCACCAGCTCTTTGTCTCTTGCCAGTGTTCACAGAAATTACGTCTACAAAATACAGGCTAAGACCAAGTTGTCAACACTTAAGAAAATAAAATAAAAATACAGTGAATTTACACTTAATACAATTTCACCAATTGCCTAGTCTCCCCGGCAACGGCACCAAAAACTTGCTCGGTGCTTTGGTAGAGGTAAAAAACTGACACGCAAGTGCACGTGGTCAAACAAGTAGTAAGTGGCTTAAGTAAGCCAAGTATCGGTCCAAGGAGACTCTGGATAAGTAAAAATTTCTTAAGTATACTATATTCTATCTCACTTCTAAATATGCTGACAACAACGTAACCAACAATTGAAAATTTTGTTTTATAAGTTATGTACTAAAACTATTAACAATTATCTACTTTGAATTTAAACTATGGTTATGAGCATGCCAAGGTTAAGAACATGTAATGAACTTGATTAAATCATAAATTGGTTAATCTTTCTCTTCCAGTTGCTAGCCAAGAACATTAGCCAAGAGATTAAAACTCTCGTATTTAATCTCACTTAAGAATCATAAACCATCCATCTACATTTCTTTGATCAAATGCATTTCATGACCTAGCAGTACAATTCCGGTTCCTAAATTGACTAATACGGCTTTCAAGTATATTTCTATCAGGAAAGCACATCAAAACTCAATTTTCCCAAATCAAGTTAAGAACAATACCCTATTAATTCACAACTTTCCAATTTCGTGCTCTCTCGAGTGAAATTGGACTTTTTAGATGTACATTAATGTCAGCCACACACCAATGCAGTAGAAACAAGAATTAATAGAACAACATGGAAGAAGAAGATGAAAAACCATATAATTCAATAATCAAAATTCATCACAAATGTTCTTAACCTTAGCAAGAAAGGGAATTAGCCACTCATTTGTGGATTAATCATCCTAAAACAAGTGTTAATCATACAAACAATTGAGTTAAAGAAGAAAGAAGGAGAGAAAAAACCCTGAACTTTTCGTCCCTCAACTGCCTGTAACCCACGTCCTTGCTCCACCAAGTCTGAATTATGAAAAATAAGCCTAAGTGTTCTATTTATACTAATGGGAATTTTTCCCGAAATAGCAAAAAACGTGTCACGGAGTGCATCGCGGAGCACTGCCTCCGTGACACGGCATGGACGCGGACCCTCACTGGAAATTTGGGGTCCGGGTATATAGCAGCAACGTGGCATGGCATGCAACGCGGAGGCTTGCCTCCGTGCCACGGAGATGTCGCGAGGCTCCACTGGAATTTGACTATTCTTTCACCCTCCAAGCAGAATGCCTCCGCAATGGCAGCGTGACACGGCTCCATCGCGGAGCCCCTTTATATTGTGCAGTCCAATGCCTTTTCCGTGCTCGATTCTAAGTCCAACTCCGATATTGTTCCAACATGCATTTTAGCTCCTCAAAATCACATTTTACCTACAAAACAATGCTAATCATGTTGGTTAGTATAAATTCGCATTTTATTACCAATTACATGAAAATGTATACATATTTCTAGATAAACAAGGCGAAAATGATACGTTTGGGTATCACTTGGGCATATAAATCTGCCCAAGATCAATCACAATCCATTACCTCAGCAACTCCAGTAGGCCAACCAGCTCAGTAGGCCACTCATTAGGTACAGATGGCAGTCAGCGCCAAAATTATTTATATGCTCTATCTTCTCATCAGGATCAGGAAAGCTCACTTGACGTAGTTATTGGTATGTTATGTCTCTTCTATATAGATGTATATGACCTTTTAGATCCAGGATCTACTCTTTTGTTCGTGACTCCATATATAGCGGTTAAGTTGAATATAAGTCCAGAGGTCCTCTCAGAACTATTCTCAATCTCCACGCCAATTGGCGAGTCAGTTAGAGCCAGCCGGGTGTATAGAAACTGCCCAGTCTCAGTCCTGAATAAAGTAATTCCAACTGATATCGTAGAGCTAGACATGGTCAACTTCGACCCTATTCTCAACATGGATTGGTTATATTCCTGCTATGCCTCAGTCGACTGCAGAACAAGAGTTGTAAAGTTTAAGTTTTCGAATGAACTAGCGCTAGACTGGTCGAGCGGTAGCTCAGTGCCTAAGGGTAAGTTTATTTCCTACCTTAAGGCCCAGAAAGTCATTTTCAAAGGATTTCTATACCATCTTGTTCGGGTCAAGGATTCCAACTCTGAGACCCCAGCCATTCAGTCAGTTCCAGTTGTCAGCGAGTTCCCAGATGTGTTTGCTGAGGATCTTCTCATAGTTCCCCCTGAACGGGAAATAGACTTCGGAATATATCTCCTCCCAGACACTCAGCCCATCTCCATCCCTCCTTACAGAATGGCTCCAGCTGAGCTTAAGGAGCTAAAGGAGCAGTTAAAGGATCTTCTTGATAAGGGTTTTATCAGACCCATCATCTCTCTCTGGGGTGCTCCAGTGTTATTCATGCGTAAGAAAGACGGTACCCTCAGAATGTGCATAGATTACCGTCAGCTGAACAAGGTCACAGTTAAGAACAAGTACCCTCTTTGCCTAATTGATGATCTGTTTGACCAACTTCAGGGAGCCAGTTGTTTCTCCAAGACCGGTCTCAGGTCAGGGTACCATCAGCTAAGGGTCAGGAGTATGACATACCAAAAACAGCATTCAAGAACTCGGTATGGTCACTATGAGTTTGTAGTGATGTCCTTTAGGTTAACGAACGCCCCAGCAGCCTTCATGGATTTGATGAATAGGGTCTTCAAGAAGTACCTGGATATGTTCTTCATTGTATTTATCGATGACATTCTGGTGTACTCCATAAATGAGGTACAGCATACCAATCACCTAAGGTTGGCATTACAGACCCTCAGAGATCGCCAGTTATTCGCCAAGTTCAGCAAGTGTGAATTCTATTTGAGGTCTGTGACTTTCTTGGGTCATGTGGTTTCAGGTGAAGGGATACAAGTAGATGCTCAAAAGATAGCAGTAGTAAAGGATTGTCCTAGACCTACCTCTCCTACTGAAATCAGGAGTTTTCTGGGCTTAGCAGGTAATTTCTAACGGTTTTTGGAAGGTTTCTCCTCTATAGAATTTCCTCTAACCAAGTTAACCCTGAAGAAGGTGAAATTCCAGTGGTTAGACGAGTGTGATAAGAGTTTCCAGGAGTTGAAGACTCGACTCACTACTGCTCAAGTGTTAACCTTGCCAAAAGGATCGAATGGGTTGGTTGTTTATTGCGACACCTGCAGAGTCGGACTCGGTTGCGTTTTGATGTAGCGGGGCAAAGTGATAGCCTATGCCTCCAAACAACTCAAGGTTCATGAGAGGAATTATCCAACTCATGACTTGGAGTTGGCAGTGGTGGTATTCGCATTAAAAATATGGAGAAACTACTTGTACGGGGCTCATGTGGATGTGTTTACGGATCACAAGAGCCTCCAGTATGTGTTCAGCCAGAAGGACCTAAACCTGCGTCAAAGGCGGTGGTTGGAGCTACTAAAGGATTATGACATGGGTGTGTTGTACCACCTAGGTAAGGCCAATATGGTGGCTGACGCCCTAAGCAGACGATATATGGAAATTGTAGCTCATATTGAGGAAGACAAGAGGGAGCTAGCGAAAGAAGTTCACAGGCTAGCTCAGTTAGGGGTGCAGTTGGTGGATTCAGCTGAAGATGGCGTGGTAATGCAAAATGGGTCAGATTCATCCTTGGTAGTTGAAGCCAAATCCAGAAAGGATGACGATCCCACTTTACTTAAACTTAAGGAAGCAGTCATCAGAAAAGAGATAGAAGCTTTCTCCTAAGGGGGAGATGGGGTGCTTCGTTACCAGGGCAGGTTGTGTGTACCGGATGTTGGTAAATTGAGATAGCAGATACTGGCCGAGGCACATGGCTCGAGATACTCTATTCCCCCTGGTGCTACCAAAATGTACCGCGACTTGCAGGATATTTACTGGTGGAACGGCATGAAAAGAGATATCGCTAAATTTGTAGCACAGTGCCCGAACTGCCAGCAAGTCAAGGCAGAACACCAGAGACCCGAAGGTATGACTCAAGATATTTGTATACCCACATGGAAGTGGGAAGAAGTAAATATGGACTTCATTACAGGTCTACCCCGGACTCGGCGACAGCATGACTTAATTTGGGTGGTAGTAGATCGGATGACTGAGTCAGCTCACTTCCTCCTAGTCAAAACCACAGATTCAGCTGAGGACTATGCTAGACTTTATATTCAGGAGATACTCAGGCTTCATGGGGTTCCCTTATCCGTTATCTCAGACAGAGGTACCTAATTCACCTCTCACTTTTGGAAGTCTTTTCAGAAAGGACTAGGTACCCAGTTCAAGCTCAGCACAGCCTTTCACCCGTAGACAGATGGACAAGCTGAGCGGACCATTCATAACCAAGAAGATATGCTAAGAGCGGGAGCGATTGATTTTAAGGGTTAATTGGGATGACCATTTGCCTCTTATCGAGTTTGCGTACAATAACAACTACCATTCCAGCATCCAAATGGCCCTATTTGAAGCATTGTATGGTAGAAGGTGTAGATCTCCTATAGGGTGGTTTGGAGTTGGTGAAACTACCCTGATAGGGCCAGAATCAGTACATGAGGCAATGCAGAAAGTTCAACTCATCCGAGAGGTTGAAAACAGCTTAGAGCCGTCAGAAATCTTATGCCAATATGCGGAGAAGAGAATTGGTGTTTGCAGTTGATGACTGGGTATACTTGAAAATTTTACCCATAAAAAGGGTGATGAGGTTTGGAAAGAAGGGAAAGCTCAGTCCAAGATATGTGGGACCCTACAGGATTTTGAGACGGATTAGTAAGGTAGCTTACGAATTGGAGTTACCTTCAGAGTTAGCAGCTGTGCACCCAGTTTTCCATGTGTCACTTCTGAAGATGTGCATTGGTGATCTAACTTCAGTAGTGCCATTGGATAGTGTGGAAATAAAGGATAGTCTCACATATGAGGAGGTACCAGTCCAAATCCTTGACTGCCAGGCTTGTAAGCTAAGGAATAGGGAGATAGCTTCAGTCAAGGTGTTATGGAGAAATCAGCAAGTTGAGGGAGCCACATGGGAAGCAGAGGCATACTTGATGGACAGATAACCTCACTTGTTCCCTTCCAGTTCAGACCTAGAATCAGGTACTAAATTCCTTCTCAGTACTCTACTCAGTTTCGTACTCATCAACCTTATTTAGATTTCTACGTGCGTTCTTGTTGCATCAGTTTTGTTAGTACGGTTGAGTCAGTACAGAGTCAGTTACTCCTTCAGAAACCAACCATAGCCTCAATTTTAGAAATCTCAGCTCTTTTCCTAGTATTGGTCTTCATTCGGGGACGAATAATCCCAAGGTGGAGATATTGTAACACCTCGAAACTTTTCTAGACCAAATTCAGACGTTGCTTTAAAAACCACAGGAAACCAGAAAAAAAATTCTCAGACGACCCCACGGACCATTGTAATGAGTCGTGGGTTGTAGCAACTTTTCTCTAGGGGAAAACAACGAGTCATGGGATGACCTGTTGATCCTAACAACGGGTCGTCCTGTCGCCCGTTGAATCCCAATTCAGAGGTCTACCAGACCCTTTCCCCGAGTCAACAGGAATGGCTTGTGGTAGCCTCCAATGAGCCGTTGTGACCACCCGTCGTTCCGTTCCATAACCCAGTCGTGTGAACCACGAGGGGATACAACGGCCCATTTGTCCTACCAACGAGTCGTTATTATCACCCTTGTCCCCGTGCCCAGTTTTCTTACCATTTCCAACGGGAGGTATCAATGGCCTATTGTTGCTTCCAACGGATCGTTGTACCTAACTGTGGATCACCCGTGCGAATCTAGTTTCTGGAACTAAAAACCACGGCCTGATTCAACGTGTCGTCATTTCTACCAATGGCCCTTTCTAAGGCCCGTGGGTTCCTATTGGCCAGATTTCAAATTTAAATCCCAAGGTTACTTTTGTAAAATTTCACCTAACTAGTCCCTAAACTACATCGTTTGTGGTCCATTCAGGGGTTTTATATGGGGTAACCAATGATTTCTCCCCATATTCCCTCTCTTATTCTCAAGAACATAGCGTAGAGTTCCTCTGGAAGCACAGAATAGAAGCTAGGGTAAAAGACAATCCTCTCAGTTTTTCTCAGAGATTTTCACCAGAGTTTCTTCTATAGGTATGTGGGAATTTAGCAAGGAGATTGTTCTCCCCTTGCATCCCCTAAAACCCTCTCTCTATTCACTATCAATTCTATCCCGAGTTTACAAATTTGAAGATATTGTCATTGTTCTTGGATTATTTCATGTGGACTCCTATCCTATGTTAATCGTAGCTATTTTCCTCTAGTTTGTAACTAAAATGATGCTTGTTCCATCAAATTAGAAAGTCAGCCCTGACTTTTTAAAAGTCAGAAACTAGAATTCTATTTAAGCTTTGAATTCTTGAGAATTGTTTTCATATTTCAAAGTTAGGGGCTTCTATAATGATTGTATGTGCTAAAAACTCAGTTACATGTATGTTCTTTAGATTCAGTCAGAGAGTCTGTATACTTTGTATTTCTCAGAATTGGCAGTTCGGTTTCAGTCAAAATACTAGAATATTTAGTGTTATTCAGAAATGTCAACTGATCAGTCTAACTATAGTCTTTTGCAGAGGTGTCAGTGGTTCCTCTCATTTATCAGGCTCAGACTTAGATTACAGTTATTTGGTCCATTAGGCAGTCATGAAATTTCAGTTATTTAGCCCTGACTAGCCCCAGGACCCCAGTTCAGTTTTCAGTTTGTTCTCTAGACAGTTACGACGCTTCCAGTTAAACAGCTCTGACCAGTCTTAGAACTCAGTTTCCAAATATGGTCCTATAAGACGCTCAGGGAAATATCTGATAGTATAAATGGGTCAGTATAGTCTTGGGCCCCAGTATCGAGCTATCCGCTTGTCAGTAGTAGCATTAATAGGATTATCTAGTGGGAGTAGGACTTAACACCGAAAGGTCCAGGGTTCCAGCGCACCTAGGTTCTAGAATTACATTGCGACTGTAAGACTATTATTTACTTGGCCTCATGGCCCCCCTCTGACAGTGATTCTCACAGTTCATGCCTTTATACCCTGGCAAGGTATATTGGGTCCTACTGGTGGGGTGTATACATCGGACTCCACGACTAGCTCACGTGGTTATATGTCGATTATAGCCTCTCCCACTAGTTAGTATAGTTACTATGAATTCTTCAGTCCAGATCAGTTCAATGTAGTATTTCAGACTTAGGACATGTCTATGGCCATCAGCCAGGGTCACTTTTGACCATATCAGTTTTATACCAATTGTATCAGTTTTCACCAATTTCAGTGGGTCCTCTCATGTCGTATCAGTTCAGTTACTAGTTCTGTCATGTTATTCATAATTATCTCACTTACTCAGTACATTCAAAGTACTGACACATACTTTTATGCTGTATCATTTCATGATACAGCTGCACGCTCTCAGACTCAGCACTGCTAGACGTCGCAGTTCAAATTCTCCAGCTCACCAGTTGAAGTGTGAGTCCTCATCATCCTAGGGCATTATTTCTTTCTTTCCATAGGTCACGGTACATCTTGGGGGCACCCAGATAAATAGAGTACCGAGAGTCATGAGCCTCACTCAATATCAGCTCTCTCAATCATCTACATCCATCACATATAATCGGTCTTGATATCGGAGTACACCATCTCCCCCTTGGGAGAAAACCTCTGCTCTCTAATTCTGGATAGCTTCCTTTAGTTTCACTAATATAGGATTCTCATCTTGATTTCGTTGCATAGTACGAGAAAAACCATTACTCATAGCTTCATCATACGAGTAGTTGGTTATTTCGGTGGCAGTTCCCTGTTAATTTAAAAAGGCTTCCAATTATTTGTATAAGTACTTTTTAGGTTACTTTCTTTAGAGAGACTGATTCATTAGCCTATAGTCATGATTTTTTATTTTCCTAACACTACTTGGAGATCAAATCCACGAATTTCTTGAGATATGTTTTCATTATTCTTGAATTGATCATACTTTGATTGTGCAATAATCAATTAGATTTTTCTTCATTCATCATTGTAAGCTGTTAATTAGGTTTTCTTCCATGAAACCTAATTCTTTTATTGTAATCATGAATAACTAAAACCTCCACAATTAGGGTTGTGGGAACTGTTCGGCTGTTTCGGTTGGTATTATATATTATAAACCGACACGCAAGTGCACGTGGTCAAACAAGTAATAAAGTGGCTAAGTAAGCCAAGTATCGATCCAAGGAGGCTCAGGATATGTCAAATTTGCCTAAGTATACTATATTCTTATCTTACTTCTAATTATGCTAACAACAACGTAACCAACAGTTAAATGAGTTTTTGTTTATAAAATCTATATATACTAAAACTATTAACAATTATTTACTGTGAATTTAAACTATGGATATGAGCATGCCAAGGTTAAGAACAAGTAATGAATTCGATTATAATAATAATTCGGTTAATCTCTTCTTCATGTTGCTAGCCAAGAACATTAGCCTAGAAATTAAAACTCTCGTATTTAATTTCACTTTAGAATCATAAACCATCCGTCTACATTACTGTGATCAAATGCAATTCATGACCTAGCAATACAATTCCGGTTCCTAAACTGACTAATACGGCTTTCAAGTATATTTCTATCAGGAAAGCACATCAAAACCCAATTTTCCCAAATCAAGTTAAGAACAATACCCTATTAATTCACAACTTTCCAATTTCTTGCTCTCTCGAGTGAAATTGGACTTTTTAGATGTACATTAATGTCGGCCAAGCACTAATGCAGTAAGAACAAGAATTAATAGAACAACATGAAAGAAGAAGAAGAAAACCATATCATTTACAATCAAAATTCACTACACATGTTCAAAACCTTAGCAAGGAAGAGAATTAGCCACTCATTTGTGGATTGATCATCCTAAAACAAGTGTAAATCATACATACAATTGATTGAAAGAAGAAAGGAAGAGAAGAAATCCCTTAGCTTTTTCGTCCCTCAACTGCTGCTAACCCACGTCCTTGCTCCACCAAGTCTGAACTAATTAAAATAAACCTAAGTGTGCTATTTATACTAGAGGGAAATTTTTCCCGGAATAACAAGCAACGTGTCACGGAGGTCAACGCGGAGCACTGCCTCCATGACACGGCGTGGACGCGGACCTTCACTAGAAATCCAGGGTCTGGTAAAATAGCCTCAACGTGGCACGGTGGCCAACGCGGAGGCATATCTCCGTGCCACGGAGCTGTCGCGAGGCCTCACTGGAATTTGCCATTTAATTTCCTCTCCAGGCAGTGTGCCTCTGCGATGGTAGCATGGCACGGCTCCATCGCGGAGCCCCTATAATTTGTGCATTCCAATGTCTTTTCCATGCTCGTATCCAAGTCCAACTCCGATATAGTTCCAACCTGCATTTTAGCTCCTAAAAATCATATTTTCCTGCAAAAGATATGCTAATCATGTTGGTTAGTATAAATTCACATTTTATTACCAATTACATGAGAATATATACATATTGCACACAAACAAGGCAAAAATAATACGTTTGAGTATCACTTGGGCATATAAATCTGCCCAAGATCACTTACCCCACACTTAAATCCTTGTTCGTCCTCGAACAACACATACACAACTCATGCAAATTACATCCCAACCTTCGTCACTATGGTGTGACCATTTACGCTACGGTCATACCGATTATTCAATTTTTGCAAATCATCACGAAAACATGCTTGGTCTTACAATACAATGACCTTTAATACATCAAGACTTCCTAGACTTTAAGAATTGATTCTTGATATCAGCAAACTCATGCAAATCAGCTAATCAAGAAATCCGACATGAAAATCAATCTTTCATCAAGCATGTGCCCTCACAACTCAAGAGAATCTTCCCCTTTTTGTTCATGCTACACACAAACATGCAAGTAGGGGCATATAAAAATTAATTTCACTCTCTCTCCCAAAAGAATTCACATGCATCATGTCGTGACCCATAGGCTTGCCCTTAGTGTATTACTCCACTAATATAAAGAAATGCAATGTAGGATCAAGTAGGACTTTAATGGGTTGTAACGGGGCTATGGATCTAGTATATATATATTGGATTAGCCAATAATAGTCTCTAGCATCCTTAAGCGCCTTTTCAACACATTCCCATCGACTCATGGACATTGTTCCTCTCTTTTATCTTTTTCTCCCATTCATGCTGGTTTACTTTCGTACTGCCCATTCCATCAAACACACTCGACACAAAACAAAGGGTTTTCATGTACCCTCAATATCATTTAATTATAACAAGTGCCTCTTCAACATCATCTTTTCTTTCCTCACTCTGCTCTTCTTTTGCTTTTCACTCTTCTCACTCCTTGACACCTTGGGAACATTTTCTTTTCTTTGTAAGCACTTAAGAGTTTTGTATAGACTTTTACAGCTAATGAAAAGAAGGAATAAAGCTTGGTTTATATAATTTTGGACAAAAGAAAGAAAGAAATCGGCTAAAGGCTCAACGGGCTGACTAGGGTATACAACATATAAAAAGGTAGAGTTTGACAAGAAGAAAATGGAAACTATCGGTTAGAAACAAAGAAATGCCTACATCCTTTCCAACACTACACCTCCTTCATTTCGTTTTGTATACACACCAGGCAAGTTCTAGACAATTCACAATGGCATGGAATAACAATACCTCACTTCACACTTCATGCACATGCTCGAATCAAGATGCATTCACAGACTCTCTAATTAGGCAATCACATGAATTCAAAATTAAGCCTCAATCATACTGAATCAAATTCTGCAGCCTAGGTACTCAACATATTTACCAACTTGCATGCTTTCAAACGAATCACTTTCACATTTTGAACATCAGTTACAACACGCAATGAAATTTTGCAACCATAAAGCAACTACAGGTTCATTGATGCAATCCACCAAAGAAAAACTGAAAACAAATTAAAATTCTACTCCTATCGACTACATTTCCCTTAAGACGGTCATCATCCATCCATCATAGGGAACGGTCACTAACTATGACATCGGTTCAATGGGACTATTCTCGGTAAAAGAACCAAAAACAAACTCCGAGAAACCCAAAATAAAGACCGAAAAAATTTTGCAACACATCGATCATTTCGATAGAAAAATATTTACAATAGATTTTGATAAGTGCAAAATATTTTCGCAAAAATTTTGAAAAAAATATCAATCATTTCGATATACAGAAATATTTACAAAATATTTACCTTGGCAACCATAACTTTTCATAACCCACATCAGCAACCACAAAAATATATACATCTACAACACAAATCAGTTCACAACAGGGAAACACAAACATACATACAAACCAAGGAAAAAGCATACAGCAGATTAGAGCCTGAGTCCCAACACCTAGCTACTCCCCACCCCACACATAAATCGAACACTGTCCCCAGTGTTCACAAAAAAATACAAAGCACAAAATTTCGGGTGGTGGAACTCCCTGCTTAGTTGAAATATTTGACTTCTTCATCCGGTGCTGCTGCCTCGTCGCCCATGTCTGAGTCAGCTCCATCGTCGTCATCGGACTCCACATCGGAGTCCTCCCGACGTGTCTCCTCATCAGTAGGGACATCGTCATCAGTAGGCTCCACGAAGGCTGGTCCCACTTGGCATAAGGCTTTGGCATTCTCGCCAAATGGGTAATCCAGCTCCAGCTGCCATAATTCTTCCTCGGTGGCTGGTCTCCCAACAATCCGTAGCTGAAGCATCTGCATGCTGAACATACGTGCCATGTACTGATCGTCAAGAGCATGTCGCTCGCCCAAAGTCAGCACTGGCCCGTGTATGGTGTCGGGGGCCTTAGTTTTTGTCACATTGAGGGCCCTCCGCTCCAACTGCGGAATGTAATCCAAGGCTTCTTCCTCGACATCGAGGCCTCGGAGGAAGGTGGTGATGAGTCCACCAAACCCGTATTTGTGGCCCTGGTGTAGTCTGGCTCTCTTCATGGCGGATATAATTACCGCCCCAACATTAATCTCAAGCCCTTTCATAAGGGCATACACCAAGCAGACACGGTCCCGGGTCACATCCGTCATATGAACTCCCGGGATCAAGCACGAACATACAATTTTCAGCCATATTCTGGCCTCCCTGTTCATCTGCGAATAAGGCAGAGTCTGGTGGTAACCCCTCTCCTTATGTCTACTCCATCGGGCTGTGGATCGAGCCCCACACAACGTACGTCTGATGTCGGCGTATGGTGGGGTGATGTTTAGCTGGCGGAGAACGTGGGCGTCTGTGTCCCGCGTTCCAACGATTGCATTAAATTGCTGGGGTTCCAGAGTGACAATCTTCCCTCTGATTTTTATTGTGTGGCTTCTGATGGCCGGGTTCCAATTTGCGTAGAACTCTCGGACCAAATGAAGGTTGCACTCCTTGGGCTCCTGAAAGATAAAGCTGAGCCCAGCTGCTTCAATCCTTTGCACAATACGGGGGAACTCCTGTGCTAGTGGTTCCCGTGCAATATGTTCCTCCGGGAAGTACTTGCTCTCCTTATGCTTAGCATACCATTTCTTTCCTTCCTCGGTTACCCACCTTGTTCCGTATTGGCGGTGTTGGCCGCGTGGAACAGCTGGTGCAGCTAGGACTGCGGTGCCCAATCTCATTCTTTTTCTGCCGGTGCTTGAGGTAGAAGCACCCTTGCCCTTATCCTGTCTACTAGCCATTGTACCTGTCAATATAAATTAACAAGCACAAAGTTAAGCTATAAAGATGTTAACTTTGGCTAAGGTCGGGTTACACAACGTTTACCCCACACTTAGGCATTAGCTACTTTTACAAAACTACGGCAAGGATAACTCTATTTACACCAAAGACAACAAGTATACACTTTATGCTTAGTGCGTTCACAAAAAAAAATTCGATAGCATAACGGTTAGTGTACTACTCAGACTTCATACAGCTAATCCCAATCCTACTATCGCTAACAATTCAATCATCGCACTTAGCAACAAAAACAACAAATAAAAACAAAGGCAAAAACATTCCATATACAATCGAATCCAAATAATCAAACCAATTTACACAAATTTTGCATTTTCACCAACAATTCGAGAATTCGTCTTCCTATAACATTCACACAATATTTACCTCGACTTATCTCAATTTACAACCACACCCCGGCATCGAATTCATCAAATTATCCAGTTGCCCAAGTCAAATTCAATAACCCAAGCCCTAGAATGCAATTTTGCACTCAAATCCGAATTATTCAGGTAATCGACAAGTTCAACCGCTAATTACAACAATCCGAACATATATCAATCACAAATAACTCAACATCATGTTAAATTGCTACTTGGGGTGATATATCTCACCTCACAATCCCAAATTCGACTAAAATCGCCAAAAATTTGAGAGAAACGAGGAAAACATACCTTTGAATTGAAGAACCAAAGAAACTTGACGAATTCCTTGCCTAGTAACGTGGCACGGTGCTTGGGGAGGGGGAAATGGGTGTTTTGGTCGCGGAAGGGAGAGGGAATGGGGAGATTTGGGCGAAAATCGGGGGTTTATTTAAAGAAAACACGCGGGTCACCCGGCAACCCGGTATGACCCGGCACCAAATGTAAGGCAACGTGTCACGAAGGGTAACGCGGAGCACTTCCTCCGTGACACGGAGCCAACGCGTTGGCTTACTGGAAATTTTAAAAAAATTCGGATTTTGCCTTCAACGTGTCACGGAGGGTAACGCGGAGCCCTTCCTTCGTGACACGGAGCCAACGCGCCAGTGCACTGTTTCTTCCATTAAATTATTTTTTCATACCTTGTCTTATTCTTCCCAATTCCATGCATATTTCTCTTCGTTAGACCTGAAAATCACCTCACTAAAGAAAATTGGTTAGATTAATAGATTTCCCTAACTAAAATGAAAAATATTAACTAAAACAAGAATCTACCTAATCAAGAAAAGAAAAATAAAAATAAAAATTATTTACACTAAAAAAAAATATATATATATTTTTCACGGGTTGCCTCCCGTGCAGCGCCTGGTTTACCGTCGCGGCTCGACGTACCAAGTTTCACCGCTTTTTCCTCCGCCTTGAGGATATGAATTTCACCCCTAATTTCTTCTCTAATTTCCTCTTATGCTCCTGGGGTGGTGGTGAAAAATTGTAAGGACCAAGCAGCAGATGTTTCTTTTGAACTTATTGGCCCTTGAGTAAGTGAAGTCATTTCGTTGCTTCGAATTAGCAAATTTCAGAATATATGGGGCTTGGTCCTCCTCTAGACATTTCTCTATAATCCTGGAAGACTCTATTTCTATGTTGTCGACCAAACTTAATGTCGAAAAATGCTTCGAGTGTGGTCCAATCAACCTCAACTCTGAAATTGCATTGTGCTTGACTTCCTTACTTGTGTACACCTTTTCAACATCGACATCTATTTCTCCATTAAGGTCAAATGGGAGATATTCTTTCTCTTCTTCCATGAATGGATTTTCTATAGGTATGAGCTGATCACGGGGACACTCAAGAGATTCTAATTGTTGGGCTTCATCCAAAAATTCACCCTTGTATTCCTCTTGTAGTTCCTCTTGAATATCGGCTAAAACTGTCACCTGCAAATTATCACAAGCTTCAGCCTCAGCACACATCTCTCCATGAGTTTGACGCTCATCCTGCTTACAGCCTCCGCATTCTCTTTTTGCTGAATTATCGATTCTGCCACCGACTCCTTCATTGCTTCTGATTGCTCCAGGAGTTGTTTCATCATGTCCTCTATTTGAACTTGGCGTCCCAAGTCCTCATTTTCAACATGCCTATATTCAGCAAAAACAACAGAATGATCATAGCGGGGGCTTGGGGGAGGGGAATATGCCTTTGGAAAATCACCCCAATGGCCATATTGACACCCACATATATTGCACGTCTTACAGTTTTGCCACAAGTGGGGTCCTCCGCAATTCATGCAAGATTCGCCGAAATATGCGTATCCACCATTTATATTCCAAGATGTCATGTCAATGAGGGTATCTGAAAGAGAGAAAAATTAAAATGAACAAAGAATTAAAACAAATACTAAGACCAAGCTGTCAACACTTAAGAAAATAAAACAAAAATACAGTAAATTTACACTTAACACAATTTCACCTATTGCCTAGTATCCCCGGCAACGGCGCCAAAAACTTGTTCGGCTGTTTCGGTTGGTATTATATATTATAAACCGACACGCAAGTGCACGTGGTCAAACAAGTAATAAAGTGGCTATGTAAGCCAAGTATCGATCCAAGGAGGCTCAGGATATGTAAATTTGCCTAAGTATACTATATTCTTATCTTACTTCTAATTATGCTAACAACAACGTAACCAACAGTTAAATCATTTTTTGTTTATAAAATCTATATATACTAAAACTATTAACAATTATTTACTATGAATTTAAACTATGGATATGAGCATGCCAAGGTTAAGAACAAGTAATGAATTCGATTATAAAAATAATTCGGTTAATCTCTTCTTCATGTTGCTAGCCAAGAACATTAGCCTAGAAATTAAAACTCTCGTATTTAATTTCACTTTAGAATCATAAACGATCCGTCTACATTACTGTGATCAAATGCAATTCATGACCTAGCAATACAATTCCGGTTCCTAAACTGACTAATACGGCTTTCAAGTATATTTCTATCAGGAAAGCACATCAAAACCCAATTTTCCCAAATCAAGTTAAGAACAATACCCTATTAATTCACAACTTTCCAATTTCTTGCTCTCTCGAGTGAAATTGGACTTTTTAGATGTACATTAATGTCGGCCAATCACTAATGCAGTAAGAACAAGAATTAATAGAACAACATGAAAGAAGAAGAAGAAAACCATATCATTTACAATCAAAATTCACTACACATGTTCAAAACCTTAGCAAGGAAGAGAATTAGCCACTCATTTGTGGATTGATCATCCTAAAACAAGTGTAAATCATACATACAATTGATTGAAAGAAGAAAGGAAGAGAAGAAATCCCTTAGCTTTTTCGTCCCTCAACTGCTGCTAACCCACGTCCTTGCTCCACCAAGTCGGAACTAATTAAAATAAACCTAAGTGTGCTATTTATACTAGAGGGAAATTGTTCCCAAAATAACAAGCAACGTGTCACGGAGGTCAACGCGGAGCACTGCCTCCATGACACGGCGTGGACGCGGACCTTCACTAGAAATCCAGGGTCCGGTAAAATAGCCTCAACGTGGCACGGAGGCCAACGCGGAGGCCTATCTCCGTGCCACGGAGCTGTCGCGAGGCCTCACTGGAATTTGCCATTTAATTTCCTCTCCAGGCAGTGTGCCTCTGCGATGGTAGCGTGGCACGGCTCCATCGCGGAGCCCCTATAATTTGTGCATTCCAATGTCTTTTCCACGCTCGTATCCAAGTCCAACTCCGATATAGTTCCAACCTGCATTTTAGCTCCTAAAAATCATATTTTCCTGCAAAACATATGCTAATCATGTTGGTTAGTATAAATTCACATTTTATTACCAATTACATGAGAATATATACATATTGCACACAAACAAGGCGAAAATAATACGTTGAGTATCACTTGGGCATATAAATCTGCCCAAGATCAGGAACCATGGTGAATTAACTAACTAGGATTAACATAAGGTGATTCTAATCCAATACAAATGCTTTTATTGTTCATCTCTTCATCATAAACCTTTCGTAATGGTCCACAACATTGGGACTTACCTGAATTCACTACTTGCTTGAACCTAGAGAAGTAGAGATTAGGAAAAGAGAAGAACAACAAAGCCTTGAACTTTAAGTTTCATTGAATAATTTAAGATGCGATCGCAGAATAGTTAATATGGAATAATCGATAATGATTAAAGTGCACACACTAAAGAGACCTAATCCAGTGATTGAGTATAGTCATCCAATAGGGACGTCATTTCAATGAACCTATGTTATCAGTTCTGCAGGCTAAGTATTGGGATAGAGCACTACTGTAATAACCCGAAGTTGTTATGAATCCACGGGGAACACTTCCCTAGTTAATTTCATAAACTTGATCACAATAATGCTTTACCACTTTCTTACTTGATTTATTCTTTAAACCCCACATTAGGAAATGACAGTACTAAAAGCATAAATAATAGAATTATTCTACATCCTGACCATATTCCCTGTGGGATCGACCCCATCCTAGTTGGATTTTTTATTAACAACATCTATGTCATGCTTTTACAGGGATGTGATTTGAGCGTTATCAAAAAATGGCTTTGTTGCTGGGGAATACAACTTAGGATTAGATTAATTGCTTGTGTTTAACTTTTAGTCTTTATTTCCTCATTTACATTTTATTTTATTTTTGATATCCACAAGTTACCACCTGGTGAATGCAGCAGAGAACCTCTATTTCCACTTGATCTTGAGCTAGAAAAAACTCTGAGAAAAAAGGACCATAATGAAACCCCTGAGCAGATGCAAGCCATATTAGTTGTCGAAGCTCACCAGGCGGAGTTAGCTCAGCAAGCTGCCCTGCAAGGGATAGAGAATGCTCTTGAAGAGGTACTTGATACTAGCCGTCAAGAAAGGGGTAACGGAGGCCATGGGACACACTAGTTCCATATATATGCTTCTCAATATGATTATGATGAGGATCCAAATATTGATGAAGATGGATCGACAGGAGCAATTGTACCTCTACCTTTGCCTGTTGGAGAAAAGTTTGACATCACTAGCATAATGATCCTGTTGCTCAACATGAAGGGGGTGTTTAGAGGTAATGCAGCTGATGATGCAAATTTGCACCTGATGAACTTTGTAGGGCTCTACAAGGCATACAAGTTTTCAGGCGTGAGCCAAGACGTGATTAGGTTGAGGCTCTTTCCATTCTCTCTATCTGGGGAGGACACTCTATAGTTGTTGGAGTTACCAAATGACTCCATCACCAACTAGGGGGGGGGGGGAGCTTAAACAGGACTTTTTGGAAAGGTTCTCCCCGTCATCCAGGATGCTACAGATCAAAGACAAGATTTACAATTTCTAATAGCTCAAGATCGATGCACTACATGAGACATGACTGAGATTCAAGATGAAGTTGACTAATTCCCTCATTTTATAGAATTGTAGATCAGAGTTTGTCAGAGATTTCTTATAGGTGTTTGAACAATATAACTAAGGTTGTGGTAGATATAGTGGCAAGAGGAGCGTTAATGAGTCACTGATGGGAGGAAGCAGTAACCATACTAGACCATAATGAGTCACTGATGGGAGGAAGCAGCAACCATACTAGACCAAGTGACTAAAACAAACAGAGCCTGGCACACATGAGATGTTGAAGTAGCTACAAGTACATATGCCATAGGGATGACCGCGGAGCAACATACAAAAGAGAAGGAGCGTGATGAGGAGTTGGTTCATATGAGAACATCTTTAGACCTACTCATGAAGCATATTATGGGTTTTGAAGCTCAAAAGGTAAATGCAGTGGGAGCTTAGGGTCAGGAAATGAGGTTTGAGCATTTCGATTTTGAGGAGGAGGCAAACTTCTTAGATAACCAGATGGCGGGTATTCGGGCTAACACCCAAGGGTCTGGTCAATACACTAGGTGCCAAGGTTTTGAAAATCAAGGTCGAAACCAGTATTGAGATAACTACGATAGGAACAGGTATAGGAATAGGAGCATGTAATACCCCAAAGTTCCTAAGAAATAGATGAGAGAATTAGAAATGAATTCTAGTGAAAAATCTGCATTTTTGCACCAGAACGACTCGTGGTACAAGTCGTGATAGGAAGTTATGGGTCGTGGTCTCAATTGTCGTGGAATTCTGAAGTTGGTGTCTAGACCGCGAGTCATACTACGAGTTGTGATGTTTAGGTATAACTTGTGGTTAGGAGTCGTGATAAGTTTCCTTGTGGTGCCAGGGTATGATGTCACAAATCATGGTACGACTCATAGTAAGAAACAGCGAGTCGTGATGGAAGTTGTGGTTAGGAATTGGCAGGTGAAGGGGGATGATGTTACGACTGACAGTACGACTCGTGGTAGGCTACCATGAGTCATGACATGCAACCATGGTGAGATTCATAGATGTTGTTGGACGAAGCAGTGGTGACCACGAGAGGTAACCACGAGTCGTTACTTCATGGTATGACTCGTGGTGAGAGTCGTGATGACGGACAATCCCCTTTTCCAGATTTTTCAACGAGCCATACTATGAGTCATAGTACGATACCATAAATCGTAAGAAGGCTTGTGAAGCCTATTCCCACCTAACTCCGGTCCAGTTGTGCAGGTAACTATTATTTTGAATAGGTACTCAAAATTCCCCCTGCATGGAAGCTCATCATTCCTACTCAGAACCTTGTAATAAAGGCCCCATAATCTTTCACATCAGCAACTATTTCGGTTGGAAATGGCCAACCTTTTTGCTCATTAAAAGTTAATTTCTATAAGTAAACTACTATTAAAGATAACTTAAAAAGGCATCCATGTTTTTAATCTCAAAAACAACTTTATATCTTCCTTGTTAAAAAATTCCAAGTATGAGTATCATCGAACTAATTTCTCAAATGGTCTCTTAACAAGGGTAACTTCCGGAGGTAAAACTATTCGTTGAGTGATCATTTAAGAAATCAACTTGTCTATCTTCCCATGTCTTTGATATTTGTTTTTGGATAGTTTGTAAGGTCATTTTCATAGTTCCTAAGCTCTTAAGTCCTAAACTACATCGTTTTAAGCTCTGTTAGGAGGATTTTTAGAGGGTTTAAACTATCCGAATTCATTCAACTCCCATGCATGCAAGAGAGAAGTTTCTCTTTGAAGATCAAGCTTGAAACCCTCCAATTCTCTTAGGCTTTCAAGGAAGGGTGTGGAATACGATTTCCCATGTATGTAGGCTATGAATGATAGTTCCTTTCACTCTCAAGCTCAAAATTCTCTTCAATTCCATGAATTTAAGTTCTAGATCAAGTTCATGATCTCATGGGTCTTATTCCTAATTTTATGAAATTCTCTATGATTTATCTATGGGTCAATTTCCTTCATGTATCAAATAATTTTTAAGATATATGGTAGATTCTATACCTATTTTGATTATTAATTCATGGTTTCAAATTTTAATGAATTTATGCCCAATTATGCAAGTTTCATGAAAAGTCAAGTTTATGATTCTATCATGATTTTGATTTTTCTAAGCCCTAAATTATGATTTATGATATGATTTCCTTCAAGTACTCTTCATGAATTTATGAATTTTAAGTATAGTGATTTTCTCAAGCAAGTATGTTCTTCATGATTTATGAGTTTATGATTTTGGCCAACTCACAGGCCTTAATTCATGACTAATCATGTATTTCAAGTATGATCAAGTATGTTATGATTTATTTGGCCATGAACTACATGGATGACTTCACGATTACTATATGAGCTTTCATGTGCATGATTTTGGGAGCATATCTAGCACCGAGTAGGCCTGGCGTTTAGGTGAACTCTGTGGTCTCAGAACTATGCGCCAATATAGGTTTGTACTTATGGACTTTAGGTGGGTCCCTATTAGTGATATCATGTCATGTACGTCCTCGGCCTGGGACGGCTCTACCCACTTGAGCGAGATATGGGGCATCATGTAAGCTTTATCATGATAGGGTCGGTTAAGACGAGTCCTCTCATTGTTCCTCGTGATTTATGCATTGTCATGTTTATGATACTTTGGCTCAAGTTATGTTTTTACAAGTTTTCTCTTATGATTATGATTATGACTAGTTTATGAATAGTTCCGAGAATCTTGACCCTCATGTTTATGTTATGACTATCATTACATGTTTTGAACTGTCCTACTCATATGAACTCTTATGCATTTTGATTAATAATTTTTATTTACCTTGCATACTCAGTACATTCTAAGTACTGATTGCATACTCTACGCTATATCATTTCATGATACAGGATGACGTTCAGGGTCAGTCTCTCCGCTAGCCGAGCATCAGAGTTCAGTTTAGCCTGCTGTTGGTGAGTCCTCATCCTTCGAGGACCTTTAGTTTGTTATATTTTTGCTATTTTCAATTATTAGTGAGCTGGTTAGGGTCTTGTCCCATCAACTCATTAGTATGTAGAAGTTTTTTCAGACATTATATTATATTTAGTTTCGGATCCAATGTTATGTATTTTCATTGTTCAAATGTTTAAGATTCAGACTTCCGCTATTCCAGAATTCAGTTTCTTTCCGCCTTGATCATGTTGAGTTAGTTATCATGTTCATGCCATGGGTTGACTTGGAGGAATTTATGGTTCTAGGTTCTGTGTATCGATCCGGGCCTATGTTCAGGTCTTGAAAAACTTAGTGATCTTTGGGCAGATTTATATGCCCAAGTGATACTAAAACGTATCATTTTTACCTTGTTTGTTGTGCAATGTGTATATAATATCATGTAATTAGTAATAAAATGTGAATTTATACTAACCAACATGATTAGCATTTGTTTTGCAGGTAAATGTGATTTTTAGGAGCTAAAATGCATGTTGGAACTATGTCGGAGTTGAACTTGGATGCGAGCGTGGAAAAGACCTTGGAATGCACATTTTATAAGGGCTCCGCGATGGAGCCGTGCCACGCTACCATCGCGGTAGCACACTGCCTGAACATGAATTAAAATGGCAAATTCCAGTGTGCCTTCGCGTCAGCTCCGTGGCACGGAGATAGGCCTCCGCGATGGCCTCCGTGCCACGTTGAGGTTAATTTACCGGACCCTGAAATTCCAGTGAAGGTCCGCGTCCACTCTGTGTCACGGAGGCAGTGCTCCACGTTGGCCTCCGTGACACGTTGCTTGTTATTCCGGGAAAAATTTCCCACTAGTATAAATAGCACACTTAGGTTTATTTTAAGTTTTTTTTCGTTTTGAGACTGAGTTCAGAAGTGGAGAGCAGGAACGTGGGTTAGTAGCAGTTGAAGAACGAAAAAGATAAGGGATTTATTCTCTTCCTTTCTTCTTTCTATCAATTGTACGTATGATTTACACTCATTTTAGGATGATCAATCAAAGAATGAGTGGCTAATTCTCTTCCTTGCTGAGGTTTTGAACATGTGTAATGAATTTTGATTGTAAATGATATGTTTTTCTTCTTCTTCTTTAATGTTGTTCTATTAATTCTTGTTCTTACTGCATTAGTGCTTGGCCAACATTAATGTACATCTAAAAAGTCGAATTTAACTCGAAAGAGCAAGAAATTGGAAAGTTGTGAATTAATAGGGTAGTGTTCTTAACTTGATTTGGGAAAATTGGGTTTTGATGTGCTTTCCTGATAGAAATATACTTGAAAGCCGTATTAGTCAATTTAGGAACCGGAATTGTAGTGCTAGGTCATAAATTGCATTTGATCACAGAAATGTAGACGGATGGTTTATGATTCTAAAGTGAAATTAAATACGAGAGTTTTAATTTCTAGGCAAATGTTCTTGGCTAGCAACATGAAGAAGAGATTAACCAAATTATCATGATTATCAAGTTCATTACTTGTTCTTAACCTTGGCATGTTCATATCCATTGTCTAAACTCACAAGTAAATAGTTTGTAGTAATTGTAGTATATATAGTTTAGAAACAAAAACTCAAGTAACTCTTGGTTACATTGTTGTTAGCATAATTAGAAGTGAAATAGGAATATAGTAAACTAGGCAATTTTACGTATCTTGAGCCTCCTTGGATCGATACTTGGCTACTTAGCCACTTTATTACTTGTTTGACCACGTGCACTTGCGTGTCGGTTTATAATATATAATACCAACCTGAGCAGCAGACCGAACAAGTTTTTGGCGCCGTTGCCGGGGAGGCTAGGCGATTTGTAAAATTGTGTTTAGTGTAAATTTACTGTATTTGTATTTTTATTTTCTTAAGTGTTACCAACTTGGTCTTAGCCTGTATTTTGCAGATTTTGTTTCTGTGAACACTGGCAAGGGACAAAGAGCTGGTGGAATCTTACTTAGAGCCTGAACGTGAATTTCATAGTCAACGTAGAGAAGCTCTTCGAAAGAAGCTGCAGTTGCTTAAACAGTCTATGATGGAGCAACAAAATCCACCAGTTGTGGGGGCAGTGTTAGTGCCCGATGAAGCAGCAGCAAGGCCGGTTCGCGAGGTGGCAATCCCACACGCCAATAATGTCCATTCTAGCATCCGCAGCGGAATGGCCTGGAGGGAGGTTTGAATTAAAGCAGAATATGGTGCAACTTTTGCACACAAGCGGGCAATTTACCGGATTCCCTCATGAAGATCCACAACAACATCTCCAGAACTTTTTGGAGATAAGTGACACTTATATACCCGCTGGAGTGTCACCTGATTATGTTCGGCTCACCTTATTTCCATTTTCCTTACTTGGTGAAGCCAAGAGGTGGTTAAAAGCTGAACCACCCAATTCTATATCAACGTGGGATGATCTTGCGCGGAAGTTTTTGATCAGATTTTTCCCTTCTGGTAAAACAACCAGACTTAGAAGTCAAATTCTAAGTTTTAAACAGAGGAAAGGGGAAAATCTATATCAAGCCTGGCAAAGATTTAAATCCATGTTGCGGGACTGTCCTCATCATCATCAGTCCAATGAGGTGTTGGTACACACATTCATTGAGGGTTTGGAACCCCACACTAAAATTCTGTTAGATTCAGCGGCTGGAGGGCAAGCGCTGGAAAAGACCTATGAGGAGTTGTACACTTTGCTCAACCGAATTTCACAAGGCAATCCAGAATGGAATGCAGATTCTTCAAGGGGTGGAGCAAGGAAAGCAGCGGGAGTGCTTGAAGTGGATGGATTCACAGCTATCGCTGCACAGATAGCTGCTTTGCAAAATCAGTTAAACACTCACTTCAGCAATATCAATTTGAACCAGCCTTCAGCGTCAGTCAATGCAGTTCAACAGATGTGGTGTGAAGTGTGTGGTAGTAGTGAGCATTCAGCTGAATGCTGTGGTGTAAATCCTGATTCTGTTAACTTTGTGGGCAATGCACAAAGAAATCAGCAGCAGTTTGGTAGTGGCTACAACTCAAATTGGAGGAACCATCCAAATTTTTCGTGGGGTAGCAACAATCAACAAGGCCAAAGTTCAGGGCAGGGTATGCACAGGAACCAAGGAGGGCAACAAAATTATCAAGCTCAATTCAGAAATCACAATGCCCCTCCTCCACCACCATCACCGACTATTGAGGAGATGTTCAAAACCATGATCGCTAATCAGGCACAATTGCAGGCTGACTATGTTGAATTGGCAGCCGAAGTGAAGAACAATCAATTGGCGACCAGGGCTCTTGAATATCAGTTTGGGCAGTTTGCTAGTGCCCAAAATACTAGACCCAGAGGAGGACTACCTAGCGACACGGATCCTAATACGAAGCAGGTAAATGCAGTGACCACGAGGAGTGGTTTACAGTTGAAGGAGGTGGAACCGGAAAGACCGCCTCAAAAGTCAGGAGCAGCAGATGTTGAGGGAGAGCAAATCTCAGATAAGGGGAAGACTAAAGAAGCTGAACCAGAAAGGCCTCCACCCCCGTTCCCTCAACGACTTAAGAAACACAAGGAGGAGGCGTGTTTCCAGAAATTCATGGAGGTACTTAAGCAGGTACATGTTAACTTACCTCTTTTTGATGTCTTGCAGGGAGTGCCAAAATATGCGAAATATATTAAAGACATCGTGGCTAACAAAAGTCGTTTGACTGAGTATGCCACGGTAGCTTTAACGGAGGAATGCACTTCCTGTATTCAGAATAGGTTGCCCACAAAACTGAAAGACCCTGGAAGTTTCACTATCCAGCTTACTATTGTGCAAAGTATCCGAGCGCGTGGATTATGCGACTTGGGGGCAAGCATAAATCTAATGCCATCTTCGGTATTCAGAAAGTTAGGTCTAGGGAGTCCTAGACCTACACGGTAATCTTGCAGCTAGCAGACAGGTCTTTAGCTAAGCCATATGGCATTGTTGAGGATGTGTTAGTGCAAGTAGGCTCCCTCATTTTTTCGGTCGATTTCATTGTTCTGGATTTTGAACCAGATGCTGAAGTCCCATTTATTTTGGGACGACCCTTTTTGGCAACCGGAAAAGCATTAATTGATGTAGCTGTGGGTCAACTCACAATGCGAGCACATGACAAGGTCGAAGTGTTCGATGTGTACAAGGTACCTAAGCTCCCGACTGTTTATAAGGATCTCTCGGTGATCAACGTAATTGATCATGGGAATGCTAATGGAATGAGTGATTCCCGAGAGTTACTAGGAAGGCCACCGGATAAGGTTGAGAACTACTGGGGGGATGACCAGGATCGGGACAAATCGTCCATCTCCCTAGTAGACAAGTGAGCTTAGAGGACGTCGAGCCGCGACGGTAAACCAGGCGCTGCACGGGAGGCAACCCGTGAGAAAAATATTTTATTTTTTTTTCTTTTTGCACAGTGTAGTTAATTTTTATCTTTATTTTTGTTTTTATTGTCTATTTCCAAGTTTTAGTTTTCTTTTTCTTTTCTTGATTAGGTTTAGATTTTCATTTTAGTTAATATTTTTTATTTTTAGTTAGGGAAATCTATTAATTTAACCAATTTTTGTTTAGTGAGGTGATTTTCAGGTATAACGGAGGAAATATACATGGAATCGAGAAAATGAGGCAAGGTATGAAAAATCAAATTTATCGAAGAAACAGTGCACTGGCGCGTTGGCGCCGTGTCATGGAGGTATGGCACCGCGTTACCCTCCGTGACACGTTAAAGGCAAAATCCGAATTTTTCAAAAATCCAGTAAGCCAACGCGTTGGCTCCGTGTCACGGAGGAGGGTCTCCGCGTTACCCTCCGTGACACGTTGCCCCTTATTCAGTGCTGGGTCACACCGGGTTGCCGGGTGACCCGCGTGTTTTCTATAAATTAACCCCCGATTTTCGCCCATTTTTCCCCATTTCCCTCTTCCCTCCGCGACCAAACACCCGTTTCCCCCTCCCCAAGCACCGTGCCACATTCCTAGGCAAGGAAAAACATCAATTTTCTTCGGTTCTTCAATTCTAAGGTATGTTTTCATCGTCTATCTCAATTTTTTGGCGATTTTTGTCAATTTTGGGCATGTGAGGTAAGATATATCACCCTAGGTAGAAATTAAACATGATGTTGAATTATTTTGTGATTGATTATGTTCGGATGGTTGTAGTTAGCGTTTGAACTTGTCGATTATGTGAATAATTCAAAAATTGATTGTAGAATTATATTCTAGGGCTTGGATTGTTGAATTTGCCTTGGGCACTTGATAATTTGATGAAATCGATGCCGGGTTGTGTTTATTATTTGAGAGAAGTCGTGGTAAATATTGTGTAAATGTTAAAAGACGACTAATTCTCGAACTTTTGTGGGAAAATGCATAAAATGTGTGAATTGGTTAGATTGTTTAAATTAGATTGTATATAGAATGTTTTTATTGTTGTTTTTATTTTGTTGTTGTTTTTGTTGCGAAGTGCGATGGTTGAATTGTTAGCGATAGTAGGATTGGGATTAGCTGTATGAAGTCTGAGTAGTACGCTAACCATTATGCTGTCGAAATTTTGTTGTGAACGCACTAAGCATGAAGTATATAGTGTTGTCTGTGGTGTAATTAGAGTTATTCTTTGCCGTAATTTTGTAGACGTAGCTAAGGCCTAAGTGTGGGGTAAATGTTTTGTAACCCGACCTTAGCCGATGTTAACAAGTTTTTAGCTTAATGTTGTGCTTGTTTGTGTAAATTGACAGGTACAATGGCTAGCAGACAAGATAAAGGCAAGGGTGCTTCTACCTCAGGCACAGGTAGGAAACGGATGAGACTGGGCACCGCAGTCCCAGCTGCACCCGCTGTTCCGCGCGGCCAATGCCGCCAATACGGAACAAGATGGGTCACCGATGAAGGGAAGAAATGGTACGCGAAACACAAAGAAAACAAGTACTTCCCCGAGGAACATATTTCTCGGGAACCACTTGCACAGGAGTTCCCTCGCATTGTACAGAGAATTGAAGCAGCTGGGCTCAGCTTTATTTTTCAGGAGCCCAAGGAGTGCAACCTTCACTTGGTCCGGGAATTTTATGCAAACTGGAACCCAGCCATTAGGAGCCACACCATAAAAATCAGAGGGCAGATTGTCACTCTGGAACCCCAGCAGCTGAATGCCATCGTTGGAGCGCGGGACACAGACGCCCACGTTCTCCGCCAGCAAAACATCACCCCACCGTATGCCAACATCAGACGTACGTTGTGTGGGGCTCGATCCACAGCCCGATGGAGTAGACACAAGGAGAGGGGTTACCACCAGACTCTGCCTTATTCGCAGATGAACAGGGAGGCTACAATCTGGCTGAAGATTGTATGTTCGTGCTTGATCCCGGGAGTCCATATGACAGATGTGACCCGGGACCGTGTCTGCTTGGTGTATGCCCTTATGAAAGGGCTCGAGATTAATGTGGGGGCGGTCATAATATCCGCCATGAAGAGAGCCAGACTGCACCAGGGCCACAGATACGGGTTTGGCGGACTCATCACCACCTTCCTCCGAGGCCTCGACATTGAGGAAGAAGCCTTGGACTATATTCCACAGCTGGAGCGGAGGGCCCTCGACGTGACAAAGACTAAGGCCCCCGACACTACACACGGACCTGTATTGACTTTGGGCGAGCGACATGCTCGTGACGATCAATACATGGCCCGTATGTTCGGCATGCAGATGTTGCAGCTACGGATTGGTGGGAGACCAGCCACCGAGGAAGAATTATGGCAGCTGGAGCTGGACTACCCCTTTGGCGAGAACGCCAGAGCCTTATGTCGGGTAGGGCCAGCCTTCGTGGAGCCGACAGATGACGATGTCCCTACTGATGAGGAGACACATCGTGAGGACTCCGATGTGGAGTCCGATGACGACGATAGAGCTGATTCAGATATGGGCGACGAGGCCGCAGCACCGGATGAGGACGTCGAATATTTCGACTGAGCAGGGAGTTTCACCACCCAAAATTTTGTGTTTTGTAATTTTTGTGAACACTGGGGACAGTGTTCGATTTAAGTGTGGGGTGGGGAGTAGTTAGGTGCTGGGACATAGGCTCTAAATTGCTGTATATTTTTCCTTGATGTTTATGAATGTTTGCGCTTTCCCTGTTGTGAACTGATTTGTGATGTATGTGTATATATTTGTTTTGTGGCTGATGATGTGTGTTTTTGAAAGTTATGGTTGCTAGTGTAAATATTTTGTAAATTTTGTAAATATTTTTTTTTTCTCTATCGACATGATCGATATTTTTCAAAATTTTTGCGAAGATATTTTGCAATTATCAAAATCCTTTGTAAATATGTTTCTATCGAAATGATCGATGTGTTGCAAATTTTTTTTTTCAATTTTTAATTTTTTGGGTTTCTCGGAGTTTGTTTTCGGTTCTTTTACCGAGAATAGTCCCATTGAACCGATGTCATAGTTAGTGACCGTTCCCTATGATGGATGGATGACGACCGTCTTAAGGGAAATGTAGTCGGTAGGAGTAGGATTTTTATTTGTTTTTTAGTTTTCTTTGGTGGATTGCATCAATGAACTGTAGTTGCTTATGGTTGCTAAAATTTCGTTGCGTGTTGTAATTGATGTTCAAAATGTGAAAGTGATTCATTTGAAAGCATGCAATTCTGTAAAGACGTTGAGTTACCTAGGCTATAGAATTTGGTTCAGTATGATTGAGGCTTAATCTTGAATTCATGTAATTGACTAATTAAAGAGTCTGTGAATGCATCTTGATTCGAGCATGTGCATGAAGTGTTAAGTGAGGTTTTTCTATTCCATGTCATTGTGAATTGTTTAGAACTTGCCTGGTGTGTATACAAAACGAAATGAAGGAGGTGTAGTGTTGGAAAGGATGTAGGCATTTCTTTGTTTTAACCGATAGTTTCCATTTTTTTTTCTTGTCAAATTCTACCTTTTTATATATTGTATACCCTAGTCAGCCTGTTGAGCCTTTAGCCGATTTCTTTCTTTTGTCCAAAATTGTATGAACTAAGCTTTATTCCTTCTTTTCATTAGCCTTAAAGTCTATAAGAAGCTCTTAAGCGCTTACAAAGAACAGAAAATGTTTCCCAAAGTGTTAAAGAGTGAAAAGAGTGAAAAGAAAAAGAAAAGCAAAGTGAAGAAAGAAAAGCTGATGTTGAAGAGGCACTTGTTGTAATTAAGTGATAGTGAGGGTACATGAAAACCCTCTGTTTTGTGTCAAGTGTGTCTGATGAAATGGGCTGTATGAAAGTAACCCAGCATGAATGGGAGAAAAAGAGAAAAGAGAGGAACAATGTCCATGAGTCGATGGAAATGAGTTGAAAAAGCGCTTAAGGATGCTAGCGACTATTATTGGCTAATCCAATATATATATACTAGATCCATCGCCCCGTTACAACCCATTAAAGTCCTATGTGATCCTATATTGTATTTATTTATATTAGTGGAGTAATACACTAAGGGCAAGCCTAAGGGTCATGACATGATGCATGTGCATTCTTTTGGGAGAGAGAGTGAAATTAATTTTTATATGCCCCTACTTGCATGTTTGTGTGCTGCATGAACATAAAGGGGAAGTTTCTCTCGAGTTGTGAGGGCACATGCTTGATGAAAGATTGATTTTCGTGTCGGATTTCTTGATTAGCTGAATTGCATGAGTTTGCCGATATCAAGAATCAATTTTTAAAGTCTAGGAAGCCTTGATGTATTAAAGGTCATTGTATTGTACGACCAAGCATGTTTTCTTGATGATTTGCAAAAAATTGAATAATCGGTATGACCGTAGCGTAAATTGTTGCACCATAGTGACGAAGGTTGGGATGTAATTTGCATGATTTGTGTATGTGTTGTCGAGGACGAACAAGGATTTAAGTGTGGGGTAAGTGATCTTGGGCAGATTTATATGCCCAAGTGATACTAAAACGTATCATTTTTACCTTGTTTGTTGTGCAATGTGTATATAATATCATGTAATTAGTAATAAAATGCGAATTTATACTACCCAACATGATTAGCATTTGTTTTGCAGGTAAATGTAATTTTTAGGAGCTAAAATGCATGTTGGAACTATGTCGGAGTTGGACTTGGATGCGAGCGTGGAAAAGACCTTGGAATGCACATTTTATAAGGGCTCCGCGATGGAGCCGTACCACGCTACCATCGCGGTAGCACACTGCCTGAACATGAATTAAAATGGCAAATTCCAGTGTGCCTTCGCGTCAGCTCCGTGGCACGGAGATAGGCCTCCGCGATGGCCTCTGTGGCACGTTGAGGTTAATTTACCGGACCCTGAAATTCCAGTGAAGGTCCGCGTCCACGCCGTGTCACGGAGGCAGTGCTCCGCGTTGGCCTCCGTGAAACGTTGCTTGTTATTCCGGGAAAAATTTCCCACTAGTATAAATAGCACACTTAGGTTTATTTTAAGTTTTTTTTAGTTTTGAGACTGAGTTAAGAAGTGGAGAGCAGGAACGTGGGTTAGTAGCAGTTGAAGAACGAAAAAGCTAAGGGATTTCTTCTCTTCCTTTCTTCTTTCTATCAATTGTACGTATGATTTACACTCATTTTAGGATGATCAATCAAAGAATGAGTGGCTAATTCTCTTCCTTGGTGAGGTTTTGAACATGTGTAATGAATTTTGATTGTAAATGATATGGTTTTCTTCTTCTTCTTTAATGTTGTTCTATTAATTCTTGTTCTTACTACATTAGTGCTTGGCCAACATTAATGTACATCTAAAAAGTCCAATTTCACTCGAAAGAGCAAGAAATTGGAAAGTTGTGAATTAATAGGGTATTGTTCTTAACTTGATTTGGGAAAATTGGATTTTGATGTGCTTTCCTGATAGAAATATACTTGAAAGCCATATTAGTCAATTTAGGAACCGGAATTGTAGTGCTAGGTCATAAATTGCATTTGATCACAGAAATGTAGACGGATGGTTTATGATTCTAAAGTGAAATTAAATACGAGAGTTTTAATTTCTAGGAAAATGTTCTTGGCTAGCAACATGAAGAAGAGATTAACCAAATTATCATGATTATCAAGTTCATTACTTGTTCTTAACCTTGGCATGTTCATATCCATTGTCTAAACTCACAAGTAAATAGTTTGTAGTAATTGTAGTATATATAGTTTAGAAACAAAAACTCAAGTAACTCTTGGTTACATTGTTGTTAGCATAATTAGAAGTGAAATAGGAATATAGTAAACTAGGCAATTTTACGTATCTTGAGCCTCCTTGGATCGATACTTGGCTACTTAGCCACTTTATTACTTGTTTGACCACGTGCACTTGCGTGTCGGTTTATAATATATAATACCAACCTGAGCAGCAGACCGAACACTTAGTATCAGAGCAAAGGTTTAGTATGTACTAGGGTGTTTGAAAGTTGTGTTAAGTAGAATCTTTTTCATGGGTGAGAATCTTTTTCATGGTTGAGAAGCGCGCCACACTTATGACGAAGAGGCTATAAATAATTTTAAGAAATTTCCTTCTTTCATGATCTATTTCGTGCAATGAAATGTCTCTCTATCCTTCTAACTTGTGCTATATGCTTTTGAAGAATCATGCCTCCACGTCGAGTTAACGGAAGAAGGAAAGCAATGAAAACGGGAATGGCCATGCGATTGGCAATGGAGATGGGCACCATCAAGCCCCACCAGCCCTAGAAGATCATATGCCTGACCTCGTTGCCTATGCTGAGTTTAGGGAAGCCATACAGATGTTGCAACAGGTGTTGACCGCTCAGGTCAACCAACAGGTAGTAGCTCATGTTCCCGAGAACGGGAACACAACGACGGCTAAGGTCAGGGACTTCCTCAGAATGAATCCCCTAAGTTTCTTGGGTCAAGAGTGGACGAGGACCCACACGAGTTCATTGAGGAGATTTAGAAGATCACTCAGGTTATGGGAGCGACGGGGGAGGAGTGTGCAGACCTAGCCTATTATCAGTTAAAAAGGGGTTGCTTATATTTGGTACAAATAGTGGAAGGATGGTCAGGGAGTCGGAGCGCGTCCCATTAGTTGGGATGAGTTTTTTCATTGAGTTCTTAGACCGATTCTTTCCCCGATAGATGATGGAAAACAAGGAAGTAGAGTTTGTGAACCTGAGATAGAACAACAAGACAATTCAAGAGTATGCTCTAGAGTTCACCTGTTTGTCCAGGTACTTGTCGAAGATGGTAGCTAATTAGAGGGCCCGGGTGAGCAGATTTGTGGACAAGGTAGTGGACTACTTAGTCAAGAATTGCAGAACCGCTATGCTATATTAGGACATGAACTTCTCTCGATTGGTTTTGTATGCCCAGCATATAGAGGCAATTCATATGAGGGAGAGGGAGAGAGAGGCCAAGAGGGCCAGGATAGATCATTTTGGGTTCTCCCAGTAGAGGTCGGGCGGTGGACATCATCAACAGTTCCACTAGAGGTCATCGGCCCTAACGCCGTCATCAGTTAGTGTTCCATCCAGCTCTCGTGGTAATCAGAGGAGCAGGGCATCAAGTTTGAGGGGATATAGGAACACGTTGGCAAAGTGCACCTTTCCAGTCTATGGAAATGTGGTAAGAACCCCATAGGAGAGTGCTTAGTCGGATCAGATATTTGCTTGGGGTGTGGGAAACCAGGGCACATGTGCCGGAAGTGTCCTTTGACTAGGCAGGGAGATGGCAGAGGTTGTACTCAGGCTACCAATTCAGTAGCGGCTCCAACAGCACATCTTCCTCGATAAGGTGCATCCACTAGTGCAGGTGGTGGTCAGCGTCAGAATAGGTTTTATTCCCTAGCGTCTTGTCAGGAGTAGGAGGTATCCACAGATGTAATCACTTGCATGTTATGAGTATTCCATCTTGCTGTTTATGCATTGTTAAATCTAGGGGCTACTGCATCTTTTATGATGCCCTATGTTGCTAGTAGTTTCAGAGCTAGTACCGCAATCCTATCAGAAACTTTCTTAGTCGCTACTCTAGTCGGTGACTCAGTTATAGCTCAAGGGGTATACATAAATTGCCATGTCACAGTCCTTCAGAAAGCCACCTCAGTAGATTTAGTAGATTTAGACATGATAGATTTTGATGCTATCTTTGGCATGGATTGGTTGCATGCCTATTATGCCTCCGTGAATTGTAGAACCCATGTCGTAGAGTTCCGATTTTCGGGTGAGCCATTCCTAGAGTGGGAGGGTAGTTCAGTTGTGCCTGTAGGTCACTTTATTTCTTACCTTAAGGCCAGAAAGATGATTTCTAAGGGTTGTGTTTACCATCTAGTTCAGGTTAAGGATGCTACGCCCGAGACCCCGACTCTCCAATTAGTTCCTATATGATGCCCTATGTTGCTAGTAGTTTCAAAGTCAGTACCAAAATCCTATCAGAACCTTTCTCAGTCGCTACTCCAGTCGGTGACTCAGTTATAGCTCGACGGGTATACAGAAATTTCCCTATCACAGTCCTTCAGAAAGTCACCTGAGTAGATTTAGTAGAGTTAGACTTGACAGATTTTGATGCTATCTTTGGCATGGATTGGTTGCATGCCTATTATGTCTCCATGAATTATAGAACCCGTGTGGTAGAGTTCCAGTTTCTGGGTGATCCAGTCCTAGAGTGGAAGGGTGGTTCAGTTGTGCTTGTAGGTCACTTTATTCCCTACCTTAAGGCCTGAAAGATGATTTCTAAGGGTTGTGTTTACCATATAGTTCAGGTTAAGGATGCTATTCCAAAGACCCCGACTCTCCAATCAGTTCCTGTAGTGTGTGAGTATCCAGAGCTGTTCCTAGATGATTTACCTGAGTCCCTCCCAAGCGAGAGATTGACTTTGGTATTGACCTTTATCCCGATACACAACCTATATTAATTCCTCCTTACAGAATGGCTCCAGTTTAGCTAAATTGGAGTTAAAAGAGCAGTTAAATGATCTCTTAGACAAGGGTTTCATCGGACCTAGCAAATCCCCATGGGATGCACGAGTTCTCTTTTTTTGAAAGAAGGATGGTTCTCTTCGTATGTGTATCAACTACCGATAGTTGAACAAGTTTACCATCAAGAACAAGTATCCTCTTCCTAGAATTGATGATTTGTTTGACCAACTTCAGGGTGCTAAGTGTTTCTCAAAGATAGACCTCAGATATGAATATTATCAGCTTAGAGTTAGTGAAGTGACATCCCGAAGATAGCTTTCAGGACTCGGTATGGTCACTATGAGCTTGAGGTTATGTCTTTTGGACTAACGAATGCTCCTGCAACTTTTATGGATTTTAAAAACAGGGTGTTCAAGCCATATTTATATATGTTTATGATTGCCTTCATAGATGACATCCTCATATACTCTAGAAGAGAGGAGGAACATGCCGCTCATTTGAGGATTGTGCTATAGACTCTCAAGGATCACCAGCTATTTGCAAAATTCAGCAAGTGTGAGTTTTGGTTGGACTCAGTAGCATTTTTGGATCATGTGGTGTCAAGTGAGGGCATACAGGTGGACTCTAAAAAGATAGAAGTTGTGAAGAATTGTCCTAGACCAGTTAGTCCTTCGAATATTAGGAGTTTCTTGGGTTTAGCTGGTTACTACAGAAGGTTTGTTGAGGGATTTTTATCCATTGCAGCAGCGTTGACTAAGTTGACCCAAAAGAAAGTCAAATTTTAGTGGTCGGATGCATGTGAGAAGATTTTTCAACAGTTAAAGACTCGACTCACTTCAGCCCCAGTATTGACCTTTCTTGAGGGTACAAATGGATTTGTGGTGTATTGTGATGCCTCTAGGGTTAGTCTTGGTTGTGTGTTGATGCAGCATGGCAAAGTCATTGCGCATGCCACCTGACAGCTTAAAACTCATGAGAAGAATTACCCGACACATGACCTGAAATTGGCAGTTGTGGTATTTGCATTAAAGATTTGGAGGAATTATTTGTATGGGGTCCATGTGGATGTGTTAACAAGAGTCTTCAGTATGTATTTACTCAAAAGGATTTGAATTTGCGATAAAGGGGGTGGTTAGAGTTACTCAAGGATTGTGACATAAGTGTCCTTTATCATCGGGCAAGGCCAATGTAGTGGCGGATGCTCTTAGCAGGTTATTCATGGAGTGTATCTCATGTGGTAGAGGAAAGGAAAGAGTTGGTGAAGGATGTGCATAAGCTTGCACGGTTAGGAGTTCGTCTTGTTGATTCGACAGAGGGTGGTGTCATTGTTCAGAATGGCTCAGAATCTTCTTTGGTGACTTTGCTAGCGTATATGTGAGAATTTTTCAAATAGGATCCCCATCATCATCCAATCTCAACAATCCAATTTAATTCACTAACTCATACTACACCAAGTTCATGCATTTTTCTTTCAGTCAATACTAGGCAAGATGAGGATCCTATTCTAGTAAAGTTGAAGGAAGCAGTTCAGAATCAGAAGGTGGAGGTCTTCTCCCAAGGGGGAGATGGTGTACCTCGATATCAGAGTCATTTGTGTGTTCCATATATTGATGACCTAAGAGATCAGATGTTGCATGAGGCTCACGGATTCTGATATTCTATACATCCAGGTGCCACCAAGAGGTACCGTGACCTATGGGAAGTATATTGGTGGAATGGCATAAAGAAGGACATTACGGAGTTTGTGGCTAAGTGTCAAATTTCTCAGCAAGTGAAAGTTGAGCATCAAAGACTTAGAGATGTGCTTCAAGACATTAGTATCCCTACGTGGAAGTGGGAATAAATCAATATGGACTTCATTTTAGGGTTGCCTCGTACTCGCCGACAGTATGACTCTATTTGGGTGGTTGTAGATAGGTTGATTAAGGCAGCTCATTTCTTACCAATCAAAACTACTGACTCAGTGGAGGACTATACCAAGTCATATATTCGAGATTTGGTTCAATTGCATGGGTTTCCCTTGTCTATCATATCAGATAGAGGTACTCCGTTTACCTTGCAGTTTTGGAATTCGTTTTAGAAGGGACTTGGTACTCAGGTCAAGCTTAGCAGCTTTTCACCGGCAAACCGATGGTCAGGCTGAGTGTACCATTCAAACTCTCGAGGATATATTAAGAGCATGTGTCATTGTCTTTAACGGTAGTTGGGATGATCATTTACCTCTTATTAAGTTTGCATATAACAACAGCTACTATTCCAGCATTTAGATGGTTCTGTTTGAGGCTCTTTATGGGCAGAGATATAGATCGCCTATGGGTTGGTTTGAAGTAGGTGAATCTACATTTCTAGGGCCAGATTCAGTTTATGAGGCTATGGAGAAAGTTCAGCTTATAACGGAAAGGATGAAAATAGCTCAGAGCAATCAAAAGTCCTATGCGTATGTGAGGAGGAGAGAACTTGAATTTGAAGTTGATGATTGGGTATTTCTAAAAGTATCCCCCATGAAAGGAGTAATTGGTTTGGAAAGAAAGGGAAGCTTAGTCCCAATATGTTGGCCCTTATAGGATTGTGAGATGGATTGGAAAGTTGGCCTATGAGTTGGAATTGCCCTCAGAGTTGGTTTCAGTACATCCCTTTTTTCATGTTTCACTCTTAAAGAAGTGCATTAGTGAACCAACTTTGGTTGTTCCGATGGAGAGTGTAGGTGTGAAGGATAGCCTTAGCTATGAGGAGGTGCTAGTTGAAATTCATGATCATCAGGCTTGGAAGTTGAGGAATAAAGAGGTAGCTTCCGTAAAGGTTTTGTGGAGGAATCAGCATTTTGAGGGAGCTATGTGGGAAGCCGAAGCAGATATGATGGCTAAATATCTACACCTTTTCCCTTCCATCTCAGTTCCAGCTTGAGGTATCAGTTTCCTCCTTAGTAATTTATTTAGTTTCATGTCTAGTTCATGTCTCTCAGTTTCTATATGTCAGTGCACATATGTGTGATTCATGAATTTAGTTTAGTCATGTATTTCAGTCCGGAGTCAGTCACTCAGGTTTCAACTTCAGGTGTACAATATTTGGGATGGCAAATCCTTTCCCCAGTTATTTAGTGTGTTTACCTATATTCGGGGATGAATGTTCCCAAGGGGGAGATTTTGTAATACCCCAAAAGTTCCTAAGAAATAGATGAGAGACTTAGAAATGAGTACTATAGAAAAATCTGCATTTTTGCACCAGAATGACTCATGGTATGAGTCGTGATAAGAAGTGATGGGTCGTGGTCTCAGTTGTGGTGGAACTCTGAAGTAGGTGTCCAGACCACGAGTCATAATATCTAGGTAAGACTCTTGGTTAGGATTCATAGTATGTTTCGTTGTGGTGTTGGGGTATGATGTCACGGATCATGATACGACTTGTAATAAGTAACAACGAGTCGTGATGGAAGTCATGATTAGGAATTTGCAGGTGAAGGGGATGATTTCACGACCGATAGTATGACTCATGGTAGGACACCACAAGTCATGATATGCAATCATGGTGAGATTCAAAAATGTTGTTGGGAGGAGCAGTGGTGACCACGAGAGGTAACCATGAGTCGTTACTTCATGGTACGACTTGTATTGAGAGTAGTGATGACGGGCAGACCCCATTTTCCAGATTTTTTATTAAGTGCATTTTAAGTGTTCCTAAGCTCCTAAATCCTAAACTACGTCGTTTTAAGCTCTGTTAGGAGGATTTTAAGAGGGTTTATTCTATTTTAATTCATTCAACTTCCATGCATGCAACAGTAGAAGTTTATATTTGAAGATCAAGCTTGAAACCCTCCAATTCTCTTGGACTTTCAAGGAAGAGTGTGGAAGCAAATTTCCCAGGTATGTAGGCTATGAATGATAGTTCCTTTCACTCTCATGCTCAAAATTCTCTTCAATTCGATGAAGACTTATTCCTAATTTAAAGAAATTATCTATGATTTATCTATGGGTCAATTTCCTTCATGTATCAAATCATGTTTTAAGATCTATGGGTAGATTTTATAAATATTTTGATTATTAATTAATGGTTTCAAATTTTAATCAATTTATTCCCAATTATGCAAGTTTCATGAAAAGTCAAGTTTATGATTCTATTATGATTTTGATCTTCCTAAGCCCTAAATTATGATTTATGATTTATGATATGATTTCCTTCAAGTACTCTTCATGAATTTATGAATTTTAAGTATAGTGATTTTCTCAAGCAAGTATGTTCTTCATGATTTATGAGTTTATGATTTTTGCTGACTCACGGGCCCTAATTCATGGCTAATCATGTATTTCAAGTATTATCAAGTATGTTATGATTTATCTAGCCATGAACTACATGTATAACTTCACGATTACTGTATAAGCTTTCATGTGGATGTTTTTGGGAGTCGTGACTAGCACCGAGTAAGCCCAGTGTTCCGGTAAACTTTGTGGTATCAAAACTACGCTCCATGTAGGTTATGTTATGGACTCTAGGTAGGTCCCTATTAGTGATATCATGTCATGTACGTCCTCGAGCTGGCAAGCCTGGGACAGTTGTGCCCACTTGAGCGAGATAGTTGGGACATCATATAAGCTCTATCATGATCGGGTCGGTAAAGACAAGTCCTCCCATTGTTCCTCATGATTTATGCATTTTCATGTTTATGATACTTTGGCTCACGTTATGTTTTTACAAGGTTTCTCTTATGATTATGATTATGACTAGTTTATAAATAGTTCCAAAAATCTTGAACCTCATGTTTATGTTATGACTATCATTGCATGTTTTGAATTATCCTACTCATATGAACTCTTATGTATTTTGATTAGTCCTTTTATTTACCTTGCTTACTAAGTACACTCCATGCACTGACCACATACTCTATGCTTTATTATTTCATGATACAGGCTCAAACGTTCAGGGTCAGTCTCCCCGCTAGCCGGTCATTAGAGTTCAGTTCAGCCTATTATTGGTGAGTCCTCATCTTTCGAGGACCTTCAGTTTGTTGTATTGTTTCTATTCAGTTTCAGATTTGGGGTCTTGTCCCATCAGCTCATCAGTATGTTGAGGTTTTTTCAGACATAATGTTGTATTCAGTTTTGGATTCAATGTTATGTATTTCCGTCGTTCAAATGCTTAAGATTCAGACTTCTGCTATTCTAGAATTCAGTTTCTTTCTGCCTTGATTATGTCGAGTTAGTTATCATGTTCATGACATGAGTCAACTTGGAGCCATTTATGGTTATAGGTTCTGTGTCTCCATCTGAGCCTATGTTCGGGTCGTGACTGAGCAGAGGTTGTGAGCAAGATGGTGAGTGGAGAAAAAATGATGGCTACCGTAATGACCACACAGGCTTATATGTTCCTCTAAGGGCTCGAGTGAGGGATACTAGACCGTCAATGTTGGAAAGCATGATCAGCTAAAGGAGATTCGAGGAGACATATCTGGCATGAGCTAGAAAGCTTAATCGCATGCCACAGCGATCAAGCAGATTGAGAAGCAGCTGGAGCAGATGTCTACATCCCTGAACCAAAGGTAGAAGGGTACACTTCCAAGCAACACAGTCCAAAATCTGAAAAATGACAGTCACTGTATGGATGTAATGACTAGGAGTATGAAGACCACCATTGACCCTTCCTTAGCAGTTGGAGTTGAGATGGAAAGACAGAAGGTGATTGAGTTGGATGATGAGGATGAGAATACTGAACATAGTATTGCAGGTGAGTCTAATTTGACTAAGCTCCAGGTGATGAAAAGGAATCTAGAGCTAAAAAAGGGAAGGCGAAAGAGGCCATACAAATTTTTAAGCCTATCCCTAGACCACCTCTATCATTCCCTTAGAGGATGGAAAAGAAGGCGAATGATGGAAAGTTACAGAAGTTCTTGTCAATGCTGAAGCAGTTGTCTGTGAACATCCCATTGGTTGAGGCATTGGAACAGATGCCTGGGTATTCTAAGTTCATGAAGGACCTGGTAACTAGGAAGAGGTCCGTGAGCTATGAGACAGTTGGTAACCTGCATCATTGCAGTGCCATAGCCTCACGGGTCCTTGCACAGAAGAAGGAAGACGTACAATTGGAGATTTCAAGTTCGTTAGGGCACTGTGTGACTTGGGTGCTTGCATCAACTTGATGCCTCTAGCTGTGTTCAAATAGTTGGGCTTGGGAGCCCCCACACTGACTATGATGCAACTATTGGTGGCAGACCGCACAGTGAAAAAGCCAGCGGAGATTCTACAGGATGTGTTAGTGAAGGTGGACAGGTTTATCTTCCTTGCTGACTTCGTGATCTTGGATTCCGAGGTGAATTTTGTGGTCTCCATCATCTTGGGGCGACCATTTCTTGCTAGTGGATGTTGAACCAAGCTAACTAAAGTTTAGGCTGAAAAAAGAAGAGGTCACCTTCAACATCTGTAGGTCAATGAAGCAACTTAATGAGTTTCGGGTATTTTCAGCAATAGAATATGAGTCTGAGTTTCTTGATGAATTTTGAGTATTCAAGAGACTTGCATTGTGTTGCGATGTTAAATCAGGCACTTCTTGAAATGTAACCCATGAGGTGGTTTGGTGAAGGCTAAGTAACCGAACTACCTACATCGTGCCATGTCATTAAATCAGGCACTTCATGGGAGCCAACTCAAGTATCTTGACATTTGGGTGTTCAGTGTGCAGGTGAAACAAAAAGTGATGGGTGAAAAATACAGTACAGATCTGGACTATGAGCCTCAGTACGAATCGTAACATGATTGTACGACTCGTAGTTGATAATGCTCAAATCACACTTTTGTAAAAGTATGATGCTGACATTGTCAATATATAACCCAACAAAGGTTGCAGTCGATCCTACTGAGATTATGGTCAAGATATAGAATAACACTAGTATATAAGCTTTTAGGTGTGTTATATCCAAAAAGGGGTTTTATAAAAGCAATTATATGACAATGTTGAGAATTTTGATTGTTGTTTATCAAGATTATACAAATAACTAGGGTAAGTTTTCCCCATGGATTCATAACTACTTCGAGTTCTACACTTGTGATCTATCTCATGCTTACTTGTCGAACTGATAACTAGGATTCATCCAAACGACTGGTTCTTCCCTATTGGATGACTATACTCAATCACCGGAATAAGTCTCATGAGCGATTTCACTTCAACCTTTATAACTTTTTCACAAATTAACTATCTTGCGACCGCAGCACAAGTCATATATCGACCCATAAAGATCAAGGATTTGTTGTAATTTTCTTTTCCTAATCTCTACTTCTCTAGGTTCAAACAAGTAAAGAATTGGGGCAAGTCCTAACGCTGCGCTCCATTAAGAAACATTAAAGATGAAGAGAATAAAATACAAGTGTTTAGTATTGGTTTAAAATCACTTTGTGCAACCCTAGTTTGTTAATTCACCATGGTTCCCACAACCCTAGTTGTGGAGGTTTTAGCCTCTCGTGATTGTAAGAGAATTATAAGTACTCATAGATAAACACATAATTTAGAACTTACAAAGATGATTAGAAGAGAACCCACCTGGTTATTGCAAGAACTAATGAAGAACAAGTCAAGAACAATGGATGAATCAACTCAAGAAAATCCCAAAAGTTATTATCCAACGCTCAAAACTCTCTACAATCCGTCTCTCTAATTGTCTCTCGCCAAATCTGACTCTCTAATTGTCTCTCTCCAAATTTTATTGTCTTTAACAAAAATAATCTAGAAAAGTATTTATACAAATAATTAGAAACTTTTCCTAAATTAATAGGGAAACTGCTAAAACTGTCGTCGACTTCACCTACGACCCATAACATGGTTGTACGGGTCGTACCTTCACTCTTACATTGGCTAGCTTCTTCTTATTTTGACTAAGTGTTGGAATCTGGTATGACTCGTACCATGAACCTACGAGTCGTACAATATGTTCGTGGTTTGAACTTTCAACTTCTGGCATCCTCTATTTACTTTCATGAGTGGCTTGGTACGACTCGTACTTTCATCCTATGACTCGTGACTTCTAGTCATACATTGATATCTACCATTCTTCTATTGTTCTGGAGTTTACCATGGCTCCTTTGTATGGGTCTTAGTTAGATATCACTATTCGTAGTTGCTACCCGTACCTGGAGACTTGTCCTGCCATGCACCTTCTGGTCTTTTTCATAATTGCTATGGTATAGCTCGTAACAGGATGGTACAGCTCGTACAATAAGTCATACTGTGCCTTTTGCCTCAAACACCTGATCTGGACTTTTCCATGACTCTCAGTACGGCTCGTATGAGCTCATACTGAGATCTATACTTAGCCCTTTTTCTGCATTATTTCCTTCTTTTGCACATTTCAATTCTAGCACCTAATTTTTCTGAAAACAAAGTAAAAGTGCATCATATCCATATAAACACACCTAAGTCCATGCTTATTTCCTCAGTTTTAAGCATCGAAAGTGTTGTAAACCCATAGCATATCAACACCCTCAACTTAAGACTTTTGCATGTCCTCAGGCAAAGAAAACAAAACTAACAACGACGCTTAACTAGAAAGTAAACTTAGAATACCTACAGCCAACATAACATAATTTGCACTATGAACCAGAATCAGTTATTGGCCCTTTTTTCATTCAAACCAAGTCAACCATGCACACATGTAACTACAACTTATGACATATAGGGATTAAGATATGGCATCCAACTATTAGAAAAGAATTGAGCTATCACCAATGCCACTCACATAGACAATTGGCAGAACACAACACAAATCATGTGCCCTCACCACAAATAAATTCCCCAACACTCACACACACACACACACACACACATACACACATATATATATATATGAAACTTGAGACTCAACAAGTAAGACTCTCACCGTTATAAAGAAGTTCCAAATACTGCACATCAGATACCATAGGCTTGCCCTTATTTCTCTACTTTGGCTTTTTGGACAGTTAAGCTAGGATCACTATAGGGCTTTTTCAGGCTTGTAATGTAGGCTTCGGGCTGAGATGATAGGTATGTATTTTAATGTCTAGCCCTTCTTGGCACTACACAACTTTTTTTCACTTTTTGCTTTTTACCCCATTTTTCATTTGTCAACTTTGTCCTCCCTTTTTCTCCAATTAAATGCAATGTACAGGTGCGATGTGTTTTTATCATCCTTTTTCAGCTCTTTTTTTTCCTTTTTTCAGCTCTTCTTTTTCTTTTCTTTTCACACTACGCCTCACTGTTCTTTTACTTTGTTTACTTTTTCGTCTTCACCCTCACATAGTTTACATACCCCTACTACAGCCACCCTCAACTTAGGCATTTTTACTAGAGTTAAGATTCACATGTACAAGGAGGGACCAGGGCCAAACAGGTTAATTATAAACTTGGTCAAGGTGAATAGGTAATCAAAGAAAGTAGATAAACTTTTAGGCTCAACTACGGGATCAAGGGAATCATTTCATTTGGTAAGGCAATTTAAGCTAAAGTGGGCTATAACAAAAAGGTACTATGATCCTTTCCAAACTATCCTATCACCTATGTAAAGACCAACCAAAAAAGTTCTAGATCCTCAACATAGTATTGAACTAAGTATGAATCTTTACTCACTCATGGTATATGTTTGCATTGATTCTATCTATCCCGTTCATGCACGACTAAACTACAACTACACATGCTAATAATATGAATTTCATGCAAAGATCCACAAAAGTCATACTCTGCAATCAACCTACATAGCTAACATTAAAAAAAATTCAAATAGGATCATTTTTTTCAGAAACATCAAAACCAGTGCATTTATTGGCTTTAAAGTAATCATAAGCTACTTCTAATTATACAAATAAAAAAACCTAAACATGCTAGTTCTATTGGATATCATGTTCAAGGGAAAGAAATACAGCAAGGAAAATCCTCAGACGAACAAAACCCAAAAAAATACAAGTACACCCCCTTCTAAAAACATGCTTCATCCCGAAGCATCAACTGTAAGAACAGGGGAAAGGGACATACCTCTGGTTACTTAGACTTCACCAAACCACCTTATGGGTTGCCTCCTATGAAGAGCTTGATTTAATGTCGTGGCACATGCAAGTCACTTGGCTACTCCGAATTCATTAAGAAACTAACTATCGTACTCCATTACTAAGAAAACCCTAAACTCATTGGGCTGCTTCATTGACTGGCACATATTAAAATTGACCTCCTCTTTATTCAGTATCTACTAAAGCTCTCCTAGTGGAAAGGAATGGTTGCCCAAAAAAATAAGGACCTCAAAATCAACTTCACAATCTAGGGTCGCAAAGTAGGCAGGGATGATAAAACTGTCCACCTTAACTAGCACATCAAATAAGATCCCCATTGGATTTTTGACTGTGCAGTCTACCATCAATTGCCATATAAAATTCTGTGTGGTGGATCCCATGCCCAAATGTTTGGATACAACTCAAAGGCATCAAGTTGATGCTAGCACCCAAGTCACACAGTGCCTTCACAAACTCAAAATCACCAATTATGTACGGAATGGTGAAGGCACCTGGATCCTTCTTTTGAGCAAGGACCCGTGAGGCTATGGCACTGCAATGATGCAAGTTACCAACCGGCTCATAGCTCACGAACCTCTTCTTGGTCACCAATCCTTCATGAACTTGGCATATCTGGGCATCTGCTCAAATGCCTTGACCAACAGCATGCTCATAGATAACTATTTATGCGTAGGGAGAAATTTCTGGAACTTACCATCCTCTGCCTTTTTCTTCATCCTTTGAGGGAACGATGGTGGTGGTCGAGGGATAGCCTTATAAATTTGTGTGGCCCCTTTTTTCTTACCTTTGTCAGCTTTAGATTCCTTTACACCACCTGGAGCCTTAGTCAACTCAGCCTCACCTATAGGCTCATGCTCAACAAGCTCATATTCGTTACTAATCTCAATCTCATTTCTTTCTTCCATCTCAAATACAACTAGCAGAGGGGGATCAACTACGGTCTTTCCACTCCTAATCATCGAAGCCATACAGTGACTATGATTCTTTGTATTTTGCACTATGTTGATAGGAAGTGTTCCCTTCTTCCTTTGATTTAGGGAGGCCGACATATGACCAAGTTGTTGCTCAATCTATTTGATCGTTGTGGATGCAATTCAACTTTTTGTCTCTTACCAGATATATCCCCCAAATATCCCTCAATTGATCATCAGGGGACTTTACCTTCTTGAGAATTTCAGTCATCATGTTCTCCAATCTTGAGGGTCCAGTCTCACCATCACATCCATTGGAGGAACATACAAACCTGTGTGATCATTACGATATCCATCATCCTTTCTCCATTCTCCCTCTAGCTCACGACCTCGGCTCCTGTCCCTATACCTGTTCCTATTGTAGTTGTCCCAATACTGGTTCAAACCCTGATTTTCGGAACCTTGGCACCAAGTGTCTTATCCAAACCCTTAAGCGTTGGCCGGAAAACCCGCCACCTGGTTGTACAAGAAGTTTACCTGCTCCTCGAAATCTGAATGCTCCTACCCCGATTCCTGACCCTTAACTCCCACTATGTTTACCTTTCTAACACAATCACCCATGATATGCTTCATGAGCAGGTCTAATGATGTACGCATATGAGCCAGCTTCGGATCACGCTCCTCCTTCTTTCTGTGTTGATCCGCAGACATACGAATAGCACACGTACCTGCAGCTGCTTCCGCTTTCCTAATGTGTCAGGCCCTATTTGTCTTAGTCACTCTATCCAAAATAATGGCAGTTTTCTCCCACGCGTGACTCCTCAACGCTCCTCCCACCACTGTATTTACTACATCTTTTGTGCTATTATTTAAGGACCTATAAAAAATTTCCAACAAACTGGCATCTGAAATTTTTTGGTTCGGGCCCTTGGTCAGCTTCTTCTTAAATCTCAGCCATGTCTCATGTAGTGCCTCAGTCTTCAATTGTCGGAAATTATAAATTTTATTCTTTAGTGGTAGCATCCTGGAGGGTGGGAAGAACCTTTCTAGGAAAGCCTATTTAAGCTCCCTCCAGTTGGTAATGGAGTCGTTGGGAAACTTCGATAACCATAAAAAAGCTTCTCCAGAGAGAGAGAATGAGAAGAGTCTCAACCTTATCGCGTCCTGACATGCACCAGGTAACCTGTATGCCCTGCTTATCTCGACAAAATTCATCAAGTGCAAGCTAGCATCATCAGTTGTATGACCACTAAACACCCCATTCATACTCAGCAGTTGTATGATAACTACTTTGGTTTTTACACTTGTGATCTATCCCAATGCTTACTCGTATAATTGATAACTAGGGTTTCATCCAAACAACTTGTTCGTCCCTATTGGATGACTATACTAAATCACTGAAATAAGTCTCATGAGTGATTTCACTTCAACCATTATCAATTTGTCCCAAATTAACCGTCCTACAATCGCAGCTCAAGTCATATATGACCCATAAAGATAAAGGCTTTGTTGTAATTTTCTTTTCCTAATCTCTACTTCTCTAGGTTAAAACAAGTAACGAATTCGGGCAAATCCTAACGCTACGCTCCATTAAGAAACATTAAAGATGAAGAGAATAAAATACAAGTGTTTAGTAATGATTTAGAATCACTTTGTGCAACCCTAGTTTGTTAATTCATCATGGTTCTCACAACCCTAGTTGTGGAGGTTTTAGCCTCTCATGATTGTAAGAGAATTATAAGTACTCATAGACAAACACATAATTTAGAACTTACAAAGATGATTGGAAGAAAACCCACTTGATTATTGCAAGAATTAATGAAGAACAAGTCAAAAACAATTGAAGAATCAACTCAAGAGAATTCCAAAAGTTATTCTCCAATACTCAAAACTCTCTATAATCGGTCTCTCTAATTGTCTCTCTCCAAATCTGACTCTTTTTTACAAAAATAGCCTAGAAAGTATTTAAACAAATAATTAGAAACTCTTTCTAAATTAACAGGGAAACTACTAAAACTGCCGCCGACTTCACCTAAGACCCATAATATCATTGTACTAGTCGTACCTTCACTCGTACATTGACTAGCTTCTTCTGATTTTGACTAAGTGTTTGAATCTGGTATGACTTATACCATGAACCTACAAGTTTCACAATATGGTCGTAGTTTGAACTTGCAACTTCTAGCATCCTCTATTTACTTTCACGAATGGCTTGGTACGACTCGTACCTTCATCGTACAACTCGTGACTTCCAATCATAATTGAGATCTACCATATTTTAATTATTCTAGAGTTTACCGCGACTCCTTGGTACGGGTCTTAGGTAGATATCACGCTCCGTGGTTACTACCCGTACTTTGAGACTTGTCATGTACTGCACTTTCTGGTCTTTATCACGACTGCTTTGGTATGACTCTGGTACGGCTTGTACAATAAGTTGTATTGTGCCTTTTGCCTCAAACACCTGATCTGGACTTTTCCCCGACATTCAGTACGACTCGTACCTGGAAGTTAAAGCTCATCTTGAGATCCGTACTTAGCCCTTTTTATGCATTTTTTCCTTCTTTCGCACATTTCAACTCCAGCACCTAATTTTCTTGAAAACAAAGTAAAAGTGCATCATATATATATAACACACCTAAGTTCGTGCTTATTTCCTCAATTTTAGGCATTGAAAGTGCTATAAACCCACAGCACATCAATAGTCCCATCCGTGGTGAAAAGTAGAGACTTGATATGGTGCAGAAGTTCATACTACGGTTGGTCATTATGAATCATACCTTTAGGGTACTCACCGTTGTGATGAACTTCCCGGAAACTACAAAAGTACTAAAGTTCTGGCCTACGAGCAATGGTACGGGACGTGGCATTGTAGTACGACTCGTACTATCCACTCGTAGGTCCCCAAGAGACTTTTCTCAATCTCTAGGTAGGGGTCCATGGTACGAGTCATAGGTATGACCTATGACTCATGGTATGAGTCGTGATGGGTGAATTATACGAGTCGTGATGGGTGAATTAAATAAAGTGACCCAGCTAACTCAACTCTTTTTGGAACCTCCAAAAGTGGATGACTGCAATCTACCTTTAGAAATTGAGTTGGCCTCATCACAAACCTTGGAGATGTTCTGAATTTGGGTAGCCGCTACTGTCTAATTAATGGTCGATAAAATGTCACCTCGCTCCTGACCAAAAGTAGTTAGTTGTGTTTGTTTACTACAAAGTATAAACAATGTGGATCTTTGGTATTTTATAGATTAGCATGATTAACTGTAGCATAGTTGTGCATGAACTGGACAGATAGTGTCTGATACAAACCTGTACCCTGTGTGAGTGAGTTCTTACTTAGTTTAATATTGTGTAGGTGATCTAAAGCATGCCTGGTTAGTCTTTGCTTAGGTTATAGGATATTTAGTTGGGAAAGGATCATAGGTCATTTTTGAATTACCCTCTTTTTAGTCTAAATTGCCCAACCAAATGTATAAGTATCCCTTGATCCAAATGTTTGAGCCTTAATTGACCGTTTTTCTTTGATTAGTCCATTCACCTTTTCACTTGTTTATAATGAACCTGTTTTAGTTTTGGTCCCTCCTTGGACATTGTGAACCTCAAATCAGGCAAAATGCCTAAGTTGAGGGTGGCTATTATAGGGGTGTGTAGGCTATGTGGGGGAAATAATAGGAGAAAAAGTTAATCAATGGAAAGTGGGTGTGGTGTGAAAGAAAAAAGAAAAATAAAAAAAGAAAGAAAAAAATATAAATATTGAAAAAAAAGAGATAAATAAGAGAAAAGTGAAAAAGAAACCATACCCAGTAGTTGAAAGAGGAATGAAATAAAGAAAAGAGAGGACAAAAATGCAGAAAAAGGGAAAGGTCAAAAAGTGGAGCCAAAGTTGTGCAGTGCCAAGGAGAAATAGTCACTATTTCCATATCTACCATACCCAACCCCTAGCCTACATTACAAGAGTGCAGAAGTCCTATAGTGATCCTACCTTAACTATCCGAAAAACCAGAGCAGAGAAAATAAGGGCAAGCCTATGGTATCACTTGTGCAGTATTTTGAACTTCTTTGTGAAAGTGAGAGCTTTGATTAATAGTCCTTATTTCATATATACATACATATATATATATATATATATATATATATATATATATAGCATTCTGCTAACATTCTGTGTAAACAGCATTAGTGATAGCTCTGTTGTTTGTTAATAATTGAGTGCCATCTCTAGATCCCTTAAAGTCATGAATTGTAGTTGCATGTATACATAGCTAGCTTGGTTTTGAATGGAAAAGGGGTCAGTACTTGATAAGTGCTCATTTGTGCAAATTTTGATGATTGTTGTTGTAGGTCTCCTATTTTACTTTCTATTTAAGCATCGTGTTATAGTTGTGTTATGTTTTCCCGAGGACATGCAAAAGTTTTAAGTTGAGGGTGTTGATGTGTTGTGGGTTTACAGCACTTTCGAAGCTTAAAATTTAGGAAAGATGCATGGTCTTAGGTATGTTCATATAGATATGAGGTCTTTTTACTTCATTTTCGGGGAAATCATATTTTGGAGTTGAATTCTGGAGAAGAAGATGAAAAAGCGAGAAAATGGGACAAGTGCAGTTTTCAGTATGAGCCGTACCTTGGTGGTACAAGCCATACCTTGCACTCGTGATAAATTACAGAGGAGATGCACAAGTTTTGAGGCCAATTACGACTCTTAGTATGAGCCGTAAAATCATGGTATAAGCCGTACCAAGGGATCATGGAAAAAGACAAAAGCAATGCACTTTCCTGAGTTCCTAGAATGAATGGAATGCACGGGTCATGATAACATCATACGACTTGTACCAAGGAGTCGTGGTGAATTCCAGTGAGTATGTAAAGTTGGCACATCCCAAGGTACGAGCAGAGACCACGAATCGTAACATCAATGTACGAACAGTACCATGACTCATGGAAAACTTCAGAGGATGTCACACTTTACGAGATCATACTATGACAGGAAACATACGACTCATAGTACCATTGTATGAGTTATACCAACTCTCAGGAATTAACCGATTTCAAGACTGCTTTGCATAGTACGGATGGAAACCATGACTCATAGCTTCATGCTATGACTAGTAGGTTAGGTCAGTGGCAGTTCCCTATCAATTTAGGAAAGGTTTCTAACTATTTGTATAAATAATTTTTAGGTTATTTTCTTTAGAGAGACCGATTTATTAGCTTGTAACCATGATTTTTGTTTTCCTAACACTACTTGGAGATCAAATGCATGAATTTCTTGAGATTTTATTTCATTTTTCTTGAAATGATCATACTTTAATTGTGCAATAATCAATTGAATTTTTCTTCAATCATCATTGTAAGTTGTTGCCTATGTTTTCTTCCAAGAAATCTGATTCTTTTCTAGCAATCATGAATAACTAAAACCTCCACAACTAGGACTATGGGTACCATGGTGAATTAACTAATTGGGGTTAACACAAGGTGATTCTAGACCAATAAATATGCTTTTATTGTTCATCTCTTCATCATAAATGTTACTTAACGGTGCAAAACGTTAGGACTTGCCCGAATTCCCTACTTGTTTGAACCTAGAGAAGTAGAGATTAGGAAAAGTGAAGAACAACAAAGCCTTAAACTTTAAGTTTTGAATAACTTGAGTTGTCGTTGTAGGACAATTAATTTGGAATAATTGATAATGGTTAAAGTAAACACACTCAAGAGACCTAATCAAGGTGATTAAGTATAGTCATCCAATAGGGACGAATCAGTCATTTGGATGAACTTATGTTATCAGATTTGTAGGCTAAGTATTGGGATAGATCACTAGTGTAATAACCTAAAGTTGTTATAAATTCATAGGGAACACTTCCCTAGTTAATTGCATAAACTTGATCACAACAACACTTTACCACTTTCTTACTTGATTCTTTCTTTAAACACCCCACTAGGAAATAACTGTATTAAAATCATAAATACTTGCATTATTCTACATCTTGACCATATTTCCTGTGGGATCGACCCCAACCTAGTTGGGTTCTTTATTGATAACGTCTGCATCATACTTTTATAGGGGTGTGATTTGAGCATTATGAACAATCACGAACATATCCAAATATTTCTTGAACACCCTGTTCATCAAATCCATCAAAGCACCAGGAGAATTTGTTAGTCTAAAATACATAACTATGAACTCATAGTGACCATACCGAGTCCTGAAGGCTATCTTCGGAATGTCACAATCCCTAACTCTGAGCTGGTGATAGCCGAATCTAAGGTCTATCTTTAAGAAACACTTGGCACCCTGAAGATGTTCAAATAGGTCATTGATCCTTTGGAGGGGATACTTATTCTTGATCATGACCTTGTTCAGTTGTTGATAACCAATGCACATCCTAAGGGAACCGTCCTTCTTCTAGACAAAGAGAACTGGAGCACTCCATGGGGATTTGTTATGTCTGATGAAACCTTTATTTAGGAGATCCTTCAACTGCTCTTTCAACTCTTTTAGCTCGGCTAAAGCCATTCTGTAAGGAGGAATGGATATAGGCTGCGTATCAGGGAGGAGGTCGATACTAGAGTCAATTTCCCACTCGGAAGGGACTCCTGATAGATCATTTGGAAACAACTCCGGATACTCACATACAAAAGGAACTGAACGAAGAGTTGGGGTCTTAGACGTAGCATCCTTGACTTGAACTAGATGGTACACATAGCCATTAGAGATTATCTTCCTTGCCTTGAGATAGGAAACAAAGCAACCTACAAGCACAACTGAACTACCCTTCCACTCTAGGACTGGTTCACCTGAAAACTAGAACTCTACCACACGGGTTCTACAATTGACTAAGGCATAACAAGCATGTAACCAATCCATACCAAAAATAACATCAAAATCAGTCATATATAACTCCACTAAATCAGCTGAGATAAGCTTCTAAAGAATCGGGACAAGACAATTTCTGTACACCCGTCAAGTTAAAACTAACTCACTGACAAGAGTAGAAACTGAGAAAGGCTCTGATAGGATTTTGAGACTGACTCCAAAATTAACAGCAACGTAAGGAGTCACAAAAGATAAATTATCCCCTGGATCTAATAATGCATAGACGTCAATATGGAATACTTGCAACGTTCCAGTGACCACATCAGGAGAGACCTCCTGCTCTGACGAGATGATAGTGCATAGAACCTGTTTTGATGTTGACCGCCACCTGCACTAGAAGAGGCGACATGCTGAGATGGTCGAGCTGCTGAAATAGTAGCTGGGGTGTGACCTCTATTGTCGCCTTTTCTAGCTGAAGGACAATCTCTGAGCATATGTCCATGCTTCCCACACCCGAAAAAACCATCTCACTAGGGTGCTTCCTGCCACATTTCCTACAAACCAGAAAAGTGTGCTCCCCTAACATGCTCCTCTGTCCCCTAGACCCTGATGCTTTGCCTCTATGATCTCCTCAAGGTCTAGATGGAATTCTGGCCAATAAGGGAGCTAGTACTAACAACCTCTAGTGGAACTGAGGTCGATGTCCACCGCTGGATCTCTACTGAAAGTGCCCATGACTCCCTTCTTTGGCCCTCTTGGCCTCCCTCTCCTTCTCCTTCATCTGCTCTGCCTCTATATGCTGGGCATATATGATAAGTTGGGAGAAATATATATCATTGATCAACATGGCAGTCCTACACTCCTTGACTAGTGAATCTTCTACTCCATTCACAAATTTGCTCACACAAGCTCTCAGATCAGCAACCATCTCCGATGCATACTTGGAAAACCAAGTGAACTTCAAGCCATACTCTTGGACAGTCATGTTGTTCTACTTCAGATTGACGAACTCAGTTGTATTTTCCTCCCTTAACTCCCTAGGAAAGATCCTGTCTAAGAAAGCAGTTACAAACTCATCCCAACCCATGGAAACCGCTTCAACTCTCCTACTGTCCTTTCCCTGATGGAACCGTATATGAGCAACCCCCTTCAGCAGATAGGAGGCTAAGTCTGCACACTCCTCTCTAGTCACCCATAATCTGGGTGATCTTCTGCACATCCTCAATGAACTCATGTGGGTCCTCATCCACCTTTGACCCAATAAACTCAGGTGGGTTCATCCTGAGAAAGTCTCGCACTCTCGCCACTGCTGCATTCCCATTCTAGGGATCATGGGTCACTGCCTGCTGGTTGACCTAAATGGTCATGGCCTGTTCTAACATCTAAAATGCCGCCCTAAACTCAGCATGAGTAACCTACTCGAGCAAGGGATCCGTTGGAGCTAGTGGGGTTGGTTGATGCCCATCTCCATTACCATTGCCATGGCCATTTCCATTGCTATTTCTCCTTTCGTTGAATCAGTGTGGAGGCATATTTATGGAAACACGTATAGCACAAGTTAGAGGAATACAGGGGTAGTTCATCGCACAATATAAATCATAAAAGAAGGGAAATTTCCTAAAATGTCTTGTAGCGCCTCTTCCCATTAAGTATGGCACACATCAACCCATCAAAAGACTTTACTTAATGCGTCTTTCAGACACCCGAGGACACACCTAAACCTCTTCTCTGATACTAAGTTTGCCACAACCCAAGATGGGACCACGGACCTAGACACGAGACCTAGAACCACAAATGTCTCAAAGCTAACTATCACGCCCCACCTTAGGAGGCATGACTGGCACCTGGTGGCCTACTACGATCTAGACTGCTGGACTAACTGAGCCTCAGCACTTCGGGTGACAGTATGGCTCTAACTCTGGATTCAAGAAAATGACGGGCTATATAACAGCTGTAAACACAGCCTCCAGCCGACAAGGCCTATAGACACCTGTAAGAATATAAACAGCTAACCAGAACAACCAACTACAAGGGATCCTATGCGGGCCGACAAGGCCACCATGCTATCTAGTTATATCTGAAAAATGAAATCTGGCGCTAAACTGATCTGTGACTGACAAGGTCACCAACTAACAACTGAACAAGGTCCTACACGGCCGATACTTATAACCACAGGGAATATAATACAATCTGCAAGCTTCTAAGAATAATTAGATGGTCGGGATAGGGCCCCGGCCTACCCATACTGCACAATCAAAAGGAGAGTAAACCTCTGTCTTTCAAGCTCCGAATGAAAGGAGCTGAAGGCTCTGTATCGCTGACTGGAACTATGAGGGATCTGCTCCTCGTCTATGTGTACGTGCAGGCAAGTAATGCAGCGCCCCAAACGGGCGTCAGTACCACTGGTACTGAGTATGTAAAGCAATAACTGAAAGTAAGTAAGAAAGCTGACAGTGACTAAAGTAATAGGGAATGGACTGGAACTATCTGAAATAGTGAAATCAGGACTAGCCTTAACTATACTAAGAAGAGTAGGAGTCGTAACTGGTAACGTGGCATCCTACTGTCTATCTAACCATAACTAAAATAACATGACATAACATAACACAACCTAAACCTTACCTGGCCCCTATAAGCCGGAAGGTACAATCATCAACAATCTATTTACCCCTACCCAGGTCATACCACATCACCTAGTAACTATAAGCAACCTGCCGATCCCCTGGGTATGCAGCTTGGGCCCGCTGGGCCCCTGACTCTAACTGTACCTGAGTCCGGAGGACTCCTAAAATCAACACTCCGGGTGCCAGCGCTCGACAGGGGTGTATAAAAGTTGACCAAGGCAAAATATGGGGAAATTGGCATCCCATCTTCGTCCCTAGCGGACGGCATGCCACTGCGTAGAGTGACGTATCCTCGCCCTCTAGCAGACGAGTCGATACATCTATTAACCCTAGGGAGGATATGGAAGCTAGGTAATCCAGCCCAAGACAATACAATCAAGTCTCAACTGATTGTAATTGTTCAGTGGTTTGGAATGCCTACACGCAAGTGCACGTGGTCGAACAAGTAGTAAAATGGCTAGAGTAGCCAAGTATTGATCCCACAGGGACTGGACCAAGGTAATAATCGAATCAAGTGTTAATAAACTCTAACTCTAATAATGCAGACAACAGTTTCAAGAAGATTTTGGGAGTTTGTTTCCAGCCCTAACATTAATTTCCTACCCTTTCATCAGGGCGTAGACCAAGCAAACACGATCCCGGGTGACATCTGTCATGTGCACCCCCGGGATCAAGCAGGAACGCACGATCTTAAGCAAAATTCTGGCTTCCCTGTTCATGTGAGAGTAGGGCAGCGTCTGATGGTAGCCCCTCTCCTTATGCCTGCTCCACCGTGCTGTAGAACGGGCTCCACACAGAGTGCGTCTGATATCCGCATATGGTGGAGTGATGTTCAACTGCCGGAGTACATGGGCGTCTGTGTCTTCAGCACACAAACCGCGCCCTCAAAATGGAATTAAGGTGATGGGGCTCAAAGGTGACTACCTGTCCCCTTATCTTGATGGTGTGACTGCGGAGTGTTGGGTTCCAGTTGGCGTAGATCTCCCGAATCAGGTGGAGATTGCACTCCTTGGGCTCTTTGAAGATGAAATTCAGCCCGGCAGCGTCAATCCTGTGTACAATTCTAGGGAATTCCTATGCAAGTGGCTCCCTTGCAATGTGCTCCTCAGGGAAGTATTTGTTCTCCTTGTGCTTTGCGTACCATTTCTTCCCTTCGTCCGTCACCCATCGGGTTCCGTATTGACAGCGTTGGCCGTGCGGAACCGCTGGTGCTGCTGTGACTGCTGTTCCCAGTCTAATTCTTTTCCTCCCGGTGCCCGATGTAGATGCGCCCTTTCCTTTGTCTTGCCTGCTTGCCATTGTTCCTGTTGAATCAAACAGACAGTCCCAATGTTATTCAAATCAAAATTAGCTTCAACTAATGTTGGGTTAAGCTAGGCCACCCCATACTTAGTCCTTAGCCACAATTAAGACATTACGGCAAGACAATTCTCACTTTCCAATTTACAAAAAAACAACAACATGCCTCGTGCATTCAGAGAATTCGATGGAATAAATTCTACGTACTACTCAGACTTCGTACATCTAATCAAAATATCACCATCGATACCATTTCATCACATAGCACTTAGCAAAAACTTCTCTCAACACAACATATGCAATTCACCAATTTCTATGCAATTCAACAATTTCATTCTCCCGAAAATCCATCATTTATTTAGCATATTAACATCAAGCACAACACAATTCACCTTACCCAACATGCCCAACCCATAATTTTCACATTTTCAATCATATTTAGTTTCTTCGCAATCAAATTTTAACCCTAGCTGCATATTTCACCAAAATTCGATCAAGCATCGAGTTCATACAATCAAAATGATACTACGAACATCAATCAACAATAACTTAATTTAATTCAAGCTCAATTTACACTTAGGGCAAGGTTTACTCACCTCACATGCTAAAAAATCGAAAAATTAGTCAAGAATTGAGATGAAGTTAAAGACATACCTTTAATTCGATGAAATCGAAGAAAAGTTGAAGAAAACTCGTGCCTAGGTCCGTGTCACGTTGGGGAAGGGGAGATTTTCGGGTGTTTGTCGCGGAGAGGATGAGAAATGAGGAAAAAATGAGGGAAATTGGGGTTAAAAGGGAGGATTTTCGCGCGGATCACCCGGCGACCCGGTATGACCCGACGCGATTAACACCTCAATGTGTCACGGAGGGTAACGCGGAGCACCCCCTCCGTGACACGGAGCCAATGCGGAGGTGTTCTTGAATTTTAAAAATTCCAGAATTACACCTCAACGTGTCACGGAGGGTAACGCGGAGGCCCTCCTCCGTGACACGGAGCCATCGTGCAGGCTCCCTGTTTTGCCACTTTTTATTATTTTTCTCACCTCAATTTTTTCTTTGCGATCCTTTGCATTTTTACCCTGCGTTCAACTTGAAATTCATATCACAACAAGAAATTGGTTAGAAGTCATAGGTTTCAACATAAAACATAATTTTTGTTTTTATTTTTATTTTTCTATTTTTCTATTTTCTTTTTTTTTCTTTCTTTTCTACTAATCCTACTCAAGTATTACAACAATTTCACGGGTTGCCTCCCATGCAGCGCCTGGTTTACCATCGTGGCTCGACGTCATTGAAGCTTAGTCATCCTCTAGGGTGACAGACGTCTTCTCTCGACTACCGTCTTCACCCCTGTCCTACTCTAGGGGTTGGGGTCAGTGTAACTCGGAAGTCCTCCTCTCGGCCTGGTGTTCTAAGCTCCAGCTAGTTGCCCAAACTGGTACTCCAACGCCTTTGTAGCTAACTGATTGTTCTTTACATCGGCTGCCAATTTCACATAGTCAGCCTGCAATTGAGCTTGGTTAGCTATCATCGTTTTGAACATTTCCTCAATGCTGGGTGATGGTGGTGGAGGAGGTGCATTGTTGCTTCTGTATTGCGACTGATAGTTCGGCTGCCCTCCTTGATTTCCCTGCCCCCCCTGACTCGAACTTTGCCCTTGATGGCTGTTACTACCCCAAGAGAAATTCGGATGACTCCTCCAATTAGAGTTGTAGTTGTTGCCATACTGTTGGTGATTATTTCTCTGTACCTTACCAACAAAGTTCACTGAATCAGGATTTGCACCACAACACTCAGCTGAGTGTTCATTACTGCCACACACTTCACACCAAATCTGCTGCACTACATTCACTGGGGCTTGAGACTGATTCATGCTCATATTGATGAAGTGGGTGTTGAGTTAATTCTGTAATGCAGCTATCTGTGCAGCGATAGCTGTAAAACCATCCACTTCCAAGACTCCTGCCGCTTTCCTTGTTCCTCCTCTAGAAAAGTCCGCATTCCACTCTGGATTTCCCTGCGAAATATGGTTTAACAAAGTATACAGCTCCTCATAAGTTTTTTCTAATGCTTGTCCCCCAGCTGCTGAGTCTAGCAAAATTTTTGTGTGGGGTTCCAAACCCTCTATGAAAGTATGCACCTGCACATCATTGGATTGGTGATGATGAGGACAATCCCGCAACATAGATTTGAATCTTTCCCAAGCTTGATGCAGATTCTCCCTCTCTCTTTGTTTAAAACATAGAATTTGACTTCTAAGTCTTGCTGTTTTACCGGATGGAAAGAACCGTATCAAGAATTTCTTTGCAAGATCATCCCAAGTAGTGATGGAATTAGGTGGCTCATCTTTCAACCACCTCTTTGCTTCTCCCAAAAGTGAAAATGGGAACAATGTTAGCCTGACATAATCGGATGACACTCCAGCGGGGATGTAAGTGTCACTTATCTCCAAAAGGTTTTGGAGATGTTGTTGTGGATCCTCGTGAGGGAGACCTGTGAATTGCCCGCTGGTGTGCAGCAATTGCACCATATTCTGTTTAAGCTCGAACCTCCCTCCTGGCTCAGGTTTGCGAATGCTAGATGTAACATTGTTAGCTTGTGGGATTGCCACTTCGCGAACTAGCCTAGCTGCCATTTCCTTGGGCACTAACACTACCCTTACAATTGGTGGATTCTGTTGTTGCTCCAGGATTGTCTGTCTGAGCAACTGCAGCTTTTTCTCTAGAGCTTCTCTCCTTTGACGATGGAATTGTCTTTCCGGCTCTAAGTGTGAATCCACCAACTCCTTGTCTCTTGCCAGTGTTCAACAGAATTCAATATCTGCAAAAGACAGGCTAAGACCAAGTTGTCAGCACTAATAAGAAATCGTAAACTAACACTTAAGAAAACAATTTCACCAATTGCCAGTCCCCGGCAACGGCGCCAAAAACTTGTTCGGTGGTTTGGAACGCCTACACGCAAGTGCACGTGGTCGAACAAGTAGTAAAATGGCTAGAGTAGCCAAGTATCGATCCCACAGGGACTGGACCAAGGTAATAATCGAATCAAGCATTAATAAACTCTAACTCTAATAATGCAGACAACAGTTTCAAGATGATTTTGGGAGTTTGTTTCCTAATTTATACTAATCTAAAACAAATGTACAAATTGAGTCTGAACTATAGTAATGAGCATGTTGAGGCTAAAACGAACATGCAGGGAAGCAATTTATTGATACAAATCGGTTAATCTTTCCTTCGGTTGCTAGTCAAGAATTATTGCCTATGGATTAAAAATCTTGTATTTAACCAAACTTAAGAATCATGAACCTTCCACCTACATTTCTGTGATAAGAAGAAATTCATGCTCTAGCCATACGAAACTGATTCCTTAATTGACTAATACGACTTTCAGATATATTTCTATTCTGAAGGTAAATCAATTCTCAATTTTCCCAAACCAAGAAAAGATCATACCCTACCAATTCACAACTTTCCAATTTCTTTCTCTTTCGAGCGCAAACCGGATTTTTTAGATATACATTAATATTGGCCAAACATTAATGTAGTAAGAACAAGAATTGATAGAACAACCATGGAAGAAAAGATGAAAAACCAAGATGATCAATAATTACATTCCACTACAATTGTTCTTAACCTCAGCAAGAAGTGAATTTAGCCACTCATTTGTGGATTAAACATCATCAAATGAGTGTAAATCATACAAACAATTGAAATAAAGGAGAAAGAGATAGAGAAGAACCCTAAGAATTTCGTCTCCTCAACTGCCTGTAACCCACGTTCTTGCTCAACCAAGTCAGAATAATTAAAAATAAACCTAAGTGTGCTATTTATACTAGTGGAAATTTTTTCCAGAACAACAAGCAACGTGTCACGGAGTGCATCGCGGAGCACTGCCTCCGTGACACGCCACAAACGCGGACCCTCACTGGAATCCGGTCCTCCAGGTAATTATGCCCAACGTGCCACGGCATGCAATGGGGCTTGGCCAACGTGCCATGGCTCCAACGCGAACCTTCACTGGAACTTGGCCTATTTTAATCATCCGGGGCAGAATGCCTCTGCGATGGAAGCGTGACACGGCTCCATCGTGGAGCCCCTTAATTTGCTGCATTTCCTTGGCCTTTCTACTGCTGGCTTCCAAGTCCATTCCCGATTTCTCCCAACATGCATCTTAGCTTCCTAAAATTACATTTTTCCTGCAAAACAACACTAAACATGTTGGTTAGTATAAATTCACCTTTTAACTACAAATCACATGAGAATGTACACATATCGATGGATAAACAAGATGAAATGAAGCATTTGAGTATCACTTGGGCATATAATTCTGCCCAAGATCAGTAATAACTGCATACAATACATACTAAATCTGATAACAATAATATAATTTCTGGCATATTGTACTGGATCTCATACTGAAACATGATATAGTATTTCTGGAATATTCTGCTTGAATTCATGCTATTGTACTAATTTTCATGCTAAACATGATACAATATTTCTAACATGCTTTCTAAAACTCATACTGAGATACTATACTATTTTTTAAATACTCTACTGGAATTTATACTAGTTTACTATACTGGAGAAACTGACAAATAAATCTATCTGTGTAGCAAGAGTGTACCTGGCCTTCTGGGCCTCATGCTAGTGCTACTCGCCTCTGGGATAATCTGTATGGTTGTCTACAGGCACACCATGTGCACGTATTTTATCAGAGGATCCTGATAGTGATCATGATCTCTAATAATCTGGGTTGAATAGAGTGAGGTCTGAAGTAGTCTAACAATACTATGAACGTCCTACTCGGACATCTGTAACTCATGCATAACTGAGGGGTTGCGGACAGCTAACTACTTTATTGTTCTAACTAAACAACTATAGAGCTGGGCTTGGTCGAACTTGCTTCTAGGTGATCGGTCCTTAGTTCTTCATAGGGAGCTTACCAATCTCCTTAACTTGGTAAACACTGTACTAGCAGAGTACTACTGACTCCTTAGGCCTTATCTGAATCCACTCAGATCTATATTGTTGTTCTGGGCAATTCTCTGTCTTATGGGCAATTTTATATAGACTGGCCCTCTCCTGGGACTATGTACCTGAATACCTTACGAGAACTGGCTAGGGTACTGGCCCGTCACTGGCTACTGATATGGACCCCTCCTTGGGGTACCCACGGGTTTATCTGACTGGGACGACTGGGCTGGCTTGCTGGGTGTCATACATGATAACTGTTAGGTCGACTAAGACTGGCAATCACCGATAAGGCTGAAAGGATGATGTACGTTCACTCAACACACTGGAGAACTCTGGTATTGCTAACTCTAGAATATTCTTAGTGTGTCTCTATTCTGGTTCTAGAACGTGCGATAACGTTACTGGCCTCTAGGAATGCTTTCCTGCTAATACAGGCACCAACTGGCCGTTAGACCGCTTCACTACGCCCATACCGACTAATCATCTGATTCAAACTACTAAATCTTTCGAGCTCTGAAGTCTAGGTCTGGCAACAACATATAAGTCTACCATCACAATAAATTGAGAACTAAAAGAGTTTCTATAGCGTCATACGTGGATCACATTTAACCTGCTCCCTTTTAGCGAGGGAGTCCTGCAGTACGATTCGTATACACTTCCTAGCAGCTAACCAGAATCTGTGTAACTGTAATCCCTATTAGCAGTCACTATAATATTGTTGTATGTATATCAATAACTACATGTGATACGTACTGAATGTGATAATAATTTCTGAAATGCCTTACTTAGCTTCCTACTGAATGTGATATAATATTTCTGAAATACCTTGCTGAGATTTACATTGTTTTACTATACTGGAGAAGCTAACTTGCCGAAAGAGATTGCCTTTACATACCTCGACTGTCGGTTTACCGATTAACTGGCGAGGTTCAGCTAGTATTCAGTTGTTCCTTCCAACTGTAATCATATTCACGAATGGATAGAACTAACTTCACTACTTATCCTAGAAGAAACAATATTTTAAGTCTATATACTAACTATTCTTTGACTTATCAAAGAACGATCAAAAACTCATAATTTCTCGGAAGTCTAGAATGGAGAAATACTCACTTTAAGCCTGGGAGTATATTAACACTAGTTTGGAGCAATTTCAATCACTTTGGGTCGGCGGGAAGACGATTCTCTGCGCAATGCTCCCTGCAGCCTTATACTTCGATACCCGAAGTTAATTTGACTTTGGACAGCGTTTGACGGTGTAATCAAATGGAAATTTATAGTAACCCTTCGTCCTCCTCTGTTCTCTGGTTGTTTTCAGTGAAAATTATATGAGAAATGACTTAAAAATGAAGTGGGAGGCCTTTATATATTTGTAGCAAAATACATGGCAATGTGGCACGCTGGCCAACGCACCGTTTTGGGTCCATGCCACGTTGGCTAACGCGGAGGTCCCAGCTCAGTGCCACTGTGCCCCTTTGGGCAGCGCGGTTCGGCCTCCTCTTGCGAAATTCCAACTTGGCACTCGTTCGGCCTTTCCTCAGGCCCTTTTCTCGCATGTATGGCATTCTAAAACTAGAAACTTACGGGGTGTAACACTAACTCATGGCATGTACATAGCAATTCAAGAGCATAAACTAAAGCAGATATTATAAGCATATCAACATAAAGGTAAAGAGAGCCAACATCGTAGAAAGCATTTGTACATGAAGTCTAAAAAGCCTATAGAACATCCGATAGGCTGATGGGACAACACCCCCAACTAGCCCTCTAGGTCTAAAATTAAAAGACGTAGCAAAAACATAAAACTGATAATGTCCCCAGAGAATGAGGACTCACCCAACTGGAAATAGGACTAGACTGGTCGGGAGAGAGCTATCGATGAGACTGGCCTGGATCAGCCGAACCTATATCATCAAATGATATAGCATAGAGTATCCGGTCAGTACTTTGAATGTAGTAAGTATCTAAGGTAAGTGTAACATACTAGTAAAATAATAATCTGAAATCATGAATATAAATCAAGAAATTTCATGAGTGTAAGGATTGCATGCTTATCACGACCCGAACATACACCCGGATCGTAGACACGGGAAAAGGGACCCCGAGGGACCCCAAGTCGACCCATGGCACATGCATACAACTAATCCCATTTAATAAAGTGGAATGCTTAGCATAAAACATAGCAGAAACATAATCATAGTGTAACAACCAGAAATACTAGACATATACATAAACCGGGTTTTACATCCTGTTTGAAAGCCTCTTCTACATAATACGGGTTGATGGGACAACATCCCCAACTAACTTGACCAATACTGAAACATAAATAACATGAAAGTCTGTCAAACGGCCCTCGAAACATGAGGACTCACCAATAAGCTGGGAGCAAGAACTGAGATGAGCTAAGGATGAGGGTGAGCCTGAGATCCAAACTCAGTATCATAAAATGATACAACATAGAAAGTATACAGTCAGTACGTGGAATGTACCACGTATGCAAGGTAAGAAAAACGGACATTTAAAAGTAGGATAAAACTCATAAGTAAATGTAGGAGAAGGACATCATGCATATATCATAAATTCTGTAAGAAAACATAAGGCTCAAGGCTTTCAAATCATTCATAATCATAATTGTTATACCTTGGGAATTCAAGAATCAGACTCGGAAGTGAATTAGGAGAAAACTGGAAAAATATGTTATAGTAGTTGTAGAACGGGTCACTTAACAACTCGTTAGGAGGCCTAACAAGTCGTCAGGTAACTCATGGGGAAGACTTGAGATGAAGCAGGACTCGAGGTCCCCATGGTCAATGTAACGACTCGTGGTCAGACACCACGAGTCATCGTGTCAGTCGTGGGGTGGTCCTAGAGAAGGACAGTGAAGCTTATCCAATGTACTTCACGGGTGGTACCTAATGAGTCGTCGTTAGTCCTACCGACCCGTTAAGAGGGTCGTCACCAAGCCAGTTGAACTTTCATGAATGATGAGGCAGTGTACTTGACGGGCGAACCAACGGATCGTGTGCCCTGGTAACGAGTCGTCAGGTCATCCGTTAGGACCCCCTGACTGTTATTTTCAGTGATTTCAGTAAGGGCTTTTCTGTAATTCCTAAGTTCTAAGGGCCTATACTATGTCGTTTTAAGCTCAAAATAGAGGGTTTTAAGCTGAGAAAGACCCATCTAGGACATATTCTTCATGTATGCAAGGGTGAAAGCTTGAAGAGAAGAAAGTGAGGAGAATTTCAAGGTTTTCAAGGGAAATCTCAACTGGGTAATTAGGAGGAGTTAAGATTCTTCAATCCCAGGTATGTAAGGCGATGAGTGGGTGCTTTCTTCCACACCTACGCCCATTCACTATCAATTTGTGATTTATTTATGATGATCAAGTATGGGTCTTCATTTAATTGCATGACTCTTACATTTCTACTCATGGGTATGACTAAATTGAGTTGATATTGGTGATTTACTAAGCTTGGACAGATTCTGTCTTAATTTCTTTTACAAAAATTATTTTTCAAAATTTGAATCTAAAATGTCCATGCCTGAGTAGTTCATGATAGAAGGTGATGATGATGGAGTAGATGATGAAAAGCATGTTTCCAATCTTATCCATGTTTTTGATGATGTTTTCAAGAATATTGAATAGACCCATGTATAATGAAGCTTTGGGTAATCCCCAATGTTGAGTATGAATGATGATTTTCGTGAATTGACGTTATTACTTCGTGTTGGAGTGAAACCTCCCAAATTAAAGTTTTTCCAAATAAATTGTATGATTTCAAGCATGATAAGGTTTTGGGAAAGGCCCTTATATTGATGATTATGAAATTATAATTCTAAGTAGGCTTACCACATGATTTTTGGAGTAAAGTCTCCCATTATTCTTGAGCTTGTGGTATGTATCGTAGTAAAGCTTCTCATATGCATGAAATTCATAATTGAAATGTATGTTGGCATTAAGCTTCATTTCACATGATGTTGAGTCTAATCATGATTTCATTCTAAGATTTGTCGAGACAACATTGTTGAGCTTCATATTTATATGATATTTAGTGTATGCATGATTTCATAATGAGTTTTGTCAATAGACAATGTTGAGCTTTGTTTCATACGATGTTGAGTTTATGCATGATTTCATGTTGAGCTTCACCACTAGACGATGTTGAGCTTCCTATTTACACGATATAGATCATTGCATGTTTTGGGAGAAGAATCTAGCACCGAGCGGGCTAAGGGCCGACTACCCTATGCCCCAAAACTACGCGCCAATGTAGGTTGATTCTATTATATTATTGGGACCTCCCTTGTGAGTTATCCCTGACCCGATTGGCCCTTTGAGCTTGATATCGATATCATGGTATCGTTCGTAGCCCTAGAAAAGTTATGGACGGCTCTGCCCACTTGACTATAATAGTCGGGACCACGTAAGCTCTATCGTGGTATGTCGGTTAAGTGATGAGTCTCCCACTATCTATATCATTCGAGTTTGCACACCCATTACTCATGATGATTATCTTATGCATGCATATTTGAAAAGAAAGGTTTGACTCATTGTTCGGCTTTTGATATAAAGGTTATGATTTAGCTTTGAGTCATTCGATTTATTCATGATGTTCTAAAGCCATGCATGACCATGTATTAAATAAGAATGATTTAATAATGAATGCTTGTGATCGTTTCTTATTCTTAAAGGCTAAAATATATGTATGACTTGTTTTAAAGAAAAGGCTATTATTGCTCAAGCGGTTTTACTTACCTTGCATACTCGGTACATTTCACGGACTGACCACATACTTTCTATGCTGCATTATTTCATGATGCATGATCGGGTTCTCAGGTTTAGCCCCGTTCGTAGCCGCTTATTAGATTTAGCATTTGCTTGCTTGGTGAGTCCTCATCCTTCGAGGACTATACTTTCATTTATTTTTAGCGTACTTTCAGTTTTAGTATTTCTGAGCGAGTTGGGGGTGTTGTCCCATCAGTTCGTCCAGATTAGAGGCTTATCAGACTTAGACATGTGTAAAGTTAGTCTTCTGCTGAGTTTATATCTACGTTTCCTTTTATGTTTATTAAATGAGACAGTGAATGCTTATCCCATGGGTTGACTTGGGGTCTCTCGGGGTCCCTTGTCCCGTGTCTATGATCCGGGTGTACTCTCAGTTCGTGACAAACTTGGTATCAGAGCCTTAGGTTTGAAGTGTCCTAGGGAGTATGAAAGCCGCTTTAAGTAGAGTCTTCATTGGTATGAAGCGCGCCACACTTATGACGAAGAGGTACGATACATTTTAGGAAATTTTCCCATCTTTCATGATCCATGTCGTGCGATGAAGAGTCTTTTTATCCCTCTAATTCATACTATTCGTGATTGCAGAGTCATGGCTCCTCGAAGGATGAATGGAAGGAGAAATGGAGACAGTGAAGGCCATGAGGATGGCATGGGTCGTGGGCATCAGCACGTCCCACCAGTTCAAGAGCCTCAGGCATTGGAGCCAGCTGCTCACGCTGAGTTTCGGACCGCTATCCAGATGCTTGCGCAGGCCTTGACCGCCCAGGTCAATCAGCAGGTTGTTGCGCATGTTCCGTAGAATGGCAATGCAGCGGCTTCTCGAGTCAGGGACTTCTTGAGGATGAACCCGCTAGAGTACTTGGGGTCCAAGGTAGGTGAGGACCCACATGACTTTATTGATGAGATCGTATCACCCAGCTTATGGGGGTGAGCAGTGTTGAGTGCGCAGAGTTGGCCTCCTATCAGTTGAAGGGGGTTGTGCATATTTGGTTCCGTCAATGGAAGGATAGCAGGGTCACTAGAGTAGGTCCGGTCACTTGGGAGGAGTTTCAGGTTGCGTTCCTTGATCGGTTCTTCCCTCGGGAGATGAGGGAGCTAAAGGTGTATGAGTTTGTAAACTTGAAGAAAGGAAGGATGACAGTACTGGAGTATTCCCTTGAGTTCACTCGCCTATCGAAGTATGCTCCTGAGTTAGTGGATGACCAGAGGGCGCGAGTGAGCAGGTTTGTGCATGGGATAGCAGGTTACTTGGATAAGGAATGCAGGATTGCTATGCTCCATCAAGATATGGACTTTCCTCGGATAGTGTTGTATGCCCAGCAGATGGAGGCAGCATATTCGAGAGATAGAGAGAGAGGCCAAGAGGGCCAGGACTGAGGACCACAGATTCTCCCAGCAGAGGTCCAGCGGTGGGCACCGTCAGCAGACTCACCAGAGATCATCTGCCCCAGCTTCATCAGCTTTGAGTGTACCATCTCGGCATAGACATGATTAGAGAGGGCGAGCATCAGGCTCGAGGGGCCAGGGCAGCAGGCCCGCAAATTCAGGTGTTCCAACTTGTCGCAGATGTGGCCGAGGGCATACAGGATGATGCTTTGTAGGTTCGGGTGCGTGTTTTTGGTGCGGGCAACCTAGACACATGCTTAGAGATTGTCCAGCGACGATATAGGATCAAGTTGGGGGCCATGACCTAGCTTCTAGCTGAGCAGCCCCACCCCCTCGCTCAGCGGATCAGGGGGCATCTACCAATGCAGCTGGCGGTCAGCGCCAGAACAGATTCTATGCCCTAGCATCCCGTCAAGAGTAAGAGGTCTCCCCAGACGTGGTTACTAGTATGTTGCGAGTCTTCCATGTTGATGTTTATGCATTATTAGATCCAGGGGCCACCTTTTCCTTTGTGACACCTTATGTAGCCAGTATCTTTAGAGTCAGTCCCGATGTCTTGTCAGAATCCTTCCCAGTTTCTACTCCAGTAGGTGATTCAGTTATAGCTAGACGGGTGTATAGAAATTGCCCGGTCTTGGTTCTCCATAAGGTCACCTCAGTAGATCTAATATAGTTAGCCATGACTGATTTTGATGTTATTCTTGGCATGGATTGGCTGTATGCTTGTTATGCTTCCATTAATTGCAGGACCTGGTCAGTGGAGTTCAGATTCCCGGGTGAGCTAGTCTTAGAATGGAAGGGTAGTTTACCTATACCTGTAGGTCGCTTCGTTTCCTACCTCAAGTCCAAGAAGATGATTTTTGAGGGTTTCATGTATCACCTAGTTAGGGTTAAGGATGTGGAGTCCGAAACCCTTACTATCCAGTCAGTTTTAGTAGTACGTGAGCATCCAGAGGTCTTTTCTGATGATTTGCCAGGTATTCCTCCCGAGCGGGAGATTGATTTCAGTATTGACCTCCTTCCCGATACGCGGCCTATATCTATTCCATCCTACAGGATGGCTCCAACGGAGCTAAAAGAGTTGAAGGATCAGTTAAAGGACTTGCTAGATAAGGGTTTCATTAGATCGAGCCAGTACCTATAGGGTGCACCAGTATTATTTGTTAGGAAGAAAGATGGTTCCCTTCATATTTGCATAGATTATCAACAGCTGAAAAGAGTCACTATCAAGAATAGGTATCCCTTACCCAGGATCGATGATCTGTTCGATCAGCTTCAGGGTGCTAAGTGTTTCTCAAAGATAGATCTCAGATATGGGTATCATCATCTCAGAGTTCGGGAGAGTGATATCCCAAAGACGACATTTAGAACATGGTATGGTCATTACGAGTTTGTAGTTCTGTATTTTGGACTAACGAATGCTCTTACAGCTTTTGTGGACCTGATGAACAGGGTGTTCAAGCCATATTTGGATATGTTCATGATTGTGTTCATTGATGACATTTTGGTATACTCTCGGAGCGAGGAGGAACATGCCACTCACTTGAAAGTAGTGCTCCAGACCCTAAAGGACCGCCAATTGTATGCAAAGTTCAGCAAGTGTGAATTTTGGTTGTACTCCATGGCATTTTTGAGCCATGTGGTGTCTAGCAAAGGCGTAAAAGTAGACTCGCAGAAAATTGAGGCGGTGAGGAATTGGCCTAGACCGGTAATCCTTCGGACATTCCGAGTTTCTTGGGCTTAGCTGTCTACTATTGGAGGTTCGTTGAGGGTTTCTCAACCATTGCAGCGCCTTTGACTAAGTTGACTCAGAAGAAGGTGAAGTTTCAGTGGTCGGAGGCTTGTGAGAAAAGCTTCTAAGAGTTGAAGGCTCGACTTACCTTAGCACCAGTGTTGAACCTACCTGAGGGTAATGATATTTTCGTGGTGTATTGTGATGCTTCTAGAGTTGGACTTGGGTGTGTGCTGATGCAGCGGGGGAGGGTGATAGCTTATGCCTCTCGACAACTGAAAGTCCATGAAAAGAATTATTCGACCCACGATCTTGAATTGGCCACAGTGGTGTTCACATTGAAGATATGGTGGCATTACTTGTATGGGGTCCATGTGGATGTATTTACGGACCACAAGAGTTTGCAATATGTGTTCACACGGGATCTAAATCTTCGGCAAAGGAGGTGGTTGGAGTTACTTAAGGATTATGACATGAGTGTCCTTTACCACCCGAGCAAGGCTAATGTGGTTGCGTATGCGCTTAGTAGGCTCTCAATGGAGAGTGTGTCCCATATGGATGAGGGGAAGAAAGAATTGGTGAGAGATGTTCACCAGCTTGCGAGTCTTGGAGTTAGATTGATCGATTCGACCGATGGCGGTGTTGTTGTGCATAACGGGTCAGAATCATCCTTGGTAGTTGATGTTAAATCTAGGCAAGATGAGGAACCAATATTGAGGCTGAAGGAGGCAGTGCGGATTCAGAAAGTAGAGGTTTTCTCCCAAGGGGGAGATGGTGTGCTATGATACTAGGGTCAATTATGTGTTCCGGACATTGATAATTTGAGTGTTCGGATATTTCATGAGGCACATGGTACCAGATATTCTATTCATCCAGGATCCACGAAAATGTATCGGGATTTGCAAGAAATCTATTGGTGGGATGGTATGAAAAGGGATTTTGCGGAGTTCATAGCAAAATGTCCAAACTGTTAGCAACTAGAAGCTGAGCATCAAAGACCTGGAGGTGTACTTCAGGATATTGTCATTCCCAGTTGGAATTAGGAAGAAATCAATATGGACTTCATTACATGTACTCGCCAGCAACATGACTCCATTTGGGTTGTGGTGGACAGGTTGACCAAGGTTGCACACTTCCTACCGGTCAAGACCACGGATTCAGCAGATGATTATGCTATGTTGTATATTCGAGAGTTGGTTCGGCTTCATGGAGTTCCCTTGTCTATTATTTCAGATTGAGGCACTCAGTTTACTTCTCAATTCTGGCGTTCGTTTCAAAAAAGGCTCGGGACTCAGGTTAAGCTAAGCACACTTTTCACCCTCAGACGGACGGCCAAGCGGAACAAACCATTCAGACTCTTGAGGATATGTTGAGGGCATGTGTTATGGATTTCAAAGGTAGATGGGATGATCATTTACCTTTAATCGAGTTTGCTTATAATAACAGTTACCACTCTAGTATCCAAATGGCGCTGTTCGAGACTCTCTACGGGCGAAGGTGAAGATCTCCCATCGAATGGTTCGAGGTTGGTGAGGCAGCTGCGGTAGGACTAGATTCGTTTCATGAGGAAATGGTGAAGGTTCAGTTGATAAGGGACCGGTTGAAAACCGCTCAGAGTCATCAGAAACTGTATGCTGATGTGAGAATAAGAGAATTGGAGTTTGATGTTGACGACTGGGTGTTTCAAAGGTATCTCCCATGAAGGGAGTCATGCGGTTCGAAAAGAAAGGTAAACTCAGTCCCCACTATGTTGGTCCGTACCGGGATGTGAGAAGAGTTGGTACGGTGGTGTATGAGTTGGACTTGCCTTCAGAATTGACTCCAGTTCATCCCGTGTTCCATGTATCACTGTTGAAAAAGTGTTTGGGTGATCCAGCCTTGGTGGTTTCGATAGACGGCATTGGTGTGAAAGACAGCCTCAGTTATGAAGAAATTCCAGTTGAAATCTTGGATCGACAAGTTCAAAGGATGAGGAACAAGGAAGTAGCCTCAGTAAAGGTGTCATGGAGGAATCAGCATGTCGAGGGAGCCATGTGGGAGGCCGAAGCAGATATGATGGCTAACTACCCCCATTTATTCCCTACCGGCTCAGCTTCAGTTTGAGGTATCAAATTTTTGCCCTAAACCTCTATTCAATTTTTCATGTTCTATTCATATGAATAGGTTTGTTTTATGATATGATATGTGTATGTGATGTTTGAACTCTGACCAGCTATATGGTTCTTTTCGGGGGTAGCATCTCGTCAGTTTTCGACTTGAAAATCAATAATTAGCATCTATATATATATATATATATATAGTGATTATTGTTTCTGGGTTTTCTACTTGCTTATAACATTCGAGGACGAATTTTCCCAAGGGGGAGATATTGTTATACCTCGGGAATTCAAGAATCGGACCCGAAAGTGAATTAGGAGAAAACTGGAGAAAAAAGTTGTAGCAGTTGCAGAACAAGTCAATTAACGACTCGTGGGGAGGCCTAATGAGTCTTAGGGGGACTCGTGGGGAATGCCTGAGATGAAGAAGGACTCGAGGTCTCCACAAGAAATGGAACGACTCTTTGTCAGACACCACGAGTCGTCGTGTCAGTCGTGGGGTAGTCTTAAGACAAGGACGGTGAAGCTTATCCAGTTTTCTTGACGGGTTGTATCTAACGAGTCGTCGTGAGTCCTAACGACCCATTAGGGGCGTCGTCACCAAGCCAGTTGAACTTTCATGAATGATGAGACAGTGTACTTGATGGGTGAACCAATGGATCGTGTGCCCTAGTAACAAGTCGTCAGGTCGTCCGTTAAGACTCCCTGACAGTTATTTTCAGCGATTTCAGTAAAGGCTTTTCCGTAATTCCTAAGTTCTAAGGGCCTATACTACGTCATTTTAAGCTCGTAATAGAGGGTTTTAAGCTAAGAAAGACCCATCTAGGCCATTTTCTTCATGCATGCAAGGGTGAGAGCTTGAAGGGAAGAAAGTTAGGAGAATTTCAAGGTTTTCAAGGGAAATCTCAGCTGGGTAATTAGGAGGAATTAAGATTCTTCAATCCCAGGTATGTAAGGAGATGAGTGGGCGCTTTCTTCTACAGTCATGGCCATTCCCTATCAATTTGTGATTGGTTTGTAATGACCAAGTATGGGTCTTTATTTAATTTCATGATTCTTACATTTCTATTCATGGGTATGACTAAATTGAGTTGATCTTGGTGATTTACTAAGCTTGGACGGATTCTGTCTTAATTTCTTTTACAAAAATTATTTTTCAAAATTTGAATCTAAAACGTCCATGCTTGGGTAGTTGTTCATGATAGTAGGTGATGATGATGGAGTAGATGATGAAAAGCATGTTTCCAATCTTACCCATGATTTTGATGATGTTTTCAAGAAGATTGAATAGACCCATGTATGATGAAACTTTAGGTAATCCCCAATGTTGAGTATGAATGATGATTTTTGTGAATTGACGTTATTCCTTCCTTTTGGAGTGAAACCTCCCAAATTACAATTTTTCCAAATAAATTGTATGAGTTCAAGCGTGATAAGGTTTTGGGCGAGACCCTTATAATGATGATGATGAAGTGACAATTCTAAGTAGGCTTGCCACATGATTTTTGGAGTAAAGTCTCCCATTATTCTTTGAGCTTGTGGTACGTATCGTAGTAAAGCTTCTCATATGCATGAAATTCATAATTAAGTTGTATGTTGGCATTAAGCTTCATTTCACATGATGTTGAGTCTAAGCATGATTTCATTCTAAGCTTTGTCGAGACGACATTGTTGAGCTTCATATTTACATGATTTTTAGTGTACGCATGATTTCATAATGAGCTTTGTCAGTAGACAATGTTGAGCTTCGTTTCATACAATGTTTAGGTTATGCATGATTTCATGTTGAGCTTCGTCACTGACGATGTTGAGTTTCGTATTTATACAATGTAGAGCATTGCATCTTTTGGGAGAAGAGTCTAGCACCGAGCGGGCTAACGGTCGACTACCCTGTGCCCAGAACTACGCGCCAACATAGGTTGATTCTATTATATTATTGGGACCTCCCTTGTGAGTTATCCCCGGTCTGATTGGCCCTTTGAGCTTGATATCAATATCATGGTATCGTCCGTACTCCTAGCAAGGTTATGGACGACTTTGCCCACTATAGTGGAATAGTGGGGACCACGTAAGCTCTATCGTGGTATGTCGGTTAAGTGACAAGTCTCCCACTGTCTATATTTTTCGAGTTTGCACGCCCATTACTCATGATGATTATCTTATGCATGCATGTTTGAAAAGCAAGGTTTGACTCATTGTTCGGCTTTTGATATCAAGGTTATGATTTAGCTTTGAGTCATTCGATTTAGTCATGATGTTCTAAAGCCATGCATGACCATGTATTAAATAAGAATGATTTCATGATGAATGTTTGTGATCGTTTCTTATTCTTAAAGGCTATCATATATGTATGACTTGTTTTAAAGAAAAGGCTACTATTGCTCAAGCAGTTTTACTTACCTTGCATACTCGGTACATTCCACGTACTGACCGCATACTTTCTATGCTGCATTATTCATGATGCAGGATCAGGTTCTTAGGTTCAACCCCGTTCGTAGCCGCTTATCAGAGTTAGCATTTGCTTGCTTGGTGAGTCCTCATCCTTCGAGGACTAGACTTTCAGTTATTTTTAGCGTACTTTCAGTTTTAGTATTTCTGAGCTAGTTGGGGGTGTTGTCCCATTAGTTCGTCCAAATTAGAGGCTTATCAAACTTAGACATGTATTCAGCTTTAGATGTTCATTCTGTTGTTATGTAAAGTTAGTCTTCCACTAAGTTTATATTTATGTTTCCTTTATGTTATTGAATGAGATAGTGAATTCTTATACCATGGCTTGACTTGGGGTCTCTCGGGGTCCCTTGTCCTGTGTCTATGATCCGGGCATACTCTCGGGTCGTGAAAAACTTGGTATCATAGCCTTAGGTTTGAAGTGTCCTAGGGAGTCTTAAAGTCGCGTTAAGTAGAGTCTTCTTCATGGGTGTGAATCAAGCCACACTTATGACGAAGAGGCTACGAAACATTTTAGGAAATGTTCCCATCTTTCATGATCCATGTCTTGCGATGAAGAGTCTTTCTATCCCTCTAATTCATACTATTCGCGATTGCCGAGTCATGGCTCCTCAAAGCATGAATGGAAGGAGAAATGGAGACGGGGAAGGCCACGAGGATGGCATGGGTTGTGGACATCAGCAGGTCCCACCAGTTCAGGAGCCTCAGGCACCAGAGCCAGCCGCTCACGCTGAGTTCTGGACCGCTATCCAAATGCTTGCATAGGCCTTGACAGCCCAGGTCAATCAGCACGCTATTGCGCATATTCCGCAGAATGGCAATGCAGCGGCGACTCGAGTTAGGGTCTTATTAAGGATGAAACCGCTGGAGTTCTTGGGGTCCAAGGTAGGTAAGGACCCACAGGACTTTATTGATGTGATCGCCAAGATCACCCAGGTTATGGGGGTAAGCATTGTTGAGTGCACAGAGTTGGCCTCCTACCAGTTGAAGGGGGTTGCGCATATCTGGTTCCGTCAATAGAAGGATAGAAGGGTCGCCGGAGCAGGTCCGGTCACTTGGTAGGAGTTGCAGGTTGCGTTCCTTGATCAATTCTTTCCTCGGGAGATGAGGGAGCTAAAGGAAGCTGAGTTAGTAAACCTGAAGCAAGGGAGGATGATAGTAATGGAGTATTCCCTTGAGTTCACTAGCCTATCGAAGTATGCTCCTGAGTTAGTGGCTGACCAAAGGGGGCGAGTGAGCAGGTTTGTGCATGAGATAGTAGGTTACTTGGGTAAGGAATGCAGGATTGCTATGCTCCATCAGGATATGGACTTCCCTCGGATGGTGTTATACGGCCAGCAGATGGAGGTAGCACATTCGAGAGAGAGAGAGGCCAAGAGGGCTGGGATTAAGGACCACAGATTCTCCTAGCAGAGGTCCGGAAGTGGGCACCATCAGCAAACTCACCAGAGATCATCCTCCCCAGCTTCATCAACCTTGAGTGTACCATCTCGGCATAGGCATGATTAGAGAGGGCGAGCATCAGGCTCGAGGGGTCAGGGCAGCAGGTCCGCAGATTCAGGTGTTCCAGTTTGTTGCAGATGTGGCCGAAGGCATCCAGGACAGTGCTTGGCAGGTCCGGGTGCGTGTTTTGGGTGCGGGCAACCCGAACACATGCTTAGAGATTGTCTAGCGGAGAGACAGATTCAGGTTGGAGGAGAAGACCTTGAATCTCCCTAAAACCTCTCTAAAAGCTCTTGCATGGGAATGGGTATGCATTAGGGACTTAACCCACTTTAAAGACCCTATTCCAACCTTAAAACGACATTGTTTAGGCCTTAAAAGACTAGAAAATTATGAGAAGGCCCTTACTAATTCGCAAAAAATAACTACCAAGTGACCCTAATGGATGACCTGATGACTCGTCAGGACAGGCAACGACTCGTCGTGTTGCCCGTCAAGTACACTGCCTCATCCTCCATTAAAAGTCCACAGGCTTGCTCACTACCCACCTCACGAGTCGTTGGGACAGGCCACGACTCGTGGGGTCCCATCTGTTAAGTACACTAGGAGCTTCTTCTAACTTAACCCCAAGCTCACCCCACGAGTGACATGACGACTCGTGAGAACTCACCTGTTACACCCCGTAAATTCTCGACATGTAGATGGCCTATTCGCATGTTGGTTAAGATTTTTTGAATGTCATACATGCTAGGAAAAGGCCTGGGAGAAAGACCGGACAAGAAATCCGTCGAACCATTGCGGAAAGAGCCGGGGCAGAACCCCTCCGTGATGGCAACGTGCCAAGGAGGGAGAGCCTCCACGTTGGCTCCGTGTCACGGAGGCCCTGTCCAGGACCAAGTATAAAAGCCTCCAAACTTCGATTTTTATTTCATTTAACTTATAATTTCCTGAGAACACGACAGAGAACAGAGAGGAACGAAGGTTTACGATATATATTCATCCGATTACGCAGTCAAATGCGGTCCAAAATCAAATTTACTCCAGATACCGAGGTATTAAGCAGCAAGGAGCACTCCTACGGATTTAGTTTCGTGAAATTCGGCCGGCGAATCGTCGTTCTACCGAACTAAGGTAAGTGGAATTGCTCCAAATTAGTGTGAATATACTCCTAGCCCTAAAGTGAGTATTTCTCCCTTCTGGACTTCCGAGAATAACGAGTTTTCGACCGTTTTTCGATAAGCCAAAGTTTTGGCTATATATATATTAAAAATGTTATCTTCTTCTAGAATATTAGTGTATTAGGTCCTAATTGATATATATATTGATGCAGTTGGGAGTAATAGCGAAAATACTGACCGAGCTACGCCAGTTAGTCGGGAAATCGAAAGCGAAGGTATGTAAAGCTAGTTTCCTCGGCAAGTTAGTAGTCTCGGTATAGTAAGATAGTTCAAAGGCTAGTAGAATGTTTTAGAAGTCGTGTGTTATGTTTAGTATGAATATTAGTACGATATTGGAAGCATCATGTTATGTATAGCGTGAAACTTGCTAGCATGATATAAATTCTTATACAAAGTGTTAGGAACTGTACAGCATGCCCAGTATGTGATTTAGTAAAGTATGTTAGGATATTATCGTATTCAGTTGAAACTTAGTAAAGCAATATAAGTATCTATAAGGTATCTTAGAAGTAGAATGGTAGATTAAAATGAAGTTTAGAAAGCATGTTAGAAATAGTAAATCATGTTACTATGGAACTCAGTTATACAACATGATTCCCTGCAGAAAAACTATATATTGTTCAACATTAAACTCAACATAGTATGACAAAAGATTATATATATATACCATTATCAGCCTCAGCATGTATTAAATACATACATATTACTATCACTAGTTCAACATATAGTATGTACAGATATATTATCATCACTAGCTTCAGCATGTGGTATACGCAGTTAGTATTACTAGTTGAGACCACTGTATTGTCTTGGGGTGGATTACCTAGCAGTCATGACCGCCCCAGGGTTAATAGTTGTATCGACTCATCCGCCAGACGGTGAGGATATGTCACTCTACGGAGTGGCATGCCGTCCCACAGGGGACGAAGATAGGATGTTGGTTTTCCCCATATTGTGCGTTGGTCGGCCTTTATACACCCCCGTCGAGCGGATACGCCCAGGGTGTTGATTTAGGAGTCCTCCAGACTCAGGTACAATTATAGTCAGGGGCTTAGCGAGCCCAAGTGCATACCCAGGGGATCGACAGGATGCTTATAGTTATTATAGGAGATGGGACGACCGGGGTAGGGGTATAGACGAGGAGCCGATACCTCGTGATTCCAGCCAGCTCAAGAAGTCATCAGCTCCAGTCATCCGGAGCTAGATAGCTAGAGGTTTATCCCTTTTCTTTTGTTGTATAGTATGGGTAGGTCGGGGCCCTGTCCCGACCATCTTATCAGTATTCTTAGAGGCTTGCAGTCTGTATATATTTCCCTATGGTTGGTTGTGCAGGTCGTGTGGGGTCGTGCGTATGTTTAGTTATTTATGTTGGTCGTGTGAGGCCTTATCCAGTCAGTAGTGGTGACCTTGCCGGTCACGTAGCGGTTTAGTATTTGTTATATTGATTTAGAGTTGACTAGATAGCATGGTGGCCTTGTCAGTCCACATAGGTTTCCCTATATGAATGTGATTATGGTTAGCTGATGTTATAGTACAGGTGGCTATAGGCCTAGTCGGCTGGAGGCTGTATTTACAGCCGTTATATAGCCCGTTGTTTCTGTGAATTAGAGTTAGAGCAAGCCAGGCACTAGATGTGCTTAGGCTCAATAGTTTAGTAGTTCAGATCCTAATAGGGCACCATGTGCCAGTCATACCCCCCAAGGCGGGGCGTGACAAACTTGGTATCAGAGCAGCTCGAATCCCAGGGAGTCTGCAAGCCGTGCTAAGTAGAGTCTTGCCTATGGATGTGTTGTGCACTACATACTACGGGTAGGAGGCTGCAAGGCTTGATAGGATGGTTGCCTTTTATTCTTATTCAGTCGTGTTGTAGAGCGGTACAGTATAGGGTTGAGTCCCTAGAACTTACTGTATTCTTTGGTTACAGATAATGTCAGACCAGCGACATCCTATCACAGGCCGGAGCTTGGAGCAGGGGAAGGCACCAGCAGGATGCCTCACCCTCATTTTGAAACAGCCCGATCAGAAGGTAATACAGAGGCATTGTCCCAACCTTCTCAACAGTCTCCACCACATCATGAGCCACTTGGGGCGAAACCACCTCCAGCAGTCCCTATACCGATACCTTCCGACCAGGAGGTTAGGAGTGCGGTAGTCATGTTAGCACAGATGATGGCTGCTCAGCGTCAGCCGATGCCGTCTACAGTTATGGAGTCGTTAGGAGGGCCCGATAGTTCGTGGGTCCGAGAGTTCTTGGCTCTGAATCCCCCATAGTTTACAGGTACGGACCGGGCAGAGGACCCTCAGGATTTTCTAGATCAGATGCAGAGAATTTTCAGGGTTATGCATGCCACGCCTACAGAATCGGTTGAGTTGGCAGCATTCCAGTTACAAGACATCACCGTGTTGTGGTATGAAAGCTGGGAAAGGTCCCGAGGGAGAGATGTTTCCCCTCCGACCTGGTCCAGCTTCTCAGGAGCTTTTCTGGATCACTATTTGCCACGAGAGATTCGACAGGCCCGGGTGGACCAGTTTTTACATTTAGAGCAGGGGGCCAGGAGTGTGCGGGAATACGCCTTGCAGTTTGATTCTTTGGCCCGGTACGCACCGGCCTTTGTTGATACCATGGCATCCAGAGTACACCGCTTTATCATGGGGTTAAATCCAGAATATGTTGAGACTTGTATTATGGCCACACTGCGAGAGGACATGGATATTGCCCGAGTTCAGGCATTTGCCCAGAATATTGAGGGCATCAGGCAGCGGCATCGGGAGATCAGGAGGACAAATCAGGAACAGCGCTGCAGGCATAGGCCAGTTGAGTTACAGAGGGAGGCTCGGGGAGGACCTAGGCCACGATTGTTAGATAGGCCGCCCAGACCCCCGCCTCTACCACAGCAGCAGAGGGGCAGATTTAGCTGCAGGGGGCAGTCAGGGATCGGCAGAGGCTCACAGATTGTAGATTCACCATTACAGAGGAGGGTGGAGTAGAGTAGGTATACCCTACCACTTTGCCCTATATGCAGCCAACGCCATTCTGGAGCATGCACGTATGGCTCCACCGGATGTTATATTTGTGGCCAAAAGGGCCATTTGATGAGATATTGCTCAGCTAGAGGTCAGGAGGATCGGGATAGACAGGATAGGGCATCCGCAGGGTCACGAGCTTCAGCATCCTCGGCAGGGCGTAGGCCCTCAATTTCAGCAGGCAGGGGTCGGGGTAGATCAGGGGCCTCTAGTGTAGGTGCGGGTCCAAGCCGCACATATGCTTTACCAGGGAGACAGGATTCAGAAGCGTCACCTGATGTTGTGACAGGTATGATGACTATCTGCTCACACCCTGCTTATGTATTGATTGACCTAGGATCTACTTTGTCCTACATTACTTCATTTGTGGATCGAAAGTTTAGTGTTCACCAGAATTGCTTCAGCAACCCTTTTCAGTATGCACCCCCGTCGGTGACTCCATTATAGCCAGAAGGGTCTATCGCGGGTGTACAGTAGAGGTTATTGATCGTCATACCACAGTAGACCTAGTAGAATTAGAAATGGTCGATTTTGATGCCATTATGGGTATGGATTGGTTGGCTCCGTGCTATGCAAATGTAGAATGTTGGACCAAGACAGTCCGATTCAACTTTCTAGGAGAGGAAGTACGAGAGTGGAAGGGCAGCACATCTACGCCAAAAGGTAGGTTTATTTCCTACCTTCAGGCGAGGAAGTTGATAGCTAAGGGGTGCATTTACCACCTCATCAGAGTTCAGGATGTTCGGGTAAAGCCTCCGACTCTCCAGTCAATCCCAGTGGTGAATGAATTCCCTGATCTATTTCCAGATGAACTACCTGGTATTCCTCCAGAAAGGGAAATAGATTTTGCAATTGATTTATTACCAGGAACTCAGCCCATATCAATTCCTCCGTATCGTATGGCTCCTATTGAACTCAGAGAGTTAAAGGAGTAGCTGAAAGATCTGTTAGACAAGGGCTTTATCAGGCCGAGTACTTCACCGTGGGGTGCGCCAGTTCCATTTGTGAGAAAGAAGGATGGCTCGCTCCGCATGTGTATAGATTACCAGCAGTTGAATAAGGTTACCGTTAAGAATAAGTATCCGCTTCCCAGAATAGATGATTTGTTTGACCAGTTACATGGGGCCAAATATTTATCCAAGATTGATTTACGGTCAGATACCATCAGGTTCGAGTCCGTGAAAGAGACATTCCCAAGACAGCCTTCAGGACTAGATACGACCACTTTGAATTTCTAGTTATGTCCTTTGGGCTGACGAATGCCCCAGCAGTATTTATGGACCTGATGAACAGTATCTTCAGACCATACCTGGACCTGTTCGTGAAAGTGTTTATCGATGACATTCTGGTGTATTCTCGCTCAGAGACAGACCACCAGAATCATTTACGGACAGTGCTCTAGATTCTCCCGGACCGTCAGTTGTATGCCAAGTTCTCCAAATGTGAATTCTGGATGAACTCAGTAGCTTTCTTGGGGCATATTGTGTCGGATGCTGGTATACAGGTAGATACGCAGAAAATAGAAGCAATCAAAACATGGCCCAAACCTACCACTCCGACTGAAGTCCACAGTTTTCTAGGATTAGCAAGATACTATAGAATGTTTGTTAAGGGATTCTCCACCATAGCGGCACCTCTGACTAAGCTGACGCAGAAAGAAGTAAAGTTTCAGTGGACAGAGGCATGTGAGCAGAGTTTCCAACAATTGAAAGACAGGTTGACCTCCGCCCCAGTATTAGTGTTGTCAGAAGGTACAGAGGGTTATTCAGTGTATTGTGATGCATCAGGTATTGGGTTAGGATGTATGTTGATGCAGCACGGTAAAGTGATTGCTTATGCTTCCAGACAGTTGAGGAAACACGAAAAGAATTATCCTACCCATGACCTGGAGTTAGCCGCAGTGACCCACACCTTAAAGATATGGAGACATTACTTTTATGGCATCCATGTGGATATTTTCACAGATCATAAGAGCCTACAGTATATCTTCACTTAGAGGGAGTTGAATTTGCGACAGCGTCGCTGGTTGGAGTTATTGAAAGATTATGACGTGGACATTCTGTATCATCCGGGGAAAGCCAATGTAGTAGCAGATGCTCTCAGCCGTAAATCGATGGGAAGTTTGGCGTATTTGCATCTCGAGAAGCGGGAGTTGGTCAGAGAAATACACCAATTAGCCAGCCTAGTCGTTCGTGTAGCAGAGATAGAGGACAACAGAGCGGTAATTCAGAACACCGCTGTGTCATCATTAGTTGAGGAGGTAAAAAAACGGCAGTATGAAGATCCTGACCTGGTCCAGCTTAAGGACAGAATTCAGCAAGGGAAGGTGCCAGATTTTTAGGTAACTGAGGATGAAGTGCTAAGATGTAAGGGCCGCCTTTGTGTTCCGGACATTTCAGGGCTTCGCCAGCAGATCATGACCGAGGCGTATTATGCCCGATATTCTCTCCACCCAGGTGCGACGAAAATGTAACATGATATCAAAGAAATTTACTGGTGGCCAGGTATGAAGAGGGAAATAGCAGAATTTGTAGCCTAGTGTCCTAACTGTCAGCAAGTAAAAGCGGAACACCAGAAACCAGGTGGGTTGACTCAGGACATAGCTGTGCCTCTTTGGAAGTGGGAAGCAGTAAACATGGACTTTGTAGCAGGACTACCCCGTACCAGGCATAGACATGATTCAATTTGGGTAATTGTTGACAGACTGACGAAATCAGCCCATTTCCTGCCAGTAAAAGCCACTTTCTCTGCCGAAGATTATGCCAAACTGTATATCAGAGAAATAGTTAGATTACATGGTGTTCCCGTATCTATTATCTCTTACAGAGGAGCACAATTTACAGGTAGATTTTGGCAGTCATTTCAGAGAGGTCTGGGAACGCAGATTAATCTGAGCACAGCATTCCACCTTCAGACAGATGGGTAGGCTGAACATACTATTCAGACGCTCGAGGATATGCTACGGGCGTGTGTGCTAGACTTTGGAGGTAGCTGGGACGAGCATTTGCCGCTAATTGAATTTGCTTATAATAATAGTTATCACTCAACTATCCAGATGGCGCCCTTTGAGGTATTATACGGGCGAAAATGTAGGTCGCCAGTCGGCTAGTTTGAAGTGGGAGAGTCAGCGCTTATTGGGCTGGATATTATTAAACAATCAGAGGAGAAGGTAAAGCTTATCAGAGAATGCCTACTGACTGTACAGAGCCGCCAGAAATCATATGCTGATGTGCGGCGCAGAGACTTGGAATTTGATATGAATGACTGGGTATTTCTGAAAGTATCTTCGATGAAAGGGGTGATGAGATTTGGTAAGAGAGGTAAGCTAAGTCCGAGATTCGTTGGGCCTTATCAGATTCGTCGAAGAATAGGCCAAGTGGCATATGAGTTGAACTTGCCTCCAGAATTAGAATTCATTCATCCAGTTTTCCACGTATCTATGCTAAGAAAATACATAGGAGACCCATCCAGAGTAGTTCCAGTCCAGGATGTCTAGGTTACTGAGGAGCTGGCCTATGAAGAGGTTCCAGTAGCTATATTAGACAGACAGATTCGTAGATTGAGAACTAAAGATATTGCATCTGTCAAGGTACTGTGGCATAACAAGAATCGAGAGAAGATGACTTGGGAGGCAGAGGAAGATATGAAAATCAGATATCCTCACTTGTTTCAAGCCTAGTCAGGCAAGAGGTATGTTAGTATTGTTATTTTATACAATGCCTTATAGTATATGCATAAATGAGATAATCAACTCCAATCTTTTGTCTGATGATTGCTATAGTATTGTGTAGAGTACCTGTATTGGACTTTTCTGTATTTTAGGTTTTTGAGATAGTCCATATTACAGGGGAAACTCTGCCAAAATTTTTCTAGAAATAATTTGAGAAAGCCGAGAATTCTTATAAATAGAAGTTCACATTCGAGAACGAATGTTCTTAAGGGGGGAGAATGTTACACCCCATAAATTCTCGACATGTAGATGGCCTATTCGCATGTTGGTTAAGAGTTTTTGAATGTCATACATGCTAGGAAAAGGCCCGGGGGAAAGACTGGATAAGAAATCCGTCGAACCATCGCGGAAGGAGCCGGGGCAGAACCCCTCCGCGATGGCAACGTGCCACGGAGGGAGGGCCTCCACGTTGGCTCCGTGTCACGGAGGCCCTGTCCAGGCCCAAGTATATAAGCCTCCAACTTCGGTTTTAATGATATAATTCATAAAAATTTCCAGAGAAGCTCAGAGAAAACAGGGAGAACGAAGGTTCCTTAGTAATATTCTTCCGATTACGCCGTCAAACACGATTCAAACTCAAATTAACTCAAGATACCGAGGTATTAAGCAGCAAGGAGCATTCCTACGGATTTAGTTTCGTGAAATTTGGATGACGAATTATCGTGCTACCGAGCTAAGGTAAGTGGAATTGCTCCAAATTAGTGTCAATATACTCCTAGCCCTAAAGTGAGTATTTCTCCCTTGTGTACTTCTGAGAAATAGCAAGTTTTTGACCGTCTTTCGATAAGCCAAAGTTTAGGCTATATATATATCAAAAGTGTTATATTTTTCCAGGATATTAATGTATTTATCCCTAATTGATATATATATATATATATATATATATATATATGAATACAGTTGGAAGGAAAAGCTGAATATTGGTCGAGCTACGCCAGTTAGCAGGAAGCCGACAGTTGAGGTATGTAAAGCTAGTTTCCTCGGCAAATTAGTAGTCGCGGTATAGTAAAGTAGTTCAAAGGCTAGTAGAATGTTTTAGAAGTCATGTGTTATGTTTAGTATGAATACTAGTACGATATTGGAAGCATCATGTTATGTATAGCGTGAAACTTGCTAGCACGATATAAATTCTAATACAAAGTGTTAGGAACTGTACAGCATGCCCAGTATGTGATTTAGTAAAGTATGTTAGGATATTATCGTGTTCAGTTGAAACTTAGTAAAGCAATATAAGTATCTTTAAGGTATCTCAGAAGTAGAATGGTAGATTAAAATGAAGTTTAGAAAGCATGTTAGAAATAGTAAATCATGTTACTATGAAACCTAGTTATAGAGTATGATTCCCAGCAGAAAAACTATATCTTGTTCAACATTAGACTCAGCACAGTATGACAGAAGATTATATATATATACCATATCAGTCTCAGCATGTATTAAATACATACCTATCACTATCACTAGTTCAGCATACAGTATGTACAGATACATTATCATCACTAGCATCAGCATGTGGTATACGCAGTTAGTATTACTAGTTGAGACCACTGTATTGTCTTGGGGTTGGATTACCTAGAATTCGTGACCGCCCCATGGTTAATAGCTGTATCGACTCGTCCGCTAGAGGGCGAAGATAAGTCCCTATACGGAGTGGCATGCCGTCCCATAGGGGACGAAGATGGGATGCCGGTTTTCCCCATATTGTGCCTTGGTCGGCCTTTATACACCCCCCGTCGAGCGGGTACGCCCGCGGTGTTGTTTCAGGAGTCCTCCGGACTCAGGTACTGTTATAGTCAGGGGCTCAGCGAGCCCAAGTATATACCCAGGGGATCGGCAGGATGCTTATAGTTATTATAGGAGATGGGACGACCGTGGTAGGGGTATAGATTGCGTGTTAAATGTACCTCCCGACTTATGGGGGCTAGGTAAGGTTTGTGTGTGCTATGCTATGTTATATTATGCCATGTTACGCTAGATACGAGTAGATCGACAGCAGAGAGATACATTTCCAGGTATGACTCCTACTCCTTCCAGCATAGTTGAGAGTAGGTTTAGCTTTACATTTTTCAGTCAATTTAGTCTATTTCCCTCTATTTCAGTTCCATCAGTTGTATTGTTGTTTTTAGATAGTTTTCAGTTGTTTCTTTACATACTCAGTACCAGCGGTACTGACGCCTGTTGGGGGCGCTGCATTACTTGCCTGCAGGTACTCATAGACGAGGAGCCGATACCTCGTGATTCCAGCCAGCTCATAGAGTCATCAGCTCCAGTCATCCGGAGCTAGATAGCTAGAGGTTTATCCCTTTTCTTTTGTTGTACAGTATGGGTAGGTCGGGGCCCTGTCCCGACCATCATATCAGTATTCTTAGAGGCTTGCAGTCTGTATATATTTCCCTGTGGTTGGTTGTGCCGGTCGTGTGGGGCCGTGCGTATGTTTAGTTGTTTATGTTGGCCGTGTGAGGCCTTATCCAGTCAGTAGTAGTGACCTTGCAGGTCACGTAGCTGTTCAGCATTTGTTATATTGATTTAGAGTTAACTAGACAGCATGGTGGCCTTGTCGGCCCGCATAGGTTCCGCTATATGAATGTGATCCTGGTTAGCTGATGTTATAGTACAGGTGGATATAGGCCTAGTCAGCCAGAGGCTGTATTTACAACTGTTATATAGCCCGTTGTTTCCGTGAATCAGAGTTAGAGCCAGCTAGGCCCCAAATGTGCTTAGGCTCAGTAGTCTAACAGTTCAGATCCTAATAGGGCACCATGTGCCAGTCATACCCCCGAAGGCGGAGCGTGACATGACCATGAGTCATTATCTCCTTCGTGGGGACCTCTATCCATCCTTTGTTCCAGGCCTGCCCACGAGTCACTTGACGACTCATAGGGTCTCCTTATGAGTCGTGCCACGACTCGTCCTATGCCTGCAACAAAATTTCCAGAATTTTCCCGTTTCAACCCTCGGGTCCAATCTTTGAGATTTCGGGGTATAATAATATCTCCCCCTTGGGAACATTCAGCCTCGAATGTTAGAAACACACAGAAAATGAAGAAACATGCAATCATCATATGCAAATACTGATTATTAAAATTGCAAACTGATGGAATGGCTTCCTCCGAAAAGAACTACATAACTTAACTGAATTCATATATCTCATACATTTACCTCATCATAAAACAAACTTGTACGCATGAACGGAACATGAAAACTGATTAGAGGCTTAGGGCCAAATTGGTACCTCAAATTGAAATTGAGGTGGTAGGTAATAGGTGTGGGTATTTATCCATCATATCTGCTTCAGCTTCCCACGTAGCTCCTTCAATATATTGGTTTCTCCATAATACTTTAACTAAAACTATTTCTTTGTTCCGTAGCTTACGGACTTGACGATCTAAGATCTCCACCAGAATTTCTTCATAGTTGAGGCTATCCTTTACACCAACGCTGTCTACCTATCCTTTACACCAATTCTGTCTACCGGGACTACTAAAGTTGGATCACCCAAGCACTTTTTCAAGAGCGATACATGAAACATGGGATGAACTGAAGCTAACTCTGAAGGCAAGTCCAACTCATACGCCACCTTACCAACTCTCATCATAACCCGATAAGGGCCAATATATCGGGGACTGAGTTTTCCTTTTCTTCCAAACCGCATGACTCCCTTCATGGGAGATACCTCTAGAAATACCCAAAAATTCACCTCGAACTCCAAATCCCTTCTCCTCTTATCGGCCTAGATTTCTGATGACTCTAAGCAATTTTCAACCGGTCCCTTATCAACTGAACCTTCACCATCACCTCGTGAACCGAATCTGGCCCTATTATAGCTGCCTCACCAACTTCAAACCATCCGATGGGAGATATACACCTTTGCCCGTAAAGAGCCTCGAACGGTGCCATCTAAATACTAGAGTGATAACTGTTATTATAGGCAAACTCAATCAAGGGGAAATGATCATCCCAACTAACCTTGAAATCCATAACACATGCCCTAAACATATCCTCGAGGGTTTGAATTATTAATTCTGCCTAGCCGTCTATTTGCGGATGGAATGTCGTGCTGAGCTTAACTTAAGTCCCAAGCCCCTTTTGGAAGGATTTCCAAAACTGAGAGGTAAACTGAGTACCTCGGTCTCAAATAATAGACAAGGGCATGCCATGAAGTCGAACCAACTCCCGAATATACAACTCTGGCATAATCATCCGTTGAATCTGTGGTCCTAACCAGTAGAAAGTATGCATCCTTGGTTAACCTATCGACCACCACCCAAATGGAGTCGTATTGCCGGCGAGTATAGGGTAGACCTGTAATGAAGTCCATATTAATCTCTTCCCACTTCCAAGTGGGGATGCTAATATCCTGAAGTACGCCTCCCGGTCTTTGATGCTCCACCTTCACTTGCTGACAGTTAGGACATTTGGCTACAAACTCTATGATATCCTTCTTCATACCATCCCACCAATAGATTTCTCGCAAGTACCGATACATCTTTATGGATCCTGGATAAATGGAATATCTAGTACCATGTGTCTTATGCAATATCCGAACTCTCAAATTATCAACGCCCGAAACACATAGCCGACCCTGGTATCGTAGAACACCATCTCCCTATTAGGAGAAACCCTCCACCTTCTGACTTTGCATCTCCTCCTTCAGCTTCCTCAAAATTGGATCCTCATCTTGCTTAGACTTGACATCAGCTACCAAGGACGATTCTGCCCCATTCTGCACAACAATGCCGCATCGGTCGAGTCGATCAATCTAACCCCCAACCTTGCAAGTCGATGGACATCCTTCACCAAATCCTTCTTCCCCTCTTCCACGTGGGACACACTCTCCATAGAGAGCCTACTAAGCACATCCGCAACCACATTAGCCTTGCCCGGATGGTAGAGGACACTCATGTCATAGTCCTTTAGTAACTCCAACAACCTCCTTTGCCGAAGATTTAGATATTTTTGTGTGAAAACATATTGCAAGCTCTTATGATCCGTAAATGCATCCACATGGACCCCATACAAGTAATGCCTCCATATCTTTAATGCAAACACCACCGCAGCCAACTGAAGATCATGGGTCGGGTAATTCTTTTCATGAACTTTTAGCTGCCTCGAGGCATATGCTATTACCTTCCCATGCTACATCAACACACATCCCAGTCCGACTCTGAAGCATCACAATATACAAAAAAAGCCATCAGTACCCTCGGGTAAAGTCAACACTGGTGCTGAAGTGAGTCGAGTCTTCAACTCTTGGAAGCTTTTCTCATAAGCATCCAACCATTGGAACTTCACCTTTTTCTGAGTCAACCTAGTCAGTGGGGCTGCAATTGATGAAAATCCCTCAACGAATTTTCGATAGTAGCCTGCTAAGCCCAAGAAACTCCGAACTTCTGAAGGATTTACCGGTCTAGGCCAATTCTTCACCGCCTCAATCTTTTGGGAATCTACCCTTATGCCTTCGCTTGATACCACATGACCCAGAAATGCCACTGAGTCTATCCAAAATTCACACTTACTAAACTTTGCATATAGCTAACGATCCTTGAGGATCTGAAGCACTACTCTCAGGTGAGCAGCATGCTCTTCCTCGCTCTGAGATTATATAAGGATGTCATCAATGAACACAATAACAAACATGTCCAAATATGCCTTGAACACCCTGTTCATTAGATCCATAAAAGTTGTAGGGGCATTGGTTAGTCCGAATGACATAACAACAAATTCGTAGTGACCATACCGAGTCCTAAAGCAGTCTTCGGGATGTCACTCTCCCGAACCCTAAGCTGGTGGTACCCGAACCTGAGATTAATCTTAGAGAAGTACTTAGCACCCTGAAGCTGGTCAAACATATCATCAATCCTGGGGAAGGTGTACTAGTTCTTGATGGTAACCTTGTTCAACTGTCGATAGTCAATACACATGCGAAGGGAACCGTCCTTCTTTCGAACAAATACAACTAGTGCATCCCATGGAGACTGGCTCGGTCTGATGAAGCCCTTATCCAACAGATCCATTAACTGATCCTTCAATTCCTTTAGCTCGGCTGGAGCCATCCTGTAAGGAGGAATAGAGATAGGTCGCGTATCGGGTAATAGATCAATACTGAAATCAATTTTCCTCTCCGGAGGAACACCTGGCAAATCATCAGGAAACACCTCTGGATATTCGCACACCACCGAAACTGACTGAATGGTCGGGGTCTCGAACTCCACATCCTTAACCCTAACTAGGTGGTACATGCAACCCTTAGAAATTATCTTCCTGGCCTTAAGATAGGAAATAAAACCACCTACAGGTACCGCCGAACTACACATCCACTCCAACACTAACTCACCCGAAAAGAAAAATTCCACCATACGGGTCCTACAATTAATTGAAGCATAACATGCAAACAACCAGTCCATCCCAAGAATAACGTCAAAGTCAGTCATGGCTAACTCTACAAGGTCTGCAGAGGTAACCTTATGCAACACAATGACGGGAATTCTCTATATACTTGTCTAGCTATGACCGGATCGCCAACAGCGGTTGAAACTGAAAATGGTTCTGATAAGGTCTCGGGACTAACTCCAAGGCTACTAGCAATGTAAGGAGTCACAAAAGATAGGGTAGCTCCCGAATCTAGCAAGGAATAAACATCAATATGAAAGACATGCAACATACCAGTGACCACATCTGGCGAAGTCTCCTGCTCCTGGTGCGAGGAAAGGGCATAGAATCGGTTTTGGCGTTGTCCACCAACCCCACTAGTCGATGCTCCCTGTGGAGCAGAATGGGCTGGAGTTGCTGCTGTCCTGGTGGTCTTTGCACGACCCCTATCATCACCCTATATAGCATATGGGCACACTCGGTGCATGTGCCTAGATCTACCACACCCATAACAAACATCTGAACCGAGCAGGCACTCCCCGGCATGACTCTTGCCTCACTTTCCACAGGCTAGAGAGGTATACTATAACTGGGTGCCCCTCTAATCCCTCGACCCTGAAGTCCTACTCCTCTTATCACTCTTGGGTCTAGATTGATCACTAGCTAATGATGGTCATGGGGCTAGTGATCTATGTTGGAACTGTGGACGGTAGCCACCACCAGACCTCTGATGCGAAAACCCATGACTATCCGTCCGAGCCCTCTTTGCCTCCCTCTCCCTCGCATGAGCTGCCTCCATCTATTGGGCATACAACACTCTACAAGGAAAGTCCATATCCTAGTGAAGCATGGCAGTCCTGCAATCCTTGTCTAAGTAACCAGCTACACCATGAACGAATCGACTCACCCGCGCCCTTTGATCCATCACTAACTCCAGGGCATACTTTGACAACCGAGTGAACTCAATCTAATACTCCAACACTTTCATCTTTCCCTACTTGAGGTTCAAAAACTCTGCTGCTTTCAACTCCCTCATATCCGGAGGGAAGAACTTGTCGAGAAAAGCCATATGGAACTCATCCCAGCTAACAGGGCCCGCTCCCACTGTCCTGTTGTCCTTCTATTGCTTGTACCAAATATGAGAGACCTCTTTTAGCTGATAAGAGACCAAGTCCACACACTCCCTATTTGTCACCCCCATAACCTGAGTGACCTTCAAGATCCCTTCAATGAACTCGTATGGATCCTCGTCCATCTTTGATCCCGTAAACTCCGGAGGGTTCATCCTCAAGAAGTCTCTAATCTGAGCCGCCACTGCATTTCCATTCTATGGGACCTACACAATAGCCTGTTGGTTGACCTGAGCGGTCAAGGCCTGCACCAACATCTGAATAGCCACCCGAAACTCAGCGTGGGCAGCTGGCTCTGGTTCTTGGGGCTCCTGAATAGGTGGGGCTTGTTGATGCCCATGGTTATTGCCACCTTCATTGCCTTCATCATTTCCATTCCTCCTTCCATTAATTCTTCTAGAAGCTGGAATTTTGCAATTGCGAATTGCACAAATTAGAAGGATGGAGAGATTTTTCATTGCACGACATAGAACATGAAAGAAGGAAATTTCCTAAACACCTAGTAGCCTCTTTATCATAGGTGTGGCGCGCTTCACACCCATGAAGAAAGACTCTACTTAACGCGGCTTTCAGACACCCTAGGACACTTCAAACCTATTGCTCTGATACCAAGTTTGTCACGACCCGAACGTATACTCGAATCGTAAACACGGGACAAGGGACCCCGAGGGACCCCAATTCAACCCATGGCACATGCATACATCTAATCACATTTACTAAAGTGGAATGTTTATCATAAAACATAGAAAAAACATAATCATAGTGTAACAATAAAAAATACTAGACATATACATAAACTGAGTTCTACATCCTGTCTGAAAGCCTCTTCTACATAAGATGGGTTGATGGGACAACATCCCCAACTAACCCAACCAATACTAAAACATAAATAACATGAAAGTTTGTCAAATGGCCCTCAGAACATGAGGACTCACCAATAAGCTGGGAGAAAGAACTGAGATGAGCTAAGGATGAAGGTGAGCCTGAGATCCGGACCATATATCATAAAATGATACAACATAGAAAGTATGCGGTCAGTACTAAAATATACCGAGTATGCAAGGTAAGCAAAACAAATATTTAAAAGTAGAATAAAACTTATAAGTAAATGTAGGAGAAGGACATCATGCATAAATCATAAACTCCGTAAGAAAACATAAGGCTCAAGGCTTTCAAATCATTCATAAAGTGTTCATAATAATAATCGTAAGTAAACTTTATCAAAACATAACTTAAGACAATAACATAAACATAACAATGCATAAGACATGCGGAACAATGTGAGGACTCGTCATAACTGACACCATCATGGTAGAGCATTTCATGATGCCCCACTATCTCGCTCAAGTGGGCAGAGCCGACCTTGGCTTGCCAGGTGAGGATCGTGCATTAGGTGTGATATCACATTTGAGGGGATCATTATCAATGCATCAAATCATTTAGAAACCCATGGTGGCATGTGGTTATGAGACACCGGCGTAGTCCTTTGAATGTCAGGCTTCTCGGTGCTAGACACGGCTCCCAAAAATATGCATATAGGCTCATATGTAAATCATAACATCATGCATTAAGATTCATTGGCTAAAATATAACATTTATCATCATTGATCCCCTTTAAAACATGCTTAGCCAAGAATCAAAGGCCCTTTTCATCGGCCAACATTATAAATCGATAAATCATATAATTCGCTTCATAAATCATAAATCATTCTTCAACATGTGGGAATTTCCCAATACTTTATCATATTCAATTCTTTCAAAATATGCTCATAAACATGGGTAACTTGAATTCATTCTTTTCCATCATCAATAAACTCAAAATATTGAATATTGATCATAAATCATAAATTTGATGAACTCTCATCAATGGGCATTTTAGATTTAAAAAGCTTGAAACATGATTTAAAAGAAAATAATATAAAACCTGCCTATCATTCATAATTTAATAATTAAAAACTCAATTAAATCATACCCATAAAGAGAAATCATATTTTCATGCACTTGGGTAAAACGCCATAAAACTTGAATAGGAGAATTCATGATTTAAATCGAAATTTAGGCATGGGTGTGAAATGATTCCACCCATTATAAAACCCTACATACCTAGGGATGGACTAATTTCGAATTCTTTTAAAACCCACCAAGAAATTGATGGAAGCTTGGAGGAGAAGACCTTGAATCTCCCTAAAATCTCTCTAAAAGCTCTTGCATGGGAATGGGTATGCATTAGGGACTTAACCCACCTTAAAGAACTTATTCCGACCTTAAAATGACATAGTTTAGGCCTTAAGAGTTTAGAAAATTACGAGAAGGCCCTCACTAATTCACAGAAAATAACTGCCAAGTGACCCTAATGGGTGACCTGACTACTCGTCAGGACGGGCAACGACTCATCGTGTTTCCCGTCAAGTACACTGCCTCATCCTACATTAAAAGTCCATAGGCTTGCTCACGAACCACCTCATGAGTCATTGGGACAGGCCACGACTCGTGGCGTACCATCCGTTAGGAACACTGGGAGATTCTTCTAACTTAACCCCAACCTCAACCCACAAGTGACATGACGACTCGTGGGGACTGACCACGAGTCGCTATCTCCCTCATGGGGACCTCGATCCTTCCTTTGTTCTAGGCCTACCCACAAGTCACTTGACGACTCGTGGGGTCTCCTCACGAGTCGTCCCATGACTCGTCCTGTGCCTGCAACAAAATTTTCAGAATTTTCCCATTTTAACTCTCGGGTCCGATCTTTCAGCTTTTGAGGTATAATAATGCTAAAATCCATAAGTCTGAAGTATACATATTCATAAGATATTCATCATAATCCGAACATAATGACCCAAGGTTAAGAAATAGAAATCATATAACTTGTCATGCTTGAAATCGTGAGTAAAAGCTCATAAACTGATGAATGGGTCAAATATGCCAGAAGACATAATATGATGAGTCCTGAACATAAGTAACTAAAAACATGAGAAACAATGGGAGACTCATCATAACTAACAACCATCACGTATGAGCGCATGATGATACCATGTCTTTCCCACATAGAGGAGAGCCATCATAAGTTTTGCCAAAGCAAAGGACGAATAAGGTATGATTTCACAATGTGTCCCCTCGAGTGGGGAAAAGATTCTCTTGAGAGGTCCCAATAATAATATATCCCATGTTGGCGCATAGTTTAAAGACTGGGGTCCTCAAATCCCTGGCCTACTCGGTGCTAAACACTACTCTCAAAACATGCATATTGCTCATCTATTCATATTCTCAAAACATAGCTTAAATCTGAATATTGGGAATCTTGACTCTGAAACATTTCATAATCTACTCTTGTAAGCCTTGGCTAAAATCATAATAAGCACACTTAACTTTTCATGGGATTTCCCAAATCATGAAATCATATATACTTTAAATAGGCTTCATAATTTGAATCATGGAATCATAAGTGAAGAATTCATAAATATTCATGCATATTAGATAACTCATCATGTTTGAAATCATGGAATCAAAAGCTTGAATTTCATAAAACATGCATAGTAGGGAATAATTTCCAATAACCTAAAATGATGAATTTATAATTAGATTGAAGGTAAATCTTCCCCAATAGTCTTAAATCATTAATCGAGATGCATGATGTCCTTCTCCCATGTTTATTTATGAGCCTTATTGAACCTTATTTTTTCTTACGAAGTTTATGATATATGCATGATGTCCATCTACCATGTTTATTTATGAGTTTATATTACTTTTAGATGTCTGTTTTACTTACCTTGCATACTGGGTACATTCCACATATTGACCGCATACTTTCTATGTTGTATCGTTTCATGATACAGGGTCTGGATCTCAAGCTCATCCTCATCCTTAGCCCATCTCAGCTTACGTTCTTAGCTTATTGGTGAGTCCTCATGTTTCAAGGGCTGTTTGACAGAACTTTATTTATCTTATGTTTCAGTATCATTCGGGTTAGTTGGGGATGTTGTCCCATCAACCCATCATATGTAGTAGAGGCTTTTAGACAATGTGTAGTATTTAGCTCATGTGTACGCTAAGCATTTCTGGTGTTATGTTATGTTTACGTTTCCTCTATGTTTTATGTTAAGTATTCCACTTTACTTAAATGAGATTTGATGTATGCATGTTCCATGGGTCGACTTGGGGTCTCTCGAGGTCCCTTGTCCCGTGTCTATGATCCGGATGTACGTTCTGGTCGTGACAAACTTGGTATTAGAGCCATAGGTTTGAAGTGTCCTAGGGTGTCTGAAATTCGCATTAAGTAGAGTCTTTTTCATTGGTGTGAACGCACCACACCTATGACAGAGAGACTACTAGACGTTTAGGAAATGTTTCCTTCTTTCATATTCTATGTCGTGCGATGAAAAGTCTTTCCATCCTTCTAATTCGCGCGATTCACGATTGTAGAATTGTGGCTCCTAGAAGAATGAATGGAAGGAGGAATGGAAATGATGAAGGCCATAGAGATGGCAATGACCATGGGCATCAGCAAGCCCCAACTGTTCAAGAGCCCCAGGCACTAGAGCCAGCTGCCCACGCCGAGTTTCGGGAAACTATTCAAATGTTGGAGTAGGCCTTGACTGCTCAGGTCAACCAGCAGGCTATTGTGCAGGTTCCCCTGAATACCAATGCAGCAGTGGCTCGGATTAGAGACTTCTTGAGGATGAACCCTCCTGAGTTTATAGGATCAAAGGTTGACGAGGATCAACATGAGTTCATTAAAGGGATCTTGAAGGTTACTTAGGTTATGGGGGTGACAAATGGGGAATGTATGGACTTGGCCTCTTATCAGCTAAAAGAGGTCACTCATATTTGGTACAAGTAATGGAAGGAAGCAGGAGCGGGCCCTATCAGCTGGGATGAGTTTCACAGGGTCTTTCTCGGCAGGTCCTTCCTTCGGGAGATGAGGGAGTTGAAAGCAGCTAAGTTTGTGAAACTCAAGTTGGGAAAGATGACAGTGTTGGAGTATTCACTTGAGTTCACTTATTTGTCAAAGTACACCCCAGAGTTAGTGATGGATCAGAGGGCGCGGGTGAGCCGATTCATTCATGGTGCGGCTGGTTATTTAGACAAGGATTGCAGGACTGCTATGCTCCACCAGGATATGGACTTTCCTCGCATAGTGTTGTACACCCAGTAGATGAAGGCGGCTCATGCGAGGGAGAGGGAGGCAAAGAGGGCTCGGACGGATAGCTGTGGGTTTTCACATCATAGGTCTAGCGGTGGCTACTGTCCACAGTTTCAGCAAAAATCACTAGCCCCAGCACCATTATCAGCTAGTGTTCCATCTAGACCCAGGGATGATCAGAGGAGCAGGGCTTCAGGATCGAGGTATCAGAGATGAACCTAGTTAGAGTATACCTCTCCATCCTATGGCAAGTACGGCAAGAGTCATTTCGGGGAGTGCCTGCTCGGTTCAGATGTTTGCTATGGGTGTAGAAGATCTGGGTACATGTGTCGAGCGTGCCCATATGCTAGACAGGGTAATGATAGGGGTCGTGCAGAGACCACCATGACAGCAGTAGCTCCATCCCGTTCTTCTCCATAGGAAGCATCGACTAGTAGAGGTGGCGGACCGCGCCAAAACCGATTTTATGCCCTTGCCTCGTGCCATGAGCAGGAGACTTCTCTAGACGTGGTCACTGGTATGTTGCGTGTCTTTCATATTGATGTTTATGCCTTGCTAGATCCAGGAGCTACCTTGTTTTTCATGACTCCTTACATTGCTAGTAGCCTTGGAGTTAGTCCCGAGACCTTGTCAGAACCGTTTTCAGTTTCGACCCCTGTTGGTGATTTGGTCATAGCTAGACGAGTATATAGAAAATGCCCGGTCACGGTGTTGCATAAGGTTACCTCCACAGACCTTATAGAGTTAGCCATGACTAACTTTGATATTATTATTAGCATGGACTGGTTGTTTGCATGTTATGCTTCGATTAGTTGTAGGACCTGTACAGTGGAATTTCGTTTTCAGGGTGAGTCGGTGTTGGAGTGGAAGGGTAGTTCAGCGGTACTAGTAGGTCGGTTTATTTCCTATCTTAAGGTTAGGAAGATGAGCGCTACAGTTTTCATGTACCACCTAGTTAGGGTTAAGGATGTGGAGTCTGAGAGCCCGGCTATTCAATCAGTTCCAGTGGTGTGCGAATATCCAGAGGTGTTTCTCGATGATTTTGCAGGTGTTCCTCCAGAGAGGAAAATTGATTTCGGTATTGATCTATTACCCGATACATAGCCTATCTCTATTCCTCCCTACAAGATGGCTCCAACTGAGCTAAAGGAATTGAAAGATAAGCTAAAGGATCTGCTGGATAAGGGCTTCATTAGACCGAGCTAGTCTCCATGTGGAGCACCAATTCTATTTGTTCGAAAGAAGGACGGTTCCCTTTGCATGTGTATTGACTATCGACAAATTAATAAGGTCACCATCAAGAACAGGTACCCCTTGCCCAAGATTGATGATTTATTTGACCAGCTCGAAGGTGCCTGGTGTTTCTCGAAGATAGATCTCAATTATGGGTATCACCAGCTAAGAGTCCGGGAGAGCGATATCCCAAACACAGCCTTTAGGACCCGGTATGGCCATTATGAGTTTGTAGTTATGTCATTTGTACTAACCAATGCTCCTAAAGATTTTATGGATCTAATGAACAGGGTATTTAAGGCATATTTGGACATGTTCGTGATTGTGTTCATTGACGACATCTTGATATACTCACGAAGCAAGGAGGAGCATGCCATTCACTTGGGAGTAGTACTTCAGACCCTCAAGGATCATCAACTATAGGCAAAGTTCAGTAAGTGTGAATTTTGGCTAGACTCGGTGGCATTTTTTGGTCAGGTGGTATCAATCGAAGGCATAAGGGTAGATTCACAGAAAATCGCAGCAATGAAGAATTGGCCTAGACCAGCGAATCCTTTAGAAATTCAGAGTTTCTTGGGTCTAGCTGGCTACTACCGGAGGTTTGTTTAGGGTTTCTCATCTATTGCGACTCCTTTGACCAAGTTGACTCAGAAAAAGATAAAGTTCCAATGATCAGAGGAGTGTGAGAAAAGCTTCCAAGAGTTGAAGACCCGACTCACTTCAACACCTGTGTTGACTTTGCCCAAGGGTACTGATGGCTTTGTTGTATATTGTGATGCTTCGAGAGTTGGGTTGGGGTGTGTGTTGATGCAGCGTGGGAAGGTAATAGCATATACCTCGAGGCAGCTGAAAGTTCATGAAAAGAATTACCCGATCCATGATCTCGAGTTGGCTGCGGTGGTGTTTGCATTGAAGATATGGTGACATTACTTGTATGAGGTCCACGTGGATGTATTTACGGATCACAAGAGTTTGCAATATGTGTTCGCACAGAAGGATCTAAATCTGTGGCAAAGGAGGTAGTTGGAGTTACTAAAGGACTATGACATGAGTGTCCTTAGCCATTCGGGCAAGGCTAATGTGGTTGCAGATGAGCTTAGTAGGCTCTCTATGGAGAGTGTGTCCCACGTGGATGAGGGAAAGGAGTTGTTGAAGGATGTCCACCGACTTGTAAGACTGGGAGTTAGATTGATCAACTCGACTGATAGTGGCATTATTGTGCACAATGGGTCAGAATTGTCCTTAGTGGTCAATGTTAAATCTAGGCAAGACAAGGATTCGACTTTGAGAAAGCTGAAGGAGGCACTGCAAAGTCAAAAGGTGGAGGTTTTCTCCCAAGGGGGAGATGGGGTGCTAGTAACTATGTGTTCCGGACGTTGATAATTGAGTTCGGATATTGCATGAGGCACATGGTACTAGATATTCCATCCATATGGGATCCACGAAGATGTATCGGGACTTTCAAAAAATCTATTGGTGGGATGGTATGAAGAAGGATATTGCAGAGTTCGTAGCTAAATGTCCTAACTGTTAGCAAGTGAAAGTCGAGCATCAAAGGCCGGGAGGTGTACTTTAGGATATTAGCATTCCCACTTGGAAGTGGGAGGAAATAAATATGGATTTCGTTACAGTCCTACCTCATATGCGCCAACACTATGACTCCATTTGGGTGGTGGTAAAAAGGTTAACTAAGGCTGCACACTTCCTACGGTCAAGACCACGGATTCAGCGGATGATTATGCCAAGTTGTATATTCAGGAGTTCGTTCGACTTCATGGAGTGACCTTGTCTATTATTTCAGACCTAGGTACTCAGTTTACCTCTCAGTTTTGGAGGTCTTTCCAGAGGGGACTTGGGACTCAAGTTAAGCTCAGTACAGCATTCCATCCACAAACGGATGGCCAGGCGGAACGAACAATCCAGACTCTTGAGGATATGTTGAGGGCATGTGTTATGGATTTTAAAGGTAGTTGGGATGATCATTTGCCCTTAATCGAGTTTGCTTATAATAACATCTATCACTCTAGTATCCAGATGGCACCGTTCGAGGCTCTTTACGGGCAAAGGTGTAGATCGCTCATCAAATGGTTTGAGGTTGGTGAGGCAACCATGATTGGACCTGATTTGGTTCATGAGGCCATGGTAAAGGCCAGTTGATAAGAGATCGGTTAAAAACCGCTCAGAGTCATCAGAAATCGTATGCTGATGTGAGGAGAAGGGATTTGGAGTTTGATGTGGATGACTAGGTATTTTTAAAGGTATCTCCCATGAAGGGAGTCATGCAGTTCGGAAAGAAAGGGAAACTCAGTCCCCACTATGTTATCCCCTACCGGGTTGTGAGAAGAGTTGGTAAGGTGGCATATGAGTTGGACTCTCCATCAGAGTTATCTTCAATTCATCCCCTCTTTCATGTGTCACTTTTGAAGAAGTGTTTGGATTGACCCAACCTTGGTGGTCCCGGTAGACAGCATTGAGGTAAAAGACAGCCTCAGTTATGAAGAAATTCCCTTTGAAATCTTGGATCGTCAAGTTCGGAAGTTGAGAAACAAAGAAGTAGCTTCAGTTAAGGTCTTATGGAGAAATCAGCATGTTGAGGGAACTATGTTGGAAGCCGAAGCGGATATCATGGCTAGATACCCACATTTGTTCTCTACCGGCTCAGTTCCGACTTGAGGTATCAGTTCTACTCTACAGTCCCATTTAGTTTTTATGTTCAGTTCATGTGTTCTAGTTTCTTTTATGTGTATGAATGTGTATGTGAAGCATGAGATCAGTTCAACTATGTGGTTTGGTTCGAAGGTAGTCATTCCGTGGAAATTTCGTTTAAAATGATCAGTATGTAGCTGTGATAAATTGTATGTTTCTGTTTACTGCTTGTTTCCTACATTCGAGGATGAATGTTTCCAAGGGGGTGATATTGTAATATCCTGGTAAGGCCTAAGAATAGACCCGGGAGTGTAATTTGAAAAGTGCAGAAAAACTGGCAAATACCACAGAACGAGTCGTGGTAACAAACCATGAGTCATTGAAAGGTATCGTTGGTTAGGGAAAGGTTGGTGATAGTGGAGATAACGAGAGGTATGATGACCCGTTGTGGGATACAATGAGTTGTCCTTTGCGAATGTGGTTAGGGTCAAGCTGGGCAATAGGGTAAACAATGGGAGACCCAATGACCCGTTAGTAAAAACCATGGGTCGTTGGTTATGGTCATTGTTGGAGGGTAAGAATTTCCAGTGGAAGTGACGGGTTGAGACCATGACTCGTTGGAAAGAACCACGAGTCGTGGTGAGGCTCATGGTAAGTGGGTTCAGATCTTATGATAAGCAAACAACAGACGGTGTAACGGACCGTGGTTTCGAAGGACGAGTTGTCCTATCCGTTGGTTAGTTCTAAGAGAAGGCATTCAGCAGTCCATTCAACGATGAATATAGACGGGCCATTGATGGTTCCCATGACCCATTGGTACCACTCATGGGTTCCATCCGACCAGATTTCAGGGCAGGTTCATTAAAGATATATTCGACTTTTTTCATGCTTTGAGACCCTAAACTACGTCGTTTTGTGTATTTTTCTGAGTGTGTTAAGGTGAGTTAAGTCCTTTATATGCGCCCATTCTCATGCAAAAGCTTAGAGAGATTTTTAGGATATTCAAGGTCTTCTTCCCTAAGTTTCCATCAATTTCTTAGTGGGTATTCATGGAACCTCGAAATCAATCCATTCCCAGGTTTGTAGGGTTTTAGAATGGGTGAAATTCTTCTTCACCCATGCCCAAATTTCAATTTAAATCATGAATCCTCCTATTCAAGTTCTATGGGGTTTTACCCAAATGCATGAAAATATGATTTTTCTTTATGGGTTTGATTTAATTGAGTTTTAATTATTGAATTATGAATGATGGACAGGTTTTATATTATTTTCTTTAAAAACATGTTTTAATCTTTTAAATTGAAAAACGCCCATTTGATGAAAGTTCATGAAAGTTATAATTTACGGTGAATATGCAATATTTTGAATTTATTGATGACGGAAAAGCATGAATTCAAGTTACCCATGTTTATGAGCATATTTTGAAAGAATCAAATATGATGAAGTATTGCGCAATGCCCACATGTTAAAGAATGATTTATGATTTATGAAGCAAATTGCATGATTTATCGATTTATGGTGTTGGCCGATGAAAAGGGCCTATGATTCTTGGCTAAGCATATTTTAAAGGGGATCAATGATGATAAATGTTATATTTTAGCCAATGAATCTTAATGCATGATGTTATTGATTTATGTATGAGCCTATATGCATGTTTTTGGGAGCCGTGTCTAGCACCGAGCAGCCCAGCGTTCAAAGGACTACACCGGTGTCTCATAACCACGTGCCACCGTGGGTTTCTAATGATATGATTTATTGATAATGATCCCCTCAAATGTTATTACTCCTAATGCACGACCCTCTCCTGGCAAGCCAAGGTCGACTCTGCCCACTTGAGTGAGATAGTTGAGGCATCATGAAAGGATCTACCATTATGGTGTCGGTTATGACGAGTCCTCCCATTGTTTCGCATGTCTTATGCATCGTTATATTTATGTTAATTGTCTCAAGTTATGTTTTGATAATGTTTACTTACGATTATGATTATGAACGCTTTATAAATAATTTAAAAGCCTTGAGCCTTATGTTTTCTTATGAAGTTTATGATATATGCATGATGCCCTTCTCCCATGTTTATTTATGAGTTTATGTTACTTTTAAATGTTCGTTTCACTTACCTTGCATACTCGATACATTCCACGTACTGACCGCATCTTTCTATGTTGTATCGTTTCATGATACAGGGTCCGGATCTCAGGCTCATCCTCATCCTTAGCAAATCTCAGCTTACATTCTCAGCTTATTGGTGAGACCTCATGTTCGGAGGGCGGTTTGAAAAACTTTTATATTATCTTATATTTCAATGTCGTTCGGGTTAGTTGGGGATGTTGTCCAATCAACCCATCGTATGTAGTAGAGACTTTCAAATAATGTGTAGTATTCAGCTCAAGTGTACGCTTAGCATTTCTGGTGTTATGTTATGTTTACGTTTCCGCTCTGTTTTATGTAAGTATTCCGCTTTACTTAAATGAGATTAGATGTATGCATGTTCCATAGGTCGACTTGGGGTCTCTCGGGGTCCCTTGTCCCGTGTCTACGATCCGGGTGTACGTTCAGGTCGTGACATTTTATCTCGGGCAAAATAGCATGCCCGAGTGATGCTTTATAATTAAGTTTTGTCTCTTTAATTGACTTAATTATATGCATTCTCATGTATTTTTGTGTAAATGTGAATATATATACTAACCAACATGATTAGTTCTTGTTTTTGTAGGTTTAAAATGAATTTTAGGAACTAATCTATGAGTTGGTGAAGTGGAGGCATGGAATCGGAAGTAGAACGCAAACGTCGGCAAGGGGGATGCGCAAAACAGGCTGCCTGCACGTTGGCAGCGTGCCACGGCAGGCAGGCTGCGCGACAAGGGACGTGACACGCCACCTAACGCATTGCACAAGCAGCGTGACACGCTACCAACGCGGCCAACTTCTGCTTGGCAACTGTTTTGGTTTCCAGAATGCCTATGCGATGCCTCCGTGTCATGGAGGCATATTGGCGCGATAACCTCCGTGACAAGGAGCTATTTCATGTCGGGAATAATTTTGTACAATTCTCATTTACTATAAATAGGTCCCTTAGCTCCTAAAATCATTTTGTCACGATTTTATTCTGAAAAAAACCACCTAGGAGTGAAGGGAGAAGTGGGAGAACTCACCTAGGGTTCATCAATTTCATCTTCTCTTCTACCAATTCTTGTAAGTACGTTACTTTAACAATGTTTTCTTGTAATTTTACGAACTTGAGTGGCTAGAACCCTTCCTCTAGGGTTGAAGCCATGAGTTATGATTGTGTTTTTACGAATTTGTTTTGGAATTAAGTTATTTATTGTTGTTTTTGTCTTGCATTCTTAATTATGGTTGTTTTTATGATTGATCACCGTGAAAACACACACGTTACGCATAGGTAAATGCTTGAGAAAGCAAACCTAGGCAAGAACATAAGAATGTAGGAAGCAAGTTCTTGTCTTTTGATAAGATTTGTGGTTAGGATAGGAATATACCTAATTATCTTGCTTGGTTGATAAAATGGGAAGATAGAAAGACACCAACTTAGAATCGTACTCCACCACTTGTAGGAGTAGTTGTGAAGCTAAGATTGGTTAAATGGTTGGAGGTATGGAAGTACCCAAATCAAGGGCATAAACCCCATAAACCACATCCACATAGTGAATTGCCCACGAACTAGAAATGACATCCTCGCTCAACGATGTAGTAATGAGGCTAGTTTGTCGTGCTTAGAGGTTCGAAAGACCATGAACATGCAATTTTAATTATGTGAGATGACAATTGATAGTTTCATACTTAAACCATTGCAAATCATAGTATCGAATGATTATCCGGCTTTAACTCTAGTTGGTCCTTGAATGAATTCAGAGTATTTTGTTGACCACATCTAGACTTAATTAAATTTCTCGAAAAAGTCTATAATCAACACTTGCGGCATTTAATATCACACTTGAAGTTGATAATTAGCTTAATTGGTCCAGTCCCTGTGGGTTTGACATCTGGCTCTTAAAAAGGGCCACTGTATTACTTGTACGACCCGTACACTTGCGGGCACAACAACATTCCTTGAGTCATTTTGTGACTCTAGTGCAGGTTTTTATATTTTCCTTATTCAACCCTTGGGTCTGATCTTAGGGACTTTTGGGGTGTTATAGCTAGTGTACAGAAGCCAAAATGCAGAGTACGGACCATCCCTTTACACTTGGTAGTTCGAAGTTTGAATTAGTTGCGCTTTTTGGGACATAGTATAAATAGATTTTTCCATGTAAATTTTAGGGATCTTTTCAGATCAGTTCATTTTTTTTAGTAGAGAGTACAATTAGCTAGTTAGCCCTAGTTTTCATAGTAGATTCTAGATCTTAGCTTTGATCTATTGAAGATTTCAATTTCCATTGGTAAGCATGTCTAGTTACTTTGATTCTCTTCTTTTTCTTGCTATGGGTAACTAAATCTAGATCTAGGGTTGTGAACCCTAATGATCTCAATTTGGTAAAATTGAGTTTGGGCTTATGAACATTTGATAGATTTTTGCTTTGTATTGTGTGATTGGTGATGAGAGTCACCCAATCCTATAATTACCTTTATGAGGCTTGAAAGAGAAAATTTAGGTTGGGCTAGCATCAATCAATAATAACTCAAGGCATAACCCTTATTTAATAGATTCTCCTAGATGTAGGTTGAATTTCAATTGGCAACAAACAATTGGGTAGAAGGGAGTTCTCTTTAATTTGACAAAATTGAAGAAGATTGACACCTATGTGGTATTGAAAGATACCCATAGATCGCCTAAGTAAATTGCTTGCATGTTCAGCCCTAGCCCATTCTCAATTCTTCCCCATTGGGTGATTTAGGGGGATCGACCCATAATAAGGGTCACTTCCCTAGAATTGTCTTTGATTTATTACAATCCTAGCATATTGCACTATCTAGCGGTAGTTAAATTTTCCTTATATCAATTCAAATAGACTCTAATCTTGTAATACTTTACTAATTGGTACTAGATAGTCCGGGCTTCAAGTAGTCTCAGTGGGATTCAACCCCAACTCCTCATTGGATTCTATATTTATTGTAAACATTTGTACTATTCGATATTGTGAGTGGATAGTGGATTTGAAAGACATCAAGTGTTATGGCATTGTATCCGGGGACTACGGCATAAGCCCTATCTAGCACTGTTAGTTTAGTTTGCGTGATTAGACCAATTTTTTTCACTTTATCTTTGCTTTGACTTGTGAAGCAGGTATACAAGGAAGTCACTATGGCATCATGGAATGAAAATGGGTTTGATGGTTGTAACTCATACCTTGATGACCTATGCCCATATTGTTGAAGACCTTATTTTTAAAAAGATTGTGAGTATGCCTCGGAGAGAGAGATGTGTGTATTTTATCATTCATATGATGGGTATAAGTGCAATATGTGTGGTGGTCAAGGTAGACATTGGAGTGATTGTCCCAACTATTATGACTTCTCCCCAAGATGCTCTAATGAAAATGTTAGTTGTCCTTTTCAGTTTGACATGAATTGACAAGGCGTGTGAATGATAAAGTGTCGGATTTGAAAGAATCCAAGCAATTCTTCAAACTTTGTTGGATCAAGATTCTAATTTGGAGGAGATCAAAAAATCCATCTTAGGAAAAAGTTATGGAATGAGAAAGAGTAAAAGATTTTCCATTCCCATAAACTTGTCTACTCCTCAAGTGGTTGATGAAGAGATTTCCATATAAATGGATTAGCCACAAAGACTTTATGACCATAATGACTATTGTGGAAATGAACAAGAAAGGAAAAGTATTGAATAAGAAATTTCTAAGTCTCAAAGTACAGAGTTTGGCAAGATACGGAGATGAAAAATGGGGAGAAGTGAAAATATTGGGCTGGTCTTGACCCAATGATGGGAAGATGTTCAACATGAAGAAGAGGTCAAGATGGATTTTGAAGAGTCAAGGTTGATTTGCCTACCTACCGACCTAAAAACACTACAAGATGCCAAAATCAAAGAAATGACACTAGAGTTGCAAAGAAAAGTCTATCAAATCATTGTTAAGGACTCTACTGCATTTGATGGTGAGGATGTCAAGGATAAAGCAAATTTAAAAAATGGAGAGACTTAGACAGCATTCCAACCATTTTTCAACATTGTGCTTGGTTGAATGTGTGGAAGATGAGACAACCGAGTCTATGTAGAATTTTGGAGAGGAGGATCAAAGTATTTTCATTTTAAAGTTTGCCCTGACAGGAAGGCAAAATGACATTCTTCATTTAAAGGTAAAAAAGTGTAAAATGTAATACTCGGGAGATAAACCCCGTGTATTCTTACCACCATCCCATGAGCATCATTTAAATCTTGATTCAAAGCTGGGGTGACAGTTCATATCCTCAAAATGGAAAGGAAAGTAGAATGACACTTAGCTTCTTAGGAGGCAACCAAGGGATGTTACACCGTGTAGTATTCATGTTATCCCACAATGTTAAATCAAGCGCTTCTTGGGAGGCAATTCAAGCTTTTTTATTTGGACTAATAGGTGTCACTACATGTAGGTACACTTGAAAAGATGGAGGAAAGTGGTCTAAAACAAAAATGGAGAAATCTAGTATGTAAAAGACGATGGAACAGATGGACCATCCTCTCAAAGGACGGACTGCATGTCCCACTGTCCTTTAGACCTATTCCACTAGTAAGAATGGGTAAGAGATGTTCCAATGTGCGGACCGTACTGCCCAGACGGTATGTCCTTCGGACCTTCTCTGGTTATTAAACAAGAATTCACGGGACCTATATGGAGATAGATTTTTTGGTGGAGTCATGTTTAAATTGGTCGGGTTGGTCTTTGATTAGCCACCCATGGGTTTGACCGACTTGACCCATAACTTTTAAAAGGGATATTCAGATATAAAATGAGGGCATTCTTGCCCGACGAGTTGAGAATCCATCCTTCTTTCTCCATTTTCCATTTCTTCCTTAATTCAAATTCTTCCATCCTTGCTGCTAGTTTGCTCCAATAACTGATGCTTACACTCTTCTCACAAGAACACAAAGCTGACTCAAATTTTAGGTTTTGGAAAACCATTTCAGTCGTGCTCCTCTACTCAATAAGCACACATGCACTTTCTAGTATATAGGTATTTATATTGACTTTGAGCTTTAAATTTCACACCTATTGTAATGTGCAACATGTTTTGACTTTGGGATGTTGAATACATATGCTTGGAATATGTCTTTGTGGGGGGGGGGGAGGAGAACTTGGGTTAAAATTCTAGAATTTTGGATGGGGATTAGGAAATTGTTTGAATGTGTTTCAACGCTTGAAGATTACTTCTTGAACTTGAAATTGGAATATCCCCATGCCATGTCTGAAATTTGTTCAAAATTTGAGTTGCCCAAGATTGTTGAAAACGTATAAACCCCAAAAGATGGAAGCATGGATGAGTCGCTTTTTCTAAAGATGGACCGTTTGTTGTTCCGTCACTTCAACCCGAACGTTCCAATCTTCTAAATCAAAGGAAAACTCAAGGGATGGACTGTCCTTTAAAAGGATGGTCCGCACCTTAAACCATCCATTGAAGCAGTGGGTAAGAAATTTTGAGGTTCAATTGATGGTATGGAGTACGGACCGTCCCTCCAGCCATCTTGTGCTTATTTTTTCTGGTTTCATGATACCCGAGTCGATGTTCTAACATGTTTGTGCATGATCACATCTAAATGGAAAAAAAACAAGAAATAGTCAGAGGAGGCAAGTCGAGTACACCTAAGAGGTCCCACCTTGTGGATGAAGATGAGGAGGGTACTTGCCTCCAGGTAATAGGAGAGTCATAGAGCATACTGATAATGCTCAAACCACAGCTTTTACTGAAGTGAGAAGTGGACGTTGTCAATAAAAAACCCAACTAGAGGTTGGGGTCAAACCCACAGGGAATAGGGAGAATTGGATTATAGCCGGTAATTGAACTTGTGAGGTAGTTACTTCAAATTAGGGGGACTCTAAAAGAAATTTAGTAACAAAAATATCCAAATTCTGATGTTAAGTCAATATTAAAGGATAACTAGGGTTTGTGTTCCCCATGGGTTCATAACTACTTTGGGTATACACTCGTGATTATCATCAATACTTGTGGAACTGATAACTTAGGTTCATTCAAACAACCGACCAGTCCCTATTGAATGACTATACTCAATCACTCGACCAAGTCTCATGAGTGGTTTCAAACTATTCATTATCACTAAGTTCCAAATTTAACTATCCTGCAACTACAGGTCAAGTTAATAAAATGATTATCAAAATCAAGGCTCTGTTGTAATTCTCTTTTCCTAATCTCTACCTCTTCGACCAAAGCAAGTAAAGAATTCGGGCAAGTCCTAACGTTGCGCACCGTTATGAAATGTTTAAGCATGATGAGAATACGACATAAGTATTTGTATTGGTTTTAAAATCACTTTGTGTAACCCTAGCTTATTAATCCACCATGATTCTCACAACCCTAGCTATGGAGGTTTTAGCCTCTCATAGTTGTAAGGTTTTGAATTGTATTCATGATAAACAACATAAATCAATACTTACAAGAATGAATGAGAAAAACACTTCCTTTAATTACTCAGCAAAATCTTGAAGAACAAGTAGCAAGAACAAGATAAATTCAAGAAAAGGTTGATCACAAGTTGAATCAACTCAATTCCCTTACAAATCTCTTCTCTCCTTGTATTTTTGTATCTTACTTGTCTACGATTATCTACAAAAAATAAAACCTAAAACGTATTTATACAGACCAAAAAATCTTTTTTCTTGGCTAACTCGATGAATTTCCATATCTGGTGTTGCAGTCATCACGAGCCATGTTACGATCCATAGAATCATCCTACGACCCGTAGCTTCCTGTCGTACCTTGCATTGTTGGCTGAATTTTGGCTAAGTATTGGATCTAGGTATGATTTGTACCTCCAACATACAACCCGGTAGTAGGAATCTGAACCTTATGCAAATTTTCTTGATCTTGTCACGATTTCATCACCACGACTCGTACCAGTTTAGTACGACCCATACTGAGACTCGTACATTGCATCTCTTCGGCTTAGCCTTCTGCAGCATTTCACGATCATCAGTACGACTCGTAGGTCCTTCCTACGGCTCATACTATGGTCTGCAATCTGAGCATATTTTGCATCTTTCAGGCTTTCTTTTGCAATTTTCAGATTCAACACTAATTCATCCTGCAGTCAAAGGAAAAGTGCCTTATATCCACATAAACACACCTAAGTCCATGCTATATTCTTAGTTTTGGGTGTTGATAGTGTTGTAAATCCACAAAACATCAACACCCTCAAGATAAGACTTTTGCATGTCCTCAGGCAAAGAAAAAAAATAAAACACAATGCTCAACTAGAAAATAGACTTAAGATACTACAGTCAATACTCAAACAAACTTGCACTTTCTATACAAACTCTATTAACCTTTTCTCATGGAACAACATCAGCTAATGTATTACACGCAACCTCAAAACATGTCATTCATCTATCAACAGGCAATCAACTCATCACCAATATTTTTCACACAGACCAATGGTAATAACAAACGTAATCCATGTACCCTCACACAAATGAAGTCCCCACTCAGATATGAAATGTCAAATATAATATGGGACTAAACAAGTAAGGCACTCACTCTCACAAACAAGTTATAAGTATTATGTGTCAAATACCATAGGCTTGCCCTTATTTTCTCTGCTTTGGTTTTTCACATGGTCGGGTTAGGATCAATATAGGACTTGATATGGCTTGTAATGTAGGCTCAGGGCTGGACATGGTAAAGTTGGAAGATTTTACAAGTGACTATTCCTTCCTTGGCACTATATACATTGGCTACACCATTCACCTATTACACCGTTTTATTCTTTCATTCCCTTTTCTTCCCTTTCTCTTTTTTTTTGTACATATTTTCATGGGTTTGGTGAGTTTTCAAATTTTTTCAGTATTTTCAAATTTCCTTTGGCTTTCTTTTTCAAGATTTTCAATATTTTTTATCTCTTCTTTTCATCATCTCACCACACTTCATTTTTCACTATTATTTTTTTCTTTTCTTTCGTTTTCCTTTCTTCCGTTTCCACCTTTTACGCACCCCTACTCTAGCCACCCTCAACTTAAGCATTTTGCTTATGTTGAGGTTCACAATATCCAAGGAAGAACCAAGGACAAAACAGGTTCATTACAAAAAAATAGGTACGGTTAATCGGTAAATCAAAGAAATCATGGCCTATTAAGGCTCAAACTTAGGATCAAGGGATTAATGCAACTTTTGGTAGGGTGATATAGGCTAAAAGTGAGCTAAACAAAAAAATGTCCTATGATCATATCCTAATCAACCATCCTTAGCCTATGCAAAGACCAACCAGGAAAGTTCTAGATCTTCAGCACAACACCGAACTAACTAATATACCTCACTCACACATGGTACATGAACTATTGTTACCTCACCTGTTTGGTTTATACATGTATTAAAAGAACTACTTATGTTGACAAACTAAATGACATCAAAAGATCCACAACAATCATGCATTTTGTCACAAATACATAGCTAATGCATTAAACTTTTTTAAACATGGTTAATTATTTTTAAAAAACAAAAACTACTGCATTTTTATTGGCTGAGTACTCCTAAGCTACTTTCTAATTGAACAAAAATCACAAAATAAAAAATAAAAATCCTACACATATTAGTTCTACTAGATAGCATGCCTGAGGGAAAAGAAACACGGCAAGAAAAATCCTCAGACGAACCAAAAATCCCAAAAGTCACCAGTACACCCCCTCCCCCTTTTTGAAAAGTAAGCTTCGTCCCCGAAGAATCATTTAGAAGAACATAGGGAAGAGAACATACCTGTGGCGCACTAGGCGCTCCTGTCATCTCGCAGAGGTGGTACCTCCGCTGTAGTAGTGGCACTAGCGATGGTCGACACGCTCAATTGTGTTTCAATAGGGGGAGTGGTCCCCCCTCAATAGTCGTGGACACTTGGACAGCCTATGAAATTGTCGGGGCTGAATGTGGCTCTCCCGAAGTGTCATGGCCACGGGCAAGCTCGGGCTGAGGTATGGTGGAGCTGCCTGCTCCTCTAGATCTGTCATGCAACTCAGAGATATATGTGTCATGAGTTTGCATGATCTATGCTCTAGATCGCTTGCACTCTTTTCTCTCCCTCTTTCTCTTCTTTCTCAAACTTTCCTCGCTAGCCTCCTCAGCAGCTCTTTTCTTACCTTTATCAACAGTTGTATCGGCTCCTAATATTCTACCAAATCAATGTCCTCGTCAAGCTCGGCATCTAGGTCCAGAAGAGTGGGGGCTGCTAAAACTATTGGTTGTCGTGATGACAACTCAACTACTTGGCTCTGAAGAGCCTCCAACTCCACATGGATACTGCTAGTAGCTTCTGCTCCGCCATCCTCACATTGAATCAACTCTAAAAACTATCCATGCGAGCATGTAAAGCCTAAGTTTTTGCCTCTATCTCTAACTTGACCCATGGTTTTACATTGTCCATCATCGCCTGAATCTTTCGCTCCACCATGGACAATCATTTGCTAGCTTTTTGAGGAAATCCTATGGTACCAAAGTATATCCTGCTGGTGTCTAGGCCTGCATGCTGAACAGTGGTGTAGCTGAGGTACTGGGAGCTGTCTCTGAATGACCGGCGTCTATAGACGGTGTCTCACTTTGCTCCTGTGTAATGTGTACATTCACATGTGCGTCCCCTGCAGGCTGCACTGCTGGGATAGCTGTGAGAATTCTGGATCTACTTACCGGGTTCATCTCATCCCGGATAAGGCCTATATCTGCAATCCTTTGGTCTCCAATCTCCTTCGCGCTCACGACCTCAATTCCTGTCTCTGAACCCGTTTCTGTTGTAGTTGTCTCTATACTGGTTCCGACCTTGAGTTCCAAAACCTTGGCGCCAATTGTCTTGTCCAGTCGCTTGGGCGCTAGTTTGGAACCTGCCACCTGGCTATCTAAGAATTTGTCCTCCTCCTAAGAATCAGAGTGATCGACTCCTTGCTCCCTTCATTGAGTACCCACTGCATTTACCTGTTTGGCTCCGGCTCCCATAATATGCTTTGTCAGCAAGTCCAATGATGTGCGCATATGAGCCAACTCCTGGTCACGCTCTTCTTCTTTTCTTCGTTGGTCTCCAGTCAAACCAACAGCATATGTGTCGGCCACTGCATCAGCCTCCCTCGTATGTTAGGCCCTGTTTGTCTTAGTCACCCTGTTAAGAATAGTTGCAGCTTGTTCCTAGGTGTGACTCATCAATGCTCCTCCAGTCACCGTGTCTGCTATAACTTTGGTATTGTTGTTTAGAGACCTGTAAAACTTTCCAACAAACTATCATCTGGGATTTTGTGGTTAGGGCACTTGGTCAACTTTTTTTTGAATCTCAGCCATGTTTCATAAAGTGCCTCAGTCTTAACCTGTCAAAAATTATAGATCTCATCCTTTAGCTGCAACATCCTGGACGGGGGAAAGAATCTCTCCAAAAATGCCAGTTTGAGATCCCTCCTGTTGGTTATGCAGTCATTGGGAATCTCTGATAACCACAAAGTAGCTTCCCCTGATAAAGAAAAAGGGAAGAGTCTGAGTCATATTGCATCCTGGCTTACTCCGGGCAACCTGTACGCCTTGCATATTCGTACGAAGTTCATTAAGTGCAATTTGGCAACATCCGTTGCGTGGCCACTGAACACCCCTTTCATGTTAAGCAACTGAATTATGGTGCTCGTAATGTCGAATTTGGCCCCAGTGGGCAATAGTGGTGGCACAATTGCTCTAGTCGACCCGACTTCATCAATGTTCGAGTCATCATCATCATCATTAAAGAACTAAGGGGCAAATCTATGAGCTCTGTTGCCCCTCCTTTGTCGACCAGCATTCACCACCTCATCTCTTTCATCTTCCGCATGTTGTACTGCAGCTTGCCGAGCTATCTCATCTTGCCTAGTTTCTTCAGCTATGCGGGCTTCCCTTTGCTCATGGTTCTCCATTTTATGCAGTGCTATTTCATTTCTGGATTTAGTGGAACAAGGGATCTCCTCTACTCCTAGTGCTTGGCATTCACCGGAGAACAGCCTGTGGGTATCAAAAACACAAAAATAAATGTAAGTAAGAAAATAACCACCAAAAATTTAATTACAAGCTAATAACCTAGTTTCAGTTGTATTCCCCGGAAACGGCACCACTTTTTGATAATGCTTAAACCATGCCTCTTGCTAAAGTGAGAAGTGGACGTTGTAAATAAAGAACCCAACTAAAGGTTGGGGTCAAACCCACAGGGTATAGGGAGAATTGGATTATAGCCGGTAATTGAACTTGTGAGGTAGTTACTTCAAAATAGGGGTATTCTAAAAGAAATCAATAATAAAAACAAGTATCAAAATTCTGATGTCAAGTCAATATTAAAGTATAACTAGGGTTTGTGTTCCCCATGGTTCATAACTACTTTGGGTATACACTCTTGATTATCACCAATACTTACTTATAGAACTGATAACTTAGGTTCATTCAAACGACCGACCAGTCCCTATTGAATGACTATACTCAATCACTCGACCAAATCTCATGAGCGGTTTCAAACTATTCGTTATCACTAAGTTCCAGATTTAGCTATCCTACAACCACAGCTCAAGTTAATAAAATGATTATCAAAATCAAGGCTCTGTTATAATTCTCTTTTCCTAATCTCTACCTCTTCAACCAAAGCAAGTAAAGAATTCGGGCAAGTCACCCTAGATATGGAGGTTTTAGCCTCTCATAGTTGTAAGGTTGTGAATTGTATTCATGATTAAGAACATAAATCAATACTTACAAAAATGAATGAGAAAAACATTTCCTTTAATTACTCAGAAAAATCTTGAAGAACAAGTAGCAAGAACAAGATAAATTCAAGAAAAGGTTGATCAGAATCAACTCAATTCCCTTAGAAATCTCTTCTCTCCTTGTCTTTTCGTGTCTTTCTTACTTGTCTACGATTGTCTACAGAAAAAGAAAACCTAAAATGTATTTATACAAACACAAAAATCCTTTTCCTAGGCTAACTGGATGAATTTCAATATCTGGTGCCGCAGTCGTCACGAGCCATGTTACGATTCGTAGCATCATCGTACGACTTATAGCTTCCTGTCGTACCTTGCATTGTTGGCTGAATTTTGGCTAAGTGTTGGATCCAGGTTTAATTCATACCTCCATCATATGACCTGTACTGAGCTCCTGTGGTTTAATTCTGAAACTTTTGAATTCTTCTGAAATTCATCACGACCGTCATGGTATGAATCGTACCTTCTTCCAACGGGTCGTACTATCTCTCCATAGCAGGAATCAGCACCTTATGCAAATTTTCTGGATCATGTCACGATTTCATCACCACAACTCATACCAGCTTGGTACGATCCATACTAAGACTCGTATATTTCATCTTTTAAACTTAGCCTTCTGTGGCTTTTCACGACCATTAGTACGATTCATAGGTCCTTCCTACGGCTCATACTGTGGTCTGCAATTTGAGCATATTTTGCATCTTCCAGGATTTCTTTTGGAATTTTCAGATTCAACATTAATTTATCCTGCAACGAAAGGAAAAGTGTCTTATATCTATAAACACACCTAATTCCATGCTATTTTATTAGTTTTGAGCGTCGATAGTGCTGTAAATCCACAACACATCACATACAACAAAGGTTTCACCCATACCCTCAGCTCGGGCAGCATCTGCAGAGACACTGGCTCAGGAATCTTTATCCCAGTCCGGTGGTTACCATGATCATGCCCGTTACAGTGGATCCCAGATAGATATTTCCTCCAGCGAGGTTGTTAAGGAGGAATCATCCAGTCAGACCTCCTCTCACCCAACAGCAGCAGAGTTAAGACAGAAACAGGGGGAGGAGATGTTAAGACTCAGGTGGGCTATCTAGGGTGCCAAGAAGAGTTATTTATAGGGATAAGGCATGGTCAATAGGAGAACTTTTCATGGAAGTACAGACGAGAAGAATATTAACTAAAACGGTTTGGAGCTATACCCCAATATCATGGAGCTGCTTTGATTTTAGCATTGAGAGTTCTTGTTCTAACTAGTGGGTCAGTATATTCAAACACTAGTCCAGGAGTTCTATGTTGTTTATGGGCCAATCCTCTTGCGGTCGAACCCAGTGTTGAGGATGAAAATCGAGCCATTTACTTCTATGGTTATTTAGAGAAGTGTCAGTGGACATCAGCTCAGAGGCGATCAACTGGTACTATTTGGGAGATGACTATGAGATGGTGGACACCTCCATATATGTGGAGGTTGTTAACCGGGGCAAGTTGGCTAGAGGTTGGATAGCCAGTGTAATAGCTATGGACATACCCATGTGGGTTTATAATATATAAGTAATATCTTTAAGAGAGACCTCTGATTTTTCGCTAAGTTTTAGTGGAATTTGTTTTGCAGTAGAGTATGTCCAACAAAGAGCGATAACAAATTACCACTTAGGCAAGCTCTTGTTGTGGCATCCATCATGGCCAAGAAGAGCATAGACATCGTCCAGATGGTTAGTGTGGAGTTGAAGGATAGGGTTGTTCAAAACGCTACCTCCCTATCATTCCCATGTCTTATCACAACTTTATGTCAAGGGAAGGTGGACCGATCCTGCCAAGGGAGGACCTATTCACAGATTCTCCCTGGGTAACAGACATCACCAAGATGTGAGATGACACCATGGTCACCTCAGTGAGCCTTCTTAGCTCCATCTTATCAAGCAAGACCACTACTGAGGGTCAAGGTATCCAGACTGAGGAGCCCACATCATAGCCCACTTCTAGAGACTTACTTACTAGTTTAGCCTCGAGATTGGATAGAGAGGAGAGGCGGTTGGCTTAGCTCATAGAGGATTTGGCGGCCTTTGTGGCAATTATTGTGGAGTAAGCTCTTTAGCCGCTCCGGAACACAGTCAGGAGCTCGCATAAGGCATTGAGATCCTGTCTAGAGTCCATGGATGCCAGGCTACACCAACTTAAAAGAGGTGCTAGTACTTCAGATATATCGAGCCTCAGAGATAACCTAGAGGAGACTAGAGCTACCGTGTTTGTGATGCAGATAGAGGAGAGATAGCCAGCGGAGGTACATATACCACTAGTGGATCAGACATTGTCAATGGCCAGCATCATGGATTTTATTCCATGTGTGGTGCCCGTACCACCAGCTCAAACTCATTCCAAACCACCACCACTAGTCCCAATCACAAGGGTCAGCGCTACACAAGAGCATATTCCTTCTCAGACTCTGGCCAAGACAGATTCTCCTACCCTTCTAGTAGATAAGGGCAAGGCTCTAGCACATGAGGCGCCACCAGTTGATTTAGAGCTACCCACAGTTGAGGCAGAGGCCCTCGGGAGTGCAATAGTGACCTCACATTTTGACACTCGAGGTCGTTCTCATGATATCGAGGCTAGCCCATCAGTTCCACAACAGGATGATGTTTAGCAGTGCGGTCTGAGTGCCACAGAAAGTTTTTTCAACCCTTTTATCCTCTTATTTTGTTTTATTTGTGCATTGAGAACATTGCACCGTTTTTAGGGTGGGGTAGATATTTGGATGAGATGATATTATAATATATGCTTGTACAGTGCTTAACTATTTGAAACTTTGATTTGTATGACATTATGCATGTGAATGAGTTATGGATGTGTGATTCTGATTTACTCTAATCCATTTTTACCGTTTTCTTAGTATATCTTCTTCTTTTTTTCTTAGTTTAACTTCTTTTTGCTTTTGTAGTATAAAGCCCTCCTTGATTTTCTTAGTCATGGTAATTTCTGGGGAGGCTTACGTTTTGTTGAATTTGGCGCAATAAAGTAGTTAAGTGTTGTAGTGCATGGCTTCGATGATGGATTTCTAGGCAATATTCTTAAGGTTATCAGCATACTTTTTCAAATCTTCTTAGGATGAATAAATTGTTTTTGACTTAGATGGGATAGCAATTGAGCTATTTGCATGCTTATGCTAATTTTTGAAAACAATGCCCCCCTCAAATTTTTTGTCGTAGCTGTTTGACATTGAGTTGTATATCTCCATTTGTGACATGATATTGTTTGAAATATGTTCCTAGTTGAGAGTAATGTGTTAGTCATTTTATTATCCATATGCCAATGTATGGAAAAAAATTGCTTGTTCACTTGATTTGATCACACTCTAGAACTTGCCTTGCTACATGTGCCCGAATCTAGGATTGACTATGGATTGTAGAGATGAACTTAGACCTTCTTTGTGCTTCACAATCCACATATGTCTAAAGAGATCTACCAAATGATGCATGTATCCCTAGTCTCCCTCTTTGAGCTTTTGACCTTTCTCTTGATCAACCGTAATAAAAACTGAAACCAATTCTCAAGTAGACCCTCTTTTGAATCTATCCTCTTTGACACTTGAAAATTAATTAAAAATGAGAAAAAAATTATAATTTGGGAGTGATAAGGATGGTAAGTAAGAAACAGGCCAAAATATTATGTATGAGCACATCCAAAGTGTACCTGAGCAATGAGCTAAAAAGAAAAAGAAAAGAAAGCAAAAGAGAAAAAGAAAAAAATGAAGTTTGAGCTCACAAAAATACTTTGGGGTGTGAAAGATGCAAAAATAAAAGAAGGGATCCAAAAGGTAAAAAGATTATAGAAAAGTGATGAAGTGTCCACGCATGATAAATGAGTCAGTAAAACCCAAAATGATATCCTACCAACTCTTTAACTTTCATTACAATCTTAGAAAAAATCCTTACGTGATCTCAATCAAGATATCCGAAAAATGGCCTTTAAGTAAATGGGCAAGCATATAGTAATTGTGATCTATCTTGTGAATTTTCTTATGAGAGTTGAGTGCATTTCTCTTCTCTCTTAATCTTGGGTGTCCTTGATGGGTGTGTTTTCATTGCTTCAGAAAAAGGGACAATTTTTCTTGGTCTAATTATGAGAGCACGTGGATATAAATGGCTAGCCTGTTTCACTTCTCTAATCTAGGTGTGTACATGTTGATATGATGTCATAAGTGGAGGTTGCATTCTTTGTTAAAATAGTTGCGAGAAAACTGTATTTTGATTGATGGAGGGGGTGGCTGGATTGAAAAGTGTAAGTTGGTTGTTGATGTCAACAACCATCCTAGTCATGATAATTTGTGATTTCGGGACATTAGTTAGTCGTAGGGTAGTTTCTCTTCTTAGTTGGCTTGAGAAAAAGCAAATGCTTTAAGTTAGGGGGTTTTTACGTGTCGGGAATTAGCAACACATGTTTGCTTCATTTCATAGTATTTTGCATGTCTTTAGGAGTTAAATTAAGTGGAAACTAACCTTATTATGTTATGTTTCAGGAACTCAAGCAATGAAAAGATGAAAGGAGTTTAAGGCCATAAAAATATTCAAAGGACAAGGCAACATACGGACCGTCTATTTGAAAGATGGTCTGCATCATCTGCCGTACAATTCCTGCAGCAAATTCCAGAAACCAAGTTAATAGAGTCCTTATAATATGGTTTGAAGGATACCTTCTTCCTAAATAACAGTACGTCAATTGAAGAATGAATTCGAGTTAGGTAGAAGTGGAATCCTAAAGTATGGTGTGACGTGCCCGATTCACGCGTCCGCAAGTGTACGGGTCGGGCAAGTAATATAGTGGCTATTTTTAAGAACTGGATTGTCGAACCCATAGGGAATGGACCCATTCCTCTAACTATCCATCTATAGTGTGATCTTAAATACCTCAAGTGTTGGTTATAGACATTTTCGATTGAGATTAATTAAGTCTAAGTTTGGGTCAACGAAGTATTCTGAAATTACTCTAGGAGCAACATAGAGTTAAAACCAATTAATCATGCGATACTACGATTTGCAATGGGTTAAGCATGGAACTATCAATTGTTATTTCACATAATTAGAATTGCATGTTTATGGTCTTTCGAGCCTCTAAACACGGCAATCTAGCCTCACTGCATCATTGTGAGCGAGGAGTTTAATTTCTAGTCACGGGCAATCAATTATGTTGTGGTTTACGGGGAAACGATTAGGGGCTTTCGTGCGTCTAACCATTTAACTCAACTTAGCCTTACAACTACTTCTTTGAGTGGTGATGTGACATCCCAAGTTGGTCTTTCATAACCCCCGTGTCTCAACCAAGCATGGTGTTAGGTATATTTCTATCCTGACACAAAAATCTCTCCCGAGATACAAACATGCTCCTCACATTCTCATGTCCTAACCTAGGTAATGCTTTCTCAAGCTATTACTCAAGCTAACAAATATGCTTTCATGGTGATCAATCATAAAAACAACCAACTATCCAGAATGCAAGACGAAAACAACAATCAATAACTTAATTCCAAAACAATTTCATAAAATCACAATCATAATTCATGGCTTCAACCCTAGAGGAAGGGTTCTTGCCATTCATGTTTGTAAAACTACACTAACTACTACTAAACTAACATACTTACATGAATTTGGTAGATGAGAAGGGAATTTTCCAAACCCTAGATGAGTTCTCCCACTTCTCCCTTCACTCCTAGGTAGTTTTCCAGAATAAAATCGTGACCAAATGGAATTAGGAGCTAAGGGACCTATTTATAATAAATGGAAAACGTGCTTAATTTAGCCTGTCGTGGAACGGCTCCGTGTCACAGAGTGTATCGCGGAGCACTGCCTCCGTGACATGGAGGCAACGCGAAAGCTCTCTGGAAATCACCCAAAACTTGGCCTCGGCAGCACCCTGCCGCGTTGGCAGCGTGTCACGCTGCTTGGGCAGTGCGTTGACACCTCCCTGTCACGCAGCCAGCCTGCCGTGGCACGTTGCCAACGTGCAGGTGGGCTGTTGTGATCAGCCTGCCTGCCGTGACACGTTGCCGACGCGCAGGTGGGCTGTTTTGTGCCTCCTCTTTGCCGACGTTCACGGGTTAATTCCGTTTCCAAGCCTCTACTTCACCAACTCATGGATTAGTTGCTCAAAAGTCATCAAAACCTACAAAACAAAAGCTAATCATGTTGGTTAGCACATATCTTCACTTCATATAAAATTACATGAAAATGTATACAATAACTTAGATAAACAAGACTAATTTAAGTCATAAAGAGTATCTCGGGCATGCTATTTTTGCCCGTGATCACAACCCTACACTTAAAGCCTTGTTCGTCCTAGAACAACCTTTTACATATCATGCATATGGAGACTCCCGCATAACTAATTTAGCAAGATAATTCAAGTTACGGCTATAATGATTACATAAGATACAAGCTAAAAATAGAGCATGCACAATTTAATCACCGAAATGAAATACAACGATGTTAAGACTTCTTAACCTCAAGAATCGACTCTCAATCTTAGCAAACTCGTGCAAATCAACTAATTAAGAAATCCCACATGAATTTTATCCTTCATTAAACATGTGCCCCTCGCGGAAAGAGAGTTACCCAATCACACGCAAAAATCATTTTTACATCACAACATATGTGGGTACATAAATAAAATTCCACTCACTCTCACAAAGAATTCACATGCATCATGTCATGACCCATAAGCTTGCCCTTAGTGTTTTACGCCACTAAATTGAGGATGTATGAATGTAAGATCAAGTAGGACTTTTAAGGTTGTAATGTAACTCAGGTGCGGGTAGGTACTATTATGGCCAGTAATAGTGACTATCTTTCCTAAGCGCTTTTAATACATTACGCCCTCCTTACGAACTTCCCTTCCCTTACCTCACCTTTTTCCTCTTTTCAGCTTTCTTTTTCCTCTTATGTTCCCCCTTTCTTTAGGCACTTTTAGCTTATTAGTAAGGAGCTCTATGAATAATTTTACATTAATTTGTTTTCTTACTCCTTACTAATAGTCAACCATTTTCACACAAGTGCACCTTTGTCCTTTTCTCCACTTCTACAACTCGCTACTTTTCCTTTCTTTTCCTTCTTCTCACTCCTTTACTCTTTCATATATTTCTCTTAAGCGCTTAGGGGTTTTGGTTTAACTTCAAGGCTAATGAAAGAAAAAGGATTAAGCTTATGTTGCAGCTATCAAAGAACAGGCTCAAGGCTCAATGGGGCTAACTAGGATTAATTATTCAAGGTAGGCAAAATGAAAGAAAAAGAAAATTTTTATTCTTCGGTTCAAAGACCCCCCGTCGGAAAAGAACTGAAAAGAAAAACCAATGGGTGATGAAGTCATGCTTGACTCACAAAAAAAATTCAAATTTTTCAAATTTTTTCAAATTTTTCAAGCATTACATTCACCACAAGCTTGTTAAGCACAAAAATTATTTTGAAATTTTTCTCACCCCACACTTAAATCATGCTATGTCCTCATAGCATCAAATTAACATTTAAAGGATGAGAAATACTCCATGAGCCTCTATGCCAAGCTAAAAGCATGCTTTCCTTTCAAGTTTTAAGAGGTGGGTGTTCGACCCCACACTTCTTCTTTTCCATGCTCTTTAGCTTCCAACATCTCGGTACTCAGACTTCCCGCCATCTGTGCTTAACTTTCCACCAAAAACACAAACAAAATGAAACTAACAAAAGCAACACAAAAATCAAAATTACAAATTGTACCTGAGGTACCCTTAGGTTGCCTCCCAAGCAGCGCCTTATTTTACGTCGTCGCCCGACGTGGACTATCCTTGGTAGGACATCCTCATACCTGGGTTCCCGTTCGAGAACCATCTCCTTCTCTTTTGATTTTTAGAGGAAACAACCTCCACTATGTTCCTCTCTTCCTCCAACTTCTTCACAATTTGAAGCCCTTTATCAGACTCGGGCTGAACACTTGTCATTTCCTTTGGCCATGCACCTGTGGCATCCTCCACCCCACACTCATCCTCTAATCAACACACTAACCTGACAAAGGTTTCTGGAGTGTGTGGATGGGTTCATTTCTTGGTATACTCGGAAGAGTTCTTCTTCATCCTCGACCCTCATTTTCAGGTTCCCTGCTCTCAAATCAATCACCGCTCCTCCGGTGGCCTAGAATGGTCATCCCAAGATTAAGGGTACCTGGTCATCAACCTTAAAATCTAGAATAATAAAATCAGCAGGTATAATAAACTTACCTACTTTGATGATAAGGTCCTCTATTATTCCATCAGGTGTCACTCGTGACTTGTCAGCCAGCTGTAGCATCAACCTCGTCGGCCTCAGTTTTCCCAACTCCAGGGTGTTGAATAAGGATAGGGGCATTAGGTTAACTGCTGCCCCTAGATCACACAAAGCCCGTAGCACCTCAGCTTTACCAATTTGTATGGGGAGGGTAAAACTCCCTGGGTCTTTGAGCTTCTTTGGAATCTTGCTCAATACCCTGTGACTGCACTCCTCAGTCAGTGCTACAGTCTGGACGTCCACCAACCTAACTTTGTTCGCCATCACATCCTTTAAGTATTTAGCATACTTGGGCATTCCCTGCAAAACATCAATAAGAGGCAAATTTATGTGAAGTTCTTTGAAACTTTCAAAGAACTTTTTGAAGCATTCCTCCTCCTTGCTCTTTTTGACATTCTGAGGGAATGGTGGTGGTGGTCTTTGCGTCGGCTGCAATGCAGGTTGTGCATTTTGTTGCCCAACACTCTAATTCACTCCAGTATCGATGGATGGTCCTGGTCTAACCAACTACAGCTGCACCTCCTTTCTCAACTCTTTAGGCACTGCATCAGCTAATTGCTTTTCGCTTCTAAGACTGATGGCATTGATTTGCCGGGGGTTAGGATCTGCATCGCTTGGTAATCCCCCCCGCGACCTCATGTTCTGAGCAGCTGCTATCTGACCCACTTGTTTTTCAAGATTGCGGGTGGCTACTTGCTGATTCATTAAGTGTGTTGCCATCCTCGCCTGATTTTCCGCTAAATGATTTTGGGTCTCCATAATTTTCTGCAGTGTTTCCTCAATGCTGCCACTCAATTGCCCATCATTCTGCCTATTTTGTTGATACTGTTGTTGTTGAGGTTGCATATAATTCTGCTTTTGGTTTCCACCGCAAGAAAAATTCGGGTGGCCCTGCCAATTTCTGTTGAAGTTGTTCCCAAAATTCTGATTCCTATGCACATTACCAACAAAATTGACTGATTCCGGATTGGCTCCATAAGATTCAGCATTGTGCCCATTATTACCACAAATTTCACACCAACTCGGAGCTTGCTGAATTGCATTAACCTAGCCTTGTTGTTGGTTCATACTCAATTTATTGAACTGAGTCATCATCTGATGCTAGAACGAAGCTAACTGTGCTGCAAGGCATTCAAACCATCTACTTCTATCAACTGTGGTCTCTTTCCTTCCCCTCTCGATGACTCGTTGTACCACTCCGAATTTCCTTGAGCAATTCTGTTCAACAAAGTATACAACTCATCATAAGTCTTCTCCAAGGCTTGCCCGCCCGATGCAGAGTCTAGTAATATTTTCGTGTGTGGTCTAGACTTTCTACAAAGGTATGTGCCAGCACTTTATTTGATTGCTGGTGATGGGGACAGTCTCTCAACAATGACTTGAATCTTTCCCAAGCCATATATAAGTTCTCATCAGGCCTCTGCTTGAAACTGAGTATTTCACTTCTCAACTTTGCAATTTTGCCTGAAGGGAAGAATCTGATAAGGAACTTCTTAGCCAAGTCATTCCATGAAGTTATGGAGTTTGGTGGCTCATCCTTCAGCCACTTTTTCGCCTCTCCCAATAGTGAAAATGGGAAGAGGGTCATTCGGACATAATCTGTGGACACGCCGGTGGGGTCGAACGTGTCATTAATCTCTAAAAAGCTCTGTAAGTGCTGCTGCGGGTCCTCATGTGCCATCCCAGTGAATTGACCACTAGAATGTAACAGTTGTACCATGTTCTGTTTAAGCTCAAAGTGCCCTCCAGGCTCCGGTTTACGGATGCTAGAGGTCACATTCGTCGCTAGTGGGATAGCCACTTCGCGAACTGGTCTTGCTGCAATTTCTTCAGATGACAATTGTGTTTGTCCCGCGGGTGGTTGTTGTTGTACCTTTTCTTGAAGTCTCTTCATCTTTTGTTCTAGAGCTACTCTCCTTCGCAAATGGATTTGACGTTCAAGTTCCAGCAACGGTTCCACAAGCTCTCTATTTCTAGCCAGCTCGGCAGGACAACCTGTCACCTGCTAATAAACAGACTAAGACCAAGTTTCTCAACACTCTAGGAAATTCAAAAATCACACAAAAATAGATAAATTATCAAAACTTCGCCGAGTCCCCGGCAACAGCTCCAAAAACTTGACGTGCCCGATTCGCGCGTCCGCAAGTGTACGGGTCGTGCAAGTAATATAGTGGCTCTTTTTAAGAATCGGATTGTCGAACCCACAGGGACTGGACCCATTCCTCTAACTATCCATGTCTAGTGTGATCTTAAATACCTCAAGTGTTGGTTATAGACATTTTCGATTGAGATTAATTAAGTCTAAGTTTGGGTCAACGAAGTATTCTGAAATTACTCTTGGAGCAACATAGAGTTAAAACCAATTAATCATGCGATACTACGATTTGCAATGGGTTAAGCATGGAACTATCAATTGTTATTTCACATAATTAGAATTGCATGTTTATGGTCTTTCGACCCTCTAAACACGGCAATCTAGCCTCACTGCATCATTGTGAGCGAGGAGTTTAATTTCTAGTCGCGGGCAATCAATTATGTTGTGGTTTATGGGGAAACAATTAGGGACTTTCGTGCGTCTAACCATTTAACTCAACTTAGACTCACAACTACTTCTTTGAGTGGTGATGTGACATCCCAAGTTGGTCTTTCATAACCCCCGTGTCTCAACCAAACACGATGTTAGGTATATTTCTATCCTGACACAAAAATCTCTCCCGAGATACAAACATGCTCCTCACATTCTCATGTCCTGACCTAGGTAATGCTTTCTCAAGCTATTACTCAAGCTATCAAATATGCTTTCATGGTGATCAATCATAAAAACAACCAACTATCTAGAATGCAAGACGAAAACAACGATCAATAACTTAATTCCAAAACAATTTCATAAAATCACAATCATAATTCATGGCTTCAACCCTAGAGGAAGGGTTCTTGCCATTCATGTTTGTAAAACTACACTAACTACTACTAAACTAACATACTTACATGAATTTGGTAGATGAGAAGGGAATTTGCCAAACCCTAGATGAGTTCTCCCACTTCTCCCTTCACTCCTAGGTAGTTTTCCAAAATAAAATCATGACCAAATGGAATTAGGAGCTAAGGGACCTATTTATAATAAATGGAAAACGTGCTTAATTTAGCCTTTCATGGAACGGCTCCGTGTCACGGAGTGTATCGCGGAGCACTGCCTCCGTGACATGGAGGCAACACGAAAGCTCTTTGGAAATCACCCGAAACTTGGCCTCGGCAGCACCCTGCCGCGTTGGCAGCGTGTCACGCTGCTTGGGCAGCGCGTTGACACCTCCCTGTCGCGCAGCCAGCCTACCGTGGCACATTGCCAACGTGCAGGTGGGCTGTTGTGATCAGCCTGCCTGCCGTGGCATGTTGCCGACGCGCAGGTGGGCTGTTTTGTGCCTCCTCTTTGCCGACGTTCGCGGGTTAATTCCGTTTCCGAGCCTCTACTTCACCAACTCATAGATTAGTTGCTCAAAAGTCATCAAAACCTACAAAACAAAGGCTAATCATGTTGGTTAGCACATATCTTCACTTCATATAAAATTACATGAAAATGTATACAATAACTTAGATAAACAAGACTAATTTAAGTCATAAAGCGTATCTCGGGCATGCTATTTTTGCCCGTGATCACGGTGCAAGGTACAAACAGTCTTTTACAAAGACATTCCATCAATCAATGGACAACAAGCTGGTGGACAGAAGCCAAAATGCAAAGTATAGACCAAAGGATGGTCCATCCTTGTACACCTGGCACTTCGAAGTTTGAATTAATTGAACTTTTTGGGACATAGTATAAATAGATTTTTCTTGTAGTTTTAATGGAGCTTTTTCAGTTTTCAGTTCATATTTTCAGTAGAGAGAGTATCTAGCTAGTCTTAGTTTTCATAGTAGATTCTAGATCATAGCTTGTAATTTGAAGATTTCAATTCTCATTGGTAAGTATGTTTATTTACTTTAATTCTCTTTTTCTTTCTTGCTATGGGTAACTAAACCCAGATCTAGAGTTGTGAAATTGATGGGTTGTGAACCCTAATGATCTCAATTTGGTAAAATTGAGTTTGGACTTATGAATGTTTGATTGATTTTTGTTTTGTAGTGTGTGATTAGTGATGAAAGTCACCTAATCCTGCCCAATCACCTTTATGAGGCTTGAAAGAGAAAATTTAGGTTGGGTTATCATCAATCAACAATAACTCAAGGCATAACCCTTGTTTAAGGGATTCTCCTAGACATGGGTTGAATTTCAATTGGGAAAAAGCAATTGGGTAGAAGGGAGTTCTCTTCAATTTAACAAAATTGAAGTAGATTGACACATATGATGCTATTAAAAGATACCCATGGATTGCCTAAGTAAAATGCTTGCATGTTCATCCCTAGCTCATTCTCAATTCTTCCACATTGGGCAATTTAGGTGGATCGACCCATAATCGGGGTCACTTTCCTAGAATTATCTCTAATTGATTACAACCCTAGCATATTGCACTCTCTAGCTGTAGTTAAATTTTACTTCTATCAATTTGAATAGACTCTAATCTTTCAATACTTTACTGATCAGTTGTAATGCCCCGGAAGCCCTAAGATTACACCTGAGATTTAAAACGGAGAAAATTGGAAAATCTACACCAGGTCATAGGATGAGTCATTCTGTAACCCGTGGGAGATGAACATGAGTCATTAGGTTACTCGTGGTGAGGGGTTGGCCGCAAGTTCTAACATTTTGTGATGGGAAGACACCACTGGCATGACCAAAAGTCGTGGTCAGACCCCACGACTCGTTGAGTCAGCCGTGGTCAAGATTAGTCAAAGGTCAGTGGGATTTTGGACAGTGGAGACCGTGAGTTGTGGACACCAACCACGATTCGTTAGGCCCCTCGTGAGGACCCGTGGAGGAAAGGACAGTGCACATGACGATAGCAGGCCACGAACCATCCCCTTTGACGACGACTCATCCAATCCCTTGTTGGGACTAACAGTCAGTTTTTAACTGTGAATTTATTAAAGGTATTATTGTCATTCCTAAGCCCTAGGGTCCTATACTACATCATTTTAAGCTATTCTCAGGGTGTATTAAGATAGGTTAAGTAATCCTAACCAATTCAAAACTCATGCATGCCAAGTTCAAGAGTGTAGAGGGTGATCAAGCATAAAACCCCAAGGTTCTTCATCAATTGTTCTTCAGTTCCTCTTGGGAAAGTAAGGGAGTGATAGAATCCAAGTCTCTCAGGTATGTAGGGTTATGAATGGGTGAATTTATTCACACCCATGCCCAATCTCTCTCTAATTCATGAAATTCTATTTGACAATTTAATGGGGTTTTATCCCAAATTCTTATGAAATCCTAATGATCTATTTATGGGATTATATCTCTCATGAATAAATACATATTTTTACGAATCATGGGTAGATTTTACAATTGATTTGATTATAGATTTATTAATTTAAATTTCTATAAAATTATGCCCAATCATGCATGTTCTATGATAAATCGAGTGATGAGTTTACCTTGATTTTGATGTTCTTTAACCCATCATGATTTATGATTTATGATATGGATTTACTCAAATGCTCATCATGAATTTATGTTTACTAAGTATATACATATTTTATAAGTATGCATGAACATCATGATGTACGATTTATGATTATGGCCGACTCACGGGACTTATCTTCATGGCTAGCTCATGTATTTATAAGAATGTTTATGATTATCATGATTTTACTAGCCTATGAATCTCATGTATATTATCCTATGAGCACTATATATGTTTTGGGAGTAGTATTTAACACCGAGTAGGTTCGGGGCCCAGGTTTTGTCCCGAATCACAAAACTACGTGCCATTGTAGGTCATGATGGGACCTCTCTTGAGACTGTCCCTTTTTGCCCCAAATGGGCCTTTCATGAGTGATATCACGCCTTTCATGTTTCTACCCTTGGCAAGGTATGAACACCCTTTCAACTACGGGTTTACAGGTCAGGCTCCATGTGTGCTCAAATGGGGTATGTCGGTTATAAGAATCTCCCATTGTTCCTCATGATTTATGTATGATTATGATTATATACTTTGACTCAAGTCATGTTAATGAAGCTTTTCTCTTGAAAGTATGATTACGAATGATTTTTGAATGTTTTGAAACCTTGAGTGTTATGTTACATTATGATATTTATGTTATGATCATGTTGTCCTACTCTTATGCACTTTTATGTATTTTAAACATCCATTTTACTTACCTTGCATACTCGGTACATTCCACGTACTGACCGCATACTCTATGTTATATCGTTTCATGATACAGGCTCCGGTGCTCAGTTTCAGCCTCGACCCTAGCCAGCCTTCGGAGTAGCATCAGTCTCTGTTTGTGAGTCCTCATCTGTCGAGGGCCCCTCCTTATTTCAGTTATGTTGGTGTCTTATCAGTTTCAGTTTAGAGAGTTAGTTGGGGTCTTTTCCCATCAACTCTTCTGTCATAGAGGCTTTCAAACATACTGTATATTCAGTTTTAGATGCACGTGATGTATTTCAGATCTTATGCCATGTTTAGACTTCCATTGTTACACCCGTAAAAGTTAACAAATAGTAAGCGTAGACGTGGATTTGAGATAAATAAAGAGAGTCTGACGCGTGTAGAGAAGCCTCAGAAGTTGGAACAGGGACAGGCCACGAAGGGCCAGCATGGCGCGCCATCCGGCAGGACACCGGCCAGCGCGGCGCGCCAGCAGCCTTGCCGCCTTGAGGGGCACGGCGCGGCACTAGGGCTACCACAATGGCTGGGGCGAGGCGTGTCACGCCCTGCCTTGGGGGGTACGACTGGAACCTGGTGCCCTATTAGGATCTAAACTGCTAGACTACTGAGCCTAAGCACATCTGGTGCCTGGCTGGCTCTAACTCTGATTCACAGAAACAACGGGCTATATAACGGCTGTAAATACAGCCTCCGGCCGACTAGGCCTATAGCCACCTATACTGTAACATCAGCTAACCTGAATCACATTCACATAGGGGAACCTATGCGGGCCGACAAGGCCACCATGCTGTCTAGTTAACTCTAAATAAATATAACAAATGCTGAACAGCTACATGACCGGCAAGGTCACCACTACTGACTGGATAAGGCCTCACACGGCCAACATAAACAACAAAACATACGCACGGCCCCTCACGACCGACACAACTAACCACAGGGAAATATATACAGACTGCAAGCCTCTAAGAATACTGATAAGATGGTTGGGACAGGGCCCCGACCTACCCAAACTGTACAACAAAAGAAAAGGGATAAACCTCTAGCTATCTAGCTCCGGATAACTGGAGCTGATGACCCTGCGAGCTGGCTGGAATCACGAGGTATCAGCTCCTCGTCTATGAGTACCTACAGACAAGTAATGCAGCGCCCCCAACGGGCATCAGTACCACTGGTACTGAGTATGTAAAACAACAACTGAAAAATATCTGAAAACAACAATACAACTGACGGAACTGAAATAGAAAGGAATAGACTAAACTTACTGAAAATGTAAAGCTAAGCCTACTCTCAACTATGCTGGAAGGAGTAGGAGTCATACATGGAAATGTATCGCTCTATTGTCAATTTACACGTAACTAGCATAACATGGCATAACGTAACATAACATAGCATAGCACACACATACCTTACCCGGCCCCCATAAGCCGGGAGGTACAATCAACCCGCAATCTATACCCCTACCCCGGTCGTCCCATCTCCTATAATAACTATAAGCATCCTGTCGATCCCCTGGGTATGCACTTGGGCTCGCTAAGCCCCTGACTATAACTGTACCTGAGTCTGGAGGACTCCTAAATCAACACCCTGGGCGTACCCGCTCGACGGGGGTGTATAAAGGCCGACCAACGCACAATATGGGGAAAACCGACATCCCATCTTCATCCCCTGTGGGACGGCATGCCACTCCGTAGAGTGACATATCCTCACCGTCTGGCAGATGAGTCGATACAACTATTAACCCTGGGGCGGTCATGAATGCTAGGTAATCCACCCCAAGACAATACAGTGGTCTCAACTAGTAATACTAACTGCGTATACCACATGCTGAAGCTAGTGATGATAATATATCTGTACATACTATATGCTGAACTAGTGATAGTGATATGTATGTATTTAATACATGCTGAGGCTAATAATGGTATATATATATAATCTTTTGTCATACTGTGTTGAGTTTAATGTTGAACAATATATAGTTTTTCTGCAGGGAATCATGTTGTATAACTGAGTTCCATAGTAACATGATTTACTATTTCTAACATGCTTTCTAAACTTCATTTTAATCTACCATTCTACTTCTAAGATACCTTATAGATACTTATATTGCTTTACTAAATTTCAACTGAATACGATAATATCCTAACATACTTTACTAAATCACATACTGGGCATGCTGTACAGTTCCTAACACTTTGTATAAGAATTTATATCATGCTAGCAAGTTTCACGCTATACATAACATGATGCTTCCAATATCGTACTAATATTCATACTAAACATAACACACGACTTCTGAAACATTCTACTAGCCTTTGAACTATCTTACTATACCGAGACTACTAACTTGCCGAGGAAACTAGCTTTACATACCTTCGCTTTCGATTTCCCGACTAACTGGCGTAGCTCGGTCAGTATTTTCGCTATTACTCCCAACTGCATCAATATATATATCAATTAGGACCTAATACACTAATATTCTAGAAGAAGATAACATTTTTAATATATATAGCCAAAACTTTGGCTTATCGAAAAACGGTCGAAAACTCGTTATTCTCGGAAGTCCAGAAGGGAGAAATACTCACTTTAGGGCTAGGAGTATATTCACACTAATTTGGAGCAATTCCACTTACCTTAGTTCGGTAGAACAACGATTCGCCAGCCGAATTTCACGAAACTAAATCCGTAGGAGTGCTCCTTGCTGCTTAATACCTCGGTATCTGGAGTAAATTTGATTTTGGACCGCATTTGACTGCGTAATCGGATGAATATATATCGTAAACCTTCGTTCCTCTCTGTTCTCTGTCGTGTTCTCTGGAAATTATAAGTTAAATGAAATAAAAATTGAAGTTTGGAGGCTTTTATACTTGGTCCTGGACAGGGCCTCCGTGACACGGAGCCAACGTGGAGGCTCTCCCTCCTTGGCACGTTGCCATCACGGAGGGGTTCTGCCCCGGCTCTTTCCGCAATGGTTCGACGGATTTCTTGTCCGGTCTTTCCCCCGGGCCTTTTCCTAGCATGTATGGCATTCAAAAACTCTTAACCAACATGCGAATAGGCCATCTACATGTTGAGAATTTACGGGGTGTAACATTCTCCCCCCCTTAAGAACATTCGTCCGCGAATGTGAACTTCTATTTATAAGTATTCTCGGCTTACTCAAGTTATTTATAAAAAAAATTTTGGCAGAGTTTCCCCTGTAATATGGACTATCTCAAAAACCTGAAATATAGAAAAGTCCAATACAGGTACTCCACACAATACTATAGCAATCATCAGACAAAAGATTGGAGTCGATTATCTCGTTTATGCATATACTATAAGGCACTATATAAAATAACAATACTAACATACCTCCTGACTGACTAGGCTTGAAACAAGTGAGGTTATCTGATTTTCATATCTTCCTTTGCCTCCCAAGTCATCTCCTCTCGATTCCTGTTACGCCACAGTACCTTAACAGACGCAATATCTTTAGTTCTCAATCTACGAATCTGTCTGTCTAAGATAGCTACTGGAACCTCTTCATAGGCCAGCTCCTCCATAACCTGGACATCCTGGACTGGAACTACTCTAGATGGGTCTCCTATGTACTTTCTTAGCATAAATATGTGGAAAACTGGATGAACGGATTCTAATTCTGGAGGCAAGTTCAACTCATATGCCACTTGGCCTATTCTTCGACGAATCTAACAAGGCCCAAAGAATCTCGGACTTAGCTTACCTCTCTTACCGAATCTCATCACCCCTTTCATTGGAGATACCTTAAGAAATACCCAGTCATTCACATCAAATTCTAAGTCTCTGCACCGCACATCAACATACGATTTCTGGCGGCTCTGTGCAGTCAGTAGGCATTCTCTGATAAGCTTTACCTTTTCCTCTGACTGTTTAATAATATCTGGCCCAATCAGCGCTCACTCTCCCACTTCAAACCAGCCAACTGGCGACCTACATTTTCGCCCGTATAATGCCTCAAAGGGCGCCATCTAGATAGTTGAGTGATAACTATTATTATAAGCAAATTCAATTAGCGGCAAATGCTCGTCCCAGCTACCTCCAAAGTCTAGCACACACGCCCGTAGCATATTTGTTCGGTGGTTCGTTGGGTATCAAAACCGACACACAAGTGCACGTGGTCGAACAAGTAGTAAGTGGCTTTAGTAAGCCAAGTATCGATCCCTTAGAGACTCAGATTAAGTGAAGTTTGCTTAAGTATACTATACTATATTTAACTTCTAAATATGCTGACAAAAACGTAACCAAAAAGTGAATAATTTGTTTTATAAATTTTATACTAAACTACAAACAATTATCTACTTTGAATTTGGACTATGAATAAGAGCATGCTGAGGTTAAAGAACATGTAATGAAACTGATTATCATCATAAATTGGTTAATCTTTTCTTCCAGTTGCTAGCCAAGAACATTAGCCAAGAGATTAAAACTCTCGTATTTAATCTCACTTAAGAATCATAAACCATCCGTCTACATTTCTGTGATCAAATGCAATTCATGACCTAGCAATACAATTCCGGTTCCTAAATTGACTAATACGGCTTTCAAGTATATTTCTATCAGGAAAGCACATCAAAACTCAATTTTCCCAAATCAAGTAAAGAACAATATCCTATTAATTCACAACTTTCCAATTTCGTGCTCTCTCGAGTGAAATCGGACTTTTTAGATGTACATTAATGTAGGCCACACACCAATGCAGTAGAAACAAGAATTAATAGAACAACATGGAAGAAAAAGATGAAAAACCATATAATTCAATAATCAAAATTCATCACAAGTGTTCATAACCTCAGCAAGGAAGAGAATTAGCCACTCATTTGTGGATTAATCATCCTAAAACAAGTGTTAATCATACAAACAATTGAATTAGAGAAGAAAGAAAGAGAGAAAAAACCCTGAACTTTTCGTCCCTCAACTGCCTGTAACCCACGTCCTTGCTCCACCAAGTCTGAATTATTGAAAAATGAACCTAAGTGTTCTATTTATACTAGTGGGAATTTTTCCCAGAATAACAAGCAACGTGTCACGGAGTGCATCGCGGAGCACTGCCTCCGTGACACGTCGTGGACGCGGACCCTCACTGGAATTGAGGGTCCGGGAATATAACACCAACGTGGCACAGCGTGCAACGCGGAGGCTAGCCACCGTGCCACGGAGCTGTCGCGAACCTCCACTGGAAATTGATGAATTTTCACCCTCCAGGCAGAATGCCTCCGCGATGGCAGCGTGACACGGCTCCATCGCGGAGCCCCTTTAATTTGTGCAGTCCAATGCCTTTTCCCTTGCTCGCATCCAAGTCCAACACCGATATCCTCCAATATGCATTTTAGCTCCTCAAAATCACATTTTACCTACAAAACAATGCTAATCATGTTGGTTAGTATAAATTCACATTTTATTACCAATTACATGAAAATGTATACGCATTGCTAGATAAACAAGGCGAAAATGATACTTTTGAGTATCACTTGGGCATATAAATCTGCCCAAGATCAATATCCTCGAGCGTCTGAATAGTGCGTTCAGCCTGCCCATCTGTCTGAGGGTGGAATGTTGTGCTCAAATTAATCTGCATTCCCAGACCTCTCTGAAATGACTGCCAAAATCTAGTTATAAATTGTGCTCCTCTGTCAGAGATAATAGATACAGGAACACCGTGTAATCTAACTATTTCTCTGATATACAGTTTTCCATAATCTTCGGCAGAGAAAGTGGCTTTTACTGGCAGGAATTGGGTTGATTTCGTCAGTCTGTCAACAATTACCCAAATTGAATCATGTCTATGCCTGGTACGAGGTAGTCCTGCTACAAAGTCCATGTTTACTGCTTCCCACTTCCAAAGAGGCACAGCTATGTCCTGAGTCAACCTACCTGGTTTCTGGTGTTCCGCTTTTACTTGCTGACAGTTAGGACACTAGGCTACAAATTCTGCTATTTCCCTCTTCATACCTGGCCACCAGTAAATTTCTTTGATATCATGGTACATTTTCGTCGCACCTGGGTGGAGAGAATAGCGGGCGTAATGCGCCTCGCTCATGATCTGCTGGCGAAGCCCTGAAATGTCCGGAACACAAAGGCGACCCTTACATCTCAGCACTTCATCCTCAGTTACCTAAAAATCTGGCGCTTTCCTTTGCTGAATTCTGTCCTTAAGCTGAACCAGGTCAAGATCTTCATACTACCGTTCTTTTACCTCCTCAACTAATGACGACACTGCGGTATTCTTAATTACCGCTCTATTGTCCTCTGTCTCTGCTACACGAACGGCTAGGCTAGCTAATTGATGTATTTCTTTGACCAACTCCCGCTACTCGGGCTGCAAATACGCCAAACTCCCCATAGATTTTCGGCTGAGAGCATCTGCTACTACGTTGGCCTCTCCCGGATGATACAGAATGTTCACATCATAATCTTTCAATAACTCCAACCAGCGACGCTGCCGCAAATTCAACTCCCTCTGAGTGAAGATATATTGTAGGCTCTTATGGTCAGTGAAAATATCCACATGGACATCGTACAGGTAATGTCTCTGATCACGGGCAAAAATAGCATGTCCGAGATACGCTTTATGACTTAAATTAGTCTTGTTTATCTAAGTTACTGTATACATTTTCATGTAATTTTATATGAAGTGAAGATATGTGCTAACCAACATGATTAGCCTTTGTTTTGTAGGTTTTGATGACTTTTGAGTAACTGATCCATGAGTTGGTGAAGTAGATGCTTGGAAACGGAATTAACACGCGAACATCGGCAAAGAGGAGGCACAAAACAGTCCACCTGCGCGTTGGCAACGTGCCACGGCAGGCAGGCCAACCACAACAGCCCACCTGCGCGTTGGCAACGTGCCACAGCAGGTTGGCTACGCGACCAAGAGGGGCCAACGCGCTGCCCAAGCAGCGTGACACGCTGCCAACGCGGCAGGGTGCTGACTGGGCCAAGTTCGGGTGATTTCCAGAGAGCCTCCGCATTCGTAGTGTGTCACGGAGGCAGTGCTCCGCGATGCACTCCGTGACACGTTGCTTGTTATTCCGGGAAAGAGTCCTACTACTATAAATAGCACACTTAGGTTTATTTTTCATAATTCAGACTTGGTGGAGCAAGGACGTGGGTTACAGGCAGTTGAGGGACGAAAAGTTCAGGGTTTTTTCTCTCTTTCTTTCTTCTCTAATTCAATTGCTTGTATGATTAACACTCATTTTATGATGATTAATCCACAAATGAGTGGCTAATTCCCTTCCTTGCTGAGGTTGTGAACAATTGTGATGAAATTTGATTATTGATTATCTGGTTTTTCATCTTTTTCTTCCATGTTGTTCTATTAATTCTTGTTTCTATTGCATTGGTGTGTGGCCTACATTAATGTACATCTAAAAAGTCCGATTTCACTCGAGAGAGCACGAAATTGGAAAGTTGTGAATTAATAGGATATTTTTCTTTACTTGATTTGGGAAAATTGTGTTTTGATGTGCATTCAGGATAGAAATATACCTGAAAGTCGTATTAGTCAATTTAGGAACCGGTGTTGTATGGCTAGAACATGAATTGCATTTGATCACAGAAATGTAGACGGATGGTTCATGATTCTTAAGTGAGGTTAAATACGAGAGTTTTAATCTCTTGGCAAATGTTCTTGGCTAGCAACAGGAAGAAAAGATTAACCAATTTATGATGATAATCAGTTTCATTACATGTTCGTTTAACCTTAGCATGCTCTTATCCATAGTTCAGATTCAAAGTAGATAATTGTTCTTAGTTTTAGTACAAAATTTATCAAACAAATTATTCACTTTTTGGTTACGTTGTTGTCAGCATACTTAGAAGTAAAAATATAGTATACTTGAGTAAATTGCACTTAACCCAAGTCTCTGTGGGATCGATACTTGGCGTACTAAAGTCACTTACTACTTGTTCGACCACGTGCACTTGCGTGTTGTTTTATATACCCATATAACACACCGAATAAGTTTTTGGCGCCGTTGCCGGGGACTTGCCAATTGGTAAATTTTTTTTTAAGTGTTAATTTACTATATTTTTTTTCTTAGTGCTGACAACTTGGTCTTAGTGCTTGTTTTAATTCTTTTTCATTTTATTTTTTTTCTTTTTCGGATACCCTTATTGACATGACATCATGGAATACAAATGGTTTAAATGGTGGATACTCATATTTTAGCGAATCTTGTCTGAATTGCGGAGGACACCACTCGTGGCAACACTATAACACGTGCAATATATGTGGTGGTCAAGAGGACCATTGGGATGGCTGTCCGAATGCATATTCCCCTCCCCCAAGCCCCTACTATGATCCTTCTGTTGTTTTTGTTGAATATAGGCATGCTGAAAATGAGGACTTGGGACGCCAAGCTCAAATAGAAGACATGCTGAAACAACTCCTGGAGCAATCAGAAGCGATGAAGGAGGCGATGGCAGTATTTAGAATTCAGCAAGAAGAGAATGCAGAGGCTCTAGAAAGGATGAGCGTCAAATTCATGGAGATGATTGCTGAGGCTGAAGCTTGTGATAAATTGCAGGTGACAGTTTTAGCCGATATTCAAGAGGAACTACAAGAGGAAGACAAGGGTGAATTTTTGGATGAAGCCCAACAATTAGACTCTCTTGAGTGTCCCCGTGATGGACTCACACTTATGGAAAATCCATTCATGGAAGAAGAGATAGCGTATCCCCCAGTTGACATTAATGGAGAGATAGATGTCGATGCTAAGAAGGTGTATACAAGTAAGGAGGTCAAGCATAATGCAGTTTCAGAGTTGAGGTGTATTGGACCACACTCTACGCATTTTTCGACATTAAATTTGGTTGACAACATAGAAATAGAGTCTTCCAAGTTTGTAGAGAAATGTCTAGAGGAGGACCAAGCCTCATATATTTTGAAATTCGCTAACTCGGAGAGACAAAATGACTTCGCTTACTTAAGGACCAATAAATGCAAACGGCAACATCTACTGCTTGGTCGTTACAATATTTCACCACCACCCCTAGAACATAAGAGGAAATTAGAAAAGAAATTAGGGGTGAGATTCATATCCTCAAGGTGGAGGAAAAAGCGGTGAAACTGGATATGTCGTGCCGCGACGTAAAATTAGGCGCTGCTTGGGAGGCAACCCAAGGGTACCATGGGTACCATTTTAATTTCTTGCATTTAAGTTGATTTTATTTATTTTTCATCTTGTGTTGTTTTGGTGGAAAGTTAAGCACAGATGGAGGGGAAGTATGAGTACCCGTGGAGGAGGAAGCTAACAAGCATGGAAGAGAAAAAGTGTGGGGTCGAACACCCACTTGTGCAAAGTTGAAGAAAGGCATGTTTTTAGCTAGGCCTGAAGGCCTAAGGGAGTATTTCTCACCCTTTTTAAATGTTAATTTGATGCTATGAGGACATAGCATGATTTAAGTGTGGGGTGAGGGAAATTTCAAGGGAAATTTCAAATTTTTGTGCTTAACGATTTTTGGTGAATGTAATGCTTGTGAGAAAATTGAAAAAATTAAAAAAAAATTTTGTGAGTTAAGCATGAATTCATCAGCTGTTGGTTTTTCTTTTCGGTTCTTTTCCCACGAGGGGTCTTTGAACTGAAGAATAAAAATTTTCTTTTTCTTTCTTTCCTTTGTCTGTATATAGTGTTTTTAGTCATAGTTAGGGATTGTTTCCGATGATGGATGGATGACGACCGTCTTGAGGAAAAATTAGTCGGTAGGTGTTTGGTTTTTGAAACCATAAATAATTGGTGCTTGATGTTCTTTTTATGTGCTATACATGGTTGTAAGATGCAAGTATGTTCAGTGTGAAGCATGCAAGTGTATAACTTTGTTTGAGACACTTAGGCTCTTGAATTTGACTCAATATGATGGAAGCTTAATTCTGAATTCTTGTGATTAGCTGAGTAAGAGTCTACTGATTGTGTCTTGATTTGAGCATGTGCCATGAGTGTAAGGTTTTTGAGTATTCTGTGCTATTATGAAATGTCTAGAACTTTTCTGGTGTGTATATAAAACGAAATGAAGGATGTGAATTGTAGGAGATGATTTAGGCATTTCTTTGAATGAACCAAACTTTTATCCCTCATTATACCTACCTTGAAAAATTAATCCTAGTTAACCCCATTGAGCCTTGAGCCTATTCTTTGACAGCTGCAACATAAGCTTAATCCTTTTTATTTCATTAGCCTTGAAATTGAACCAAAACTCCTAAGCGCTTAAAGGAAAAATCCGAAAGAGTAAAGGAGTGAGAAGAATGAAAAAGAAGGGAAAGTAGCAATTGTAAGAGTTAAGAAAGGTCGAGGGTGCACTTGTTTGAATATGTGTGAGTATTAGTAGGGAGTAAGAAAATAAATAAATGAAAAGTTACTGATAGAACTCCTTACTAACAAGCTAAAAGTGCCTGAAGAAAGGGGGGAACAAAAGAGGAAAAAGAAAGATGAAAAGAGAAAAAGGTGAAGTGAGGGAAGGGAAGTTTGTAATGAAGGCGCGATGTATTATAAGCGCTTAGGAAAGATAGTCACTATTACTGGCAATAATAGTACTTACCCGCACCTGAGTTACATTACAACCTAAAAAGTCCTACTTGATCTTACATTCATACATCCTTAAATTAGTGGAATAAAACACTAAGGGCAAGCTTATGGGTCATTACATAATGCATGTGAATTCTTTGTGAGAGTGAGCGTAATTCTATTCATGTACCCACACATGTTGAGATATAAAATTGTTTTTGCGTGTGAAATTGGGTAACTCTCTTTCCGTGAGGGGCACATGTTGAATGAAGGATATAATTCGTGTGAGATTTCTTAATCAGTTGATTTGCATGAGTTTGCTAAGATTGAGAGTCGATTATTGAGGTTAAGAAGTCTTAACATAGTTGTACTTCATTTCAATGATCAAATCAGGCATGCTCTATTTTTAGCTTGTATCTTACATAATCATTATATCCGTAACTTGAATTATCTTGCTAAATTAGTTATGTGGGAGTCTCCATATGCATGAGATGTAAAAGGTTGTTCGAGGACGAACAAGGCTTTAAGTGTGGGGTTCTGATCATGGGCAAAAATAGCATGCCCGAGATACGCTTTATGACTTAAATTAGTCTTGTTTATCTAAGTTATTGTATACATTTTCATGTAATTTTATATGAAGTGAAGATATGTGCTAACCAACATGATTAGCCTTTGTTTGGTTGGTTTTGATGATTTTTGAGTAACTAATCCATGAGTTGGTGATGTAGATGCTTGGAAACGGAATTAACACGTGAACGTCGGCAAAGAGGAGGCACAAAACAGCCCACCTACGTGTTGGCAACGTGCCACGGCAGGCAGGCCGACCACAACAGCCCACCTGCGCGTTGGCAACGTGCCACGGCAGGTTGGCTGCGCGACCAAGAGGGGCCAACGCGCTGCCCAAGCAGCGTGACACGCTGCCAATGCGGCAGGGTGCTGCTGGGGCCATGTTCGGGTGATTTCCAGAGAGCCTCCGCGTTCGTAGCGTGTCACGGAGGCAGTGCTCTGCGATGCACTCCGTGACACGTTGCTTGTTATTCTGGGAAAGAGTCCTACTACTATAAATAGCACACTTAGGTTTATTTTTCATAATTCGGACTTGGTGGAGCAAGGACTTGGGTTACAGGCAGTTGAGGGACGAAAAGTTCAGGGTTTTTTCTCTCTTTATTTCTTCTCTAATTCAATTGCTTGTATGATTAACACTCATTTTATGATGATTAATCCACAAATGAGTGGCTAATTCCCTTCCTTGCTGAGGTTGTTGATCTTGGGCAGATATATATGCCCAAGTGATACTCAAACGTATCATTTTTACCTTGTTTGTTGTGCAATGTGTATATAATATCATGTATTTGGTAATAAAATGCGAATTTATACTAACCAACATGATTAGCATTTGTTTTGCAGGATAATGTAATTTTTAGGAGCTAAAATGTGTGTTGGAACTATGTTGGAGTTGGACTTGGATGCGAGCGTGGAAAAGACCTTGGATGGCACATTTTACACTGGCTCCGCGATGGAGCCGTGCCACGCTGCCATCGCGGTAGCACACTGCCTGGGCAGGAATTAATTAGGCAATTTCCAGTGTGCCTGCGCGTCAGTTCCGTAGCACGGAGATAGGCCTCCGCGATGGCCTCCGTGCCACATTGAGGCCAATTATCCAGACCCTGCAATTTCCAGAGAGGATCCGCGTCCACGCCGTGTCACGGAGGCAGTGCTCCGCGTTTGCTTGTTATTCCGGGAAAAATTTCCCACTAGTATAAATAGCACACTTAGGTTTATTTTTAATCAGTTTTTTAGTTTTTAGACTGAGTTCAGAAGTGGAGAGCAGGAACGTGGGTTTGTGGCAGTTGAAGAATAGAAAAGCTAAGAGTTTTCTTCTCTTCCTTTCTTCTTTCCTTCAATTGTATGCATGATTTACACTCATTTTAGGATGATTAATCCAAGAATGGGTGGTTAATTCCCTTCTTTGCTGAGGTTTTGAACTTGTGTAATGAATTTTGGTGATAATTGATATGGTTTCTTCTTCTTCTTGCATGTTGTTCTATTAATTCTTGTGCTTACTACATTATTGATTGGCCATCATTAATGTATATCTAAAAAGTCCAATTTCACTCGAGAGAGCACGAAATTGGAAAGTTGTGAATTAATAGGGTATTGTTCTTAACTTGATTTGGGAAAATTGGGTTTTGATGTGCTTTCTTGATAGAAATATACTTGAAAGCCGTATTAGTCAATTTAGGAACCGGAATTGTAGTGCTAGGTCATAAATTGCATTTGATCACAGAAATGTAGACGGATAGTTCATGATTCTAAAGTGAAATTAAATACGAAAGTTTTAATTTCTAGGCAAACGTTCTTGGCTAGACATGAAGAAGAGGATGACCAAATTATCATGATTATCAAGTTTATTACTCGTTCTTAACCTTGGCATGTGCATATCCATTGTCTAAATTCAAAAGTAAATAGTTGTTATTAATTGTAGTATATAAATAGTTTAGAAACAAAAACTCACTCAACTCTTGGTTGGATTGTTGTTAACATAGTTAGGAATAGAATAGAGATATAGTAAACTAGGCAGTTTTACATATCTAGAGCAGCCTCCTTGGATCGATACTTGGCTACTTAGCCACTTTATTACTTGTTTGACCACGTGCACTTGCGTGTCAGTTGATAATATTTAATACTAACTGAATCAGCACCGAACAAGTTTTTGGCGCCGTTGCCGGGGAGGCTAGGCAATTTGTAAAATTTTGTTTAGTGTAAATTTACTGTATTTGTATTTTTCTTTTCTTAAGTGTTAACAACTTGGTCTTAGCCTGTATTTTGCAGATTTTTATTTCTGTGAACACTGGCAAGGGACAAGGAGCTAGTGGAATCTTACTTAGAGCCAGAACGTGAATTGCACAGTCAACGTAGAGAAGCTCTTCGGAAGAAGCTGTAGTTGCTTAAACAATCTATGATGGAGCAACCAAATCCACCAGTTGTGTGGGCAGTGTTAGTGCCCGAGGAAGTAGCAGCCAGGCCGGTTCGCGAGGTGGCAATCCCACACGCTAATAATGTACATTCCAGCATCCGCAAACCAGAGCCTGGAGGGAGATTTGAGTTAAAGCAAAATATGGTGCAACTTTTGCACACTAGCGGGCAGTTTACCGGTCTCCCTCACGAAGATCCGCAACAACATCTCCAGAACTTTTTGGAGATAAGTGACACTTACATACCCGCTGGAGTGTCACCTGATTATGTTCGGCTCACCTTATTTCCATTTTCCTTACTTGGTGAAGCTAAGAGGTGGTTAAAAGTTGAACCACCCAACTCTATATCAACGTGGGATGATCTTGCAAGGAAGTTTTTGATCAGATTTTTCCCTTCAGGTAAAACAGCTAAACTTAGAAGTCAGATTCTAAGTTTTAAACAGAGGGAAGGAGAAAATCTTTATCAAGCCTGGGAAAGATTCAAGTCCATGTTGCGGGACTGTCCTCATCATCATCAGTCAAATGAGGTGTTGGTACATACTTTTATTGAGGGTTTGGAACCCCACACTAAAATTTTGTTAGACTCAGCAGCTGGAGGGCAAGCGCTGGAGAAGACTTATGAGGAGCTGTACACTTTGCTCAACCGAATTTCACAAGGCAATCTGGAATGGAATGCAGATTCTTCAAGAGGTGGAGCAAGGAAAGCAGCGGGAGTGCTTGAAGTGGATGGATTCACAGCTATCGCTGCACAGATAGATGCTTTGCAAAATCAGTTAAACACTCACTTCAGCAATATGAATTTGAACCAGCCTTCAGCCTCCGTCAATGCAGTCCAACAGATGTGGTGTGAAGTGTGTGGTAGTAGTGAGCATTCAGCTGAATGTTGTGGTGCAAATCCTGATTCTGTCAACTTTGTGGGCAATGCACAGAGGAATCAACAGCAGTTTGGTGGTGGCTACAACTCGAATTGGAGGAATCATCTGAATTTTTCGTGGGGTAGCAACAATCAACAAAGCCAAGGTTCAGGGCAGGGTATGCATAGAAACAAAGGAGGGCAACAAGGCTATCAGAATCAGTTCAGAAATCACAATGCCCCTCCTCCACCACCATCACCGACTATTGAGGAAATGTTCAAGACCATGATTGCCAACCAGGCACAATTGCAGGCTGACTATGTCAAATTGGCAGCCGAAGTAAAGAACAATCAATTGGCAACCAAGGCTCTTGAATATCAGTTTGGGCAATTTGCTAGTGCCCAAAATACTAGACCAAGGGGAGGACTACCTAGCGACACGGATCCCAATCCTAAGCAGGTGAATGCAGTGACCACGAGGAGTGGTTTACAATTAAAGGAGGTGGAACCGAAAAGACCGCCTCAGAAGTCAGGAGCAGCAGATGTTGAGGGAGAACAAACCTCAGATACGGGGAAGACCAAAGAAGCTGAACCAGCAAGGCCTCCACCCCCGTTCCCTCAACGACTTAAGAAACACAAGGAGGAGGCGTGTTTCCAGAAATTCATGGAGGTACTTAAACAGGTACATGTTAACTTACCTCTTGTTGATGTCTTGCAGGGTGTGCCAAAATATGCGAAGTATATCAAAGACATCGTGGCCAACAAAAGTCGCTTGACTGAGTATGCCACGGTGGCTTTAACGGAGGAATGCACATCCCGTATTCAGAACAGGTTGCCAACTAAACTGAAGGATCCTGGAAGTTTTACTATCCAGCTGACGATTGGGCAAAGTATTCGAGCTCGTGGGTTATGCGACTTGGGGGCAAGTATAAATCTGATGCCATCTTCGGTATTCAGAAAGTTAGGACTAGGGAGTCCTAGACCTACAACACTGATCTTGCAGCTAGCAGACAGGTCTTTAGCTAAGCCGGATGGCATTGTTGAGGATGTGCTAGTGCAGGTAGGCTCCCTCATTTTTCCGGTAGATTTCATTGTTCTGGATTTTGAACCAGATGCGGAAGTCCCATTTATTTTGGGACGACCCTTTTTGGCAACCGGAAAGGCATTGATCGATGTAGCTGCGGGTCAACTCACAATGCGAGCACACGACAAGGTTGAGGTGTTCGACGTGTACAAGGCACCTAAGCTCCCGACTGTCTATAAGGAACTCTCGGTGATCAACGTGATTGATCATGGGAATGCGAATGGATTGAGTGATTCCCGAGAGTTACTAGGTAGGCCACCAGACAAGGTTGAGAACTACTGGGGAGATGACCAGGATCGGGACAAATCATCCATCTCCCTAGTAGACACGTGAGCATAAAGGCTATCGAGCCACGACGTTAAACCAGGCGCTGCACGGGAGGCAACCCGTGAAAAATATTTTTTTCTTTCTTTAGTGTAAAGTTTTTCTTTTATTTTATTTTCTTTTCTTTTTCGTGACTAGGCTTAGATTTGCATTTTATTTAGTAATTTTTTATTTAGTAATTTAGTAATTTTTTTATTATTTTTAGTAGGGAATTTATTAATTTAACCAATTTTTGTTTAGTGAGGTGATTTTCAGGTATACTGGAGGAAAAATACTTGGAATCGAGGAAACGAGGCGAGGTATGAAAAATAAAATTTGATGGTGAAACAGAGCACTGGCGCGTTGGCGCCGTGTCATGGAGGCAATGCTCCGCGTTGGCCTCCGTGACACGTTGAAGGCAAATCTGGATTTTTCAAAATTCCAGTAAGCCAACGCGTTGGCTCCGTGTCACGGAGGAGGGGCTCCGCGTTACCCTCCATGACACGTTGCCTTTATCCAGTGCCGGGTCACACCGGGTTTCCGGGTGACCCGTGTGTTTTCTTAATAAAAACCCCCGATTTCACCCCTATTTTCCCCATTCCCTCTTCCCTCCGCGACCAAACACCCATTCCCCTACCCCCAAGCTCCGTGCCACGTTAATAGGCAAGGAAAACGTCAAGTTTTCGTCGATTCTTCAAATCCAAGGTATGTTTTCATCGTCTATCTCAATTTTTTGCGATTTTTGTCAATTTTGAGCATGTGAGGTGAGATATATCACCCTAGGTAGAAATTAAACATGATGTGAATTATTTTGTGATTGATTATGTTCGGATTGTTGTAGTTGACGTTTGAACTTATTGATTGATTGAATAATTCAATTTTGATTGTCGAATTGTATTCTAGGGCTTGGGGTTGTTGAATTTTAACTTGGGTAACTTGATAGTTTGACGAAATTGATGTCGGGGTGTGTTTATTATTTGAGATAAGTCGTGGTAAATATTGTATAATTGTTGAAAGACGACTAATTCTCGAATTTTTGTGGGAAATTGCATAATATGTGAATTGGTTGAATTGCTTAGATTAGTTGTATATAAAATGTTTGTATTGTTGTTTCTATTTTGTTGTTGTTATTGTTGCTAAGTGCTATGGGTGAATAGCTGTCGATAGTAGGATTGGGTTAGCTGTATGAAGTCTGAGTAGTTCGCTAGCCGTTATGCTGTCGAATTTCTGTGAACGCACTAAGCAATATGTTTATAGTTGATTGTGTTTGGGGTGTAAATAGAGCTATCCTTGCTAAAATGTTGTAAATATTGTTAAAGACTAAGGGTGGGGTAAATTTTGTTTAACCCGACCTTAGCCGAAGCTAACAAGTTTTTAGCTTAACGTTGTGCCTGTTTGTGTGAATTGACAGGTACAATGGCCAGCCGACAAGATAAAGGCAAGGGTGCTTCAACCTCAGGCACCGGCAGAAAGCGAATGAGACTGGGCACGGCTGTCCCAGCTGCACCTGCTGTTCCACGCGGTCAACAACGCCGATACGGAACACGATGGGTTACCGAGGAAGGGAAGAAGTGGTACGCAAAGCATAAGGAGAACAAATACTTCCCGGAGGAACATATTGCAAGGGAACCACTTGCACAGGAGTTCCCTCACATCGTACAGAGGATTGAGGCAGCTGGGCTCAGCTTTATCTTTCAGGAGCCCAAGGAGTGCAACCTTGACTTGGTCCGGGAATTCTACGTCAACTGGAACCCGGCCATCAGGAGCCATACTATTAAAATCAGAGGGCAGATTGTCACTCTGGAACCCCAGCAGTTTAATGCCATCATGGGAGCGCGGGACACAGACGCCCACGTCCTCCGCCAGCTAAACATCACCCCACCGTACGTCGACATCAGACGTACGTTGTGTGGGGCTCGATCCACAGCCCGATGGAGTAGACACAAAGAGAGGGGTTACCACCAGACTCTGCCTTATTCGCAGATGAACAGGGAGGCCAGAATCTGGCTAAAAATTGTATGTTCGTGTTTGATCCCGGGAGTTCATATGACAGACGTGACCCGGGACCGTGTCTGCTTGGTGTATGCCCTTATGAAAGGGCTTGAGATTAATGTGGGGGCGGTCATAATATCCGCCATGAAGAGAGCTAGACTACACCAGGGCCACAGATACGGGTTTGGCGGACTCATCACCACCTTCCTCTGAGTCCTCGACATTGAGGAAGAAGCCTTGGATTACATTCCGCAGTTGGAGCGGAGGGCCCTCGATGTGACAAAGACCAAGGCCCCCGACACTACACACGGACCTGTGCTGACTCTAGGCGAGCGACATGCTCGTGACGACCAGTATATGGCTCGTATGTTCGGCATGCAGATGCTGCAGCTACGGATAGGTGGGAGACCAGCCACCAAGGATGAATTATGGCAGCTGGAGCTGGACTACCCCTTTGGCGAGAACGCCAAAGCCTTATGCAAGGTGGGGCCAGCCTTCGTGGAGCCGACTGATGACGATGTCCCTACTTATGAGAAGACACGTCGTGAGGACTCCGATGACGACGATGGAGCTGATTCAGATATAGGCGATGAGGCCGCAGCACCGAATGAGGAAGTCGAATATTTCGACTGAGCAGGGAGTTCCACCACCCATATATTGTGCTTTGTATTGTTGTGAACACTGGGGACAGTGTTCGATTTAAGTGTGGGGTGGGGAGTAGTTAGGTGCTGGGTCATAGGCTCTAAATTTGCTGTATAATTTTTCCTTGACGTTTATGTATGTCTGTGCTTTCCCTGTTGTTGTGAACTGATTTGTGATTTATGTGTATATATTTGTTTGTGGCTAATGATGTGTGTTTTTGAAAGTTATGGTTGCCTTTGTAAATATTTTGTAAATTTTGTAAATTTTTTTTTCTTTATCGATATGATCGATATTTTTCAAAATTTTTGCGAAAAGATTTTGCACTTATCAAAATATTTTGTAAATATTTTCTATCGAAATGATCGATGTGTTGCAAAAATTTTTGAAGTTTTATTTTTGGGTTTCTCGGAGTTTGTTTTTGGTTCTTTTACCGAGAATAGTCCCATTGAACCGATGTCATAGTTAGTGACCGTTCCCTATGATGGATGGATGACGACCGTCTTAAGGGAAATGTAGTCGATAGGAGTAGATGTTTTGTTTTTAGTTTCTTTGGTGGATTGCATCAATAAACTGTTGTTGCTTATGGTTGCTAAAATTTCGTTGCGTGTTGTAATTGATGTTCAAAATGTGAAAATGATTCGTTTGAAAGCATGCAATTTTGTAAATATGTTGAGTTACCTAGGCTATAGAATTTGGTTCATTATGATTGAGGCTTAATCTTGAATTCATGTAATTGACTAATTAAAGAGTCTGTGAATGCATCTTGATTCGAACATGTGCATGAAGTGTGAGTGAGGTTTTGCTATTCCATGTCATTGTGAATTGTCTAGAACTTGCCTGGAGTGTATACAAAATGAAATGAAGGAGGTGTAGTGTCGAAAATGATGTAGGCATTTCTTTGTTTTAACCGTTAGTTTCCATTTTTTTCTTGTCAAATTCTACCTTTTTATATGTTGTATACCCTAGTCAGCCCGTTGAGCCTTTAGCCGATTTCTTTCTTTTGTCCAGAATTGTATGAACTAAGCTTTATTCCTTCTTTTCATTATCCTTAAAGTCTATAAGAAGCTCTTAAGCGCTTACAAAGAACAGAAAATGTTTTCCAAAGTGTTAAAGAGTGAAAAGAGTGAAAAGAAAAGAAAAGCAAAATGAGGAAAGAAAAGATGATGTTGAAGAGGCACTAGTTGTAATTAAATGATAGTGAGGGTACATGAAAACCCTCTGTTTTGTGTCAAGTGTGCCTTATGAAATGGGCTGTATGAAAGTAAACCAGCATGAATGGGAGAAAAAGAGAAAAGAGAGGAACAATGTCCATGAGTCGATGGGAATGAGTTTAAAAGGCGCTTAAGGATGCTAGCGACTATTATTGGCTAATCCAATATATATATACTAGATCCATAGCCCAGTTACAACCCATTAAAAGTCCTATTTGATCCTACATTGCATTTCTTTATATTAGTGGAGTAATACACTAAGGGCAAGCCTATGGGTCATGACATGATGCATGTGAATTCTTTTGGGAGAGAGAGTGAAATTAATTTTTATATGCCCCTACTTGCATGTTTGTGTGTTGCACGAACATAAAAGGGGAAGTTTCTCTCGAGTTGTGAGGGTACATGCTTGATGAAAGATTGATTTTCGTGTCGGATTTCTTGATTAGTTGATTTGCATGAGTTTGCCGATATCAAGAATCAATTCTTAAAAGTTTAGGAAGCCTCGATGTATTAAGGTCATTGTCTTGTACGACCAAGCATGTTTTCTTGATGATTTGCAAGAATTGAATAATCGGTATGACCGTAGCGTAAAATGTTGCACCATAGGGACGAAGGTTGGGATGTAATTTGCATGAGTTGTGTATGTGTTGTTCGAGGACGAACAAGGATTTAAGTGTGGGGTAAGTGATCTTGGGCAGATTTATATGCCCAAGTGATACTCAAACGTATCATTTTTACCTTGTTTGTTGAGCAATGTGTATATAATATCATGTATTTGGTAATAAAATGCGAATTTATACTAACCAACATGATTAGCATTTGTTTTGCAGGATAATGTGATTTTTAGGAGCAAAAATGCGTGTTGGAACTATGTCGGAGTTGGACTTGGATGCGAGCTTGGAAAAGACCTTGGATGGCACATTTTACACTGGCTCCGCGATGGAGTCGTGCCACGCTGCCATCGTGGTAGCACACTGCCTGGGCAGGAATTAATTAGGCAATTTCCAGTGTGCCTGCACGTCAGTTTCGTGGCACGGAGATAGGCCTCCGCGATGGCCTCCGTGCCACGTTGAGGCCAATTATTCGGACCCTGCAATTTCCAGAGAGGGTCCGCATCCACGCCGTGTCACGGAGGCAGTGCTCCGCGTTGGCCTCCGTGACACGTTGCTTGTTATTCCGGGAAAAATTTCCCACTAGTATAAATAGCACACTTAGGTTTATTTTTAATCAGTTTTTTAGTTTTTAGACTGAGTTCAGAAGTGGAGAGCAGGAACGTGGGTTTGTGGCAGTTGAAGAATAGAAAATCTAAGAGTTTTCTTCTCTTCCTTTCTTCTTTCCTTCAATTGTATGCATGATTTACACTCATTTTAGGATGATTAATCCAAGAATGGGTGGCTAATTCCCTTCTTTGCTGAGGTTTTGAACTTGTGTAATGAATTTTGGTGATAATTGATATGGTTTCTTCTTCTTCTTGCATGTTGTTCTATTAATTCTTGTGCTTACTACATTATTGATTGGCCACCATTAATGTATATCTAAAAAGTCCAATTTCACTCGAGAGAGCACGAAATTGGAAAGTTGTGAATTAATAGGATATTGTTCTTTACTTGATTTGGGAAAATTGAGTTTTGATGTGCATTCAGGATAGAAATATACTTGAAAGCCGTATTAGTCAATTTAGGAACCGGAATTGTAGTGCTAGGTCATAAATTGCATTTGATCACAGAAATGTAGACGGATGGTTCATGATTCTTAAGTGAGGTTAAATACGAGAGTTTTAATCTCTTGGCAAATGTTCTTGGCTAGCAACAGGAAGAAAAGATTAACCAATTTATGATGATAATCAGTTTCATTACATGTTCGTTTAACCTTAGCATGCTCTTATCCATAATTCAGATTCAAAGTAGATAATTGTTCTTAGTTTTAGCATAAAATTTATCAAACAAATTATTCACTTTTTGGTTACGTTGTTGTCAGCATACTTAGAAGTAAAAAATCTAGTATACTTGAGCAAATTGCACTTAACCCAAGTCTCTGTGGGATCGATACTTGGCTTACTAAAGCCACTTACTACTTGTTCGACCACGTGTACTTGCGTGTTGTTTTATATACCCATATAACACACCGAACAGTCTCCATATCTTTAGGGCGTGAATCACTGAGGCTAATTCCAGGTCATGGGTAGAATAATTCTTTTCGTGTTTCCTCAGCTGTCTGGAAGCATAAGCAATCACTTTACCGTGCTGCATCAACACACATCCCAACCCAATACCTGATGCATCACAATACACTGAATAACCCTCTGTACTTTCTGGCAACACTAATACTGGGGCGGAGGTCAACCTGTCTTTCAATTCTTGGAAACTCTGCTCACATGTCTCTATCCACTGGAACTTTACTGCTTTCTGCGTCAGCTTAGTCAGAGGTGCCGCTATGGTGGAGAATCCCTCAACAAACCTTCTATAGTATCCTGCTAATCCCAGAAAACTGCAGACTTCAGTTGGAGTGGTAGGTCTGGGCCATGTTTTGATTGCTTCTATTTTCTGCGTATCTACCTGTATACCAGCATCCGACACAATATGCCCCAAGAAAGCTACTGAGTTCAGCCAGAATTCACATTTGGAGAACTTGGCGTACAACTGACAGTCCCGGAAAATCTAGAGCATGGTCCGTAAATGATTCTAGTGGTCTATCTCTAAGCGAGAATACACCAGAATGTCGTCGATAAACACTATCACGAACAAGTCCAGGTATGATCTAAAGATACTGTTCATCAGGTCCATAAATACTGCTGGGGCATTCGTCAGCCCAAAGGACATAAGTAGAAATTCAAAGTGGCCGTATCTAGTCCTGAAGGCTGTCTTGGGAATGTCTCTTTCATGGACTCGAACCTGATGGTATCCGGACCGTAATCAATCTTGGAGAAATATTTAGCCCCCTGTAACTGGTCAAACAAATCATCTATTCTGGGAAGCGGATACTTATTCTTAACTGTAACCTTATTCAACTGCTGGTAATATATACACATGCGGAGCGATCCATCCTTCTTTCTCACAAATAGAACTGGCGCACCCCACGGTGAAGTACTCGGCCTGATAAAGCCCTTGTCTAACAGATCTTTCAGCTGCTCTTTTAATTCTCTAAGTTAAGCAGGAGCCATACGATACGTAGGAATTGATATGGGCTGAGCTCCTGGTAATAAATCAATTGCAAAATCTATTTCCCTTTCTGGAGGAATACCAGGTAGCTCCTCTAGAAATACGTCAGGGAATTCATTCACCACTGGGACTGACTGGAGAGTTGGAGGCTCTACCCGAACATCCTGAACTCTGAATAGATGGTAAATACATCCCTTGGCTATCAACTTCCTCGCCTGAAGGTAGGAAATAAACCTATCTTTTGGCATAGCTGTGCTGCCCTTCCACTCTTGTACTGCCTCTCCTGAAAAGTGGAATCGGACTGTCTTGGTCTAGCATTCTACATTTGCATAGCACGGAGCCAACCAATCCATACCCATAATGGCGTCGAAATCGACCATTTCTAATTCTACCAGATCTACTGTGGTTTGGCGCTCAGCAACCTCTACTATACACCCGCGATAGACCCTTGTAGCTACAATGGAGTCACCAACGGGGGTGGATACTGAAAAGGGTTGTTGAAGCAACTCTGGTGCAACACTAAACTTTCGAGCCACATATGGAGTAATGTAGGACAAAGTAGATCCTGGATCAATCAATACATAAGCAGGGTGTGAGCAGATAGTCATCATACCTGTCACAACATCAGGTGACGCTTCTGAATCCTGCCTCCCTGGTAAACATATGTGTGGCGTGGACCCGCACCTACATTAGAGGCCCCTGATCTGCCCCGACCCCTGCCTGCTGAAACTGAGGGCCTGCGCCCTGCCGAGGATGTTGTAGCTCGTGACCCTGCGGATGCCCTGTCCTGTCTATCCCGATCCTCCTGACCTCTGGCTGGGCAATCTCTCATCAGATGGCCCTCTTGGCCAAAAATATAACATCCGGTGGAGCCATACCTGCATGCTCCAGAATGGCGTCGGTTGCATATAAGGAAAAGTGGTAGGGTATACCTACTCTGCTCCGCCCTCCTCTGTAATGGTGAATCTGCAATCTACGAGCCTCTGTCGGTCTCTGACTGCCCCCTGCGGCTAAATCTACCCCTCTGCGGCTGTGGTGGAGGCGGGGGTCTGGGATGCCTATCTAACAATCATGGCCTAGGTCCTCCCCAAGCCTCCCTCTGTAACTCAATTGGCCAATCCCTGCGGCGTTGTTCCTGATTGGTCCTCCTGATCTCCTGATGCCGCTGCCTGATGCCCTCAATATTTTGGGCAAATGCCTGAACTCGGGCAATATCCATGTCCTCTCACAGTGTGGCCGTAATACAAGTCTCAACATATTCTGGATTCAACCCCATGATAAAGCGGTGTACTCTAGATGCCATGGTATCAACAAAGGTCGGTGCGTACCGGGCCAAAGAATCAAACCGCAAGGCGTATTCCCGCACACTCATGGCCCCCTGCTCTAAATGTAAAAACTGGTCCACCCGGGCCTGTCGAATCTCCCATGGAAAATAGTGATCCAGAAAAGCTCCTGAGAAGCTGGACCAGGTCAGAGGGGAAACATCTCTCCCTCGGGACCTTTCCCAGCTTGCATACCACAACACGGTGATGTCCCGTAACCAGAATGCTGCCAACTCAACTGATTCTGTAGGCGTGGCATGCATAACCCTGAAAATTTTCTAGATCTGATCTAGAAAATCCTGAGGGTCCTCTGTCCGGTCCGTACCTGTTAACTGTGGGGGATTCAGAGCCAAGAACTCTCGGACCCTCGAACTACCGGGCCCTCCTAACTACTCCGCACCTGTAGACGGCATCGCCTGACGTTGAGCAGCCATCATCTATGCTAACATGACTACCGCACTCCTAACCTCCTGGTCGGAAGGTATCGGTATAGGGAATGCTGGAGGTGGTGTCGCCCCAAGTGGCTCATGATGTGGTGTAGACTACTGAGAAGGTTGGGACGATGCCTCTGTATTGCCCTCTGATCAGGCTGTTTCTAAATGAGGGTGAGGCATCCTGCTGGTGCCTTCTCCTGCTGCAATATCCAAGCTCCGGCCTATGATAGGATATCGCTGGTCTGACATTATCTGTAACCAAAGAATACAGTAAGCTCTAGGGACTCAACCCTATACTGTACCGCTTTACAGCACGACTAAATAAGAATAAAAGGCAACCATCCTATCATTCCTTATAGCCTCCTACCCATAGTATGTGGTGCACAACACATCCATAGGCAAGACTCTAATTAGCACGGCTTGCAGACTCCCTGGGATTCGACCTGCTCTGATACCAAGTTTGTCACGCCCCGCCTTGGGGGGTATGACTGGCACCTGGTGCCCTATTAGGATCTAAACTGCTAGACTACTGAGCCTAAGCACATCTGGTGCCTGGCTGGCTCTAACTCTAATTCACGGAAACAACGGGCTATATAATGGCTGTAAATATAGCCTCCGGCCGACTAGGCCTATAGCCACCTGTACTATAACATCAGCTAACCAGAATCAAATTCATATAGGGGAACCTATGCGTGCCGACAAGGCCACCATGCTGTCTAGTTAACTCTAAATCAATATAACAAATGCTGAACAGCTACATGACCGGCAAGGTCACCACTACTGACTGGATAAGGCCTCACACGGCCAACATAAACAACTAAACATACGCACGGTCCCTCACGACCCACATAACTAACCACAGGGAAATATATATAGACTGCAAGCCTCTAAGAATACTAATAAGATGGTCAGGACAGGGCCTCGGCCTACCCATACTGTACAACAAAAGAAAAGGGATAAACCTCTAGCTATCTAGCTCCGGATGACTGGAGCTGATGACCCTGCGAGCTGGGTGGAATCACGAGGTATCAGCTCCTCGTCTATGAGTACCTGCAGGCAAGTAATGCAGCGCCCCTAACGGGCATCACTACCGCTGGTACTGAGTATGTTAAACAACAACTGAAAAATATCTGAAAACAACAATACAACTGATGGAACTAAAATAGAAAGGAATAGACTAAACTGACTGAAAATGTAAAGCTAAGCCTACTCTCAACTATGCTGGAAGGAGTAGGAGTCATACCTGGAAATGTATCGCTCTATTGTCGATTTACACATAACTAGCGTAACATGGCATAACGTAACAAAACATAGCATAGCACACACAAACCTTACCCGGCCCCCATAAATCGGGAGGTACAATCAACACGCAATCTATAACCCTACCCCGGTTGTCCCATCTCCTATAATAACTATAAGCATCTTGTCGATCCCCTGGGTATGCACTTGGGCTCGCTGAGCCCCTAACTATAACTGTACCTGAGTCCGGAGGACTCCTAAATCAACACCCCGGGCGTACCCGCTCGACGAGGGTGTATAAAGGCCGACCAAGGCACAATATAGGGAAAAGCGACATCCCATCTTCGTCCCCAGTGGGAGGGCATGCCACTCCGTAGAGTGACGTATCCTCGCCCTCTGGCGGACGAGTCGATACAGCTATTAACCCTGGGGCGGTCATGAATGCTAGGTAATCCACCCCAAGACAATACAGTGGTCTCAACTAGTAATACTAACTGCGTATACCACATGCTGAAGCTAGTGATGATAATGTATCTGTACATACTATATGTTGAACTAGTGATACTGATATGAATGTATTTAATACATGCTGAGATTGATAATGGTATATGTATATAATCTTCTGTCATACTGTGCTGAGTCTAATGTTGAACAAGATATAGTTTTTCTGTTGGGAATCATGTTGTATAACTGAGTTCCATAGTAACATGATTTACTATTTCTAACATGCTTTCTAAACTTCATTTTAATCTACCATTCTACTTCTGCGATACCTTACAGATACTTATATTGCTTTACTAAGTTTCAACTGAATACGAAAATATCCTAACATATTTTACTAAATCACATACTGGGCATGTTGTACAGTTCCTAACACTTTGTATTAGAATTTATATCGTGCTAGAAAGTTTCACGCTGTACATAACATGATGCTTCCAATACCGTACTAATATTCATACTAAACATAACACACGACTTCTGAAACATTTTACTGGCCTTTGAGCTATCTTACTATACCGAGACTACTAACTTGCCGAGGAAACTAGCTTTACATACCTTCGCTTTTGATTTCCCGACTAACTGGCGTAGCTCGGTCAGTATTTTCACTATTTCTCCCAACTGCATCCATATATATATCAATTAGGACTAAATACATTAATATTCTAGAAGAAGATAACATTTTTAATATATATATAGCCAAAACTTTGGCTTATTGAAAAACGATCGAAAACTCGCTATTTCTCAGAAGTCCAGAAGGGAGAAATACTCACTTTAGGGCTAGGAGTATATCGACACTAATTTGGAGCAATTCCACTTACCTTAGTTCGGTAGCACGACGATTCGCCGCCCGAATTTCACAAAACTAAATCCGTAGGAGTGCTCCTTGCTGCTTAATACCTCGGTATCTTGAGTAAATCTGAGTTTGGACCGCGTTTGACGGCGTAATCGGATGAATATATATCGTAAACCTTCGTTCCTCTCTGTTCTCTGTCGTGTTCTCTAGAAATTATAAGTTAAATGAAATAAAAATCGATGTTTGGAGGCTTTTATACTTGGGCCTGGACAGGGCCTCCGTGACATGGAGCCAACGCAGAGGCTTTCCCTCCGTGGCACATTGCCATCGCGGAGGGGTTCTGCCCTGGCTCCTTCCGCGATTGTTCGACGGATTTCTTATTCGGTCTTTCCCCTGGGTCTTTTCCTAGCATGTATGGCATTCAAAAACTCTTAACCAACATGCCAATAGGCCATCTACATGTCGAGAATTTACGGGGTGTAACAAGGCGCCTCCCTAGTGCACGCCCTTCTATATAAAGCCCTCTTTCATCATTTAAGTTCATTTTCCAAATCAACACACGGCCATAGAGGGAAAGGTACGAGGGAATCAATAAATTTTCATCCGTTTATGCTTCAAACCGTCGTCCAAATTCAAATTAACTTTGGGTATCGAAGTTTGAGGTTGTAGGGAGCATTACTAGGAGTTATTTTCGCGAAATTCGTCCGGCGAATTGTAACCCCGCCAAGCCAAAGTTGTGAGAATTGCTCCAAACTAATATCTATACAATCACAGGATTCACGTAAGTATTTCTCCATTCTTAACTTTCGGAAAATTATGCATTTTCGATCGTGCTCCGTTAAGTTGAAGTATAGCTAATATTTATATAAAAAGTTATCGTTTTTGCCTAATTTAGTACTGAAACTAGTTTCATTCTACCATTAATACGATTTTAGTTTAGAAGAGCTGTTGAATATAATCTGAAACTCGCCAGTTAATCAGGAATTGGCAATCCAAGTATGTTAAGACAAATTTGTTCGGCAGTTAGCTTTTTCAGTATTATAATCCAGTTTGAATTCCAGTAAAAAAAGCCAGAAGTCTATTCATATTGATTAGTTGTTGTTATTAGTTGAGGCCAGTATCCTATACATAGTTTGGGATTGACTTTTCCTTGTATAGCCCTCCATGACCAACCCCAGGGTTAATAGTTGTGTCGATGCCCGCCAAGGGCGAGATGACGACGCTCCAAGGAGCGGTATGCCATCCGCAAGGGACGAAGATGGGGTCCAAGGTCCTCATACTGTCCATTCCATGGCTGGACTATTTCTATGCCGATCGGTACTACACTACACCCCTCATCGAGCCTGGTGCCTGGGGTGCAGATATCAAATAGCAGGATTCCATCAGACTCAGACACAGCTACAGTTCAGGGGCCGAGCGGGCTACGAACCCAGGGGACCGGTAGGACGGCTATAGTTATTAGATGAATCAGTACAACCTTATTAGGGGTATATAGATTGAAGTGTACCCACCAGGGCTTATGGTGGCCCCGAATGGGTTATTCTGTGCTGGTTGTACCTTCCGGATTATGGCGGCTTGGTAAGGTTCTTGTTAGAATTAGTTACTAGTAAAATAGACAGCAGGAAGTTCAACTATTCAGGTAGATTTCTATCCCTTCTTTTCAGTTATTTTCAGTTTCATTTCAGTTCATTCAGTTATTTACTATTATTGCCTTACATATTCGGTACATATTGTACTAGCACCCTTTTTGGGGCGCTGCATTACTTGCATGCAGGTACCGATAGACACGGACCAGGATCCTCCTAGTTTTCAATCAGGTTTGCAGTACAGTCGGCTCCTTTCCTCCAAAGCTCATCGTTAGAAGGTTGACTCTCTTTTGTTTATACAGCTCATGGGTAGGTTGGGGCCCTGTCTTGACCAGTATATTATTCCCAGAGGCTTGCAGATTGTTTTCATTTCTCTGTGGTTAGTTGTTGTTGGTCGTGTGGGGCCCAAATATGTTTTGTTTTGCGTGTTGGTTGTGTGGGGCCTTGTTTAGCTATTAGTTAGCGGCCTTGTCGGCTATGACTTAGTTTAGTACTAATTTTGCTTTGCAGTCATAACTAGATATCATGGTGGTCATGTAGACCCACATAGGATTCCCTCTTATTACTTATTTCTGGTTAGTTGTTTTCTCTTACAGGTGGCTATAAGGCCTTGTCGGTCGGGGTTGTGTTTACAGCCGAAATATAGCCCATCATTTTCTTGATTTGAGATGTAGTATAGTCAAGAACCAGGAGTGCGTAAGCTCATTCAGGCCAGTTCAGACCCTAGTGGGGCACTAGGTTCTCGTCATGCCTCCCAAGGTAGGGCGTGACAAACTTGGTGTCAGAGCAGGTCATATCCCAGGGAGTCTGCAAGTCGTGTCAAGTAGAGTCTTGACTATAGATGTGTCGTGCACCACATACTATAAATAGGAGGCTGCGAGGCATGTTATGATGGTTACTCTTCCTTCTCTTCTAGTTGTGTTATAGAGTTGTGTTGTATAGAGATGAGTCCCTAAGCTTACCGTAATCTATTTTTCTATAGAGAAATGGCAGACCCACGACATGTCACGACTGGCAGGAGATTAGATGTCGCAGCAGGCAAGGGCACTAGCAGAGTGCCTCAATCAGAGCCGGCCCAATCTGAGGACGATAAGGAGACTACATCTTGGTCTCCCCAGCCTTCTCCGCCATGCCAGGAGTTGTCCAGAGCGGCAGATATGTCGGCACTGACTCCAGTAGCCTCTATACCAGTGCCATCAGATTAGGAGGTCAGGAGTATTGTTTTTATGACAGCTCAGATGATGGTCGCACAGCATTAGCCAGTGGCACCTGTAGTAGCCGAGTCTTCAGGTGGACCAAGTAGTTCGAGGGTTTGAGAGTTCCTTGCTCTGAGTCCCCTGCAGTTTACGGGGATAGACCGGGATGAGGAACCTCAAGACTTTTTGGACCAGCTGCAGCAGATCTTTAGAGTAATGCATGCTACACCTACAGAATCAGTTGAGTTAGTGGTATTTCGACTATGGGATATAGCAATATTATGGTATGAGAGTTGGGAAAGGTCCCAAAGTAGAGATGTTCCCCTCCAACTTGGACCAGCTTTTCAGAGGCCTTCTTAGACCATTATTTGCAGCGGGAGATCTAACAAGCAGGTAGATTGGTTTTTGCATCTAGAGCAAGGTTCGATGAGTGTTCGAGAGTATGCTATGAGATTTGACTCTTTGGCCCGATATGCACCAGCTTTTATAGATACTATGCCATCCAGGATGCACCGTTTATCATGGGATTGAATCCAGAATATATGGAGATTTGTATTATAGCTACTATGCGAGAGGACATGGATATTGCCTGCGTGTAGGAATTTGTTCAAAATATTGAGGGGATCAGACAGCGGCAGCGAGAGATAGAAAGAATAAATTAGGAGCAATGCCATAGGGCTAGGCCGAGTGATGTGCATGCAAAATTCAAGGTGGACCTAGGCCACGACTAACAGGCAGGCCACCACAACAACAGGGTAGTAGATCAGGCCGTCGGGGGCAGTTAGGACCTAGCGAGAGTCTGCGACCATCAAGCTCGCAACAGCAGAGGGGGTCAGAGCAGAGTAGATTTACCGTGCCACTTTGCCCTATTTGCAGTCGTTCTCATCCTGGGGCATGTAGGTATGGTTCTTCTATGTGTTACATCTACAGGCAGGAGGGTCACCTAATAAGAGACTGTCCAATCAGGGGTCAGAGTAATCGGGACCGACAAGATAGATCTTTAGTAGGGTCACGTGCCCCGGCATCTCCAGCAGGGCATAGGCCCTCAGCTCCAACCAGCAGAGATCGAGGCAGATCCGAGGCATCTAGCTCAAGTACCGGTGCAGATCGCACTTATGCTTTACCAGGGCAACAGGAGTCAGAGTTGTCGCCGGATATGGTGACAAGTATGCTGAACATCTGCTCTTATTTCATGTATGTCTTGATAGACCCAGGCTCACTTTGTCTTATGTTACACTATTAGTTGCTCGGAAGTTCAGTATCACACCAAAATTGCTTCAGCGACCTTTTTCAATGTCCACACCCGTAGGTGATTCCATCATAGCTAAAAAAGTCTATCGAGGGTGCACAGTAGAAATTGTTGGTTGCCAGACTTTGGCAGATTTTATAGAATTAGAAATGATTGACTTTGATGCAATTATGGGTATTGATTGGCTAGTATTATGTTATGCCAATGTAGAATGTTGGACCAAGACTGTCTGATTTCACTTTTCAGGGAGGTAGTATGGGAGTGGAGAGGTAATGCAGCCACGCCAAAAGGTAGGTTTATTTCCTATCTTCGGGCGAGAAAGTTGATAGCGAAGGGATGCATTTATCATATTGTCAAAGTTCAGGATGTTCAAGAAGAATCTCCAACGCTCCAGTCCATTCAAGTAGACAATGAATTTCTAGATATATTCCCAGATGAACTTCCTAGTATTCCCCCAGAACGGGAGATCGATTTCACAATCAACTTATTACCAGGTACTCAACCCATATCTATTCCTCCGTACCGAATGGCTACTACCGAGCTCAGAGAATTGAAGGAACAATTGAAAGATCTGTTAGATAAGGGCTTCATCAGGCCGAGTACTTCACCGTGGGGTGCACCAGTTCTATTTTGAGAAAGAAGGATGGCTCCTTCTGTATGTGTATAGACTACCGGCAGCTGAATAAAGTCACTATCAAAAACAAATACCCACTTCCCAAAATAGATGACTTGTTTGACTAGTTACAGGGGGCGAAGTATTTCTCAAAAATTGACTTGAGATCTGGGTATCATCAGGTTCGGGTTCGAGAGAGGGATATCCTGAAAATCGCCTCCAGGACCAGGTATGGCCACTTTGAATTTCTAGTCATGTCCTTCGGACTGACGAATGCTCCTGCAATGTTCATGGAATTTATGAACAGTATCTTCAGGTCGTATCTGGACTTATTTGTGATAGTGTTCATTAATGATATTCTGGTGTATTCCCTTTCAGAAGCAGAACATCGGGATCATTTACGAACAGTACTCCAAATTCTCAGAGATCGCCAGTTATATGCAAAATTTTCTAAATGTGAGTTTTGGATGAATTTAGTGGCCTTTTTGGGTCACATTGTATCAGAGGCTGGTATTTAGGTAGATTCCTAGAAGATTGAAGTAGTAAATACATGGCCTAGACCTACCACTCCGACCGAGGTACGCAGTTTCCTGGGGTTAGCCGAATATTACAGAAGGTTTGTAGAGGGGTTTTCTACTCTGTCAGCACCCTTGACCAAGTTAACTCAGAAAGCAGCTAAATTTCACTGGACTGAAGCATGTGAACAGAGTTTTTAAGAATTGAAAAATAGATTGACATCAGCACCAATATTAGCTTTGCCAGATGGATCAGAGGGTTATGCAGTGTACTGTGATGCTTCGGGCATCGGGTTAGGGTGTGTTCTGATGCAGCATGGTAAGGTAATTGCTTATGCTTCAAGGAAGTTAAGGAAGCATGAAAAGAACTACCCCACCCATGATCTGGAATTAGCCACAGTAATCCATGCCTTGAAAATATGGAGGCAATATCTGTTTGGCGTCCACGTGGATATTTTCACTAATCATAAGAGCCTCCAGTACATCTTCACACAGAAAGAGTTGAATCTACGGCAGCATCGCTGGTTAGGATTGTTGAAGGACTACGATGTGAATACTTTATATCATCCAGGGAAGGCCAATGTTGTAGAAAATGCCCTCAGCCGCAAATCCATGGGAAATTTGTCATACTTGAACCCAGAACAGCGGGAACTAGCTCGAGAATTGCACCAGTTAGCCAGTTTGGTCGTCCGCATAGTAGACTCGGGAGACAGTGGAGTAGTGATCCAGAATACTGCAGTATCATCATTGGTTGTAGAGGTGAAAGAATGACAGTATAAAGATCCTAACCTGGTTCAGCTCAGAGAAAAGTTCAGGGAGGGGAAGCATAAGCTTTCGAGGTAACCACAGACGAGGTCTTGAGATATAGGGGTTGCCTCTGTGTTCCGGATGTGGCAGGACTCTGACAGCAGTTCATGGAAGAGGTACATTATTCCCGTTATTCTCTTCATCCAAGTTCAACGAAGATGTACCATGACATCAAAGAAATTTACTAGTGGCCAGGAATGAAGAAGGAGGTAGCAGAATTTGTAGCACAATGTCCAAACTGCCAGCATGTGAAGGCAAAACATCAAAATCCCGGCGGATTGGCACAGGAGATAGCAATGTCTACCTCAAACTGATGGGCAGGCGAATGTACCATTCAGACGCTCGAGGATATGTTATGGGCGTGCGTGCTAGACTTCGGGGGCAGTTGAAATGAACATTTACCCCTTATTGAATTTGCTTATAACAACAGTTATCATTCAGCAACCCAGATGGCACCTTATGAAGCCTTGTATGGACGAAAATACAGGTCCCCAGTTGATTGGTTCGAGGTACGAGAATCAGGGTTAATCGGACCAGACATAATTCATCAGTCAGAAGAGAAAGTGAAGCTTATCAGAGAACGCCTACTGACAGCTCTGAGCCGCCAGAAATCTTACGCTGATGTACGGCATAGAAACTTGGAGTTCAATGTAGGTGACTAGGTATTTCTGAAAGTCTCACCAATGAAGGGCGTGATTAGGTTTGAAAAAAGGGCAAGCTTAGCCCGAGATTTATTGGCCTGTATCGAATCCTCCGGAGAATAGGTCAGGTAGCCTATGAGCTAGAGCTGCCCTAAGAATTGGAATCTGTTTAATCAGTCTTTCATGTATCAATGTTAAGGAAGTGTATTAGGGATCTATCTCGAATTGTGCCGGTTGAGGATGTCCAGATTACTGAAGAGTTAGCCTATGAAGAGGTTCCAATAGCCATATTAGACCGGTAGGTTCGTAGGATGAGAACCAAAGATGTCGCCTTTGTTAAGGTATTGTGGAGAAACAGGAATAGAGAAAAAATGACCTGGGAATCGGAGGACGCTATAAGATCCAGGTATCCTCAATTGTTCCAGGATTAGTCCAGACTATGCAATTAAGGTAACGTTGTTGATTCAGTTGTTGTTTGATTTATGATAGTTATATTGTGTAGCTGACTACAATTTTGTAATGAAAAATTTGTTATAGTTTCTTGTGAGATATCTGATTGGACTTTTCTGCGTTTCAGGATTTTTGGATAGTCCGTAGTATAGGAGAGACTCTGTCGTAACTTTTCCAGAATAATAGTCACAAAAGAGTTAAACTCCTATGAATCAAGTAAACATTCGAGGACTAATGTTCCTAGGGGGGAGGAAGTTACATCCCATAAAAGTTAACAAATAGTAAGCGTATGCGTGGATTTGAGATAAATAAAGAGAGTCCGATGCGTGTAGAAGCCTCAGAAGTCGGGTCGAACAGGGTCAGGCCGCAAAGGGCCAGAGCGACGTGCCAACCGGCAGGACACCGGCCAACGTGGTGCGCCAGCAGCCTTGGCGCCTTGAGGGGCGCGGCGCGGCACTAAGGCTGCCGCGAGGCACCTCGCTAGTGCACCACCCTCCTATATAAAGCCCTCCTGTAACATTTTAAGTTCATTTTCCAAATCAACACACGGCCAGAGAGGGAAAGGTACGAGGGAATCAATAAATTTTCATCCATTTACGCTGCAAAACGCCGTCCAAATTCAAATTAACTTCGGGTATCGAAGTTTAAGGCTGCGGGGAGCATTACTACGGAGTTATTTTCGCGAAATTCTCGCGGAGAATTGTAACCCCGCCAAGCCAAAGCTGTCGGAATTGCTCCAAACTAATTTTTATACGATCACAGGATTCCAGTAAGCATTTCTCCCTTCTAAACTTTTGAGAAATTATGCATTTTCGACCGTGTTCCGTTAAGTTGAAGTATAGTTAATATTTATATAAAAAGTTATCATTTTTGCCGAATTTAGTACTGAAACTAGTTTCATTCTCCCAATAATACGATTTCAGTTAAGAAGAGTTATTGAATATAATCTGAAATTCTCTAGTTAATCAGGAATTGGCAATCCAGGTATGTTAAGGCAAATTTGTTCGGCAGTTAGCTTCTTCAATATTACAATCTAGTTTGAATTCCAGTAAAAAAAAACCAGAAGTCTATTCATTGTGATTAGTTGTTGTTATTAGCTTAGGCCAGTATCCTATACATAGTTTGGGATTGACTTTGCCCCGTATAGCCCTCCATGACCAACCCCAGGATTAATGGAAGTGTCGACGCCCGCTAGGGGCGAGATGACGACGCTCCAAGGAGCGGTATGCCATCCGCAAGGGACGAAGATAAGGTCCAAGGTTCTCATACAGTCCATTCCATGACTGGACTATTTCTATGCCAATCGGTACTACACTACACCCCCCATCGAGCCTGGTGCCCGGGGTGTAGATATTAGATAGCAGGAGTCCACCAAACTCAGATACAGCTACAGTTCAGGGGCCGAGCGGGCTCAGTTGTGGACCCAAGGGACCGATAGGACGGCTATAGTTATTAAATGACTCAGTACGACCTTGTTAGGGGTATATAGATTGAAGTGTACCCACCAGGGCTTATGGGGCCCCGATTAGGTTATTCTATGCTGGTTGTACCTTCCGGCTTATGGAGGCCAGGTAAGGTTCTTGTTTGCATTAGTTACTAGTAAATTAGACAGCAAGAAGTTCAGCTATTCAGGTAGTATTTCCTTCTTTTCAGTTACTTTCAGTTTCATTTCAGTTCATTCAGTTTCATTTCAGTTCATTCAGTTATTTATAATTATTGTCTTACATATTCGGTACATATTGTACTAATGCCCTTTTTGGGGCGTTATATTACTTGCCTGTAGGTACCGATAGACACAAAATAGTATCCTCTTAGTTTTCAATCAGGTTTGCAGTACAGTCGGCTGCTTTCCTACGGAGCTCATCGTTAGAAGGTTAACTCTCTTTTGTTTGTACAGCTCATGGTTAGGTCGGGACAGGTTATTCCTAGGGCTTGCAGATTGTTTCCATTTCCTTGTGGTTAGTTATTTTTGGCTGTGTGGGGCCCAAATATATTTTGTTTTGCATATTGGTCGTGTGGGGCCTTGTTTAGCTGTTAGTTAGCGGCCTTGTCGGCCATGGCTTATTTTAGAACTGATTTTACTTTGCAGTTATAACAGACATCATGGTGGTCTTGTCAACCCGCATGGGATTCCCTATTATTACCTGTTTCTGGTTAATTATTTTCTCTTACAGGTGGCTATAAGGCCTTGTCGGCCGGGACTGTGTTTACAGCCGAGATATAGCCCGTCATTTTCTTGATTTGAGATGTAATATAGTTAAGCACCAGGAGTGTGTAAGCTCAGTCAGGACAGTTCAGACCCTAGTAGCGCACTAGTGCCCGTCATGCCTCCCAAGGTGGGGCGTGACATCCACTATATTATGTGTGTTGAATCTTTCATTTCTATCGATTGAGTTAGTTGAATGTTCACTCCATGGGTCGATTTGGAGTCCCTCGGGGTTTCTTGTCCCGTGTCTTGATCCGGGCCTATGTTCAGGTCATGACATTAGTACTAGATAGTCTGGGCTTCAAGTAGTCTCACTGGGATTCAACCCCAACTCCTCGTTGGGTTCTATATTTTCTTCGATTATTTACATTATCCAATATTCAGAATGGATTTGAACAACTCAACGGGTCAATAACTCGCACATCTATTAACTCAAACCATTTGTCCCTCTCACATGTAGCCCAACCTGCCCATTTGCGTCCTATGCCTCCTACTAATTACCCCACTACACCTCAAATTAGTATCCACTTTCTTGACATTTACTTGTGGAAGAAATTTACACCAATATAAAGGATACATTCTTTCTTGTGTTGTATAGAAGAAAAATAGATGAGAAGTGAATGAAAAATATTATATTGTATTTATATTTTGAGGTTAGTAGTGAAAGAGAGAGTTAAGACAAATAAAAATATTCTAAAGTCTTTAAATAATTCACATACAAAAAAGAGTAAATTTATATTGAAGGAAACTATTTTTTTGGTGGAGTTTTGGACTCTTCAACTAGTTGGGAGTTGTTTGAGTTATACAATGATGTTGGACCGTTGTATCCTGGAGGGAATAAGTTAAGAATATTACTGTTGGATCGGTGAATATTACACCGCAGTGAACTTGAATCTCCTTAAAGAGAACGAGATATTTGCGCCTCAACCTGAATATTAATTTATTTATTTTTGTTATTTTTATTTTGCAACTGTAATTTATGATATATTCACCAATAATTTTATATTTATATTTGATTGATGAAAATATGATTCACGAAAATTTATTGCATCTTTGCTCTAGAATGAAATATGATAATAGCATTTTAACGATATTTTGATCATTAAAAGTTGGTAAAGTATAGTAGTGTACGTTCTTGGTATAATGAAAACAAAAAAATACAAATTATAGTTTTAGGGTTTGATTGCTACAAAATATTTTTAACTAACATTTTCTTTGGATGATGGCTACCCATAGATACAGTATTATATTATATTGTATTGTTAATACAACATTCGAATAGGTTGTATTGTTTGTTGTTGTTTGATAATATTTTTATTGTTTGGTTTAACTGTATCATAACTGATAAGTTTATTAAAATGCCCTAAATTATTATATATGTTAAATTTATCAATAATTACTAATAAAATAATTTAAGACAATTTTCTTTCTTCTAGTTTATCATAAATTATGCCTTGTAAATATATTAAGTTATTAAATTCATGAAAATTCTAATAAAATTAATTATAAAAAAAGTAGGTTTATAAGAAGTTGAGGAAATTAAACCTAGAAAAAGAGAACTAAACATAGAAGAGAAGACTGAACACAAAATACTATATAGGGTATGATATTTGGATGGAGTTAAATAATATAGGGTAAAGGGTAAAATAAAATTATGTAATATTAAGTAAGAGCATAATTGAAAAGAGAAATTAGGTAACAATGAGATTACACCAAATCAGAGGTTTCGTAAAGTAAGATTTTTCATGGTTACCTGACCATGAAATCAAATTGTACCATGACATATATAAGTAACAATTAAAATAAACATGGTACTCTTAACGATACAATCCTATACGGGTAACCACCATCCAAATAAATAGTAACTATAGAAGAAGGGAAGAATACTATATTATATGATTTATAATATTCTTACAAATCTTTTAACTAATTCTTTTCCTTTGAATTTTTCCACTCTCCAATAAATACAAATCTTAGAGAAAATAAATTTTTTCCACTCTCCAATAAATACAAATCTTAGAGAAAATAAGTAATTTAGGCCACATTTGTTTGCACTTAATGGAGGTCTGAATTTGAATGGTTCAAACCTTAGGTCATTAAGTGCATTTATTTTCATTAAGATATAAACACTAATTTCGTTTGAATAGGTCTTAATCATTAAGATTTGGAACAAAGTCTTAATATTATTAAGAGGTATATTTGTGTGGATAGCTTTTACCATCACCTCTGTCCACAACCACCAGCCACCACCATTAACCGCTTTTATCATTACAAGCACCACCATCATTACCATCTCGAGCCACTAGTCACCATTATCGCCAACTACCTTTGCAACTATTATCAACCACTATTATCATCGTCAACCACCCCTAACATCACAACAATCATTGGCAACTACCACTGCTGCTAACCACTACTATCAGTCGTTACTAGACATACCATCTCCATCATTATAATTATATTCATAGCCACCGCTACCTTCACTTTTACCACCACTATTACTTACTACCATCACTACAACCAATCTTTACTACCAACTACCTCACCGTCACAACTAGCACCGCTGCCAACTACTACCTACACATCGTCAACTTACCACACATTATTCAGTTACCACCATCAACACTGCCAACTCCTAACATTAACCAACTTCACCATCAGAACCACCACTACGAACCATCATCATCACGTCAGTCGCTACAACACCAAGCACTCCTGTCATCATAACTTTCATTACTACCATTAGTAGCAACTATCACCACCACAATTACTAGCCACTAACGCCATACATTACCATGACCACCATTACCAACTACCTCCATCATTACTAACAAATATAAATATTTTGTTTTTTATCAGATAATAAATTTATTTTATTAAATTAATATTTTTTCTAATATTTAATTACTTTTTTATTTGAATTGTATATTTAATATATTTATAAATAAACAAAATATGTACATTCAGATGTTGAAAAATAAAAAATCTTAATATTCAGTGTTTAGATCTAGATACAACATCTTAATCATTCAAATATGCATTCAGATTCAGACATCTTAACCTTAATGAAAACTAATGAGGCCTTAATGGAGATTTAATTTGAATGGTTCAGACCTTTGACTATTAAGTGTATTTATTTTCATTAAGATTTAAGCATTATTTGGTCTGAATAGGTCTTAATCATTAAGATATGGAATAGAGTCTTAATATCATTAAGAGGTATGTTTGTGCAGATAATTTTAACCGTCGTTCTATCCACAACCACCATCCACCACCATTAACCACCTCCTGTATCATAACCACCACTACTATTACCTTCGCCAACAACCAACCACCACCCGCCATCACCTACCTCTGCCACCATTAGGGTCGCCAACTACTCCTGATATCACAATAACCACTAGCCACCACCACTGCTGTCAATCACTACTGGCAGTCATTACGATACATATCGCCTCCATCATTATAATTATATTTAGTGCCCACCATTGTCGCTGTCGTTGCCTCCGCCGTCACCTCTACCACTACTATTACTCACTATCACCACCGCAACCAATCCTTACTACCAACCACCTTCATTATCACAACTAGAACCATCGCTAAATATTACGAACACATCATCAACCACCACACATTCTTCAGCCACCACCATCAACACCGCCAACTCTTAACATCAACCAACTTCATTGTCATAACCAGCACTACCAACCGTCACTATCATGTCAATCAATAGAATACCAATCACCCCAATCATCATAACTATTACCACCACCATTTCTAGCCACTAACACCAACCATTACCACGACCACCACTATAAATCATCTCCACCATCACTTGCGAATATAATTATTTTATTTTTTATTAGATAGTAGATTTATTATCACGCCCTACCTTGGGAGGCATGACTGGCACCTGGCGTCATACTGGGATCTAAACTAACCTGATTGGGCTTATGCACTCCTGGTGCAAGCTTTCTCTTCAAATCAAGAAAACGACGAGCTATATATCGGTTGTAAATATAGCCTATGGCCGACAAGGTTGCATAGCTACTTGCAAAAAGAAAACAGTTGACCAACAATGCGCAGTAAAGAGGATCCTATGCGAGCCGACAACACCACCATACTGTCTAGTTATGTCATAATGAAAACAGGTAATCATAACTATGCTATGACCGATGAGGCCGCTAACTAATAGCTAAACTAGGCCCCACACGGTCATCACACAAAAGAAAACAAACATAGGCCCCACACGGCCATCAACAAAACTAGTACTGGAAATCTGCAACCTGCAAGTCTCTAAGAGTGGAATAATGGTCGAGACAAGGCCCTGACCTACCCATAAACTGTACAACAAAAGAACAAACCTTTTAACTATCAACTCTTGAGGAAAGGAGATGACTGCACTGCTGATTCAACTGATGACTAGGGAGGTCCTGAGCTACATCTAAAGGTACTTGCAGGCAAGTAATGCAGCCCCTAAAGATAGGCGTCAGTACAACATGTATCGAATATGTAAGGCAATAAATAAAAATAACTAAATAATACTGATAATGAAACTGAAAAAAATTAATAGGAGGGATAGAGAGTTAACTTGAATAACCTTACAACCTGCGGTACAACTAACATCAAATAATGCAAAAGAACCTTACCTGGCCCCTATAAACCAGGAAGGTACAACCAGCACAGAATAACCCGCCCAAGGCCCTCATAAGCCCTGGCGAGTCCACTTGAATCTATCTACCCCTAGCAAGGTCAAAATGAGTCAATAGGTAACTATAGCCAACCTACCGGTCCCCTGGGTCTGCAACTGATCCCGCTCGGCTCCTGATCTGTAGCTGTGTCTGAGTTCGGTGGACTCCTGATAACTGCACCCTGGGCACCAGGCTCGACGAGGGTCAGTGATGCCGATATGATAGAAAAATAATAGTCCAGCCATGGAATGGACTGTCATATGGCCCTTGGGCCTCTGTGTTGTTCCTTGGGACAACATCTAGCTCCTTGGAGCGATCTATATAGCCTCGTAGGCAATGAGACACCTAGTAACTCTGGGGTTGGTTATGGGAGGCTATATGGAGCAGGGTCAATCCCAATCTGAACAAAAAATGCTAATCTCAGGCTAACAATAGAAGCTAACCACAACAATCATGTTTCTAGCATTCTTACGAGAGTCTAAGTCATATTATGACATGACAGAAATAACTTGCTGAAAGAATTTGCCTTAACATACCTCGAATGCTGATTTCTGATTTAACTGGCGAGGTTTAACGTGCAATCGGCAGTTCATTCCAACTATAACCTTTATGCTAATGCCTGTGGCCGAGTAGGAATCAATTTGGAGCAGTTTTGAAAACTTTTACTCGGCAGAATTCCGATTTGTTGAGCGAACATTTTAGAAATAACTCCGTAGAAATGATTCCTGTAGGCTTAGGACTTGTTACCTAAAGTTAATTCATGTTTGGACCGCGTTTGACAGCGTAATCATGTGAAAATTGATGAATCTTGCATCTTTTCTTACTTGCTGGCCGAGGGAAATGTTTAACAATGGATTACAATTGAATGAGGGCTTATATATATAACCTTGGGCGGAGGGGGAGGGGGGGTCCGTGGCACGACCCCCATCGTGGAGGGGGGGGTCCATGACACGGAGCCCGTCTCGGCCTGCCTCCGGCCCTCTCCCTCCTGCTAACTCGATACCATGCTCAAATGTCTTTTCCCCGAGCCCTTTCTCGTATGTGTCATATGCTAAAACTCTCAACTTACGTACGAATGCACTAATTAAACAATAGGAACTTATGGGGTGTAACTTTCTCCCCCTCTTAGGAACATTCGTCCTCGAATGTCATCCTCAGGATTAAAGGAGTTAACTCTCTCAACCAAGATTTAGAAAAATTTTGACAGAGTCTCCTCTATATTATGGACTATCCTAAAACCTGAAACACAGAAAAGTCCAACATAGGTGTCTCGCAGGATGCTATAAACAACTATTTTACCACAAAGAGGTAGCCAGCTAATAACAGCTGAATAATAACATCACCTTAACTGTATAATCTAAATTAATCCTGGATCAAGTGAGGATATTTAGACCTCATGTCATCCTCAGCTTCCCAGACCATCTTTTCTTTATTCATGTTCCTCCATAGTACTTTAACAGAGGCTACATCTTTAGTTCTTAACCTACAAACCTGTCGATCTAATATGGAAATCAGAATCTCTTCGTAGGCTAATTCCGCAGTAACCTGAACGTCCTTAACTGGCATAACTCGGGATGGATCTCCTATGCACTTTCGCAATATTGACACGTGAAAGATTGGGTGGACAGCTTCTACTTCCGAAGGCAGTTTTAGCTCATATGTCACTCGGCTTATTCTCCGGAGGATCCTATACGGGTCAATAAATCTAAGGCTAAGTTTGCCCTTCTTACCAAATCTCATTACGCCCTTCATAGGTGAAACTTTGAGAAATACCCAATCATCAACATTGAATTCCAAATCCCTATGCCGCACTTTGGAATAGGAATTTTGGTGACTCTGGGCTATCAGTAAGCACTCTCTAATGAGTTTCACTTTCTCCTCTGATTGGTGGATCATATCCGGTCCGATCAACTCTATTCCCCTACTTTGAACCATCCGATGGTCCATATAAGGCCTAATAAGGTTTCATCTGGATTGCCGAATGATAACTGTTGTTGTGAGAAATTTCGATAAGGGGTAAATACTCATCCCAACTTCCTCCGAAATCTAGCACACACGCCCGTAAAATATCTTCAAGTGTCTGAATTGTGCGTTCTGCCTGACCATCTGTCTGAGGATGGAATATTGTACTCAGATTAACCTGTGTTCTTAAGCCTTTTTGAAATGACTACCAGAATCTAGCTGTGAATTGTGCCTCCCTGTCAAAAATAATAGATGTTGGGACACTGTGTAGCTGAACTATCTCTCTGATATACAACTCAGCATAGTCCTCGGATGAAAAGGTGGTCCTGACTAGCAAAAACTGAGCTGACTTTGTTAATCTGTCGACAATCACCCAGATGGAATCAAATCTATGCCTGGTACGAGGTAATCCTGTCAAAAAATCCATGTTGATTGCTTCCCACTTCCACATAAGCACTGCTATGTCCTGACTTAATCCGTCGGGTGTCTGATGTTCAGTCTTTACCTACTGGCAGTTAGGACATGTGCTACAAATTTTGCTACACCCTTTTTCATTCCACGCCACCACTAAATCTCTTTTTATGTCATGGTACATTTTCGTCGAACCTGATGAAGATAGTAACGAGAGTAATATACCTCTGCCATAATCTACTGGCGGAGCCCTGCTACATCTGGAACGCAGAGGCGACCCCTAAATCTCAAGACCCCATCTTCTGTCAATTCGAATGTCGTTAATTCACCTTGTTGAACCTTATATCTGATTTGTACCAGGTTAAGATCCTCATATTGACGCTCTTTTACCTCTACAACCAGGGATGATACTTCGGTATTCTAAATCACAGCCCCATTATCCTCTGAGTCTACAACTCGGATGGCTAAATTGGCTAACCGGTGTAATTCTCGAGCCATTTCCTGCTGTTTTGGCCTCATATATGCCAGGCTTCCCATAATTCTGCGGCTGAGTGCATCTGCTAGAAATTGGCTTTCCCTGGGTGATATAAAATGTATACATCATAGTCGTTAAGTAATTCTAGCCAACGACGTTGCCGCAAATTCAACTCTTTATGTGTAAAGATATACTGGAGGCTCTTATGATCAGTAAAAATGTCCACGTGCAGCCCATACAGGTAATGTCTCCAGATTTTCAAGGCATAAACTACTGTAGCTAATTCCAGGTTGTGAGTGGGATAGTTCTTTTCATGCTTCCTAAGCTTCCTCGAAGCATAAGCAATCACCTTACCATGCTGCATCAGGACGCATCCTAGCCCAACGCCTGAAGCATCACAATAGATAGCATAACCCTTTGAACCTTCTAGCAAAGCTAACACAGGTGCTGACGTTAATCTGTTCTTCAGCTCCTGAAAGCTCCGCTCGCAGGCCTTAGTCCACTGAAATTTGGCTACTTTTTGAGTTAATTTAGTCAAGGGCGCTGATGATCTTGGGCAGATTTATATGCCCAAGTGATACTCAAACATATCATTTTTGCCTTGTTTGTTGTGCAATGTGTATATATTCTCATGTAATTGGTAATAAAATGCGAATTTATACTAACCAACATGATTAGCATTTGTTTTGCAGGTAAATATGATTTTTAGGAGCTAAAATGCGTGTTGGAACAATATCGGAGTTGGACTCGGATGCGAGCGTGGAAAAGACATTGGAATGCACAAAGTATAGGGGCTCCGTGATGGAGCCGTGCCACGCTACCATCACGGAGGCACACTGCCTGGAGAGGAAATTAAATGGCAAATTCCAGTGTGGCCTCGCGACAGCTCCGTGGCACGGAGATAGGCCTCCGCGTTGGCCTCCGTGCCACGTTGAAGCTATTTTACCGGACCCTGGATTTCCAGTGAAGGTCCGCGTCCACGCCGTGTCACGGAGGCAGTGCTCCGCGATGGCCTCCGTGACACGTTGCTTGTTATTCCGGGAAAATTTTCCCACTAGTATAAATAGCACACTTTGGTTTATTTTAATTAGTTCAGACTTGGTGGAGCAAGGACGTGGGTTAGAAGCAGTTGAGGGACGAAAAAGCTAAGGGATTTCTTCTCTTCCTTTCTTCTTTCAATCAATTGTATGTATGATTTACACTTGTTTTAGGATGATTAATCCACAAATGAGTGGCTAATTCTCTTCCTTGCTGAGGTTTTGAATAATGGTGATGAGTTTTGATTGTTAATTATATGGTTTTCTTCTTCTTCCATGTTGTTCTATTAATTCTTGTTCTTACTGCATTAGTGTGTGGCCGATACTAATGTACATCTAAAAAGTCCAATTTCACTCGAGAGAGCAAGAAATTGGAAAGTTGTGAATTAATAGGGTATTGTTCTTAACTTGATTTGGGAAAATTGGGTTCTGATGTGCTTTCCTGATAGAAATATACTTGAAAGCCGTATTAGTCAATTTAGGAACCGGAATTGTAGTGCTAGGTCATAAATTGCATTTGATCACAGAAATGTAGACGAATGGTTTATGATTCTAAAGTGAAATTAAATACGAGAGTTTTAATTTCTAGGCTAATGTTCTTGGCTAGCAACATGAAGAGAAGATTAACCAAATTTTGATTATCGTCAAATTCATTACTTGTTCTTAACCTTGGCATGCTCATATCCATAGTTTAAATTCACAGTAAATAATTGTTAATAGTTTTAGTATATATATTTCCTAAACAAAAACTTATTTAACTGTTGGTTACGCTGTTGTTAGCATACTTAGAAGTAAGATAAGAATATAGTGTACTTAGGCAATTTTACTTATCCTGAGTCTCCTTGGATCAATACTTGGCTTACTTAGCCACTTTATTACTTGTTTGACCACGTGCACTTGCGTGTCGATTTTACACCTATAGCAAACACTGCCCGAACAAGTTTTTGGCGCCGTTGCCGGGGAGACTAGGCAATTGGTGAAATTGTGTTAAGTGTAAATTTACTGTATTTTTGTTTTTTTTTCTTAAGTGTTGACAACTTGGTCTTAGTATTTGTTTTAATTCTTCATTCATTGTAATTTTTCTCTCTTTCGTATACCCTCATTGACATGACATCTTGGAATATAAATGGTGGATACGCATATTTCGGCGAATCTTGCATGAATTGCGGAGGACCCCACTTGTGGCAAAACTGTAACACGTGCAATATATGTGGGTGTCAATATGGCCATTGGGGTGATTGTCCAAAGGCATATTCCCCTCCCCCAAGCCCCCGCTATGATCATTCTGTTGTTTTTGCTGAATATAGGCATGTTGAAAATGAGGACTTGGGAAGCCAAGTTCAAATAGAGGACATGATGAAACAACTCTTGGAGCAATCAGAAGCAATGAAGGAGTCGGTGGCAGAATTGATAATTCCGCAAAAGGAGAATGCAGAGGCTGTAAGCAGGATGAGTGTCAAACTCACGGAGATGTGTGCTGAGGCTGAAGCTTGTGATAATTTGCAGGTGACAGTTTTAGTCGATATTCAAGAGGAACTACAAGATGAATACAAGGGTGAATTTTTGGATGAAGCCTAACAATTAGAATCTCTTGGGTGTCCCCGTGATCGGCTCATACCTATAGAAAATCCATTCATGGAAGAAGAGAAAGAATATCTCCCATTTGACCTTAATGGAGAAATAGATGTCGATGTTGAAAAGGTGTACACAAGTAAGGAAGTAAAGCACAATGCAATTTCAGAGTTGAGGTTGATTGGACCACACTCGAAGCATTTTTCGACATTAAGTCTGGTCGACAACATAGAAATAGAGTCTTCCAAGATTATAGAGAAATGTCTAGAGGAGGACCAAGCCCCGTATATTCTGAAATTTGCTAACTCGAAGCAACGTAATGACTTCACTTACTCAAGGGCCAATAAGTTCAAAAGAAAACATCTACTGCTTGGTCCTTACAATTTTTCACCACCACCCCAGGAGCATAAGAGGAAATTAGAGAAGAAATTAGGGGTGAAATTCATATCCTCAAGGCGGAGGAAAAAGCGGTGAAACTTGGTACGTCGAGCCGCGACGGTAAACCAGGCGCTGCACGGGAGGCAACCCGTGAAAAATATTTTCTTTCTTTTTTTAGTGCAAATAATTTTTTATTTTTATTTTTCTTTTCTTGATTTGGTATATATTTTTGTTTTAGTTAATATTTTTCATTTTAGTTAGGAAAATCTATTAATCTAACCAAGTTTGTTTAGTGAGGTGATTTTCAGGTCTAACGGAGAAAAATATGCATGGAATCGGGAAGAATAAGGCAAGGTATGAAAAATAATTAAAATGAAGAGACAGTGCGCTGGGGCGTTGGCTCCGTGTCACGGAGGAAGGGCTCCACGTTACCCTCCGTGACACGTTGAAGGTAAAATCTGGATTTTTAAAATTTACAGTAAGCCAACGCGTTGGCTCCGTGTCACAGAGGAGGGGCTCCGCGTTACCCTCCGTGACACGTTGCCTTATATTTGGTGCCGGGTCACACCGGGTTGCCGGGTGACCCGCGTGTTTTTCTTTAATTAAACCCCGATTTTCGCCCAATTTTTCCCCATTCCTTCACCTTTCCGCGACCAAACACCCAAATCCCCCTCCCCAACCAACGTGCCACGCTACTAGGCAAAGAAATCGTCAAGTTTCTTCGGTTCTTCAACTCAAAGGTATGTTTTCCTCGTTTCTCTCAAATTTTTGGCGATTTTAGTCGAATTTGGGCATGTGAGGTGAGATATATCACCCTAAGTAGAAATTTAACATGATGTTGAGTTATTTGTGATTGATATATGTTCGGATTGTTGTAATTAGCGTTTGAACTTGTAGATTATCTAAATAATTCGAATTTGATTGTAAAATTGTATTCTAGGGCATGGGTTGTTGAAATTGAATTGGGTTATTTGATAAGTTGATGAATTAGATGTCGGGTTGTGGTTGTAAATTGAGATAAGTCGTGTAAATATTGTGTGAATGTTAACAGACGACGAATTCTCGAATTGTTGGGGAAAATGCGAAAATTGTGCAAATTGGTTTGATTATTTGGATTCGATTGTATATAGAATGTTTTGTCATTGTTTTTTTTATTTGTTGTTTTTGTTGCTAAGTGCGATGGTTGAATTCTTAGCGATAGTAGGATTGGGATTAGCTGTATGAAGTCTAAGTAGTACGCTAACCGTTATGCTGTCGAAATTTTTGTGAACGCACTAAGCATAAATTATATAGTTGTTGTTTTTGGTGTACATAGAGTTATCCTTGCCGTAGTTTTGTAAAAGTAGCTAAGGACTAAGTGTGGGGTAAACGTTGTGTAACCCGACCTTAGCCGAAGTTAACATGTATTTAGCTTAACGTTGTGCTTGTTTATGTATATTGACAGGTACAATGGCGAGTAGGCAGGATAAGGGCAAAGGTGCTTCTACCTCAGGCACTGGTAGAAAAAGAATGAGATTGGGCACCGCAGTCCCAGATGCACCAGCTGTTCCGCGCGGCCAACGCCGCCAATATGGAACAAGGTGGGTAACTGAGGAAGGGAAGAAGTGGTATGCTAAGCATAAGGAAAGCAAGTACTTCCCGGAGGAACATATTGCACGGGAACCACTAGCACAGGAGTTCCCCCGTATTGTGCAAAGGATTGAAGCAGCTGGGCTCAGCTTTATATTCCAGGAGCCCAAGGAGTGCAACCTACATTTGGTCCGGGAGTTCTACGGAAATTGGAACCCGGCCATCAGAAGCCACACAATAAAAATCAGAGGGCAGATTGTCACTCTGGAACCCCAGCAATTTAATGCCATCGTTGGAGCGCGGGACACAGACGCTCACGTTCTCCGCCAGCTAAACATCACCCCACCGTACACCGACATCAGACGTACGTTGTGTGGGGCTCAATCCATAGCCCGATGGAGTAGACATAAGGAGAGGGGTTACCACCAGACTCTGCCTTATTCGCAGATGAACAGGGAGGCCAGAATATGGCTGAAAATTGTATGTTCTTGCTTGATCCCGGGAGTTCACATGACGGATGTGACTCGGGACCGTGTCTGCTTGGTGTATGCCCTTATGAAAGGGCTAGAGATTAATGTTGGGGCGGTCATTATATCCGCCATGAAGAGAGTCAGACTACACCAGGGCCACAGATACGGGTTTGGCGGACTCATCACCACCTTCCTCCGAGGCCTCGATGTCGAGGAAGAGGCTTTGGATTACATCCCGCAGTTGGAGCGGAGGGCCCTCGATGTGACAAAAACTAAGGCCCCCGACACCACACACGGGCCAGTGCTGACTTTGGGCGAGCGACATGCTCGTGACGATCAGTACATGGCACGTATGTTCGGTATGCAGATGCTTCAGCTACGGATTGGTGGGAGACCAGCCACCGAGGAAGAATTATGGCAGCTGGAGCTGGACTACCCATTCGGCGAGAACGCCAGAGCTTTATGCCGAGTGGGACCAGCCTTTGTGGAGCCTACTGATGACGATGTCCCTACTGACGAGGAGACACGTCGGGAGGACTCCGATGTGGATTCCAATGACGACGATGGAGCTGACTCAGACATGGGCGATGAGGCAGCAGCACCGGATGAAGAAGTCAAATATTTCGACTGAGCAGGGAGTTCCACCACCCAAAATTTTGTGCTTTGTATTTTTGTGAACACTGGGGACAGTGTTCGATTTAAGTGTGCGGTGGGGAGTAGATAGGTGCTGGGACTTAAGCTCTAATCTGCTGTATGCTTTGTCCTTGGTTTGTATGTATGTTTATGTTTCCCTGTTGTGAACTGATTTGTGTTGTAGCTGTATATTTTTTGTGGTTAATGATGTGTGTTGTGAAAAGTTGTGGTTGCCAAGGTAAAAATTTTGTGAATGCTGTAAATATTTTGTAAATATTTCTTTCTTATCGAAATGATCGATATTTTTCAAAATTTTTGCGAAAATATTTTGCACTTATCAAAATATTTTGTAAATATTTTTCTATCGAAATGATCGATGTGTTGCAAAATTTTTCGGTTTTTATTTTGGGTTTCTCGGAGTTTGTTTTCGGTTCTTTTACCGAGAATAGTCCCATTGAACCGATGTCATAGTTAGTGACCGTTCCCTATGATGGATGGATGACGACCGTCTTAAGGGAAATGTAGTCGATAGGAGTAGGATTTTAATTTGTTTTCAGTTTTTCTTTGGTGGATTGCATCAATGAACCTGTAGTTGCTTTATGGTTGCAAACTTTCGTTGCGTGTTGTAACTGATGTTCAAAATGTGAAAGTGATTCGTTTGAAAGCATGCAATTTTGTAAATATGTTGAGTTACCTAGGCTGTAGAATTTGATTCGGTATGATTGAGGCTTAATTTTTGAATTCATGCAATTGGCTAATTAAAGAGTCTGTGAATGCATCTTGATTCGAGCATGTGCATGAAGTGTGTTAAGTGAGGTATTGTTATTCCTTGCTATTGTGAAGTGTCTAGAACTTGCCTGGTGTGTGTGCAAAACGAAATGAAGGAGGTGTAGTGTTGGAAAGGATGTAGGCATTTCTTTGTTTTAACCGAGAGTTTCTATTTTTTCTTTCTTGTCATACTCTACCTTTTTATGTGATTGTATACCCTAGTTAGCCCGTTGAGCCTTTAGCCGTTTCTTTCTTTCTTTTGTCCAAAATTGTATAAACTAAGCTTTATTCCTTCTTTTCATTAGCTGTAAAAGTCTATACAAAACTCTTAAGCGCTTACGAAGAAAAGAAAACTTATCCCAAAGTGTCGAAGAGTGAGAAGAGTGAAAAGAAAAAGAGAAGCAGAGTGAGGAAAGAAAAGAAGAGGTTGAAGAGGCACTTGTTATAATTAAATGATATTGAGGGTACATGAAAACCCTTTGTATTGTGCCAAGTGTGTTTGATGAAATGGGCCGTACGAAAGGAAACCAGCATGAATGAGAGAAAAAGAGAAAAAGAAAAGAAGAATAGTTATCCATGAGTCGATGGGAATGTGTTGAAAAGGCGCTTAAGGATGCTAGCGACTATTATTGGCTAATCCAATATACATACTAGTTCCATAGCTTCCATTACAACCTATTAAAGTCCTACGTGATCTTACATTGCATTTCTTTATATTAGTGGAGTAATACACTAAGGGCAAGCCTATGGGTCATGACATGAAGCATGTGAATTCTTTTGGGAGAGAGAGTGAAATTAATTTTTATATGCCCCTACTTGAATGTTTGTGTGTTGCATGAACATAAAGGGGAAGATTCTCTTGAGTTGTGAGGGCACATGCTTGATGAAAGATTGATTTTCGTGTCGGATATCTTGATTAGCTGATTTGCATGAGTTTGCCGATATCGAGAGTCGATTCTTAAAGTCTAGGAAGTCTTGATGTATGAAAGGTCATTGCATTGTAAGACCATGCATGTTTTCTTGATGATTTGCAAAAATTGAATAATCGGGATGACCGTAGCATAAATTGTCGCACCAATGTGACAAAGGTTGGGATGTAATTTGCATGAGTTGTGTATGTGTTGTTCGAGGACGAACAAGGATTTAAGTGTGGGGTAAGTGATCTTGGGCAGATTTATATGCCCAAGTGATACTCAAACATATCATTTTTGCCTTGTTTGTTGTGCAATGTGTATATATTCTCATGTAATTGGTAATAAAATGCGAAATTATACTAACCAACATGATTAGCATTTGTTTTGCAGGTAAATATGATTTTTAGGAGCTAAAATGCTTGTTGGAACAATATCGGAGTTGGACTCGGATGCGAGCGTGGAAAAGACATTGGAATGCACAAAGTATAGGGGCTCCGCGATGGAGCCGTGCCACGCTACCATCGCGGAGGCACACTGCCTGGAGAGGAAATTAAATGGCAAATTCCAGTGTGGCCTCGCGACAGCTCCATGGCACGGAGATAGGCCTCCGCGTTGGCCTCCGTGCCACATTGAAGCTATTTTACCGGACCCTGGATTTCCAGTGAAGGTCCGCGTCCACGCCGTGTCACGGAGGCAGTGCTCCGCGATGGCCTCCGTGACAAATCACAATGGCATGGAATAACAATACCTCACTTCACACTTCATGCACAAGCTCGAATCAAGATGCATTCACAGACTCTCTAATTAGCCAATCACATGAATTCAAATTAAGCCTCAATCATACTGAATCAAATTCTATAGCCTAGGTAACTCAACATATTTACCAAATTGCATGCTCTCAAACGAATCATTTTCACATTTTGAACATCAGTTACACACGCAACGAAATTTTTGCAACCATAAAGCAACTATAGTTCATTGATGCAATCCACCAAAGAAAAATTAAAAAAAAATTAAAATCCTACTCCTACCGACTACATTTCCCTTAAGACGGTCGTCATCCATCCATCATAGGGAACGGTCACTAACTATGACATTCGGTTCAATGGGACTATTCTTGGTAAAAGAACCGAAAACAAACTCCGAGAAACCCAAAAAAATAAAAAACCGAAAAATTTTTGCAACACATCGATCATTTCGATAGAAAGAAAATATTTACAAGTGCAAAATATTCTCAAAAATTTTTGAAAAATATCGATCATCTCGATAGAAAAAAAATATTTACAAAATATTTACACTGGCAACCATAACTTTTCATAACACACATCATTAACCACACAAACAAATATATACAGATACAACACAAATCAGTTCATAACAGGGAAAGCACAAACATTCATACAAACCAAGGAAAAACATACAGCAAATTAGAGCCCAAGTCCTAGCACCTAGCTACTCCCCACCCCACACTTAAATCGAACACTGTCCCCAGTGTTCACAAAAATTACAAAACAAAATTTCGGGTGGTGGAACTCCCTGATCAGTCGAAATATTCGACTTCTTCATCCGGTGCTGCTGCCTCGTCGCCCATATCTGAGTCAGCTCTATCGTCGTCATCGGACTCCACATCGGAGTCCTCACGACGTGTCTCCTCATCAGTAGGGACATCGTCATCCGTCGGCTCCATGAAGGCTGGTCCCACTCGACATAAGGCTCTGGCATTCTCACCAAATGGGTAATCCATCTCCAGCTGCCATATTTCTTCCTCGGTGGCTGGTCTCCCACCAATCCGTAGCTGCAGCATCTGCATGCCGAACATACGTGCCATGTACTGATCGTCACGAGCATGTCGCTCACCCAAAGTCAGCACTGGCCCGTGTGTGGTGTTGGGGGCCTTAGTTTTTGTCACATCGAGGGCCTTCCGCTCCAACTGCGAAATATAGTCCAAAGCCTCTTCCTCAATGTCGAGGCCTCGGAGGAAGGTGGTGATGAGTCCGCCAAACCTGTATCTGTGGCCCTGGTGCAGTCTGGCTCTCTTCATGGCGGATATAATGACCGCCCCAACATTAATCTCAAGCCCTTTCATAAGGGCATACACCAAGAGACACGGTCCCGGGTCACATCCGTCATGTGGACTCCCGGGATCAAGCACGAACACACAATTTTCAGCCATATTCTGGCCTCCCTGTTCATCTGCGAATAAGGCAGAGTCTGGTGGTAACCCCTCTCCTTATGTCTACTCCATCGGGCTGTGGGTCGAGCCCCACACAACGTACGTCTGATGTCGGCGTACGGTGGGGTGATGTTTAGCTGGCGGAGAACGTGGGCGTCTGTGTCCCGCGCTCCAACGATGGCATTAAATTGGTGGGGTTCCAGAGTGACAATCTGCCCTCTGATTTTTATTGTGTGGCTTCTGATGGCCGGGTTCCAGTTTGCATAGAATTCCCGGACCAAATGGAGGTTGCACTCCTTGGGCTCCTGAAAGATAAAGCTGAGCCCAGCTGCCTCGATTCTCTGCACAATACGTGTGAACTCCTGTGCAAGTGGTTCCCGTGCAATATGTTCCTCGGGGAAGTACTTGTTCTCTTTATGTTTCGCGTACCACTTCTTCCCTTCATCGGTTACCCATCTTGTTCTGTATTGGCGGCGTTGGCCGCGCGGAACAGCTGGTGCAGCTGGGACTGCAGTGCCCAACCTCAATCTTTTCCGTCCGGTGCCTGAGGTAGAAGCACCCTTGCCCTTGTCCTGTCGACTTGCCATTGTACCTGTCAATATACATAAACAAGCACAAAGTTAGGCTAAATACAAGTTAACTTAGGCTAAGGTCGGGTTAAACTAAGTTTACCCCACACTTAGTCCTTAACTATATTTACAATACTTCGGCAAGGATTACTCTATTTACAACCCCAAACACAAGCAACTATAAGGTATATTGCTTAGTGCGTTCACGAAAAATTTCGACAGCATAACGGTTAGCGTACTACTCAGACTTTATACAGCTACTCCCAATCCTACTATCGATAGCAATCCATTCATCACACTTAGCAACAAAACAAAAAAACAAAAAAAAAAACAAAAACAACAACGAAAATTCTATTTACATACAAATCTAAATAATCAAACCAATTTACAAAATTTTCGCATTTTCCCCAACAATTCGAGAATTCGTCTTCTCTTAACATTCATACAATATTTACATCGACTTATCTCAATTTACAACCACACCCCGGCATCTAATTCATCAAACTATCAAGTTCCCCAATTCAATTTCAATAACTCAAGCCCTAGAATGCAATATTTCAATCAAATTCGAATTATTCACATAATCGACAAGTTCAAACGCTAATTACAACAATCCGAACATAATCAATCACAAAATAATTCAACATCATGTTTAATTGCTACTTGGGGTGATATATTTCACCTCACATGCTCAAATTCGACTAAAATTGCCAAAAACTTGAGAGAAACGCTGATAACATACCTTTTAGTAGAAGAACCGAAGAAATTTGACGTTTTCCTTGCCTATTAGCGTGGCACGTTGGTTGGGGGGGAATTGGGTGTTTTGGTCGCGGAGAAGGAGAGAAATGGAGAAAAAAGGGCAAAATCGGGGTTAATTTAAAGAAAAACACGCGGGTCACCCGGCAACCCGGTGTGACCCGGCACTGAATAAAGGGCAACGTGTCACGGAGGGTAACGCGGAGCCCCTCCTCCGTGACACGGAGCCAACGCATTGGCGCTCTGGAAATTTTTAAAAAAATCTGATTTTGCCTTCAACGTGTCACGGAGGGTAACGCGGAGCCACTCCTCCGTGACACGGAGCCAACGCCCCAGTGCATTGTTTCTTCAATAAAAATTATTTTCATACCTTGCGTTATTTTTCCCGCTTCCATGCATATTCTTCTCCGTTAGACCTGAAAATCCCCTCACTAAACGAAATTGGTTAGATTAATAGATTTTCCTAACTACCATGAAAAAAATACTAACTAAAACGAAAAATTTGTACGAAATCAAGAAAAAAAGAAAAATGAAAAATAAAAAATACAAATTATGTACACTATACTAAAAGAAGAAAAATAGAATTTTTTTTTCACGGGTTGCCTCTCGTGCAGCGCCTGGTTTACCATCGCGGCTCGACGTCCATTATGCTCAATTATCTACTAGGGTGAGGGATGATTTTTCACGATCCTTGTCCTCCCCCCAGTAGTGCTCAACCTCATCTGGTGGCCTTCCTGTTAACTCTCGGGAATCATTCATTATATCAGCATTCCCATGATCAATCACATTGATCACCGAGAGTTCCTCATTTACAATCGGGAGCTTGGGTGCTTTGTACACGTCAAATACTTCTATCTTGTCATGTGCCCGCATTGTAAGTTGACCCGCAGCTACATCAATTAATGCTTTTCCGGTTGCCAAAAAGGGACGTCCCAAAATAAATGGGACTTCAGCATCTGGTTCAAAGTCCAGAATAATAAAATCGACCGGGAAAATGAGGGAGCCCACTTGCACTAACAAATCCTCAACAATACCATCCGGTTTAGCTAAGGACCTGTCCGCTAGCTGCAAGATTACTGTGGTAGGTCTAGGACTCCCTAGACTTAACTTTCTGAACACCGAAGATGGCATCAGATTTATACTTGCCCCTAAGTCGCATAATCCACGAGCTCGGATACTTTGCCCAATAGTCAGCTGGATAGTAAAACTTCCAGGGTCTTTCAGTTTCGTGGGCAGTCTATTCTGAATTTGGGAAGTGCATTCCTCCGTTAAAGCCACCATGGCATACTCAGTCAAACGACTTTTGTTAGCCACGATGTCTTTAATATATTTTGCATACTTTGGCACTCCCTGCAAGACATCAACAAGAGGTAAGTTAACATGTACCTGTTTAAGCACCTCCATAAATTTCTTGAAACACGCCTCCTCCTTGTGTTTCTTAAGTCGTTGAGGGAACGGGGGTGGAGGCCTTTCTGATTCTGCTTCTTTAGTCTTCCCCCTATCAGAACTTTGTTCATCCTCAACTTCTGCTGCTCCTGACTTTTGAGGCGGTCTTTCCGGTTCCACCTCCTTCAACTGTAAACCACTCCTCGTGGCCACTGCATTAACCTGCTTCGGATTAGGATCTGTGTCGCTAGGTAGTCCTCCTCTGGGTCTTGTATTTTGGGCACTAGCAAATTGCCCAAACTGATATTCAAGAGCCTTGGTCGCCAACTGATTGTTCTTCACTTCGGCTGCCAATTTAACATAGTCAGCCTGCAATTGTGCTTGATTAGCGATCATGGTCTTGAACATCTCCTCAATGGTCGGTGATGGTGGTGGAGGAGGGGCATTGTGATTTCTGAATTGAGCTTGATAGTTTTGTTGCCCTCCTTGATTTCTCTGCATACCCTGACCAGAACCTTGTCCTTGTTGGTTGTTGCTACCCCACAAAAAATTTAGATGGTTCCTCCAATTTGAGTTGTAGCGACTACCAAACTGCTGCTGATTTCTCTGTGCATTGCCCACAAAGTTAACAGAATCAGGATTTGCACCACAGCATTCAGCTGAATGCTCACTACTACCACACACTTCACACCACATCTGTTGGACGGCGTTGACTGAAGCTGAAGGCTGGTTCAAGTTCATATTGCTGAAGTGATTGTTTAACTGATTTTGCAAGGCAGCTATCTGTGCAGCGATAGCTGTAAATCCATCCACTTCAAGCACTCCCGCTGCTTTCCTTGCTCCACCTCGAGATGAATCTGCATTCCATTCTGGATTGCCTTGTGAAATTCGGTTGAGCAAAGTGTACAGCTCCTCGTAAGTCTTTTCCAGCGCTTGCCCTCCAGCTGCTGAATCTAATAGAATTTTAGTGTGGGGTTCCAAACCCTCAATAAATGTGTGTACCAACACCTCATTGGACTGATGATGATGAGGACAGTCCAGCAACATGGATTTAAATCTTTCCCAGGCTTGATATAAATTTTCTCCCTCCCTCTGTTTAAAACTTAGAATTTGACTTCTAAGTCTGGCTGTTTTACCAGAAGGGAAAAATCTAATCAAAAACTTCCGTGCAAGATCATCCCACGTTGATATAGAATTGGGTGGTTCAGCTTTTAACCACCTCTTGGCTTCACCAAGTAAGGAAAATGGAAATAAGGCGAGCCAAACATAATCAGGTGACACTCCAGCGGGTATATAAGTGTCACTTATCTCCAAAAAGTTTTGGAGATGTTGTTGTGGATCTTCATGAAGGAGACTGGTAAATTGCCCGCTTGTGTGCAAGAGTTGCACCATATTCTTCTTTAATTCAAACCTCCCTCCAGGATCTGGTTTGCGGATGCTAGAATGTACATTGTTAGCGGGTGGGATTGCCACCTCGCGAACCGGCCTTGCTGCTGCTTCATCGGGCACTAACACTGCCCTCACAACTGGTGGATTTTGTTGCTCCATAATAGATTGTCGGAACAACTGCAGCTTCTTTTGTAGAGCTTCTCTACGTTGACTATGAAATTCACGTTCAGGCTCTAAGTAAGATTCCACCAGCTCCTTGTCCCTTGCCAGTGTTCACAGAAACAAAATCTGCAAAGTACAGGCTAAGACCAAGTTGTTAACACTTAAGAAAATAAAAATAAAAATACAGTAAATTTACACTAAACACAATTTCACAAATCGCCTAGCCACCCCGGCAATGGCGCCAAAAACTTGTTCGGTGGGTTGCTGAGGTTATAAAACCGACACGCAAGTGCATGTGGTCAAACAAGTAATAAAGTGGCTAAGTAAGCCAAGTATCGATCCAAGGAGACTCAGGATAAGTAAAATTGCCTAAGTACACTATATTCTTATCTTACCTCTAATTATGCTAACAACAGCGTAACCAACAGTTAAATGAGTTTTTGGTTATAAAAGATATATATACTAAAACTATTAACAATTATTTACTGTGAATTTAAACTATGGATATGAGCATGCCAAGGTTAAGAACAAGTAATGAATCCGATTATAATAATAATTTGGTTAATTTCTTCTTCATGTTGCTAGCCAAGAACAGTAGCCTAGAAATTAAAACTCTCATATTTAATTTCACTTTAGAATCATAAACCATCCGTCTACATTTCTGTGATCAAATGCAATTTATGACCTAGCAATACAATTCCGGTTCCTAAACTGACTAATACGGCTTTCAAGTATATTTCTATCAGGAAAGCACATCAAAACCCAATTTTCCCAAATCAAGTTAAGAACAATACCCTATTAATTCACAACTTTCTAATTTCTTGCTCTCTCGAGTGAAATTGGACTTTTTAGATGTACATTAATGTCGGCCACACACTAATGCAGTAAGAACAAGAATTAATAGAACAACATGAAAGAAGAAGAAGAAAACCATATCATTTACAATCAAAATTCACTACACATGTTCAAAACCTTAGCAAGGAAGAGAATTAGCCACTCATTTGTGGATTGATCATCCTAAAACAAGTGTAAATCATACATACAATTGATTGAAAGAAGGAAGAGAAGAAATCTCTTAGCTTTTTCGTCCCTCAACTGCTGCTAACCCACGTCCTAGCTCCACCAAGTCTGAACTAAAACTCCCCTCTTAAAATAAACCTAAGTGTGCTATTTATACTAGAGGGAAATTTTTCCCAGAATAACAGGCAACGTGTCATGGAGGTCAACGCGGAGCACTGCCTCCGTGACACGGCGTGGACGCGGACCTTCACTGGAAATCCAGGGTCCGGTAAATTAGCCTCAACGTGGCACGGAGGCCAACGCGGGGGCCTATCTCCGTGCCACGGAGCTGTCGCGAGGCCTCACTGGAAATTGCCATTTAATTGCCTCTCCAGGCAGTGTGCCTCCGCAATGGTAGCGTGGCACGGCTCCATCACGGAGCCCCTACAATTTGTGCCTTCCAATGTCTTTTCCACGCTTGTATCCAAGTCCAACTCCGATATAGTTCCAACATGCATTTTAGCTCCTAAAAATCATATTTTCCTGCAAAACAAATGCTAATCATGTTGGTTAGTATAAATTCACATTTTATTACCAATTACATGAGAATATATACATATTGCACACAAACAAGGCAAAAATAATATGTTTGAGTATCACTTGGGCATATAAATCTGCCCAAGATCAGGGGTCTAGGTGGCCTGCCTAATATTCATGTCCTAGGTCTGCCCAAAAATTCTACCTGCATGTCACTGGGTCTGGCGATATAGCGCTGCTCCTAATTTTCCCTTTCTATCTCCCGTTGTCGCTGCCTGATCCCCTCAATACTCTAAGCGAAGGCCTGAATACGGGAAATGTCTATGTCCTCCCGCAGAGTGGCGGTTACACAAGTTTCCACGTACTATGGAAGCAACCCCATAATAAACTGATGCATTATGACTGGCATAGTGTCTACAAAAGCTGGTTCATTTGATCACGGCCAAAAACTTGACGTGCCCGATTCGCGCGTCCGCAAGTGTACGGGTCGTGCAAGTAATATAGTGGCTCTTTTTAAGAACCGGATTGTCGAACCCACAGTGACTAGACCCATTCCTTTAACTATCCATTTCTAGTGTGATCTTAAATACCTCAAGTGTTGGTCATAGACATTATCAATTGAGATTAATTAAGTCTAAGTTTGGGTCAACGAAATATTGTGAAATTACTCTAGGAGCAACAAAGAGTTAAAACCAATTAATCATGCGATCCTACGATTTGCAATGGGTTAAGCATGGAACTATCAATTGTTATTTCACATAATTAGAATTGCATGTTTATGGTCTTTCGAGCCTCTAAACACGGCAATCTAGCCTCACTGCATCATTGTGAGCAAGGAGTTTAATTTCTAGTCGCGGGCAATCAGTTATGTTGTGGTTTACGGGGAAACGATTAGGGACTTTCGTGCGTCTAACCATTTCACTCAACTTAGCCTCACAACTACTTCTTTGAGTGGTGATGTGACATCCCAAGTTGGTCTTTCATAACCCCCGTGTGTCAACCAAGCACGGTGTTAGGTATATTTCTATCCTGACACAAAAATCTCTCCCGAGATACAAACATGTTCCTCACATTCTCATGTCCTGACCTAGGTAATGCTTTCTCAAGCTATTACTTAAACTAACAAATATTCTTTCATGGTGATCAATCATAAAAACAACCAACAATCCAGAATGCAAGACGAAAACAATAATCAATAACTTAATTCCAAAATAATTTCATAAAATCACAATCATAATTCGTGGCTTCAACCCTAGAGGAAGGGTTCTTGCCATTCATGTTCGTAAAACTACACTAACTACTACTAAACTAACATACTTACATGAATTTGGTAGATGAGAAGGGAATTTACCAAACCCTATATGAGTTCTCCCACTTCTCCCTTCACTCCTAGGTAGTTTTCCAGAATAAAATCGTGACCCCCCCAAAAGGAATTAGGAGCTAAGAAACCTATTTCTAATAAATGAGAAACGTGCATAATTTTGCCTATCGTGGAATGGCTCCGTGTCACGGTGTGTATCGCGGAGTACTGCCTCCGTGACACGGAGGCAACGCGAAAGCTCTCTGGAAATCACCCGAAATTCGGCCTGGGTGCTGCTTGGGCAGCGCGTTGACACCTCCATGTCGCGCAGCCAGCCTGCCGTGGCACGTTGCCAACGTGCAGGTGGGCTGTTGTGATGAGCCTGCCTGCCGTGGCATGTTGCCAACGCACAGGTGGGCTGTTTTGTGCCTCCTCTCTGCCGACGTTCGCGGGTTAATTCCGTTTCCAAGCCTCTACTTCACGAACTCATGGATTAGTTGCTCAAAAGTCATCAAAACCTACAAAACAAAGGCTAATCATGTTGGTTAGCACATATCTTCACTTCATATAAAATTACATGAAAGTGTATACAATAACTTAGATAAACAAGACTAATTTAAGTCATACAATAAACAAGACTAATATCTTGTTTTCTAAGTTATTGTATACATTTTCATGTAATTTTATATGAAGTGAAGATATGTGCTAACCAACATGATTAGCATTTGTTTTGTAGGTTTTGATGACTTTTGAGTAACTAATCCATGAGTTGGTGAAGTAGAGGCTTGGAAACGGAATTAACCCGCGAACGTCGGCAAAGAGGAGGCAAAAAACAGCCCACCTGCGCGTCGGCAACGTGCCACAGCAGGCAGGATGATCACAACAGCCCACCTACACATTGGCAACGTGCCACGGCAGGCTGGCTGCACGACATGGAGGTGTCAACGCGCTGCCCAAGCAGCGTGACACGCTGCCAACGCGGCAGGGTGCTGCCGAGGCCAAATTTCAGGTGATTTCCAGAGAGCTTTCGCGTTGCCTCCGTGTCACGGAGGCAGTGCTCTGCGATACACTCCATGACAAGGAGCCGTTCCATGACAGGCTAAATTAAGCACGTTCTCCATTTACTATAAATAGGACCCTTAGCTCCTAATTCCACTTGGTCACGATTTTATTCTGGAAAACTACCTAGGAGTGAAGGAAGAAGTGGGAGAACTCATATAGGGTTTGGTAAATTCCCTTCTCATCTACCAAATTCATGTAAGTATGTTAGTTTAGTAGTAGTTAGTGTAGTTTTATGAACATGAATGGCAAGAACCCTTCCTCTAGGGTTGAAGCCACGAATTATGATTGTGATTTTATGAAATTATTTTGGAATTAAGTTATTGATTGTTGCTTTCGTCTTGCATTCTGGATTGTTGGTTGTTTTTATGATTGATCACCATGAAAGCATATTTTTTAGATTAAGTAATAGCTTGAGAAAGCATTACCTAGGTCAGGACATGAGAATGTGAGGAGCATATTTGTATCTCGGGAGAGATTTTTGTGTCAGGATAGAAATATACCTAACACCGTGCTTGGTTGACACACGGGGGTTATGAAAGACCAACTTGGGATGTCACATCACCACTCGAAGAAGTAGTTGTCAGGCTAAGTTGAGTTAAATGGTTAGACTCACGAAAGTCCTTAATCATTTCCCCGTAAACCACAACATAATTGATTGTCTGCGACTAGAAATTAAACTCCTCACTCACAATGATGCAGTGAGGCTAGATTGCCGTGTTTAGAGGCTCGAAAGACCATAAACATGCAATTCTAATTATGTAAAATAACAATTGATAGTTCCATGCTTAACCCATTGCAAATCGTAGTATCGCATGATTAATTGGTTTTAACTCTATGTTGCTCCTAATGTAATTTCAAAATATTTCGTTGACCCAAACTTAGACTTAATTAATCTCAATTGAAAATGTCTATAACCAACACTTGACATATTTAAGATCACACTAGTAATGGATAGTTAGAGGAATGGGTCCAGTCCCTGTGGGTTCGACAATCCGGTTCTTAAAAAGAGCCACTATATTACTTGCACGACCCGTACACTTGCGGACGTGCGAATCGGGCACGTCAAGTTTTTGGCGCCGTTGTCGGGGACTCGGCGAAGTTTTGATAATTTATCTGTTTTTGTGTGATTTTTGAATTTCCTAAAGTGTTGAAAAACTTGGTCTTAGTCTGTTTATTTGCAGGTGACAGGTTGTCCTGCCGAGCTGGCTAAAATAGAGAGCTTGTGGAACCGTTGCTTGAACCTGAACGTCAAATCCATTTGCGAAGGAGAGTAGCTCTAGAGAAAAAGCTGAAGAGACTTCAAGAAAAGGTACAACAACAACCACCAGCGGGACTAGTACAATTATCATCAGAAGAAATGGCAGTAAGACCAGTTCGCGAAGTGGCAATCCCACTAGCGACAAATGTGACCTCTAGCATCCGTAAACCGGAGCCTGGAGGGCACTTTGAGCTAAAACAGAACATGGTGCAGCTGTTACATTCTAGTGGTCAATTCACTGGGATGGCACATGAGGACCCGCAGCAGCACTTACAGAGCTTTTTAGAGATTAGTGACACGTTCGTCCCCACCGGCGTGTCCACAGATTATGTCCAACAGACCCTCTTCCCATTTTCACTGTTGGGAGAGGCGAAAAAGTGGCTAAAGGCTAAGCCACCGAACTCCATAACTTCATGGACTAACTTGGCTAAGAAGTTCCTTAGCAAATTCTTCCCTTCAGGCAAAACTGTAAAGTTGAGAAGTGAAATACTCAATTTCCAGCAGAGGCCTGATGAGAACTTATATATGGCTTGGGAAAGATTCAAGTCATTGTTGAGAGACCGTCCTCATCACCAACAATCAAATGAAGTGCTGGCTCATACCTTTGTAGAAAGTCTAGACCCACACACAAAAATATTACTAGACTCTACATCGGGTGGGCAAGCCTTGGATAAGACATATGATGAGTTGTACACGTTGTTGAACAGAATTGCACAAGGAAATCCAGAGTGGCACAGCGAGTTATCGAGGGGGGCAGGAAAGAGATTGGGGTTGATAGAAGTAGATGGTTTGAATGCCTTGGCAGCACAGTTAGCTTCGTTCCAGCATCAGATGATGACTCAGTTCAATAAACTGAGTATGAACCAACACCAGGGCCAGGTTAACGCAGTTCACCAAGCTCCGAGTTGGTGCAAAATTTGTGGTAAATCTGGGCACAATGCAGAATCTTGTGGAGCCAATCCGGAATCAGTCAATTTTGTTGGTAATGTGCATAGGAATCAGAATTTTGGGAACAACTCCAACAGAAATTGGCAGGGCCACCCGAATTCTTCTTGGGGTGGAAACCATAAGCAGAATTATATGCAACCTCAACAACAGCAGTAACAGCAGAATAGGCAGAATGATGGGCAAGTGAGCAGCAGCATTGAGGAAACACTGCAGAATATTATGGAGACCCAGAATCAGTTAGCGGAAAATCAGGCGAGGATGGCGACAGACTTAATGAATCAGCAAGTAGCCACCCGCAATCTTGAAAAACAAGTCGGTCATATAGCAGCTGCTCAAAACATGAGATCACAAGGGGGATTACCAAGCGACACAGATCCTAACCCCCGGCAGATCAATGCCATCAGTCTGAGAAGCGGTAAGCAATTAGCTGATGCAGTGTCAAAAGAGATGAGAAAGGGGGTGCAGCCGGAGTTGGTTAGACCAGAACCATCCATCAACATGGGAGATAATCAGAGTGCTGGACAACAAAATGTGCAACTTTCATTGCAGCCAGCACAAAGACCACCACCACCATTCCCTCAGAAATTCAGAAAGAGCAAGGAGGAGGAATGCTTCAAAAAGTTCTTTGAGAGCTTCAAAGAACTTCATATAAATTTGCCTCTTATTGATGTCTTGCAGGGATGCCCAAGTATGCTAAATACTTGAAGGACGTGATGGCGAACAAAGTTAGATTGGTGGATGTCCAGACTGTAGCACTAACTGAGGAGTGCAGTCACAGGGTATTGAGCAAAATGCCAAAGAAGCTCAAAGACCCAGGAAGTTTTACCCTCCCCATACAAATTGGTAAAGCTGAGGTGCTACGAGCTTTGTGTGACTTAGGGGCAGCGGTTAATGTAATGCCCCTATCCTTATTCAACACCCTGGGGTTGGGAAAACCGAGGCCGACAAGGTTGATGCTGCAGCTAGCTGACAAGTCGCGAGTGACACCTGATGGAATAATAGAGGACCTTCTCATCAAAGTAGGTAAGTTCATTATACCTGCTGATTTTATTGTCTTAGATTTTCAGGTTGATGACCAGGTACCCCTGATCTTGGGACGGCCATTCTTGGCCACCGGAGGAGCGGTGATTGACTTGAAAGAAGGGACCCTGAAAATGAGGGTTGAGGATGAAGAAGAAATCTTCCGAGCTTACCAAGAAATGAACCCATCCATACACTACAGAAACCTTTGTCAGGTTAATGTGTTGGCAGAGGATGAGTGTGGGGTGGGGGATTCCACAGGTGCACGGCCAAAGGCAAGGTCAAGTGTTCAGCCCAAGTCTGATAGAGGACTTCAAGTTGAGAAGAAGTTAGAGAAAGAGAGGAACAGAGTGGAGGCTGTTTCCTCTAAACAGCAAAAGAAAAGGAGATGGTTCTCGAAAGAACCCAAGTATGAGGATGTCCTGAAAAGGATAGTCCACGTCGTTCCACGACGTAAAATAAGGCGCTGCTTGGGAGGCAACCCAAGGGTACCTCAGGTACAATTTGTAATTTTGATTTTTGTGTTGCTTTTGTTATTTTCATTGTGTTTGTGTTTTTGGTGGAAAGTTAAGCACAGATGGAAGGGAAGTCTGAGTACCGAGACGGTGGAAGCTAAAGAGCATGGAAGAGAAGAAGTGTGGGGTCGAACACCCATCTCTGGAACTTGAAAAGAAAGCATGCTTTTAGCTTGGCATAGAGGCTCAGGGAGTATTTCTCATCCTTTAAATGTTCATTTGATGCTATGAGGACATAGCATGATTTAAGTGTGGGGTGAGGGAAATTTCTTGAAAATTTCAATTTTTGTGCATAACGATTCTTGGTGAATGGAATGCTTGTGAGAAGAATTTTGAAAATCATTTTATGAGTCAAGCATGACTTCATCACCCATTGGTTTTTCTTTTCGGTTCTTTTCCGACGGGGGGTATTTGAACCGAAGAATAAAAATTTTTCTTTTTCTTTCCTTTGTCTGTATATAATGTTTTTTAGTCATAGTTAGTGACTGTTTCTGATGATGGATGGATGACGACCGTCTTGAGGAAAAATTAGTCGATAGGTTTTGGGTTTTTGAAACCATAACTAATTGGTGCTTGATGTTCTTGTTATGTGCTATACGTGATTGTAAGATGCAAGTATGTTCAGTGTGAAGCATGCAGGTGTATAACTTTGTGTGAGACGCTTAGGCTCTTGAATTTGACTCAATATGATTGAAGCTTAATTCTGAATTCTTGTGATTAGCTGAGTAAGAGTCTACTGAATGTGTCTTGATTTGAGCAAGTGCCATGAGTGTAAGGTTTTTGAGTATTCTGTGCTATTGTGGATTGTCTAGAACTTTCCTGGTGTGTTTATAAAACGAAATGAAGGATGTGAATTGTAGGAGATGATATAGGCATTTCTTTGAATGAACCAAATTTTTATCCCTCATTTTACCTACCTTGAGAAATTAATCCTAGTTAGCCCCATTGAGCCTTGAGCCTAGTCTTTGACAGCTGCAACATAAGCTTAATCCTTTTTCTTTCATTAGCCTTGAATTTGATCCAAAACTCCTAAGCTCTTGAGTGGAAAAAATCCGAAGGAGTAAAGGAGTGAGAAGGATGAAAAGAAAGGAAAAGTAGCAAGTTGTAGAAGTGAGAAAAGGACAAAGGTGCACTTGTGTGAAAATGGTTGATTATTAGTAAGGAGCAAGAAAACAAATTAAGGAAAAATTATTTATAGAACTCCTTACTAATAAGCTAAAAGTGCCTAAAGAAAGGGGGAACATAAGAGGAAAAAGAAAGATGAAAGGAGAAAAAGGTGAAGTAAGGGAAGGGAAGTTCGTAAGGAGGGCGTGATGTATTAAAAGCGCTTAGGAAAGATAGTCACTATTACTGGCCATAATAGTATCTACCTGCACCTGAGTTACATTACAACCTAAAAAGTCCTACTTGATCTTACATTCACACATCCTTAAATTAGTGGAATAAAACACTAAAGGCAAGCTTATGGGTCATTACATGATGCATGTGAATTCTTTGTGAGAGTGAGCGTAATTCTATTCATGTACCCACACATGTTGTGATTTAAAAATTGTTTTTGCGTGTGAAATTGGGTTACTCTCTTTCCGTGAGGGCACGTGTTGAATGAAGGATATAATTCATCTGGTATTTCTTAATTAGTTGATTTGCACGAGTTTTCTAAGATTGAGAGTCGATTCTTGAGGTTAAGAAGTCTTAACATCGTTGTATTTCATTTTAGTGATTAAATTGTGCATGCTCTATTTTTAGCTTGTATCTTACGTAATCATTATAGCCGTAACTTAAATTATCTTGCTAAATTAGTTATTCGGGAGTCTCCATATGCATGATATGTAAAAGGTTGTTCGAGGACGAACAAGGCTTTAAGTGTGGGGTTGTGATCACGGGCAAAAATAGCATGCCCGATATATGCTTTATGACTTAAATTAGTCTTGTTTATCTAAGTTAATGTATACATTTTCATGTAATTTTATATGAAGTGAAGATATGTGCCAACCAGCATGATTAGCCTTTGTTTTGTAGGTTTTGATGACTTTTGAGTAACTAATCCATGAGTTGGTGAAGTAGAGGCTTGGAAACGGAATTAACCCGCGAACGTCGGCAAAGAGGAGGCACAAAACAGCCCACCTGCGCATCGGCAACATGCCACGGAAGGCAGGCTGATCACAAAAGCCCACCTAAACGTTGGCAATGTGCCACAGCAGGCTGGTTCCGCGACATGGAGGTGTCAACGCGCTGCCCAAGCAGCGTGACACGCTGCCAACGCGGCAGGGTGCTGCCGAGGCCAAATTTCGGGTGATTTCCAGAGAGCTTTCGCGTTGCCTCCGTGTCACGAAGGCAGTGCTCCGCGATACACTCCGTGAAATGGAGCCGTTCCACGACAGGCTAAATTAAGCACGTTCTCCATTTACTATAAATCGGACCCTTAGCTCCTAATTCCACTTGGTCACGATTTTATTCTGGAAAACTACCTAGGAGTGAAGGAAGAAGTGGGAGAACTCATATAGGGTTTGGTAAATTCCCTTCTCATCTACCAAATTCATGTAAGTATGTTAGTTTAGTAGTAGTTAGTGTAGTTTTATGAACATGAATGGCAAGAACCCTTCCTCTAGGGTTGAAGCCACGAATTATGATTGTGATTTTATGAAATTGTTTTGGAATTAAGTTATTGATTGTTGCTTTCGTCTTGCATTCTGGATTGTTGGTTGTTTTTATGATTGATCACCATGAAAGCATATTTTTTAGATTAAGTAATAGCTTGAGAAAGCATTACCTAGGTCAGGACATGAGAATGTGAGGAGCATATTTGTATCTCGGGAGAGATTTTTGTGTCAGGATAGAAATATACCTAACACCGTGCTTGGTTGACACACGAGGGTTATGAAAGACCAACTTGGGATGTCACATCACCACTCGAAGAAGTAGTTGTCAGGCTAAGTTGAGTTAAATGGTTAGACTCACGAAAGTCCTTAATCATTTCCCCGTAAACCACAACATAATTGATTGCCTGCGACTAGAAATTAAACTCCTCGCTCACAATGATGCAGTGAGGCTAGATTGTCGTGTTTAGAGGCTCGAAAGACCATAAACATGAAATTCTAATTATGTGAAATAACAATTGATAGTTCCATGCTTAACCCATTGCAAATCGTAGTATCGCATGATTAATTGGTTTTAACTCTATGTTGCTCCTAGAGTAATTTTAGAATATTTCGTTGACCCAAACTTAGACTTAATTAATCTCAATCGAAAATGTCTATAACCAACACTTGACGTATTTAAGATCACACTAGTAATGGATAGTTAGAGGAATGGGTCCAGTCCCTATGGGTTCGACAATCCGGTTCTTAAAAAGAGCCACTATATTACTTGCACGACCCGTACACTTGTGGACGCGCGAATCGGGCACGTCAAGTTTTTGGCGCCATTGCCGGGGACTCGGCGATGTTTTGATATTTTATCTATTTTTGTGTGATTTTTGAATTTCCTAAAGTGTTGAAAAACTTGGTCTTAGTCTGTTTATCTGCAGGTGACAGGTTGTCCTGCCGAGCTGGCTAGAAATAGAGAGCTTGTGGAACCGTTGCTTTAACCTGAACGTCAAATCCATTTGCGAAGGAGAGTAGCTCTAGAGAAAAAGCTAAAGAGACTTCAAGAAAAGGTACAACAACAACCACCAGCGGGACTAGAACAATTGTCATCAGAAGCAATGGCAGCAAGACCAGTTCGCAAAGTGGCAATCCCACTAGCGATAAATGTGACCTCTAGCATCCGTAAACCGGAGCCTGGAGGGCACTTTGAGCTTAAACAGAACATGGTGCAGCTGTTACATTCTAGTGGTCAATTCACTGGGATGGCATATGAGGACCCGCAGCAGCACTTACAGAGCTTTTTAGAGATTAGTGACACGTTCGTCCCCACCGGCGTGTCCACAGATTATGTCCGACAGACCCTCTTCCCATTTTCACTGTTGGGAGAGGCGAAAACGTGGCTGAAGGATGATCCACCGAACTCCATAACTTCATGGAATGACTTGGCTAAAAAGTTCCTTATCAGATTCTTTCCTTCAGGCAAGACTGCAAAGTTGAGAAGTGAAATACTCCGTTTCAAGCGGAGGCCTAAAGAGAACTTATATATGGCTTGGGAAAGATTCAAGTCATTGTTGAGAGACTGCCCCCATCACCAGCAATCAAATGAAGTGTTGGATCATACCTTTGTAGAAAGTCTAGACCCACACACAAAAATATTACTAGACTCTGCATCGGGTGGGCAAGCCTTGGATAAGACATATGATGAGTTGTACACGTTGTTAAACAGAATTGCACAAGGAAATCCAGAGTGGCACAGCGAGTCATCGAGGGGGTAGGAAAGAGACCAGGGTTGATAGAAGTAGATGGTTTGAATGCCTTGGCAGCACAGTTAGCTTCGTTCCAACATCAAATGATGACTCAGTTCAATGAACTGAGTATGAACCAACACCAGGGCCAGGTTAATGCAGTTCAGCAAGCTCCGAGTTGGTGCAAAATTTGTGGTAAATCTGGGACTGCAGAATCTTGTAGAGACAATCCGGAATCAGTCAATTTTGTTGGTAATGTGCATAGGAATCAGAATTTTGGGAACAACTCCAATAGAAATTGGCAGGGCCACCCGAATTCTTCTTGGGGTGGAAACCAGAAGTAGAATTATATGCAACCTCAACAACAGCAGTATCAGCAGAATAGGCAGAATGATGGGCAAGTGAGTAGCAGCATTGAGGAAACACTGCAGAAAATTATGGAGACCCAGAATCAGTTAGCGGAAAATCAGGCAAGGATGGCGACAGACTTCATGAATCAACAAGTAGCCACCCGCAATCTTGAAAAACAAGTGGGTCAGATAGCAGCTGCTCAAAACATGAGATCACAAGGGGGATTACCAAGCGACACAGATCCTAACCCCCGGCAGATCAATGCCATCAGTCTGAGAAGCGGTAAGCAATTAGCTGATGCAGTGCCAAAAGAGCTGAGAAAGGGGGTGCAGCAGGAATTGGTTAGACCAGGACCATCCATCAACATGGGAGATAATCAGAGTGCTGCACAACAAAATGTGCAACTTTCATTGCAGCCAGCACAAAGACCACCACGACCATTCCCTCAGAAATTCAGAAAGAGCAAGGAGGAGGAATGCTTCAAAAAGTTCTTTGAGAGCTTCAAAGAACTTCACATAAATTTGCCTCTTATTGATGTTTTGCAGGGAATGCCCAAGTATGCTAAATACTTGAAGGACGTGATGGCGAACAAAGTTAGATTGGTGGATGTCCAGACTGTAGCACTAACTGAGGAGTGCAGTCACAGGGTATTGAGCAAAATGCCAAAGAAGCTCAAAGACCCAGGGAGTTTTACCCTCCCCATACAAATTGGTAAAGCTGAGGTGCTACGAGCTTTGTGTGACTTAGGGGCAGCAGTTAATCTAATGCCCCTATCCTTATTCAACACCCTGGGGTTGGGCAAACCGAGGCCGACAAGGTTGATTCTGCAGCTGGCTGACAAGTCGCGAGTGACACCTGATGGAATAATAGAGGACCTTCTCATCAAAGTAGGTAAGTTTATTATACCTGCTGATTTTATTGTATTACATTTTCAGGATTATGACCAGGTACCCCTGATTTTGGGACGACCATTCTTGGCCACCGGTGGAACGGTGATTGATCTGAGAGCTGGGACCCTGAAAATGAGGGTCGAAGATGAAGAAGAACTCTTCCGCGTTTACCAAGAAATGAAACCATCCGCACACTACACTAACCTTTGTCAGGTTAGTGTGTTGGCAGAGGATGAGTGTGGGGTGGAGGATTCCACAGGTGTACGGCCAAAGGCAAGGTCAAGTGTTCAGCCCGAGTCTGATAGAGGACTTCAAAGTGAGAAGAAGTTGGAGAAAGAGAGGAACAGAGTGGAGGTTGTTTTCTCTAAACAGCAAAAGAAAAGGAGATGGTTCTCGAAGGAGAACCCAGGTATGAGGATGTCCTGAAAAGGACAGTCCACGTCGGGCCACGACATAAAATAAGGTGCTGCTTGGGAGGCAACCCAAGGGTACCTCAGGTACAATTTGTAATTTTGATTTTGTGTTGATTTTGTTATGTTTATTTTGTTTGTGTTTTGGTGGAAAGTGATCTTGGGCAAATTTGTATGCCCAAGTGATACTCAAAAGTACCATTTTCACCTTGTTTATCTATCAATGTGTATACATTCTCATGTAATTGGTAATAAAATATGAATTTGTACTAACCAACATGATTAGCATTGTTTTGCAGGTAAAATGTAATTTCGGGAAGCTAAAATGCATGATGGAGGATATTGGGGTTGGACTTGGATGCGAGCAAGGGACAAGACATTGGACAGCATAAAATAAAGGGGCTCCGCGATGGAGCCGTGTCACGCTGCCATCGCGGAGGCCTTCTGCCTGGATGGGAATTTTCGCCCAAATTCCAGAGAGGGTACGCGATGGGTCCGTGGCATGGTGGCTTGGCTCCGCGTTGCACGCCGTGCCACGTTGGGCTTTATTTCCTGGACCCCCAGTTCCAGTGAAGGTCCGCGTCCGGAGCGTGTCACGGAGGCAGTACTCCGCGATGCACTCCGTGACACGTTGCTTGTTATTCCAGAAAAAATTCCCACCAGTATAAATAGAACACTTAGGTTCATTTTTCAATATTCTGACTGGGTGGAGCAAGAACGTGGGTTACAGGCAGTTGAGGGGACGAAATTATCAGGGTTTTTCTCTCTTTCCTTCTTCTTGAATTCAATTGCTTGTATGTTTAACACTCATTTAACGATGTTTAATCCACAAATGAGTGGCTAATTCATCTTCTTGCTGAGGTTATGAACAATTGTAATGAAATGTGATCATTGATTCTTTGGTTTTTCATCTTTTCTTCCATGGTTGTTCTATTAATTCTTGTTCTTACTGCATTAATGTGTGGCCTACGTTAATGTACATCTAAAAAGTCCGGTTTCACTCGAGAGAGCAAGAAATTGGAAAGTTGTGAATTAATAGGATATGATCTTTTCTTGGTTTGGAAAAATTGGGAATTGATTTACTTTCAAGATAGAAATATACCTGAAAGTCGTATTAGTCAATTTAGGAACCGGGTTTGTATGGCTAGAACATGAATTGCATTTAATCACAGAAATGTAGGTGGATGGTTCATGATTCTTAAGTGAGGTTAAATACGAGAGTTTTAATCTCTTGGCAATAGTTCTTGGCTAGCAACCGGAGGAAAAGACTAACCATATTATATCGAAAATTAATTTCATTACATGTTCGTTTAACCTCAGCATGCTCTCATTCATAGTTCAGACTCACATTAGATAGTTATTTTAGATTTAGCATAAAAATTATAAAACAAAATATCAAACTTTTGGTTACACTGTTGTCTGCATTTTTAGAATCGAAATATAGTACACTTGAGCAGATTGCACTTCATCCCAGTCCCTGTGGGATCGATACTTGGCTTACTTAAGCCACTTTACTACTTGTTCGACCACGTGCACTTGCGTGTAGTTATATACCCATATAACAAACAGACCGAACAAGTTTTTGGCGCCGTTGCCGGGGACTGGCAATTGGTGAATTTGTTTTAAGTGTTAATTTACTGTATTTTTATTTTCTTAGTGTTGACAACTTGGTCTTAGCCTGTATTTTGCAGATTTAATTTCTGTTGAACACTGGCAAGAGACAAGGAGCTGGTGGACTCGTATATAGAGCCAGAAAGAATATTTCATAGTAAAAGGAGAGAAGCTATACAAAAAAAGCTGTAGTTGCTCAGACAGACGATCATGGAGCAACAACAGAATCCACCGGTAGTACAGGCAGTGTTAGTGCCCGAAGAAGTAGCAGCTCGGCCGGTTCTCGAGGTGGCAATCCCACATGCTAATAATGTGACATCTAGCATCCGCAAACCTGAGCCTGGAGGGAGGTTTGAACTTAAGCAGAATATGGTACAATTGCTGCACACTAGCGGGCAGTTTACTGGTCTCCCTCATGAAGATCCACAGCAGCATCTCCAAAATTTTTTGGAGATAAGTGACACTTACATCCCCGCTGGAGTGTCATCAGATTATGTCCGGCTTACATTGTTCCCATTTTCTCTATTGGGAGAAGCCAAGAGGTGGTTGAAAGCTGAGCCACCGAATTCTATTTCTACGTGGGATGATCTTGCAAGGAAATTTTTTATAAGGTTTTTTCCCTCCGGTAAAACAGCAAGACTTAGAAGTCAAATTCTAAGTTTCAAACAGAGAGAGGGAGAGAATTTATATCAGGCCTGGGAGAGATTCAAATCCATGTTGCGGGATTGTCCTCATCATCATCAGTCTAATGATGTGCTGGTGCACACTTTTATAGAGGGTTTGGAACCCCACACAAAAATATTGCTAGACTCAGCAGCTGGAGGACAAGCGCTGGAGAAAACTTATGAGGAGCTGTATACCTTGTTGAACCGTATTTCGCAGGGCAATCCGGAATGGAATGTTGATTCATCAAGAGGTGGGACAAGGAAAGCAGCAGGAGTGCTAAAAGTGGATGGGTTTACAACTATTGCTGCACAAATAGCTGCATTACAAAATCAACTTAACACCCACTTCAGCAACATGTCAATGAACCAGCCTCAAGCCCCAATTAATGCAGTGCAGCAGATGTGGTGTGAAGTGTGTGGAAGCAGTGAGCACTCAGCTGAGTGTTGTGGATCCAATCCTGACTTGGTAAACTTTGTGGGAAATGTGCAAAGGAACCACCAGCAGTATGGTAATAGCTACAATTCCAATTGGAGGAATCACCCTAATTTCTCCTGGGGTAGCAACAACCATCAGGGGCAAAGTTCAGGTCAGGGTGTGCAAAGGAACCAAGGAGGGCAGCAAAATTATCAAGCACAATTCAGAAACAATAATGCACCTCCTCCACCACCATCACCCAGCATTGAGGAGATGTTCAAGACCATGATAGCTAACCAAGCTCAATTGCAGGCTGACTATGTGAAATTGGCAGCCGAAGTGAAAAACAACCAATTAGATACCAAGGCACTTGAATATCAATTTGGGCAATTTGTTGGAGCCCAAAACACAAGGCCTAGAGGAGGACTACCGAGCGACACAGATCCTAATCCCAAGTAGGTGAATGCAGTGACCACAAGGAGTGGTTTGCAGCTGAAAGAGGTGGAACCAGAAAGACCACCTCAACAATCGGGAGGAGCAGAAGTTGAGAGGGAGCAAAGTACTGAAAGGGGGAAGACTAAGGAAGCTGAATCAGAAAGACCACCACCCCCGTTCCCTCAAGGATTAAAGAAACACAAGGAGGAGGCGTGTTTCAAGAAATTCATGGAGGTGCTGAAACAGGTACATATTAACTTACCTCTTGTTGATGTTTTGCAGGGAGTGCCGAAATATGCTAAGTATATAAAGGACACTGTGGCAAACAAAAGTCGGTTGACTGAGTATGCTACAGTGGCTCTAACGGAGGAGTGCACTTCCCAGATTCAAAACAGACTGCCCACAAAGCTCAAAGACCTTGGGAGCTTTACTATCCGGATTACTATTGGGCAGAGCATCCGAGCTCGTGGATTGTGTGATTTGGGAGCGAGCATAAATTTGATGCCATCATCGGTATTCAAAAAGTTGGGTCTAGGGAGTCCTAGACCCACAACTGTAATCTTGCAATTGGCGGATCGGTCCTTAGCCAGACCTGATGGCATTGTGGAGGACGTTCTGGTGCAAGTTGGCTCCCTAATTTTCCCGGTAGATTTTGTCGTGCTGGATTTTAAACCAGACACGGAAGTCCCATTTATTTTGGGACGTCCTTTCTTGGCAACCGGGAAAGCACTAATTGACGTAGCTATGGGGCAGCTAACAATGCGAGCACACGACAAGGTGGAGGTGTTCGATGTGTACAAGGCACCCAAGCTCCCGATGGTGCACGAAGAACTCTCGGTGATCAATGTGATTGATCAAGGCAATGATGAGCAGATGAAGGATTCACGAGAGTTAATGGGAAAACCACCAGATAGGTGTAAGCACTACTGGGGGGAGGACGGTGATCGAGAGAAATCGTCCATCACCCTAGAGGACAACTGATCTTAACGACGTCGAGCCGCGACGGTAAACCAGGCGCTGCACGGGATGCAACCCATGAAAAAAATATTTTCTTTCTCTTTGTAAAGTGTAAATAGATTTTTCTTTTTCTTTTTCTTGATTTACTACGAAATTTTAGTTTTTATTTTTGTTTTATTTTTATTTAGAGTGAAACCTATAATTCTAACCAACTTTGTGTAGTGAGATGAATTTCAGGTCAAACAGAGGAAAATATGCACGGAATCGCAAAGGAAAAGTTGAGGTATGAAAATTAACAAAAAGTGGCAAAATAGTGAGCTAGGGCGATAGCTCCGTGTCACGGAGGTGGACCTCCGCGTTACCCTCAGTGACACGTTGAGGTATAATCTGGAAACTTTGAAAATTTCCAAAATGGGTTCGCGATAGCTCCGTGTCACGGAGGCAGTGCACCGCGATGCACTCCGTGACATGTTGTCGTGTATATCGCGACGGGTCACACCGGGTCACCGGGTGACCCGCGCGATTTTACTACTTTTTAACCCCGAAAAACCCTCCCTTTCCCTTATTTTTCAATCACTCTGCGACCAAACTCCCCCAAAACCCATCCCCCTTCAACATGACACGGAGTAGGCTAAGAAAATCATCAAGTTTGCTTCAATTCTTCAACTTCAAGGTATGTTCTTCGATTCCACCTCAATTCTTGTCGAATTTCTTCGATATTGAGCATGTGTGGTGAGCTAAGTTGGCCCTAAGTAGAGATTCATCATGAATTCAATTGAATTGTTGTTGATGAATGTTCGGAATGTCTTTATGATTGCTTGAACTCGTTAATTGCATAATTCAATCAAATTTTCTTGATACTATCATTTCTAGGGCTTGTTCTTGAATTTGAAGTAGAAAATGTAGTGAACTTGTGAAATTCATGCCGGGATGTACATGTTGAATGAGATGAGTCGATGTACTAATTGTTAGGATGTTGAAATAACGACGGATTCTCGGGTTAGAGGAATGTTGAAATTGCAAGAATTGGGTTCGTTGTATAGGTTCGTGTAGATAAATTTTTGTTGTTGTTTTCGTTTCTTTGTTTTTCCTTGCTGAGTGCGGTGGATTAAAAGGTTATCGATGGTAAGGATTGTAATTAGCTATATGAAGTCTGAGTAGTACAGAAGATATACCGTCGAATTCTTCGAACGCACTAAGCATGATTGTATATTTGGTTATTGTGTGTAAATAAAAATAATCTTGCCGGTATGTTATAACTGTAGCTAAGGACTAAGTGTGGGGTAGCTCAGCTTAACCCGACCTTAGTCGAAGTTAATATCCATTAGCTTAACATTGATCTTGCCTACTTGGGTTGACAGGTAAAATGGCAAGCAGGCAAGAAAAAGGGAAAGGCGCATCAACTTCTGGCGCCGGAAGGAAGCGAATCAGACTGGGCACAGTAGTCCCAGTAGCACCAGCAGTTCCACGCGGCCAACGCCGCCAATACGGAACAAGATGAGTGAAGAATGAGGGGAAGAAGTGGTACGCAAAGCACAAAGAAAACAAATACTTCCCCGAGGAGCATGTAGCATGGGAACCGTTGGCACAGGAGTTCCCTAGGATCACACACCGAATCGAGGCAGCTGGGCTCAATTTCATCTTTGAAGAGCCCAAGGAATGTAACTTGCACCTGGTTCAGGAATTTTATGCCAACTGGAACCCGACTATCAGAAGTCACACCATAAAAATCAGAGGGCAAATAGTCACATTGGAGCCCCACCACCTCAATGCCATCATAGGAGCGCGGGACACAGACGCCCACGTACTCCGACAGCTGAACATTACCCCACCATATGCGGACATCAGACGCACCTTGTGTGGGACACGATCGACAGCTAGATGGAGCAGACACAAAGAGAGGGGCTACCACCAGACTTTGCCCTATTCACAGATGAACAGGGAAACCAGAATACGGCTGAAGATTGTCTGTTCCTGCCTAATCCCGAGGGTACATATGATAGATGTAACCCGGGATCGTGTATGCCTGGTGTACGCCCTGATGAAAGGGCTGGAGATCAACATGGGGGCGGTGATTATCTCCGCCATGAAGAGAGCCCGGTTGCATCAGGGGCACAGGTACGGCTTTGGTGGACTACTGACCACCTTCCTCAGGGGCCTAGATGTCGAGGAGGAGGCCCTTGACTATATCTCGCAGATGGAGCGGCGGGCCTTAGATGTTACTAAAACTAAGGCACCCGACACCACCCACAGGCCAGTGCTTACACTTGGCGAGCGACATGCTCGTGATGATCAGTATATGGCTCGCATGTATGGGATGCAAATGCTCCAGATGAGGATAGGCGGGAGGCCGGCGACAGAGGAGGAGCTATGGCAGCTCGAGCTAGACTACCCCTTCGGCGAGAACGCCAGGGCTCTATGCCGAGTGGGGCCAGCATTTGTAGAGCCCACGGATGATTATGTCCCCATAGACGAGGAGACATATCGGGAGGACTCCAATATGGAGTCCGATGATGACGATGGGGGTGATTCAGACATGGGAGATGAAGCAGCAGCACCCGACAAAGAAGTGGAGTACTTTGATTAATCAGGGAGTTCCACCACCCGATTTTGTGCTATTTTAATTTTTGTGAACACTGGGGAAAGTGTTCGAGCTAAGTGTGGGGTGGGAGTAGTTAGGTGCTGGGCTGTGCTGTTATGTATGTATGCTCTAATCTGTTGTCGTGCATGTGAAATTTTGTTGTTCCCTGTGATTTATGAATTGTTAAGTTGTTGTTATGTATTGTAAATTTAAGTAAAATTGATGTGTGTTGCTGAATGTTGCTAGCTGATTTTGTACATATTTTTGTTATCGAAATGATCGATATTTTTAAAATATTTTGTACATATTTTTTCTATCGAAATGATCGATATTTTCAACATTTTTTTACTTCTTGGGTTTCTCGGCGTTTGTTTTCGGTTCTTTTACCGAGAATGGTCCTATTGAACCGAAGTCTTAGTTAGTGACCATTCCCTATGATGGATGGATGACGACCGTCTTAAGGGAAATATAGTCGTTAGGAGTAGTTTTTTTTTAATTATTTTTCAGTTTTTTTTTAATTATTTTTCAGTTTTTTTTTCTTTGGTGGGTTGCATCCCAAAACCTGTAGTTACTGTATGGTTGTGAAATTCTGGTTGCGTGTTGTACATGATATTTAAAATGCAAAGGTGATTCGTATGAAAGCATGCAACTTTGTAAATATGTTGAGATACCTAGGCCATAGAATTCGATTCAGTTTGATTGAGGCTTAATGTTTGAATTCCTGTAATTAGCTGATTGAAGAGTCTGTGAATACATCTTGAATTGAGCATGTGCAAAAAGTGTGAAGTGATGTGTTGTTATTCCAAGCTGTTGTGAAGTGTCTAGAACTTGCCTGGTGTGTGTGCAAAACGAAATGAAGGAGGTGTATTGTAGGAAAGGATGTAGGCATTTCTTTGTTTTAACCGAGAGTTTCTAGTTTTCCTTGTCGTACCCACCTTGATTGTATACCCTAGTCAGCCCGTTGAGCCTTTAGCCTATTATTTTTTTCTTTTGTGCAAAAAGTGTAAACCGAGCTTAATCCCTTCTTTTCATTAGCCGTAAAGTCGATACAAAACTCTTAAGCGCTTAAGAAGAGAAAATCATTTTCCCAAAGTGTCAAAGAGTGAGAATGGTGAAAAGAAAAAGAAAAGCAGAGTGATAGAAGAAAAGAAAAGGTTGAAGGTGCACTTGTTATAAATAAACTATAATGAAGGTGCATGAATAATCTTTGTTGTTGTGTCAAGTGTGCTTAATAAGATGGGCCAAACTAAAGAAAAACATCAAGAATGGGATGATGAAAAAAAGAAACAATGTCTATGAGTTGATGGGATGTGTTGAAAAGGCGCTTAAGGATGCTAGTGGCTATTATTGGCTAACCCAATATTTACTAGTTCCGTAGCTTCCATTACAACCAGTTAAAGTCCTACGTGATCTTACATCGCACTTCTTTATATTAGTGGAGTAATACACTAAGGGCAAGCTTATGGGTCATGACATGATGCATGTGAATTCTTTTGGGAGAGAGAGCGAAATTGTGTTTACATGCCCCTGTTTAAAATGTTGTGAGTCATATGAGAAAAAAGGGGAAGATTCTCTTGTGTTGTGAGGGCACATGCTTGATGAGAGATTAATTTTTGTGTCGGATATCTTGATCAGCTGATTTGCATGAGTTTGCCAATATCGAGAGTCGATTCTTAAGTCTAGGAGGTCTTGATGTATTGAAGGTCATTGCATTGATAGGACCATGCATGTTTTCTTGATGATTTGCTGTATTGAATAATCGGTATGACCGTAGCCTAAATTGTTGAACCAAAGTAGTGAGGTTGGGATGTAAATTGCATGAAGTGTAGGATTGTTGTTCGAGGACGAACAAGGATTTAAGTGTGGGGTAAGTGATCTTGGGCAAATTTGTATGCCCAAGTGATACTCAAAAGTACCATTTTCGCCTTGTTTATCTATCAATGTGTATACATTCTCATGTAATTGGTAATAAAATGTGAATTTGTACTAACCAACATGATTAGCATTGTTTTGCAGGTAAAATGTAATTTCGGGAAGCTAAAATGCATGTTGGAGGATATCGGGGTTGGACTTGGATGCGAGCAAGGGACAAGACATTGGACAACATAAAATAAAGGGGCTCCGCGATGGAGCCGTGTCACGCTGCCATCACGGAGGCCTTCTGCCTGGATGGGAATTTTTGCCCAAATTCCAGAGAGGGTACGCGATGGGTCCGTGGCATGGTGGCTTGGCTCCGCGTTGCACGCTGTGCCACGTTGGGCTTTATTTCCTAGACCCCCAGTTCCAGTGAAGGTCTGCGTTCGTAGCGTGTCACGGAGGCAGTGCTCCGCGATGCACTCCGTGACACGTTGCTTGTTATTCCGGGAAAAATTCCCACCAGTATAAATAGAACACTTAGGTTCATTTTTCAATATTCTGACTGGGTGGAGCAAGAACGTGGGTTACAGGAAGTTGAGGGGACAAAATTATCAGGGTTTTTCTCTCTTTCCTTCTCCTTGAATTCAATTGCTTGTATGTTTAACACTCATTTAATGATGTTTAATCCACAAATGAGTGGCTAATTCATCTTCTTGCTGAGGTTATGAACAATTGTAATGAAATGTGATCATTGATTCTTTGGTTTTTCATCTTTTCTTCCATGGTTGTTCTATTAATTCTTGTTCTTACTGCATTAATGTGTGGCCTACGTTAATGTACATCTAAAAAGTCCGGTTTCACTCGAGAGAGCAAGAAATTGGAAAGTTGTGAATTAATAGGATATGATCTTTTCTTGGTTTGGGAAAATTGGGAATTGATTTACTTTCAGGATAGAAATATACCTGAAAGTCATATTAGTCAATTTAGGAACCGGGTTTGTATGGCTAGAACATGAATTGCATTTAATCACAGAAATGTAGGCGGATGGTTCATGATTCTTAAGTGAGGTTAAATACGAGAGTTTTAATCTCTTGGCAATAGTTCTTGGCTAGCAACCGGAGGAAAAGACTAACCAAATTATATCAAAAATTAATTTCATTACATGTTCGTTTAACCTCAGCATGCTCTCATTCATAGTTCAGACTCACATTAGATAGTTATTTTAGATTTAGCATAAAAATTATAAAACAAAATATCAAACTTTTGGTTACACTGTGGTCTGCATTTTTAGAATCGAAATATAGTACACTTGAGCAAATTGCACTTCATCCCAGTCCCTGTGGGATCGATACTTGGCTTACTTAAGCCACTTTACTACTTGTTCGACCACATGCACTTGCGTGTAGTTATATACCCATATAACAAACAGACCGAACAGAAAGTTAAGCACAGATGGAGGGAAGTCTGAGTATCGAGAAGGTGGAAGCTAAAGAGTACGGAATAGAAGAAGTGTGGGGTCGAACACCCACCTCTGAAAACTTGAAAGGAAAGCATGCTTTTAGCTTGGCATAGAGGCTTAGGGAGTATTTCTCATCCTTTAAATGTTAATTTGATGCTATGAGGACATAGCATGATTTAAGTGTGGGGTGAGGGAAATTTCAAGAAAATTTCAATTTTTTTTTCGTGCTTAACGATTTTTGGTGAATGGAATGCTTGTGAGAAGAATTTTGAAATTTTTTTTTATGATTCAAGCATGACTTCAGCACCCGTTGGTTTTTCTTTTCGGTTCTTTTCCGACGGGGGGTCTTTGAACCGAAGAATAAAAATTTTCTTTTTCTTTCCTTTGTCTGTATATAGTGTTTTCAGTCATAGTTAGGGATTGTTTCCGACGATGGATGGATGACGACCGTCTTGAGGAAGAATTAGTCAGTAGGTGTTGGGTTTTTGAAACCATAACTAATTGGTGCTTGATGTTCTTGTTATGTGCTATACGTGATTGTAAGAGGCAAGTATGTTTAGTGTGAAGCATGCAGGTGTATAACTTTGTGTGAGACACTTAGGCTCTTGAATTTGACTCAATATGATCGAAGCTTAATTCTGAATTCTTGTGATCAGCTGAGTAAGAGTCTGCTGAATGTGTCTTGATTTGAGCATGTGCCATGAGTGTAAGGTTTTTGAGTATTCTGTGCTATTGTGGATTTTCTAGAACTTGTCTGGTGTGTTTATAAAACGAAATGAAGGATGTGAATTGTAGGAAAGGATATAGGCATTTCTTTGAATGAACCAAATTGTTATCCCTCATTTTACCTACCTTGAAAAATTAATCCTAGTTAACCCCATTGAGCCTTGAGCCTATTCTTTGACAACTGCAACATAAGCTTAATCCTTTTTCTTTCATTAGCCTTGAATTTGATCCAAAACTCCTAAGCGCTTGAGTGGAAAAAATCTGAAGGAGTAAAGGAGTGAGAAGAGTGAAAAGAAAGGAAAAGTAGCAAGTTGTAGAAGTGAGAAAAGGACAAAGGTGCACTTATGTGAAAATGGTTAATTATTAGTAAGGAGTAAGAAAACAAATTAATGTAAAATTATTTATAGAGCTCCTTACTAATAAGATAAAAGTGCCTAAAGAAAGGGGGAACATAAGAGGAAAAAGAAAGCTGAAAAGAGGAAAAAGGTGAAGTAAGGGAAGGGAAGTTCGTAAGGAGGGCGTGATGTATTAAAAGCACTTAGGAAAGATAGTCACTATTACTGGCCATAATAGTATCTACCCGCACCTGAGTTACATTACAACCTAAAAAGTCCTACTTGATCTTACATTCACACATCCTTAAATTAGTGGAATAAAACACTAAGGGAAAGCTTATGGGTCATTACATGATGCATGTGAATTCTTTGTGAGAGTGAGCGTAATTCTATTCATGTACCCACACATGTTGTGATTTAAAAATTATTTTTGCGTGTGAAATTGGGTAACTCTCTTTCCGTGAGGGCACGTGTTGAATGAAGGATATAATTCATGTGGTATTTCTTAATTAGTTGATTTGCACGAGTTTGCTAAGATTGAGAGTCGATTCTTGAGGTTAAGAAGTCTTAACATCGTTGTATTTCATTTTAGTGATTAAATTGTGCATGCTCTATTTTTAGCTTGTATCTTACGTAATCATTATAGCCGTAACTTGAATTATCTTGCTAAATTAGTTATGCGGGAGTCTCCATATGCATGATATGTAAAAGGTTGTTCGAGGACGAACAAGGCTTTAAGTGTGGGGTTGTGATCACAGGCAAAAATAGCATGCCCGAGATACGCTTTATGACTTAAATTAGTCTTGTTTATCTAAGTTATTGTATACATTTTCATGTAATTTTATATGAAGTGAAGATATGTGCTAACCAACATGATTAGCCTTTGTTTTGTAGGTTTTGATGAATTTTGAGTAACTAATCCATGAGTTGGTGAAGTAGAGGCTTGGAAACGGAATTAACCCGCGAACGTCGGCAAAGAGGAGGCACAAAACAGCCCACCTGCACGTCGGCAACGTGCCACGGTAGGCAGGCTGATCACAACAGCCCACCTGCACATTGGCAACGTGCCACGGCAGGCTGGCTGCGCGACATGGAGGTGTCAACGCGCTGCCCAAGCAGCATGTCGCGGCAGGGTGTTGCTGAGGCCAAATTTCGGGTGATTTCCAGAGAGCTTTCGCGTTGCCTCCGTGTCACGGAGGCAGTACTCCGCGATACACTCCGTGACACGGAGCCATTCCACGACAGGCTAAATTATGCATGTTTCTCATTTATTATAAATAGGTTCCTTAGCTCCTAATTCCTTTTGGGGGGGTCACGATTTTATTCTAGAAAACTACCTAGGAGTGAAGGGAGAAGTGGGAGAACTCATATAGGGTTTGGTAAATTCCCTTCTCATCTACCAAATTCATGTAAGTATGTTAGTTTAGTAGTAGTTAGTGTAGTTTTACGAACATGAATGGCAAGAACCCTTCCTCTAGGGTTGAAGCCACGAATTATGATTGTGATTTTATGAAATTGTTTTGGAATTAAGTTATTGATTGTTGTTTTCGTCTTGCATTTTGGATTGTTGGTTGTTTTTATGATTGATCACCATGAAATAATATTTGTTAGTTTAAGTAATAGCTTGAGAAAGCATTACCTAGGTCAGGACATGAGAATGTGAGGAGCATGTTTGTATCTCGGGAGAGATTTTTGTGTCAGGATAGAAATATACCTAACACCGTGCTTGGTTGACGGGGGTTATGAAAGACCAACTTGGGATGTCATATCACCACTCGAAGAAGTAGTTGTGAGGCTAAGTTGAGTTAAATGGTTAGACGCATGAAAGTCCCTAATCGTTTCCCCGTAAACCACAACATAATTGATTGCCTGCGACTAGAAATTAAACTCCTTGCTCACAATGATGCAATAAGGCTAGATTGTCGTGTTTAGAGGCTCGAAAGACCATAAACATGCAATTCTAATTATGTGAAATAACAATTGATAGTTCCATGCTTAACCCATTGCAAATCGTAGTATCGCATGATTAATTGGTTTTAAGTCTATGTTGCTCCAAGAGTAATTTCAGAATATTTCGTTGACCCAAACTTAGACTTAATTAATCTCAATCAAAAATGTCTATAACCAACACTTGAGGTATTTAAGATCACACTAGTAATGGATAGTTAGAGGAATGGGTCCAGTCCCTGTGGGTTCGATAATCCGGTTCTTAAAAAGAGCCACTATATTACTTGCACGACCCGTACACGTGCAGACGCGCGAATCGGGCACGTCAGCATTCTGGCCAAGGAATCAAATCTTATAGCATATTTCCGAACACTCATCGAGCCCTGCTCCAGGTGCAAAAACTGATCTACCCGGGCCTGTCGAATTTTCTGTGGCAAGTAGTGATCCAAAAAGGCCTCTAAAAACCGAACCAAGTCAGAGGGGGAGTGTTTCTGCCTCGGGATGTCTCTCAGCTCTTGTACCATAACCCTTCTATGTCCCATAGTCTAAATACCGCTAACTCAACTGACTTCGCGGGCGTAGCATGCATCACCCTAAAAAATCCGCTATAACTGGTTCAGGAATTCCTAAGGATCCTTTTTCCGATCCGTCCCTGTGAACTGCGGGGGACTCAGGGCGAGGAACTGTCGGACCCTTGAACTTCCAAGTCCTCCAGAAAATTCAGCAACCACAGGTGCCACTGGCTAGCGCTAAGTAGCCATCATCTGAGCTATCATATAGACAACGCTCCTAACCTCCTGATCTGATGGTATAGGTATAGGAGCTGCTGGAGGTGGTGCCGACATGTCCTCTTCCTTGGAAGATTCCTGGCGTGGTAGAGACCATTGAGTAGATCGGGATAAAGTCTCTCTATTGCCCTCAGATCGGGCTGGCTCTAACTGGGGCACCCTGCTAGTGCCCTCTCCTGCCGCAGCATCTAACTTTCGGTCGGTCGTAGTCTATCGCATGTCTGACATTTCTCTGTAGACAAGTAGAATATAGTAAGCTTAGGGACTCAACCCTATACAACACAGCTCTATAGCACGACTGGAGGAGAAAGAAGAGTAACCACCCTATTATGCCTCATAGACTCCTGTCTATAGAATGTGGTGCACAACATATCCATAGACAAGACTCTACTTGACACAGCTTGTAGACTCCCTAGGATACAACCTACTCTGATACCAAGTTTGTCACGCCCCACCTTGGGAGGCATGACTGGCGCCTGGTGCCATACTGGGATCTGAACTGACCTGACTGGGCTTATGCACGCCTGCTCTTCAAATTAAGAAAACGACGAGCTATATCTCGGCTGTAAATATAGCCTCCGGCCGACAAGGACGCATAACTACCTGTAAAAAGAAAACAACTTACCAACAACGCGCAATAAAGAAGATCCTATGCGGGCCGACAAGACCACCATGCTATCTAGTTATCTCATAATGAAAACAGGCAATCAGAACTATGTTATGGTCGACGAAGCCGCTAACTAATGCTAAACTAGGCCCCACACAGTCATCATGCAAAAGAAAACATACATAGGCCCCACATGACCATCAACAAAACTAGTACTGGAAATCAATAGCCTGCAAGCCTCTGAGAGTGGAATAATGGTCGAGACAAGGCCCTGACCTACCCATAAACTGTACAACAAAAGAACAAACCTTTCTAACTATCAACTCCGGAGGAAAGGAGATGACTGCACTGCTGACTCGGCTGATGACTAGGGAGGTCCTGAATTGCGTCTAACGGTACCTGCAGGCAAGTAATACATCGTCCCAAAGATGGGCGTTAGTACAACATATACTGAATATGTAACGCAATAAATAAAAATGACTGAACAATACTGGTAATGAAACTAAAACAATTCAATAGGAGGGATACAGAGTTAACCTGAATAACCTTACAATATGTTGTACAACTAATAGTAAATAATGCAAACAAGAACCTACCTGACCCCCATAAGCCGGGAAGGTACAACCAGCACAGGATAACCTGCCTGGGACCCCCATAAGCCCTGGCGAGTTCACTTCAATCTATCTACCCTTAGCAAGGTCAAAATGAGTCAACAGGTAACTATAACCAACCTACCGGTCCCCTGGGTCTGCAACTGAGCTCGTTCGGCTCCTGATCTGTAGCTGTGTCTGAGTCGGTGGACTCCTGATAACTGCACCCTCGGCACCAGGCTCAACGAGGGTCAGTGATGCCGATACGGCATAAGAATAATAGTCCAGCCATAGAATGTACTGTAATATGGCCCTTGGGCCTCTATGTAGTCCCTTGGGACAATATCTAGCTCCTTGGAGCGATCTATATAGCCCCGTAGGCTACAACACAGCTAGTAACCGTGGGGTTGGTCATGAAAGGCTATATGGAGCAGGGTCAATCCCAATCCGAACAGAAAATGCTAATCTTAGGCTAACAATAGTAGCTAACCACAACAATCATGCTTCTAGCGTTCTTACGAGAGTCTAGGTCGTATTATGACATGATAGGAATAACTTGCCGAAAGAATTTACCTTAACATACCTCGAATGTTGATTTCTGATTTAAATAGAAAGGTTTAACTTACAATCGACAGTTCTTTCCAACAGTAACCTTTATGTTAATGCCTATGACCGAGTAGGAATCAATTTGGAGCAGTTCTGACAACTTTTACTTGGCAGAGTTTCGATTTGTCGAGCGAATTTTCGAGAAATAACTCCGTACAAATGCTTTCCATAGGCTTAGGACTTGTTACCTGAAGTTAATTCGTGTTTGGACCGCGTTTGGCAGCATAATCGGGTGAAAATTGATGAATGTTGCGTCTTTTCTTACTTGCTGGTTGAGGGAAATGTTTAACAATGGATTACAAATAAATGAGGGCTTATATATATAAACTTGGGCGGGGGCGGGGTCCGTGGCACGGCCCCCGTCGTGCCATTTTACGGGCGTGCCACGCCGCCCGTCACGGAGGAGGGAGATCCGTGACACGGCGCCCATCACGCAGCCTGACTCTGGCCCTCTCCCTCCCGCTAACTCGATACCGTGTTCAAACGTCTTTTCCCCAAGCCATTTCTCGTATGTGTCGTATGCGAAAACTCTCAACTTACGTACGAACACACTGATTAAACAATAGGAACTTACGGAGTGTAACATTTATTTTATTAAATTTATATTTTTTCTAATACTTAGTTACTTTTTTTATTTGAATTGTATATTTAAAAAATTTACAAATAAAAAAATTATGCATATTCAGATGTTGAAAAACAAATAGTCTTAAGCATTTGGTGTTCAGATCTAGACAACATCTTAATCATTTAGACGTGCATTCAGATTCAGACGTCTTAATCTTATTATTCAATAGAGGTCTGAATTTGAATGGTTTAGAGCTTAGGCCATTAAGTGTATTTGTTTTCATTTAGATATAAGCACTTATTTCGTTTGAATAAGTCTTAATCATTAATATTTGAAACAAAGTCTTAATATCATTAAGAGACATATTTGTGTAGATAACTTTTATCATCACTCTTTCCACAACCATCAGCCACCACCATTAACCGATTTTATCATTACAAGCACCACCATCATTACCATCTCCAACCACCAGTCACCATTATCGCCAACTACCTTTGCAACCATACCGTCGCCAACCACCCCTAATATCACAACAACCATTTGCAACCACCACTGCTGCAAACCACTACTATCAGTTGTTACTACACATACCACCTTCATTATTATAATTATATTTATAGCCACCGCTACTGTCAGTTTTACCACCACTATCACTCACTACCATCACTGCAACCAATCCCTACTACCAACCACTTTCACCATCACAGCTAGCACCGCTGCCAACTTACTACCTATATATCGTCAACTACCATACATTATTCAGTTACCACCATCAACACTGCCAATTCTAACATTAACCAACTTCATCATCAGAACCACCACTACCAACTATCACCATCACGTTAGTCAGTACAATACTAGCCACCCCTGTCATCATAACTTTCTCCACCACCATTATTAGCAACTATCACCACCACAATTACTAGCCACTAACACCATACATTACCATGACTACCATTACCAACTATCTCCATCATTACTAACAAACATAAATATTTTATTTTTCATCAGATAATAAATTTATTTTATTAAAGTAATATTTTTTTCTAATATTTAATTATTATTTTTATTTAAATTGTATACTTAATATATTTACAAATAAATAAAATATGCATATTCAAATGTTGAAAAATAAAAAGTCTTAATCATTCAGTGTTCAGATCTAGAAACAATATCTTAATCATTCAAACTTGCATTCAGATTCAGACATCTTAATCTTAATGAAAACAAATGAGGCCTTAGATCTCATTTGTTTGCACTTATTGAAGATCTGAATTTGAATGATTCAGACTTTAGACTATTAAGTGCATTTGTTTTCATCAAGATTTAAATATTTATTTGGTCTGAATAGGTCTTAATCATTAAGATTAGAAATAGAGTCTTTGTGTAGATAATTTTCACCATCACTCTGTCCATAACCACTATCCACCATCATTAACCACCTCCTATATCATTACCACTACACTATTACCATCGCCAACTATCAGCCACCACCACTATCATCTACCTCTGCCACCATTACAGTCGCCAACTACCCTTGATATCACAACAACCACTAGCAACCACCACTGTTGTAAATCATTATTGGCAGTTATTACTACATATACCACCTCCATCATTATAATTATATTTAATGCCCACCATCGTCACTGCCGTCGCTACTGCCATCACCTTTGCTACCACTGTCACTCACTACCACCGCCGCAACCAGTCCCTACTATCAACCACATTCACTATCACAACTAGCACCATCACCAACTATTACTAACACATGATCAATCACCACACATTCTTCAACCACCACCATCAATACATTCAACTCTTAACCTCAACCAATTTCGCCATTATAACCACCACCACCAACCGTCACTATCACGTCAATCAGTAGAATAACAATCACCCCAATCATCATAACTATCACCACCATTTCTAGCCACTAGCATCAAGTATTACCATGACCACCACTACAAACCATCTCCATCGTAGCGAATATAAATATTTTATTCTTTTATCAGATAATAGATTTATTTTATTAAATTGATATCTTTTTCTAATACTTAGTTACTTTTTTTATTTGAATTGTATATCTAATAAATTTATAAATAAATAAAGTATGCACATTCAGATGAGTTTCAATCATTCGGTATTCAGATCTAGAGACAACATCTTAATCATTCAGATGTGCATTCAGATTCAAACGTCTTAATCTTAATGAAAATAAATGAGACCTTAGTAACATAAATTTAAAATATTTTTTCACAATTCATGTTAACTAACGCCATATATTTTCCCTTCTCCCTATCCCCCTTAACCTCCCCTCCTTCTATGTAATTTAAGAAAAAAACCACCATATCTTTTTGTTGAAGAAAAAGAAAAAAATGAAACATAGAACTTGAACCGGACCGGAGCCAATTACCAAAACCCTACCGGGTTAACACCCACAACAGTACAACTGTTGAAAAGTAAAACTCTATCTACCCACCCACTCATAACCACCCACCCCATAACCCATCCCCATCCCCACCCCCACCCCCAACCCCAACCTCCTTCTCTCACGCTCCCTACGAGGGTCTTCTTCATACACGAAGGGCTACCCAAGATTGGTGCAGTTTCATCCAGCAATTGACGGTATGGTTTTATTTGTTAGCTAAAGACATCGGTTTTGCTGACCTTATTTGATTTTTCCCCCAAAACTTAGGGTTCTAATTTCGTTTATCATTTTCCACTTGTCAGTGTAAGTGAACCCATTTAGAGATTTCTCTGTCTTTCCAATTTGATGGAAAGATTGGAACTTTCACTTTTTTCTATGTCTTTGCAGTTAAGTCCTAGGTGTTTTGAGAATTAGAATGTGATAAATGATAGCTTTCCAGTGATGGAATGACTTAAAGTTTGGATTTTGCGGCAGAGGGAAAAGGTCTTCTGCCCTAATATTCTTCCTAAATTCAACATTAAGCTGTGTTGTGCTACTTCTTTGTTTAATCTTAACGTTGTAAAAGGAAAAGAAAGTTCTTTATCTTTTCAGAAGGGAAAAGAATTGGAGTAGTATAAAAGCAGAATGAAAAGGATTTTTTTTTTTCTTCAAAAAGTGGAATCTAAGCTCTTGTATGTAATACATAAACCCTTAGAAAAAAGTACATGGACTTCGTCTTTACACTACATCAATAAATATAGTGGATATGTCTATTTTTTTTCTTCGAAAAAGGGCCAAATATGTCTTAAAGTATTCAAAATTGAGCGGATATCCCTTTTCGTTATTTGTTTAGCTCACACATGCCCTTACCATTCAATAGTTGGTCCAAAGATGACCTTAATTTAACTAAAGCACCTAATTATCTAATTAGCTGAATAATAAAAGAAAAAGGCCAATCATGCCATTAAGTATGCAAAATCGAGCAGATATGATAGTTTATCATATTTTTAACATGTACAAATTTGACATTTCCTTTCTACTCATGTTTATGTAACAACCAAAGCCAAGCACCAATTTCTAAGTTAATATCTTTTTTCAATGTACTAACAATCTAAACAATATATCAATGTAATGGATGTTCATATCTTCGGTGATAACAAATGTTATTTATAACTATAGTTTTGTTCTTCATTTTCTTGAGTTTTTTTACATTCGATTCATGCGTTCTCTACACTGAACTTGTGTTCTAAATTAAGGACGAGATAATTTTCATCATGTAATTATAAAAATAAAAAGTAGCGGAGCTTGTGTTAAAAGATTACTTATAGTGTTTAAATCAATTATTTTTCAGAATAACAATAAACCTCGTGAGTCGATTTTCTTAGTGGAGAAACACTGTTATAAAAAGTCAATGGGGTTGGAAGTGGTTCGCAACCAACTAAGTTTTTAACTTGGCTAAATAGAAAATCGGGTTTGATAATTTGATTGAGTATCATTTATGTCGAACGACATATCTGCTCAATTTCACATACTTTAAGGGCATATTTGGCCCCTTTTCCCTTATTAATTAACTAATTAGGTTAATTGAGAGTCTGGTTATATTGAAGGCATATTTGGACCAACTATTGAATAGTAAGGGCATATGTAAGGGCATATGCTCAATTTCAAATTCTTTAATGGCATATTTGGACCTTTTCCTTTTTTTAACCTAAACTTTTAATCTAATAATGATCAATTAAGATGTGTTTTGCACATGATATTAACTAAAATCTATTACTCCCTCCGTTATCTTTTACTTGTCCAATCTGCATTTTGCACTCCATTTAAAAAATATTATTAAGTGTTTGTTTTACTAAATTATCCTTATAAATGGTACTTTAGAAATCTAAATTTGACTGCTAGTACTCCAATTAGTTTTTGGAAATGGTTACTTAGTGGTGGCTAAAACTGAAAAATTAATGGCTGAACTCATTGACAGACACCTAAAATTGGCATCAACTTTCACTTAGATACCTCAATTGGGCCTTGTTCATTTTAAACACCTCATGTAGCGGTGAGCATGGTATGGTATATACCGAATACCATATCGAAACCGAAATTTTTAACACCGTGATATGGATATTATGGTATTTGGTATAAATTTTAAATTTTTGGTATTTGGTATGATATTCGGTACTTATAAAATAAATACCGAAATTGGAATACCGAATACCGCACCAAAGTTTTATAATAATATATACAATCCATATATATTAAATTTAATATTATTAAATATATAAACTAGTTTAGTAGAAAAAAACTACATCACATTTAATTAATGCTAATTTATATTTAATAGAGTATTTTATCACCAAAACTAATCTTTTATTCAAAAGTACTAAATTTTCTTGAACAATTTGGTCCTTTAGACCTACTTATATTTGGAGTAGGTTCAAGAGAATTAAATACACTACCGTGGTTGAAATATCCTTTTTGTGCAATTAATTAACGAAGGTAATTGTTAGTCTAATATAATTGAGACGTTATATGAAAAATTAAAGTCATAATTTCTTATTATATGAGTATATATAAGTCGAAGTCAAATAAAGTATGATTACCAACTTACCATACCACAACATACCGATACCGAAGTTAAAATTACCTAACCATACCGAACTAATTTGGTATGGTAATGGTATAGAATTTTTAGATGCCGAAAACCGAAATTATTGAATTGAAGTTTTCAACACCGTATCATACCGTACCATGCCCATCCTAACCTCCTGTGGGGCCCAACTGTGCCATTTTGACACTTTTTGCTGAAATGGCATAGTGAGTGTGATACACTCATTACTGGTGCGTGAGAGGCTTATTTAGCCGATTTTTATTTTATTTTTCTCTTCTTCTTTCCTATTTTTTCAGTCACTACCTCCCACCATTTTCCCAAGCCTAAACTCCTCCAATGGAGGTTGGATTTGCCAACTCAAATCTATTCTTCAGTGGGGTCTCTTGAGTTACAGTAGCCAAATTCAAAGAAGACGGGTCATTCCATTGTTAATCTATAGAGCTAGCCAAACACAGAAAGAAAATCAAAATTAACGCAATAAATTAAATCAAATTACAGATAGTTGCCTTAATCAAATTGATGAAGACTCAAAGCAAAACACTCAAACTAACATCCAGTACTACAACCGATTCCGCCGGAGCCGGAGCTGGTTAAATATATCCAATGGTTCCTTGATTGAAGGAGCGGATTTCAGTGGCAGAGATTTTCCCAGGCTTAAACTCTCTTTCTTATTTTGTTGCCCTTCTTCCTCCTCGATTTAGTTTGAGAACAAATGACAGCAATTTGAAGAAAAAAATGGTGAAATTTGAAAAGTTGGTGAAGAATAAGAAGTCAAAACCAGATTGGTGGGGCAAATACTTTTGCTTAGAAATTTTTTAGTTGCAATAGCCAAAAAAAGGCTCAGTTTTGGATCAAAAGAAATTTGAAGAAAAATAGTAATTGAAATCTGCAAATCATTAATTTTTTATTTGCCATTTTCTTTACTTTTTGGGTTGTTAAAAGTGATTTGGGAAAGAACTTGAAATGAGTTTTTCTATAAGAGATAGAGTATGGGATATGGTGGAGAAGACGATTTTGGGAAGGGGCGGGGGGTGATCTTGTGGGTATTATGGAGAAGACGACGGGTGGTTCTGGGGTGTGCTTGTGCAAAATAGATTTTTAAGTGGTCAAACCTTTCTTTTGTAATTATTTGGACATAAATGCCACGTGTCATTGATTCATTGGTCATTTTGCAATGCGTTTTAGCCCTTATTGTTTCTCTTTAATTTTTTTTTTTGTGTTGTGTGATGAAGTGGATAATTAAAATGAGTTGGCACGATTCAATTAGCCAATTAATTCACATAGGAAATGTCTGTTACCACATCATTGCGAGTGTATTACACTTTCCTTATTGTTTTTGCTGATTGTCAGAAAAGTGTTAAAATGACACAACGGATCCCTACTTGAGGTGTTTTAAATGGACAAGGTCTACTTGAAGTGTCTAAGTGAAAGTTGGTGCCAACATAAAGGCGCCACCGATGGGTTCTGCCAAAAATAATTAATTTTCTCTCGATTTGCTAAAGTGGACATGTAAAGGTACAATCTAGTTCTAATATACTCGACAAGTAAAAGGGAATGTAGGGAGTAATATTCACTTATTTTTATACCCATGACTATGTAATATAGTAGTATTACGTATCCGTCATAAAATATGAAAAACGATTAATTTAAAATTTTAGAATAAAACACTTTAATATTCATAGCAATGATTCATAATCTCAGAAAGAAAACTAATAAATAAACTGACTTGCCTTATTTGTGAGTAAGATTTTTTTAGTTAAATTAACTTAACTTGTGTAAAACACCAGAGGCAGGCAAATATTTTGCTAACTATTGAACTTGGTCAGATGTACTGGAATTCTCTCTTGGTTATGTGTTTATAGAAGTGGAACACAGTTATGCAGAAGATAAATAGCAGCAAATAATTCAGTGTTTTCTTTCCTCTATTCTCTGCTCGCAAAATGAAAGGTTTAGGGAAGTCAAAGCATACATATTGTATCAGTTGAATGAACAAAAATGATTTTCTTTTCTTTTTTATCCTTGTCTTTTTCTTTTTTTTTTTTTTTTCAGAAACTGGTAGTGTCTGAGGGAGGCCCTGTGTAATGAACATCTTGTTTAATGTATGTTCTGCTGCAATTTTAACAAGGACTAGCAGTCGTGCCGTGAAGAGTTCAATTGGTGCATTTTCAACTTTTTCATGGAAGACAGGTGTTGGACATACTGCATCTAGAAAAGTTGATTTCGACTTGTTTTTTAAGCGTATTAGCGTTCGCTGCTATTCATCCAAAAAGTCTAGTGGGGATAGTTCCAGCTCACAGAAGTCTGATCCTACTCCAAAAATGAAGGAAGACAGAGATGGTTTCTTTGTTGTTAGGAAAGGAGATCTGGTTGGAGTCTACAAAAACTTGAGTGATTGTCAGACTCAAGTCGGATCCTCGGTAACCACTATTATCTCTCTCATTTATTGATCTTATTGAATGTTTCTATTGTTGTTGGCGGATTGTTAATTTGCAGAGAATACATATACATACACTGGTACGGTAAAAGCTAGTGATTCTTTCTTTCTGTGCTAGTTGGTAGAACCTTGTTTATCCATAATTAACCTATATTATTTACCAAAACTATAGCCAAGTGTGTTTGGACGACTTTGATAACAGTCTAGGAAATCTGTCGGGAGTGTATGACAATTAATCAAATGTCTGCAGGACGTCATTCTTTGGTCCAATTACTGTTGTAAACCAATGTCTTTCAAGTATCAAGGAGATCACGAAAAAATAGTTTAAGTGAGTTGAGTGTTTATCCTTCTATTGGTAATTCTTTTTCCTTTTACTTCTACAACCCCTTCTCTTTATCTCTGTTTCTCTTTGTCTCTCACTTCCTCTCTGCATCATTGGGAAGTTTACAATTTATTTTTTCACATTCTGTACATATGCTTTTTTTTTCCATACTGTTATTATCTTCATCTGCCTATTATCAGATTTCAACCTTTTTTTTCCTGAAAAGTTGTCAACTGGCGTCTTTGAGATCATTTATATGGATTGATTGAACTTTACAGCCCATGTGTGATGTTTGTGAGATTTTTCTCCCTGTGAAGATGTTCACTTGCAATGAGCTAATCACTTGTTCTCTGCTGCTCCCTGTTCCTGGCAGATATGTGATCCTCCTGTAAGTGTGTATAAAGGCTATGCCATGCCTAAGGACACAGAGGAATATCTTCTCTCTTGTGGGCTTAAAAATGCTCTTTACTCTATCAGAGCTGCTGATCTGACTGAAGATCTCTTTGGGACCCTAGTACCATGCCCTTTTCAGGTGAGCCAATATGTGTAATTCCTGAGATCTACTATTTTATTTTTAATGGTTAAGTTTAACTTTAGGAGGTTTCCACCTAGGTGGCGATAATGAACCAATCTGATCTAAATTTTGACTAATGAATTCTGTTGTGAGGTTGACGTGAATCAGATCTTAATGTGCAAGTTACCTTGTCAGAACTAGTTGATACTAGGAAATTTCCTTTCCACTTGATTATAAGCTCATCACCACCCATACAATCCTAAATGAATGCTGGTATTGGAGCTTCAAATAAAGGAAAAAGTAATTAGCTGAAGAAACCCTGGAAGTCTCGTTTATTTATTGAAATTTGTATCTTGTGTCCGAAGAGTTAAGAATAAGAACAGTGAAGAGTTACTGGAAACTACTTTTGCCTGTGCTATAGAAGGGATGACCTAGTACTGCATCTCCAACCAAAGTGATAGTTTCCACATTATATACTGTACTCTAGAAACACTCTACTTTTGCCTTATATGCTATAGCAGGGATGAATAGCACTGCGTCCCCCAATTAGAGCGAAACTTTCCAAATTTTATACTGCACCTCACTTTATCAACAAATGATACTCCAAAAAAGGAAAAAAAAACTGAGAGTTTCATTGCATTATGTTATACTTGGCATACATATTTATTTTCTTTTTTTTCTGTGTTAATATAATCAACATTAAGAGATCATCTCTGAATGCACTTGATGCATTAATTGTAGGTTTGTACTTATCCAGGTTAATTTCCTATATGATGTAACAGTCCTGTTTCATGTGGTAATTCAATAAACATTTGGCAGAAAAGATCCTTAACTTTCTCCAATCCTCTGTTTAATATTCTCTTATCTTCTTTCTATGTGTATGTTTCTCTCGTAACTCTTTGGAAATAATAAGCACATGCTGGTCTGTTAGGTGAGCTGCTTGTGATTGTAGAGGGTGCAATTGCCAGAAACTGACACATTTTTCCTCCTCTTTTTTTTTGACTGGTCATACCAATTTATTAGCATTTTATTATTTGCAGCAACCTTCTTCTTCAAAAGGTGGGATGCCTGAACATATGCCAAAGAAGAGGTCACAGGATGTAATGTGGTCAGAATATACGGTATGTTTGGGCCATATTAGGTTAATTTGTGTAAAATGTATCAGGATTTGCAGCAATTGCATCTGTGGTTTCTTCACTTCTTACTCTACACCGAGAGTTTAATTACTTTATTTTCCTAAATTTGTTTGGCTCCTTAGGAAGTTAGTGTACACATTCTGTATGCAACTGAAGGATGCTCTTAATGTTAGGAGTTTCCTTGCGAATGCTCTTTAGGATGCCATAACTAATGGTTTCAGAACTACAGAAGAAGGTTCACTAATTCAACTGGAAAGACATTTTTTGTCTCATAAGTAGCTCTGCCTTTTCAATACACAAATTTGTGTGTTATTCATTTTTGGAGAATTGTTGGTATCTTTCTGTTATGCCTGGGCACCTTCTAAGAGACTAAGTGGTAGTGCCATGTGGTGGAATATATCCAGCAAGCCAGCTCTAGTTATGAGCAAGTTTTTCACAAATGGATACTATTATAATACAGGTTAAATATTTTATCAAAAAAAGCAAGCTTTGCCTGTTATTCATTATTAGTGAATTGGTGATATCATTCTGTTATAGGAGACAAGTGGTAGTGCCATGTGGTGGAATATTTCCAGCAAGGAAACTCTAGTTATGAGGAAGATTTCACGAATGGATACTGTTATAGTACATGTTAAATATTTTATTTTTAAGGTTATATGTGCATGAGTCCGTCATTTTCTTCTATTGATAAAAGAATTGTTTTTCATGAAGGTTGATAAAACATGTTTATTTCTTTCTACTTCTTAGGGCTAACTAAGATTTCACGGCTTTATGTTGTTAAAAGGTCATGCTTGCTTAGTTTGTCTAGTCTCTCTTTTTGTTTTCTAAGAAATTCAATAAATTGGATGATTCAAGAGTAAGCTATATCACTTGAGATTGGGTAGTTCTGTAGATGATGTTGAGAAACATCAGGAATGAAGAAAGAAAACCAATGGTTACTTGTATACGCGTCTTACTCTTACAAGTAGTATACTCTATGAAGGAGTTAGTATCCTTCTTCCTGTTAAGAAATTTCTTTTCCCACAGTAAATTGATAAACTACATTTCCATTTCCCTTGATTGTAGCATTTTTCTGCACGAACAACTTTAAATCTGACCCTTAATTTATGTTTACTGGCTTATATGACCAAAAGATGTTGCTTCACCATTTTTGTGCTTTGAGAATGCAGGAAAAATGCTATAAACATCAAAGAGAACAGAAGCTCAAAGTTAGCTTCTATTGCTATTTCTTTTATTTCTTTTAGACTCACTTTTCTTCCTTCATTTAGTAATTATTTTGAGGGCCATCTCAACAATAAAGATGCACCTGGTCAAAACAATATAGATGTAGTTTTGATATAAATAGTCCAATGTTCTCCGGGAAAAAAGTTAGGAGCTGTAGTGATCCTTGATCTTGGGATGGGAAAGGTAGTTTTCTACTGACCATGAGAGATTGTTGTTACTTTTCTTTAGTTAGAGCTTCGTATCAGGGATTTAGCTAAAAGATTTGTATGTGCTTGCCATCCATTAAAAGGAACACTTACAACAACAACAACAACCCAGTGTAATAATCCCACAAAGTGAGGTCTGGATCAAAAGGAACACTTAGTATTTTGTAAATTCTGCATTAAGTGTGGAACAAGAACTATACCACCTATTGGTTAATAGCAAACATTTTGGGTTGGTTGGGTTTTAACGGGATGAATTGCAACATCTTTTTGTACATGAAGCACATAGAGTTGCAATTGTTAATTGATGTTTATTTGCAAACTCCTGTCAAAATAAACTGTGTTCTTCTATCCACGTTATGGAAAGGTGGTTTGTGTATATGCTTAGCTTAAAGTAGTACAATAATGAGTTGTTGTATTCTCTGCCCTGCATTATGTGTTAGGCTTAACACTATTCTGGAAACCTTTTTTTTTGGCCATGTTCGTTTGCAGGATGCTGTTGGATCAGCAGTTATTTCAAATGATTCCCTAAGAAAGCATGTCAAGTTAGATGATCATAAGGGTGACCAAGCTCTGCCATCTGGTGTGAGTGGCTGTTAAATGATGGCTAATTGTAAAACATAAATGCTTTCTGTAATTAATTTAACAAAGCAAACTGCTTCATTTAAAAATTAAAAAAAGTAGCAAGGGAAGATGTCATTTATTCTTGATGGGCTAACAAATGTAAAAATCTTGATTACTAAATTAATTGGGAAAAGTGAACTCTGAGCTTTAATGAATATTAGATGCTTTATGATATTGTGTGCGATGAACCTTATCTTTGTTATTGTCAGCAGCGGTCTTGTACTCTTGAATTTGATGGTGCTTCAAAAGGAAATCCTGGACTAGCTGGTGCAGGAGCTGTGCTGCGGGCTGATGATGGCAGTTTTGTAATAGTCACCAACTTTGGGATTTGTTTTTTCTTTTCCTTATTCTTCAAACTTATGATTTACAGCCTTCCAAATAAAAGATCTGTAGGCTACGTGAAGGTTTAGGAGTAGCAACAAACAATGCTGCTGAATATCGAGGGATTATTTTGGGGTTGAACTATGCACTTAGCAAAGGGTTTACCAGTATTCGCGTTCAGGGTGACTCCAAACTTGTTTGTATGCAGGTTAGTTTTTCAGATCTTTTTATTAGTGTCCTATCTCTTCTTTTCTGTGCTTGAGTGGACTCTCGTCCTTTGTCATACTTGAAACTTCTCAAATTTTCATTTCTTAGCATGATATTATACTTGAGCTAAGTCACTCTTTTCATCATTTAATTGGATCAATGGAATTCTCCTTTTTTCTTTTTTGGGAGGGAGGGTTCATAAGGATCCACGGAATCCCTGTTCCATTTTAAAGGTCTAGTGGGTAGCATTTATATAGGCAGCTCCTGGCAATTATTTTAAGGGTAAAGGGATAAAAGTACTCCTGGACTATTGAAAATAGGTCAAATTTACCCCTGTTAAGTTTTTGGGTTAAAAATGCCCTTGCTTTTATATTTTTGGCTTAAAAACGTTCTCCAATTATCGAAATGGACCGAAAATATCCTTCTAACGGTTGTTCCAAAGCAAGGGAAAAAATGAGCAAATTTTGCCATCCATTTAAAGTTCAAGACACGTGCTTTTAATTTTAAAGATTTGAGCACAAATTATTTTGGAGATTATGAGATTAATTTAACTATTTTATGAAATATAAAAGTTCAATTACCAATATTAATTTTTCAACTAAACATATATTTTATTGTTTCTTTCAAAACTACTATTTTGGCCCTCGACTAAAATCTGAAATGATTTAAAGTTAAAATGAGTAATAAAGCATATCAAGGTATAATTGAAGTTGATTTCTTTTATCATATCATTCTAGTAGGTGTTTGGACATGCAATTTCATCTCGTGATTTGAAATCAGGAGATGAAATCAACATTTGGACATGCGATTTCATCTCATGATTTCAAATCATGAGATGAAATCCCAAATTCTCAAAAAAGCTTGTTTTGGGATTCCAAATCATGAGATGGACTTTTTCAAATACACAATTTGACCTACAAGTTTATATTTTGTAAAAAAAAATCCACCATTTTATATTTACCAACCATTTATTTTAGATGTAAATAAAATATATTGTTGGTATTATTACACTTACCAACCTTTACTAATCATTTATATTGGATATAAGTTTGCCAACTATGTGGGAGTAGTAACTACAATTCATGTTCAATTTTATTTTTTGTTGAACTAAATTTCGATCAATAAATTTTGTATTTTTTAGAATGACTTTCTGCCACACTGTATTATACTTTGTTATGAACTTTTACTTATTTGGTAAGATTGTATAAGAATTGGGGAAATTTTGATAGTTTCCGCAACTTATGGGGGTTTTATGTTCATGAGAAAAAATACAACTTAAAAATTTCAAATTGCATGTCCAAACAAAACTTCAATTTCATTTCATATGATTTCATATCATGATTTTTCTCGCATGGCCAAACAGGCCCTTAGAGTTAGTAAGAAAAGGTATATGATATTATGTTCAGAAATAATAATTCATACCTAATGTGCGCAAAACTAGAAGAAAAAATCATTTTTATTATTTAAATAGGAAGTGTTTATACTAATTTCTTATCTTATTATATTTCTCACGTTCAACCCCCCACCCCCCAAAATAATAAATAAATAAGTAAATAAAAAGTACAAGGGCAAAATTGTCTCATTTTGGATAGTGCAAGGGTAAAATTGGCCCCTTTTCCCTTGTTTTGAAAAACTGTTAGAAGGAAAAGTATTTTTGGTCCATTTGGATAGTTGGAGGGTACTTTTGAGTAAAAAATATAACAGTGAGGGTATTTTTGACCCAAAAATGTAGCGGCGAGGGCATTTTTGACCCAAAAACGTAATGAGGGATAATTTGGCCTATTTTGATAGTTCAGAGGTATTTTTGACCCTTTTACCTTATTTTTATATCGCTTGTCCATTACTCATTGGGGCAGTCAACAATATTATGCCCTTCTTGTCACTTGTGCTTAATTTTTTTGTTCTATAAAAGAGCACTTCTCCTTACCTCTCTGGCATAAGTAATAGTAGGACCTTGCAATCAAACATTAACACTGTGTTGGAGAAAGAAACGATGAAGTCTCTTCAATTGATTGTCCCCCATTTAATTTAAGGTCTGTATTAAGTAGTTAAAGACAATTCGGTTCGGAGCATTTTGAAGCAATGAGGAATCTTAACAAGTATTTTAGTAAATTACTGTATCCTATTAGTGACAAAGCCAATCGAAGAATGATCTAACATGGCAGAGTCGAAGAAACCTAGAAAAGAGAGACTCTTGCTACAAGAAAAGATAGAGGGAAGGCAAAAGCGGAAAAAGTAGGCAATAAGTTCTCTTACCTGAAGGAAAATTCTTGTGACTGGTAACAGATAAAGAGAAGGCAGAAGGGGAAGAAGTGGGCAAAAAGTTCTCTTACATAACAAAGAATTTTCTTGCTAGGGAATAAAATGAGCATGTATTCATGATTCATCTTTGTATGATCCCTGTGAAATGTAGGATGAGCTTTGTCATCTTTCCCTTGATGTCATACTGCACTTCATAGTGTTGATCTGATGATATATTGTTTTTGCATGGTTAGTTACTTCAAAGCAGTTGTGATTATTACTTCACAAATTAGTTGTCCTAATTTCTAGTTTTTTCTAAGCAGTATAATTTCTTAGTTCCATTCTCTCTTTATTAATCCCTTTGATATTTGAATTCATCAAAGTGTCGTTTGTCAAACAGATCCAGGGCCTATGGAAGGTTAAAAATCAGAACATCTCCACGTTGTATGAGCAGGCAAAACAACTGAAAGATAGGTTTCTTTCTTTCAGGATCATTCATGTCCTTCGGGTAATTCTGTAAATAATTTCTTTTCTCTGCTCTTGGTCTGCATAATTTTCTTTCTATATTGTTGTCCATCTATATGTGTCACATGCTTTTTACATAAAAGCCCAAACAGCATATTACACGCCTCGGTAATCTTTTGGAATTACCTATGAGTATTACCTTGCTGTTTTTGAGGATATATCACATTGCAAACTCTGTTTTAATAGGAGTCAAACTCTGATGCGGATGCTCAGGCAAACTTGGCTGTTGAACTTGCTGGTGAGAGTTAAAAACTGTGCTGTAGAAAAGTCGGTCATTTCTTGTCATCGTCATTGTTTTATCTAACTTCATGTGGTAATGCAGATGGTCAAATTCAGGAGGAGGTAGAGAAATAACAAAATGGCACTTGAAAAATGACTTCAAAGTCCATGGCAGAAAAATGTAGCGGTACAGACAAGGATTTCTACTCTACGTGCTAACTACTCAGATTCATGATTCTCTCAGGGTAACAATTTCCTATTTTGCCAATGCCACAAACCTTAAAGTATTATGCCTATTAAGCCCCAGTGTATTGCGCCTATAGCCGTATACTAATTTTGTTCATTGTTTAATGGATTGATGTTATTGCCATTGAGAACTATGTAAATGTAATCTAGGGATGGGATCATAACTGGGCACCGGCACAAATGTTACTAATCGTGGCTTTGAAATCTCAATGCTGAGAGGACTTTTTAATACAATTGATGCAAAGTCATCGTATGTGATTTGTCATTATTGTAGCAAAACAATTATTATCTTAATTATTGGTATCCCAAATCCCAATATCCCATTGTTTACTTTCTTCCCTCAATTAAGTTTGTGCTGTGCTTTACTAATGCATTTCATAGTTGCATGCCATTTATTGTGCAGTTTTGTTGAGCATAAGCTTACTTATAGCAGCTTTTTGTTGATGCAGTTTATATGATCGTGGGGTTAAAAATAAATTATTGCTGAAAAATGTAACTACTTCAGAATATCATTCATCCATATTTTTTGGGGGTATTTTTAAAAATATGCATTTCAATATAAAAATTATATCCACGTAGCTATATTTTTAATTTATATTCGCATAACCAAAAACGTTTTAGCAATAGTATTTATACATACGGTATATAATTTTATACAGTATTATCTACTGTTATACAATATTATACAACATTGTATATTTACTGTAGACATATATATTAACTTTACATAAAAATGTACAAAAATATATAATAGTGTATAAAAAATATTTATACACACTTTTACATGATTTTATAAAATTATAGAAACTTATACAAAATTGATATATTATCGACTTTATCAAGAAATTAATAAACAACACTTTATCTTTACTTCTTTTTTCATAAATCTAAGGTGTGAAATAGAATACCAACAAAGATATATAAAAGACAAACAACAACAAAAATAAAATGAAATTCTACTGCTATTTTTAAATTAGTTTTTGAATTGCAATAAAAGGGTTGAGTATTGATATAAGAGAAGAGCGAGTTTGGATAGAGGAGAAAACTCAGAAGAAAAAATGACAAAAACAAGTGTTCTTATGTAGAAAAAAAGAAAAACAAAAACAACAACTTTGAAATGACACCACAAACGAAATCACAATTATCAATTCTTTTTAAAATTTTCAATAAATACAAAATACAGTCGTGAATTTTTAAGCTTTTAAGAATTTAAACAATAGAGTTTTAAAATTTTAAATTCAATTCACTTAACAAATAGTATTTAAAATTATAATAACAAAAAATATGAAATTTATCGATAATATCTACAAATCTAAATATAAAAAATTATTAAAATAAAGAAGAAGGAAAAAAAAGAAGAAAGAAGCTAACAGAAAAAAAGAAAGAAAGAAAAGAAGCAGTAGGAAGAAGCAATAGAAAAAAAAGGTAAAAAAAAAAAGAACAAAAGAAAAAAATATAGAAGAGAAAAATAACATATAAAAAGTAACAAAAAAGAAGGAATAAAGAAGAACGAAGAAGAAAAAAAATAAATTAATAAAAAGAACTAGGCTAAATCAGTAATAAAGTGATATATGGGCTAAAATAAGTAATTATTTTACCCTAATTGTCATATAGTGTAATCTTCCCTATTTTTTTAAATTTTGTTTATTTTTTCATTTTGATACGCAGATTGCACATCTTCCCTGCATTAGGTGATATGGCTTATTGGTATCGCCCAAATCCACCTCCAATTAGGAGTGTGTACATGGTTGACTATAATATAATTACTCAACAAAGAGTCGGAATCATATTCACGAGGACTTTGTATTGATCCAAGTTACTAAGAAACATAAATATGACTAAATGCTTTAAGAACTACTCAAGTTAATGGGTAAAAGAGAATTAAGCCGAATTGCTAAGATTTAGAATGCTAAGGGTTGAAATCAATTGGAGAAAATACTTGGGTTGTGTTTCTGATAGGATTGTTCCTCCTAAATCACTTAATCATGTTAATCAATAATGAGCTCTTTGTAGATATGCAAATAATCTCTAAATCAATCAGTAGGTATCTCTCAACAACTAAACAATGTTTATCTCAATCAATTCTGTCACGCCCCACCTTGGGAGATATGACTGACACCTAGTACCATACTGGAATCTGACTGACCTGGCTAGGCTTATGCACGTCTGGTGCGAGCCTGCAACTCATCTCAAGAAAACAACGAGCTATATCTCGAGTATAAATACAACCTCCGGCTGACAATTCCTTATAGCCACCTGTAAAGAAAACGGCTAACCAACAACAGGCAAATAAAGGGAATCCTATGCAAGCCGGCAAGATCACCATGATCTCTAGTTATAACTGAAATATAAATCAGGCACTAAACTATGCTTAAGGCCGACAAGACCAATAACTAGCAGCTAAACAAGGCCCCACACGGCCAACACATGAGATAAAACATATATAGACCCCACATGGCCAACAACAAACTAACCACAGGAAAATTGTAAATCTGCAAGTCTCTAGGAGTGGAATAATGGTCGAGACAGGGCCTCGACCTATTCATAAACTGTACAATCAAAAAGAGTAAACCTTCTAATTGTTAGCTCTAGAGAAAAGGAGCCGAATGCACTGCTAACTCTGGCTGAAAGCTAAGAAGGTCCTAATCCACGTCTATCCGCACTTCAGGAAAGTAATGCAGTGCCCCAAGATGGGCATCAATACAATATGTACCGAATATATAAGGCAATAACTGAAAATAACTAAATAAAACTTAAGATGAAACTGAAAGTAACTGAGTGAAAGGGATAGAGGTGTAACCTGAATAACGTAACTCCTGCTGTCTAATCTAACAGTAAACAGTGTAAACAAGAACCTTACCTGGCCCCCATAAGCTGAAAGGTACAACCAGCACAGAATAACCCACTGGGGCCCCCCATAATCCTTGGTGAGCATACTTCAATTTACATACCCCTAACAAGGTCAGAATGAGTCAACTAATAACCATAGCCGTCCTACCAGTCCCTTGGGTCTGTAACTGAGCCCGCTCGACCCTTGAACTATAGCTATGTATGAGTCCAGTGGAATCCTGATATCTGTACCCTGGGTACCAGGCTCGACAGGGGTATGGTGCCGATACGGTATAAAAATAGTCCAGCCATGGAATGGACTGTATAAGGTCCTTGGACCTCGTCTTCATCCCTCGCGGATGGAATACCGCTCCTTGGAGCGACGTCATCTAGCCCCTGGCGGGCAATGACACAGCTAGTAACCCTGGGTTGGTCATGGAAGGCTATACAGGGCAAAGTCAATCCCAAACTAAACATAAGTACTGATCTCAGCTAACAACAATAGCTATTCACAATAACAATACTTCTGACTCTCTTACTGGGATTCAAACTATATTGCAGTACTATAAAAATTAACTTGCTGAAGAAATTCACCTTAACATACCTCGATTGTCGTTTTACGATTATATGACGAGTTTCAACTTGTATTCGTTAGCTCTTTTCAACTATAACCGTAATACTGGGAGAAAGAGACTAATTTCAATACCAAATTCGGCTTAGAAATGATAATTCTTAATACTAATAGCAACTATAATTCAACTACATAAAATACAGCTGAAAACCTATAATTTCTCGAGGGTTTAGAAGGGAGAAATGCTTATTTGATGCCTGTGATCGTTTAGGAATCAGTTTGGAGAAATTCTGACAACTTTTGCTCGGTGGAGTTATGGTTTGCCGAGTAAATTTCAAGAAAATAACTCCGTAGTAATACTCCCTATAGAGTTAGAATTCAATACCTAAAGTTAATTTGAATTTGGACGATGTTGGTAGAGTAATCGAAAGAAAAATAATTGATTTCCTCGTTCCCTACTCTCTCTGGTCGAAACTGTTCACGGAATGATTTGAAATTGAAGAGAAGGCTTTATATATAGGCTAGGGCAATGCCGGGGGGGGGGGGGGGGCAACGCCGCCCAAGGTGCCAACCTAGCCCCACGTTGTGCCCCTTATAGCGCCAGTGTGCTGGCGCGTCGTGCTGGCCCTTCGCGGCCTAGCCTAGCCCGATCCTGCTTCTGAGGCCTTTCTACATGCATCATACTCTCTTTATTCATCACGAATTCATGCGTACACTTACTAATCGTTAAAATTTATGGGGTGTTACATCCTTCCCCCCTTAGGAACATTCGTCCTTGAATGTCATTCTCAGGCTTAAAGGAGTTAACTCTCCTAGCCAAGATTTAGAAGAATTTCGATAGGGTTTCCTCTGCAATATGGACTATTCAAAAACCTGAAACGCAGAAAAGTCCAACATAGGCGCCTTACAGGACGCTACAACAACAATTACATGATAATAAGGGGTAGCTACACAATAGTACTGATAGCATAAGTAGTAAAATAACAACTGAACAACAACCCTTACCTTAACTTTATAAGCTGGATCAATCCTGGAACAGGTGAGGATATCTAGCTTTCATATCATCCTCAGCTTCCCAGGTCATCTATTCTTTATTCCTGTTTCTCCATAACACTTTAATAGAGGCGACATCTTTTGTTATCAACCTACGAACTTGCCGATCTAATATTGCCACTGGAACCTCTTCGTAGGCCAACTCCTCAGTAGCCTAGACGTCCTCGACTGGCGCAACTCGGGACGGGTCCCCTATACATTTTTGCAGCATGGACACATGAAAGACCGGGTGAATAGATTCTAACTCTGGAGGTAAGTCTAACTCATATGCCACTTGGCCTATTCTCCGGAGGATCTGATATGGGCCAATAAACCAAGGGCTAAGCTTGCCCTTCTTACCAAACCTCATTACGCCCTTCATTGGCGAAACTTTCAAAAACACCCAATTACCAACACTGAATTCCAGGGCTCTACGCCGCACATCAGAGTAGGATTTCTGGGCGACTTTGAGCTGTCAATAAGCGCTCTCTGATAAGCTTTACTTTCTCCTCTGACTGGTGGATTATGTCTGGTCCAATTAACTCTGATTCTCCAATCTCGAACCAACTAACTGAGGACCTGCATTTCCGCCCATATAAGGTCTCATAAGGCGCCACCTGGATTGTCGAATGATAACTGTTATTGTAAGCAAATTCAATAAGGGGTAAATGCTCGTCCCAAATGCCTCCAAAGTCTAACACGCACACTCGGAACATATCCTCGAGCGTCTAAATTGTATGTTCTGCCTGCCCATCTATTTGAAGATGGAAGACTGTACTCAGATTAACCTGTATTCCTAAGCCCTTCTGAAATGACTGCCAGAATTTGGCTGTAAATTGTGCTCCCCTGTCAGAAATGATAGAAGTCGGGACACCATGTAATCGAACTATTTTTCTGATATACAATTCAACATAGTCCTCGGCTGAGAAGGTAGTCCTGACTGGTAGATTATAAGCTGATTTTGTTAATATGTAACAATCACCTAGATAGAATCAAATTTACGCCTGGTACGGGGTAACCCTGTCACAAAATCCACATTGATTGCTTCCCATTTCCATATAGGCACCACTATCTCCTGTGCTAATCCGCTGGGTTTCTGATGTTTCGCTTTTACTTGCTGGAAATTAGGGCACTGTGCTACAAATTCGGCTACACCCTTTTTCATTCCAAGCCACCATTAAATCTCTTTTATGTCATAATACATCTTTGTTGAACCTGGGTGAAGAGAATAACGGGAATAATGTACCTCTGCCATGATTTGCTGGCGAAGTCCTGCCACATCTAGAACGCAGGGCGACCCCTCAATCTCAAGACCCCGTTTTGATTATCTCAGAAGTTGATACTTCACCTCGCTGAACTTTATCTCTGAGATGTACCAGGTTAGGATCTTTATACTTCCGGTCTTTTACTTCTACAACCAGGGATGGCACTTGGATATTCTGAATCACTGCCCCACTGTCTCCCGATTCTACTATTCGGACGGCTAAACTGGTTAACTGGTGCAATTCTTGGGCCAGATCCCACTGTTCGGGACTCAAGTGCTCTAAACTCCCCATTGATCTACGACTAAGGGCATCTGATACAATATTAGCCTTCCTGGATGGTATAAAATATTCACGTCGTAACCCTTCAGCAATTCTAACTAGCGACATTGCCGTAGATTCAACTCTTTCTGTCTAAAGATGTACTGGAGGCTCTTATGATTTGTAAAAATGTCCATATGTACCCTATACAGGTAATATCTCTAATTTTGAAGGCGTAAACTACTGCCGCTAACTCCAGGTCGTGAGTGGATAGTTCTTTTCATTATTCCTTAACTGCCTTGAAGCATAGGCAATTACCTTACCATGTTGCATCAGAATACACCCCAACCCAACGCCCGAAGCATCACAATACACTGTATAACCCTCTGAACCTTCCGGCAAAGCTAGTAGGGGCGCTGATGTCAATCTGTTTTTCAACTCTTGGAAACTCTGTTCACATGGTTCAGTCTAGTGAAATTTGGCTTCTTTCTGAGTTAACTTGGTCAAAGGTGTTGATAAAGTAGAAAACCCCTCTATAAATCTTCTGTAATACCCAGCTAACCCCAGGAAACTACGTACCTCAATTGGAGTTGTAGGTCTAGGCCATGTCTTTACTGCCTCAATCTTCTACGAATCTACCTGAATACCAGCATCCGATACAATATGACCCAAAAGGATACCGAATTTAGCCAGAACTCGCATTTAGAAAATTTTGCATACAACTGGCGATCCTTGAGAATCTGGAGCAATGTTCGCAAATGATCTCAATGTTCTGCTTCTGAGCGGGAATACACCAGGATGTCATCAATGAATACTATCACAAATAAATCTAGATATAGATTGATGATGCTGTTCATTAGATCCATGAACACGGCAGGAGCATTTGTCAACCCGAAGGAAAGACTAGAAATTCAAAATAGCCATACCTGGTCCTGAAAGCCATTTTCGGGATATCTCTCTCCCGAACCCGCACCTGATGATACCCAGACCTTAAGTCGATCTTAGAGAAATACTTTGCCCCTTGTAGCTGATCAAACAAGTCATCTATCTTGGGAAGCGGGTATTTATTCTTGATAGTGACTTTATTTAGCTGTCGGTGATCTATACACATACAGAAGGAGTCATCTTTCTTTCTTACAAACAGAACTGGCGCACCCCACGGTGAAGTACTCGGCTTGATGAAGCCCTTATCCAGCAAATCTTTCAGCTATTCCTTCAATTCTCTGAGCTCAGCAGGAGCCATTCGGTACAGAGGGATGGATATAGGCTGAGTACCTGGTAACAGGTCGATAGAAAAATCTATTTTTTGTTCTGGGGGAATACTAGGAAGTTCATCTGGGAACACATCTGGAGATTCATTGACTACTGGAATGGATTGAAGAGTCAGGGATTCTTCTTGGACATCCTGAACCCTGACAATATGATAGATGCAACCCTTTGCTATCAACTTTCTTGTCCGAAGTTAGGATATAAACCTACCTTTTGGCATGGCTGCATTGCCTTTCCACTCCCGTATTACCTCCCCTAAAAAGTGGAATATGATAGTCTTGGTCCAACATTCTACATTGGCGTAATATGGTGCTAGCCGATCCATACTCATAATTGCATCAAAATCAATCATATCTAGTTCCACTAAGTCTGCCAAAGTCTAGCGACCAACAACCTCTACCGCACAACCCCGGTAGATCTGTTTAGATATAATAGAATCATCGACGGGTGTAGACACTAAAAAGGTCGCTGAAGCAATTCTGGAATTATACCGAACTTCCGGGCCACTAGTGGGGTAACATAGGATAAAGTAAAACCTGGGTCTATCAAAACATAAAATGGGTGAGACCAAATGTCCAGCATACCTGTCACAACATTCGATGATGACTCTGACTCCTGTCGCCCTGATAAAGCATAAGTACGATCTGAACTGCTACCTGAACTAGATGCCCTGCCTCGGCCTTTGCCGGTTGAAGCTAAGGGCCTGTGCCCTGCTGAAGGTGCTGGGGTACGTGACCCTGCTGAAGATCTATCCCGTCGGTCCCAATCACCCTGACCTCTAGCTGGAAAATCCCTCATCATGTGACCCTCTTGTCCAAAAGTGTAACAAGAAGTAGAGCCATACCTGCATGCCCCAAAATGACACCAACCGCAAATAACACACCGCGACACAGTAGGTTTGCTTTGATCTAACCCCCTCTATTGTTGAGAACCTGATTCCCGTGAGCTCTCACCTGTCCTGACTGCCCTCAACGGTCTGATCTACCACCTTGCTGCTGCTATAGAGGTGGGGGTCTAGGTGGCCTGCCTGATATTCATGGCCTAGGTTTGCCCTGAAATTCTGCATGAGTGTCACTAGGTCTAGCCTTGCGATGCTGCTTTTGACTTTCCCTTTCTATCCCTCACTGTCCCTGCCTGATCCCCTCAATACTCTGAGCAAATTCTTGAATACAGGCGATATCCATATCCTCCCACAAAGTGGCCGTAACACAAGTCTCTACGTACTCTGAAAGCAGCCCATAATGAACCAGTGCACCCTGGCTGGCATAGTGTCTACAAAAGCTGGTGCATATTGGGCCAAGGAGTCAAATCTCATAGCAAACTCCCGAACACTCATCGAGCCCTGCTCCAGATGCAGAAACTGATCTACCTGGGCCTATCGGATTTCTTGCGACAAATAGTGGTCCAAGAAGGCCTCTGAAAAGCTGGACCAAGTCGGAGGGGGAACATCTTAACCTTGGGACGTCTCCCAACTCTTGTACCATAACACTGCTATGTCTCGCAATCGAAATACCGCTAACTCAACCGACTCCATAGGCGTGGCATGCATTACCCTAAAGATCCACTGCAACTAGTCCAAAAAGTCCTGAGGATCCTCATCCCGATCCGTCCCAGTGAAATGCAGGGGACTTAGAGCGAGGAACTCTCGGACCCTCGAACTACCAGGTCCTCCCGAAGATTTAGCAACTACGGGTGCCACTGGATGACGCTGCGCAACCATCATCTGAGCTAACATGAAGACAGCGCTCCTGACCTCCTGGTATGATGGTATCAGTGTAGGAGTTGCTGGAGGTGGCGCCGACACATCTGCTGCTTTAGACGACTCCTGGCATGGTAGAGAGTGCTGGGGAGACCGAGATGAAGTCTCCTTATCATCCTCAGATCAGGCTGACTCTGACTGGGGCACCCTGCTAGTGCCTTCTCTTGCTGCGACGTCTAACTTCCTGCCAGTCGTGGTCTTCGCATGTACGACATCTCTCAGTAGACAAGCATATTGTAGTAAGCTTAGGGACTCAACCCTATACAGCATAACTCTATGGCATGAGTGGAAGAGAAAGAAATGTAGCCACCCTAAGATGCCTCGTAACCTCCTGTCTATGGAATGTGGTGCACAACATATCCATAGACAAGACTGTACTTGACATGGCTTGCAAACTCCCTGGGATATCACCTGCTCTGATACCAAGTTTGTCATGCCCCACCTTGGGAGGCATGACTGGCACCTAGTGCCATACTGGAATCTAACTGACCTAGCTAGGCTTATGCACGTCTGGTTCGAGCCTGCAACTCATCTCAAGAAAACAACGAGCTATATCTCAGCTGTAAACACAACCTTTGGCTGACAAGGCCTTATAGCCACCTGTAAAGAAAACAGCTAACTAGAAACAGCCAAATAAGGGGAATCCTATGCGGGCCGACAAAACCACCATGATGTCTAGTTATAACTGAAATGTAAATCAGGCACTAAACTATGCAGTAGGCCAACAAGGATACTAACTAGCAGCTAAACAACACCCCACATGGCCAACACATGAAATAAAACATATATAGGCCCCATACGACCAATAACAAACTAACCACAAGAAAACTGTAAATCTGCAAGCCTCTAGGAGTGGAATAATGCTCAAGACAGGGCCCTGACCTACCCATAAACTGTATAATTAAAAAGAGCAAACCTTCTAACTGTTAGCTCCAGAGAAAAGGATCCGACTGCACTCTTAACTCTGACTGAAAGCTAAGAAGGTCCTGATACGCATCTATCCGCACCTGTGGGCAAGTAATGCAGCACCCCAAGATGGGCGTCAGTACAATATGTACCGAATATGTAAGGCAATAACTGAAAGTAACTGAATAAAGCTTAAGATGAAACTGAAAGTAACTGAGTGAAAGGGATAGAGGTATAACCTGAATAACTTAACTCACTGCTATCTAATCTAACAGTAAACACTGGAAACAAGAGCCTTACCTGGCCCCCATAAGCCGGAAGGTACAACCAGCACAAAATAACCCGCTCGGGGCCTCAATAAGCCCTGGTGAGAACACTTTAATATACATAGCCCTAACAAGGTCAAAATGAGTCCACTAATAACCATAACCATCCTACATGTCCCCTGGGTCTACAATAGAGCCCTCTCAGCCCCTGAACTGTAATTGTGTCTGAGTCCAGTGGACTTCTGATATCTGTACCCCGGGCACCAGGCTCGACGGGGGTGTGGTGCCAATACGACATAAAAATTAGTCCATCCATGAAATGGACTGTATAAGGTCCCCGGACCTCATCTTCATCCCTCGTGGACGGCATACCGCTCCTTGGAGCGATGTCATCTAGCCCCTGGCGGGCAACGATGATCTTGGGCAGATTTATATGCCCAAGTGATACTCAAACGTATTATTTTCGCCTTGTTTGTGTGCAATATGTATATATTCTCATATAATTGGTAATAAAATGTGAATTTATACTAACCAACATGATTAGCATTTGTTTTGCAAGAAAATATGATTTTTAGGAGCTAAAATGCATGTTGGAAGTATATCGGAGTTGGACTTGGATGCAAGCATGGAAAAGACATTGGAATGCACAAAGTATAGGGGCTTCGCGATGGAGCCGTGCCACGCTACCATCGTGGAGGCACACTGCCTGGAGGGGAAATTAATTGGCAAATTCCAGTGAGGCCTCGCGACAGCTCCGTGGCACGGAGATAGGCCTCCGCGTTGGCCTCCGTGCCACGTTGAGGCTATAATCCCGGACCCTGGAATTCCAGTAAGGGTCCGCGTCCACGTCGTGTCACAGAGGCAGTTCTCCGCGTTGACCTCCGTGACACGTTGCTTGTTATTCCGGGAAAAATTCCCACTAGTATAAATAGAACACTTAGCTTATTTTTAATGAATTCAGACTTGGTGGAGCAAGGACGTGGGTTAGGAGCAGTTGAGGGACGAAAAAGCTAAGAGATTTCTTCTCTTCCTTTCTTCTTTCAATCAATTGTATGTATGATTTACACTTGTTTTAGGATGATCAATCCACAAATGAGTGGCTAATTCTCTTCCTTGCTAAGGTTTTGAACAATGGTGATGAATTTTGATTGTTAATGATATGGTTTTCTTCTTCTTCTTTCATGTTGTTCTATTAATTCTTGTTCTTACTGATCTTGGGCAGATTTATATGCCCAAGTGATACTCAAACGTATCATTTTTACCTTGTTTGTTGTGCAATGTGTATATAATGTCATGTATTTGGTAATAAAATGCGAATTTATACTAACCAACATGATTAACATTTGTTTTGCAGGATAATGTGATTTTTAAGAGCTAAAATGCGTGTTGGAACTATGTCGGAGTTGGACTTGGATGCGAGCGTGGAAAAGACCTCGGATGGCATATTTTGCAGTAGCTCCGCGATGGTGCCGTGCCACGCTGCCATCGCGGTAGCACACTGCCTGGGCAGAAATAAAAGTGGCAATTTCCAGTGTGCCTGCGCGTCAGCTCCGTGGCACGGAGACAGGCCTCCGCGATGGCCTCCGTGCCACGTTGAGGCTAATTATCCGGACCATGCAATTTCCAGAGAGGGTCCGCGTCCACGCCGTGTCACGGAGGCAGTGCTCCGCGTTGGCCTCCGTGACACGTTGCTTGTTATTCCGGGAAAAATTTCCCACTAGTATAAATAGCACACTTAGGTTATTTTTAAAAAGAGTTTTTTTTAGTTTTAGTTTTTAGCCTGAGTTCAGAAGTGGGAGCAGGAACGTGGTTTTGTGGCAGTTGAAGAATAGAAAAGATAAGAGTTTTCTTCTCTTCCCTTCTTCTTTCCTTCAATTGTATGCATGATTCACACTCATTCTAGGATGATTAATCCAAGAATGAGTGGCTAATTCCTCTCTTGCTGAGGTTTTGAACTTGTGAAATGAATGTTGGTAATAATTGATATGGTTTCTTCTTCTTCTTGCATGTTGTTCTATTAATTCTTGTGCTTATTACATTCTTGATTGGCCACCATTACTGTATATCTAAAAAGTCCAATTTCACTCGAGAGAGCATGAAATTGGAAAGTTGTGAATTAATAGGGTATTGTTCTTAACTTGATTTGGGAAAATTGGGTTTTGATGTGCTTTCTTGATAGAAATATACTTGAAAGCCGTATTAGTCAATTTAGGAACCGGAATTGTAGTGTTAGGTCATAAATTGCATTTGATCACAGAAATGTAGACGAATGGTTTATGAAGCTAAAGTGAAATTAAATACGGAAGTTTTAATTTCTAGGCAAACGTTCTTGGCTAGCAATATGAAGAAGAAGATGACCAAATTATCATGATTATCAAGTTCATTACTCGTTCTTAACCTTGGCATGTGCATATCCATTGTCTAAACTCAACGTAAATAGTAGTTATTAATTTTAGTAGATAATTAGTTTAGAAACAAAACTTACTCAAATCTTGGTTGGATTGTTGTTAACATAGTTAGAAATAGAATAGAGATATAGTAAACTAGGCAGTTTTGCATATCTAGAGCAGCCTCCTTGGATCGATACTTGGCTACTTAGCCACTTTATTACTTGTTTGACCACGTACACTTGCGTGTCGGTGTATAATATATACGGAGCAGTAGAGCGCGAACAAGTTTTTGGCGCCGTTGCCGGGGAGGCTAGGCGATTTGTAAAATTTTGTTTAGTGTAAATTTACTGTATTTGTATTTTTATCTTCTTAAGTGTTAACAACTTGGTCTTAGCCTGTATTTTGCAGATTTTTATTTCTGTGAACACTGGCAAGGGACAAGGAGCTGGTGGAATCTTACTTAGAGCCAGAACGTGAATTGCATAGTCAACGTAGAGAAGCTCTTCGGAAGAAGTTGCAGTTGCTCAAACAGTCTATGATGGAGCAACCCAATCCACCAGTTGTGCGGGCAGTGTTAGTGCCCGAGGAAGTAGCAGCCAGGCCGGTTCGCGAGGTGGCAATCCCACACGCTAATAATGTACATTCCAACATCCGCAAACCAGAGCCTGGGGGGAGATTTGAGTTAAAGCAAAATATGGTGCAACTTTTGCACACTAGCGGGCAGTTTACCGGTCTCCCTCATGAAGATCCGCAACAACATCTCCAGAACTTTTTGGAGATAAGTGACACTTACATCCCCGCTGGAGTGACACCTGATTATGTTCGGCTCACCTTATTTCCATTTTCCTTACTTGGTGAAGCCAAGAGGTGGTTAAAAGCTGAACCACCCAACTCTATATCAACATGGGATGATCTTGCAAAGAAGTTCTTGATCAGATTTTTCCCTTCAGGTAAAACAGCTAAACTTAGAAGTCAGATTCTAAGTTTTAAACAGAGGGAAGGAGAAAATCTTTATCAAGCCTGGGAAAGATTCAAGTCCATGTTGCGGGACTGTCCTCATCATCATCAGTCAAATGAGGTGTTGGTCCACACTTTTATTGAGGGTTTGGAACCCCACACTAAAATTTTGTTAGACTCAGCAGCTGGAGGGCAAGCGCTGGAGAAGACTTATGAGGAGCTGTACACTTTGCTCAACCGAATTTCACAAGGAAATCCGAAATGGAATGCAGATTCTTCAAGAGGTGGAGCAAGGAAAGCAGCGTGAGTGCTTGAAGTTGATGGATTCACAGCTATCGCTGCACAGATAGCTGCTTTATAAAATCAGTTAAACACTCACTTCAGCAATATGAATTTGAACCAGCCGTCAGCCTCAGTTAATGCAGTCCAACAGATGTGGTGTGAAGTGTGTGGTAGTAGTGAGCATTCAGCTGAATGCTGTGGTGCAAATCCTGATTCTGTTAACTTTGTGGGCAATGCACAGAGGAATCAACATCAGTTTGGTGGTGGCTACAACTCGAATTGGAGGAATCATCCAAATTTTTCGTGGGGTAGCAACAATCAACAAGGCCAGGGTTCAGGGCAGGGTATGCACAGAAACCAAGGAGGGCAACAAGGCTATCAGAATCAGTTTAGAAATCACAATGCCCCTCCTCCACCACCATCACCGACTATTGAGGAAATGTTCAAGACCATGATTGCCAACCAGGCACAATTGCAGGCTGACTATGTCAAACTGGCGGCCGAAGTAAAGAACAATCAATTGGCAACCAAGGCTCTTGAATATCAGTTTGGGCAATTTGCCAGTGCCCAAGATACTAGACAAAGGGGAGGACTACCTAGCGACACGGATCCCAATCCTAAGCAGGTAAATGCAGTGACCACGAGGAGTGGTTTACAATTAAAGGAGGTGGAACCGGAAAGACCGCCTCAGAAGTCAGGAGCAGCAGATGTTGAGGGAGAACAAACCTCAGATACGGGGAAGACCAAAGAAGCTGAACCAACAAGGCCTCCACCCCCGTTCCCTCAACGACTTAAGAAACACAAGGAGGAGGCGTGTTTCCAGAAATTCATGGAGGTACTTAAACAGGTACATGTTAACTTACCTCTTGTTGATGTCTTGCAGGGTGTGCCAAAATATGCAAAGTATATCAAAGACATCGTGGCCAACAAAAGTCGCTCGACCGAGTATGCCACGGTGGCTTTAACGGAGGAATGCACATCCCGTATTCAGAATAGGTTGCCCACTAAATTGAAGGATCCTGGAAGTTTTACTATCCAGCTGACGATTGGGCAAAGTATCCGAGCTCGTGGGTTATGCGACTTGGGGGCAAGTATAAATCTGATGCCATCTTCGGTATTCAGAAAGTTAGGGCTAGGGAGTCCTAGACCTACAACAGTGATCTTGCAGCTAGCAGACAGGTCTTTAGCTAAGCCGGATGGCATTGTGGAGGATGTGCTAGTGCAGGTAGGCTCCCTCATTTTTCCGGTAGATTTCATTGTTCTGGATTTTGAGCCAGATGCAGAAGTCCCATTTATTTTGGGACGACCATTTTTGGCAACCGGAAAGGCATTGATTGATGTAGCTGCGGGTCAACTCATGATGCAAGCACACGACAAGGTTGAGGTGTTCGACGTGTACAAGGCACCTAGCTTCCGACTGTCTATAAGGAGCTCTCGGTGATCAACGTGATTGATCATGGGAATGCAAATGGATTGAGTGATTCCCGAGAGTTACTAGGTAGGCCACCAGACAAGGTTGAGAACTACTGGGGAGATGACCATGATCGGGTCAAATCGTCCATCTCCCTAGTAGAAAATTGAGCGTAAAGGCTGTCGAGCCGCGACGTTAAACCAGGCGCTGCACGGGAGGCAACCCGTAAAAAATATTTTTCTTTCTTTTTCCTTAGTGTAAAGTTTTTCTTTTATTTTATTTTCTCTTCTTTTTCTTGACTAGGTTTAAATGTGCATTTTAATTAGTAATTCTTATTCTTTTAGTAGGGAATCTAGTCATTTAACCAATTTTTGTTTAGTGAGGTGATTTTCAGGTATACCGGAGGAAAAATACGTGGAATCGAGAAAACGAGGCGAGGTATGAAAAATAAAATTTGATAGTGAAACAGAGCACTGGCGCGTTGGTGCCGTGTCACGGAGGCAATGCTCCGCGTTGGCCTCCGTGACACATTGAAGGCAAATCTGGAATTTTTTAAAATTTCAGTAAGCCAACGCGTTGGCTCCGTGTCACGGAGGAGGGCCTCCGCGTTACCCTCCGTGACACGTTGCCCTTATCCCAGTGCTGGGTCACACCGGGTTTCCGGGTGACCCGCGTGTTTTCTTAACAAAAACCCCCGATTTCGCCCCTATTTTCCCCATTCCCTCTTCCCTCCGCGACCAAACACCCATTCCCCTACCCCCAAGCTCCGTGCCACGTTAAGAGGCAAGGAAAACGTCAAGTCTTTATCGATTCTTCAATTCCAAGGTATGTTTTCATCGTCTATCTCAAATTTTTGGCGATTTTTGTCAATTTTGAGCATGTGAGGTGAGATATATCACCCTAGGTAGAAATTAAACATGACGTGAATTATTTTGCGATTGATTGTGTTCGGATTGTTGTAGTTGACGGGTGAACTTATCGATTGATTGAATAATTCATTGTTGATTGTCGAATTGAGTTCTAGGGCTTGGGGTTGTTGAATTTTAACTTGGGTAACTTGATAGTTTGACGAAATTGATGCCGGGGTGTGTTTATTATTTGAGATAAGTCGTGGTAAATATTGTATAATTGGTGAAAGACGACTAATTCTCGATTTTTAGTGGGACATTACGTAATATGTGAATTGGTTGAATTGCTTAGATTAGTGTATATAAAATGTTTGTATTGCTGTTTCTATTTGGTTGTTGTTATTGTTGCTAAGTGCCATGGGTGAATAACTGTCGATGGTAGGACTGGGTTAGCTGTATGAAGTCTGAGTAGTTCGCTAGCCGTTATGCTGTCGAATTTTTGTGAACGCACTAAGCAATATGTTTATAGTGATTGTGTTTGGGGTGTAAATAGATCTATCCTTGCTAACATGTTGTAAATATTGTTAAAGACTAAGTGTGGGGTAAGTTTTGTTTAACCCGACCTTAGCCAAAACTAACAAGTTTTTAGCTTAACGTTGTGCTTGTCTGTGTCAATTGACAGGTACAATGGCCAGCCGACAAGATAAAGGAAAGGGTGCTTCAACCTCAGGCACCGGCAGAAAGAGAATGAGACTGGGCACTGCTGTCCCAGCTGCACCTGCTGTTCCACGCGGTCAACACCGCTGATACGGAACACGATGGGTTACCGATGAAGGGAAGAAGTGGTACGCAAAGCATAAGGAGAACAAGTACTTCCCGGAGGAACATATTGCAAGGGAACCACTTGCACAGGAGTTCCCTCGCATCGTACAGAGGATTGAAGCAGCTGGGCTCAGCTTTATTTTTCAGGAGCCCACAGAGTGCAACCTTCACTTGGTCCGGGAATTTTATGCCAACTGGAACCCGGCCATCAGAAGCCACACTATTAAAATCAGAGGGCAGATTGTCACTCTGGAACACCAGCAGCTGAATGCCATCGTTGGAGCGCGGGACACAGACGCCCACGTTCTCCGCCAGCTCAACATCACCCCACCGTACGCCGACATCAGACGTACGTTGTGTGGGGCTCGATCCACAGAACGATGGAGTAGACACAAAGAGAGGGGTTACCACCAGACTCTGCGTTATACGCAGATGAACAGGGAGGCCAGAATCTGGCTAAAAATTGTATGTTCGTGTTTGATCCCGGGAGTACATATGACAGACGTGACCCGGGACCGTGTCTGCCTGGTGTATGCCCTTATGAAAGGGCTTGAGATTAATGTGGGGGCGGTTATAATATCCGCCATGAAGAGAGCCAGACTACACCAGGGCCACAGATACGGGTTTGGCGGACTCATCACCACCTTCCTCCGAGGCCTCGACGTTGAGGAAGAAGCCTTGGATTACATTCCGCAGTTGGAGCGGCGGGCCCTTGATGTGACAAAGACCAAGGCCCCCGACACTACACACGGACCTGTGCTGACTCTGGGCGAGCGACATGCTCGTGACGACCAATATATGGCCCGTATGTTCGGTATGCAGATGCTGCAGCTACGGATAGTTGGGACACCAGCCACCGAGGATGAATTATGGCAGTTGGAGCTGGACTACCCTTTTGGCGAGAACGCCAGAGCTTTATGCAAGGTGGGGCCAGCCTTTGTGGAGCCAACTGACGACGACGTCCCTACTGATGAGGAGACACGTCGTGAGGACTCTGATGTGGAGTCCGATGACAGCGAGGGAGCTGATTCAGATATGGGCGACGAGGCCGTAGCACCGGATGAGGAAGTCGAATATTTCGACTGAGCAGGGAGTTTCACCACCCAAAATTTTGTGCTTTGTATTTTTGTGAACACTGAGGACAGTGTTCGATCTAAGTGTGGGGTGGGGAGTAGTTAGGTGCTGGGTCATAGGCTCTAAATCTGCTGTATATTCTTCCTTGACGTTTGTGTATGTTGTACTTTCCCTGTTGTTGTGAACTGATTTGTGAATGATGTGTATATATTTGTTTGTGGCTAATGATGTGTGTCTTTAAAAAGTTATGGTTGCCTTTGTAAATATTTTATAAATTTTGTAAATATTTTTTTCTCTATCGATATGATCGATATTTTTCAAAATTTTTGCGAAAGGATGTTGCACTTATCAACATATTTTGTAATAATGTTTTTCATCGAAATGATCGATGTGTTGCAAAAATTTTAAAGTTTTATTTTTGGGTTTCTCGGAGTTTGTTTTCAGTTCTTTTACCGAGAATAGTCCCATTGAACCGATGTCATAGTTAGTGAACATTCCCTATGATGGATGGATGACGACCGTCTTAAGGGAAATGTAGTCGATAGGAGTAGATGATTTGTTTTTAGTTTCTTTGGTGGATTGCATCAATAAACTGTAGTTGCTTATGGTTGCTAAAATTTTGTTGCGTGTGTAATTGATGTTCGAAATGCGAAAGTGATTTGTTTGAAAGCATGTAATTGTGTAAATATGTTGAGTTACCTAGGCTATAGAATTTGGTTCATTATGATTGAGGCTTAATCTTGAATTCATGTACTTGACTAATTAAAGAGTCTGTGAATGCATCTTGATTCGAGCATGTGCATGAAGTGTGAGTGAGGTTTTGCTATTCCATGTCATTGTGAATTGTCTAGAACTTGCCTGGCGTGTATACAAAGCGAAATGAAGGAGGTGTAGTGTCGGAAAGGATGTAGGCATTTCTTTGTTTTAACCGTTAGTTTCCATTTTTTCTTGTCAAGTTCTACCTTTTTATATGTTGTACACCCTAGTCAGCCCCTTGAGCCTTTAGCCGATTTCTTTCTTTTGTCCAGAATTGTATGAACTAAGCTTTATTCCTTCTTTTCATTAGCCTTAAAGTCTATAAGAAGCTCTTAAGCGCTTACAAAGAACAAAAAAATTGTTTCCCAAAGTGTTAAAGAGTGAAAAGAGTGAAAAGAAAAGAAAAGCAAAGTGAGGAAAGAAAAGATGGTTGTGAAGAGGCACTAGTTGTAATTAAATGAAATTGTGGGTACATGAAAACCTTCCGTTTGGGGTCAAGTGTGCCTGATGAAATGGGCTGTATGAAAGTAAACCAGCATGAATGGGAGAAAAAAGAGAAAAGAGAGGAACAATGTCCATGAGTCGATGGGAATGAGTTGAAAAGGCGCTTAAGGATGCTAGAAACTATTATTGGATAATCCAATATATATATACTAGATCCATAGCCCAGTTACAACCCATTAAAAGTCCTATTTGATCCTACACTGCATTTCTTTATATTAGTGGAGTAATACACTAAGGGCAAGCCTATGGGTCATGACATGATGCATGTGAATTCTTTTGGGAGAGAGAGTGAAATTAATTTTTATATGCCCCTACGTGCACGTTTGTGTGCTGCACGAGCATAAAAAGGGAAGTTTCTCTCGAGTTGTGAGGGTACATGCTTGATGAAAGATTGATTTTCGTGTCGGATTTCTTGATTAGTTGATTTGCATGAGTTTGCCGATATCAAGAATCAATTCTTAAAAGTCTAGGAAGCCTCGATGTATTAAGGTCATTGTCTTGTACGACCAAGCATGTTTTCTTGATGATTTGCAAAAATCAAATAATCGGTATGACCGTAACGTAAATGGTTGCACCATAGTGACAAAGGTTGAGATGTGATGTGCATGATTTGTGTATGTGTTGTTCGAGGACGAACAAGGATTTAAGTGTGGGGTAAGTGATCTTGGGCAGATTTATATGCCCAAGTGATACTCAAACGTATCATTTTTACCTTGTTTGTTGTGCAATGTGTATATAATATCATGTATTTGGTAATAAAATGCGAATTTATACTAACCAACATGATTAGCATTTGTTTTGCAGGATAATGTAATTTTTAAGAGCTAAAATGCGTGTTGGAACTATGTCGGAGTTGGACTTGGATGCGAGCGTGGAAAAGACCTCGGATGGCATATTTTGCAGTGGCTCCGCGATGGTGCCGTGCCACGCTGCCATCGCGGTAGCACACTGCCTGGGAAGAAATAAAAGTGGCAATTTCCAATGTGCCTGCGCGTCAGCTCCGTGGCATGGAGACAGGCCTCCGCGATGGACTCCGTGCCACGTTGAGGCTAATTATCCAGACCATGCAATTTCCAGAGAGGGTCCGCATCCACGCTGTGTCACGGAGGCAGTGCTCCGCGTTAGCCTCCGTGACACGTTGCTTGTTATTCCGGGAAAAATTTCCCACTAGTATAAATAGCACACTTAGGTTATTTTTAAAAAGAGATTTTTTTAGTTTTAGTTTTTAGCCTGAGTTCAGAAGTGGGAGCAGGAACGTGGTTTTGTGGCAGTTGAAGAATAGAAAAGATAAGAGTTTTCTTCTCTTCCCTTCTTCTTTCCTTCAATTGTATGCATGATTCACACTCATTCTAGGATGATTAATCCAAGAATGAGTGGCTAATTCCTCTCTTGCTGAGGTTTTGAACTTGTGAAATGAATGTTGGTAATAATTGATATGGTTTCTTCTTCTTCTTGCATGTTGTTCTATTAATTCTTGTGCTTATTACATATTTGATTGGCCACCATTAATGTATATCTAAAAAGTCCAATTTCACTCGAGAGAGCATGAAATTGGAAAGTTGTGAATTAATAGGGTATTGTTCTTAACTTGATTTGGGAAAATTGGGTTTTGATGTGCTTTCTTGATAGAAATATACTTGAAAGCCGTATTAGTCAATTTAGGAACCGGAATTGTAGTGTTAGGTCATAAATTGCATTTGATCACAGAAATGTAGACGAATGGTTTATGAAGCTAAAGTGAAATTAAATACGGAAGTTTTAATTTCTAGGCAAACGTTCTTGGCTAGCAATATGAAGAAGAAGATGACCAAATTATCATGATTATCAAGTTCATTACTCGTTCTTAACCTTGGCATGTGCATATCCATTGTCTAAACTCAACGTAAATAGTAGTTATTAATTTTAGTAGATAATTAGTTTAGAAACAAAACTTACTCAAATCTTGGTTGGATTGTTGTTAACATAGTTAGAAATAGAATAGAGATATAGTAAACTAGGCAGTTTTGCATATCTAGAGCAGCCTCCTTGGATCGATACTTGGCTACTTAGCCACTTTATTACTTGTTTGACCACGTACACTTGCGTGTCGGTGTATAATATATACCGAGCAGCAGAGCGCGAACACTTACTGCATTAGTGTGTGGCCGACATTAATGTACATATAAAAAGTCCAATTTCACTCGAGAGAGCAAGAAATTGGAAAGTTGTGAATTAATAGGGTATTGTTCTTAACTTGATTTGGGAAAATTGGGTTTTGATGTGCTTTCCTGATAGAAATATACTTGAAAGCCGTATTAGTCAGTTTAGGAACCGGAATTGTATTGCTAGGTCTTAAATTGCATTTGATCACAGAAATATAGACGGATGGTTTATGATTCTAAAGTGAAATTAAATACGAGAGTTTTAATTTCTAGGCTACTGTTCTTGGCTAGCAACATGAAGAAGAGATTAACCAAATTATTATTATAATCGAATTCATTACTTGTTCTTAACCTTGGCATGCTCATATCCATAGTTTAAATTCACAGTAAATAATTGTTAATAGTTTTAGTATATATATATATTTTATAACCAAAAACTTATTTAACTGTTGGTTACGCTGTTGTTAGCATAATTAGAAGTAAGATAAGAATATAGTGTACTTAGGCAATTTTACTTATCCTGAGTCTCCTTGGATCGATACTTGGCTTACTTAGCCACTTTATTACTTGTTTGACCACGTGCACTTGCGTGTGGGTTTTTAACCTATAGCAAACACAACCCGAACAAGTTTTTGGCGCCGTTGCCGGGGAGACTAGGCAATTGGTGAAATTGTGATAAGTGTAAATTTACTGTATTTTTGTTTTATTTTCTTAAGTGTTGACAACTTGGTCTTAGCCTGTATTTTGCAGACTTGATTTCTGTGAACACTGGCAAGGGACAAAGAGTTGGTGGAATCTTACTTAGAGCCTGAACGTGAATTTCACAGTCAACGTAGAGAAGCTCTACAAAAGAAGCTACAGTTGCTTAGACAGTCTATTATGGAGCAACAAAATCCACCAGTTGTGCGGGCAGTGTTAGTGCCCGATGAAGCAACAACAAGGCCGGTTCGCGAGGTGGCAATCCCACATGCCAACAATGTACATTCTAGTATCCGCAAACCAGAGCCTGGAGGGAGGTTTGAATTAAAGCAGAATATGGTGCAACTTTTGCACACAAGCGGGCAATTTACCCGTCTCCCTCATGAAGACCCACAACAACATCTTCAGAATTTTTTGGAGATAAGTGACACTTATATACCCGCTGGAGTGTCACCTGATTATGTTCGGCTCACCTTATTTCCGTTTTCCTTACTTGGTGAAGCCAAGAGGTGGTTAAAAGCTGAACCACCGAATTCTATATCAACGTGGGATGATCTAGCACAGAAGTTTTTGATCAGATTTTTCCCTTCTGGTAAAACAGCCAGACTTATAAGTCAAATTCTAAGTTTTAAACAGAGGGAGGGAGAAAATCTATATCAAGCCTGGGAAAGATTTAAATCCATGTTGCGGGACTGTCCTCATCATCATCAGTCCAATGAGGTGTTGGTACACACATTTATTGAGGGTTTGGAACCCCATACTAAAATTTTGTTAGACTCAGCAGCTGGAGGGCAAGCGCTGGAAAAGACTTATGAGGAGCTGTACACTTTGCTCAACCGAATTTCACAGGGCAATCCAGAATGGAATGCAGACTCATCAAGAGGTGGAGCAAGGAAAGCAGCAGGAGTGCTTGAAGTGGATAGATTTACAGCTATCGCTGCACAGATAGCTGCCTTGCATAATCAATTGAATAATCACTTCAGCAACATGAACTTGAACCAGCCTTCAGCTTCAGTCAATGCGGTCCAGCAAATGTGGTGTGAAGTGTGTGGTAGCAGTGAGCACTCAGCTGAGTGCTGTGGTGCAAATCCTGATTCTGTTAACTTTGTGGGCAATGCACAGAGAAATCAGCAGCAGTTTGGTAGTGGTTACAACTCAAATTGGAGGAACCATCCAAATTTTTTGTGGGGTAGCAACAACAACCAAGGCCAAGGTTCTGGTCAGGGTATGCAGAGAAATCAAGGAGGGCAACAAAACTATCAAGCTCAATTCAGAAATCACAATGCCCCTCCTCCACCACCATCACCTACCATTGAGGAGATGTTCAAAACCATGATCGCTAAATCAGGCACAATTGCAGGCTGGCTATGTTAAATTGGCAGCCGAAGTGAAGAATAATCAGTTAGCGACCAAGGATCTTGAATATCAGTTTGGGCAATTTGCTAGTGCCCAAAATACAAGACCCAGAGGGGGACTACCTAGCGACACGGATCCTAATCCGAAGCAGGTAAATGCAGTGACCACGAGGAGTGGTTTACAGTTGAAGGAGGTGGAACCGGAAAGACCGCCTCAAAAGTCAGGAGCAGCAGAAGTTGAGGAGGAACAAAGTTCTGATATGGGGAAGACCAAAGAAGCAGAAGCAGAAAGACCTCCACCCCCATTCCCTCAACGACTCAAGAAACACAAGGAGGAGGCGTGTTTCAAGAAATTTATGGAGGTGCTTAAACAGGTACATGTTAATTTACCTCTTGTTGATGTCTTGCAGGGAGTGCCCAAATATGCGAAATATATTAAAGACATCGTGGCAAACAAAAGTCGTTTGACTGAGTATGCCACGGTGGCTTTGACGGAGGAATGCACTTCCCGGATTCAAAACAGACTGCCCACAAAGCTGAAAGATCCTGGAAGTTTTACTATCCAGCTTACTATTGGGAAGAGTATCCGAGCTCGTGGATTATGTGACTTGGGGGCGAGCATAAATCTGATGCCATCTTCGGTATTCAGAAAGTTAGGTCTGGGGAGTCCTAGACCTACAACTGTAATCTTGCAATTAGCAGACAGATCCTTAGCTAAGCCGGATGGAATTGTTGAGGATGTTCTAGTGCAAGTGGGTTCCCTTATTTTTCCGGTCGATTTTATTGTTCTGGATTTTGAACCAGATGCTGAAGTCCCATTTATTTTGGGACGACCCTTTTTGGCAACCGGAAAAGCATTAATTGACATAGCTGCGGGTCAACTTACAATGCGAGCACATGACAAGGTCGAAGTGTTCGATGTGTACAAAGCACCTAAGCTCCCGACAGTGAATGAAGAACTCTCGGTGATCAATGTGATTGATCATGGGAACGCTAATCGAATAAATGATTCCCGAGAGTTAATAGGAAGGCCACCTGATAAGGTTGAGAACTACTGGGGGGAGGACAACGATCGTGACAAATCGTCCATCACCCTAGTAGATACTTGAGCATAAAGGACGTCAAGCCGCGACGGTAAACCAGGCGCTGCACGGGAGGCAACCCGTGAAAAATATTTTCTTTCTTTCTTTTTTTTTTTTAGTGTAAATAATTTTTATTTTTATTTTTCTTTTCTTGATTTGGTATATATTTTTTGTTTTAGTTAATATTTTTCATTTTAGTTAGGGAAATCTATTAATCTAACCAATTTTGTTTAGTGAGGTGATTTTTCAGGTCAAACGGAGACAAATATGCATGGAGTCGGGAAGAATAAGGCAAGGTATAAAAAAATAATTAAAATAAAGAGACAGTGCACTGGGGCGTTGGCTCCGTGTCACGGAGGAAGGGCTCCGCGTTACCCTTCGTGACACGTTGAAGGTAAAATCCGGATTTTTAAAATTTCCAGTAAGCCAACGCGTTGGCTCCGTGTCACGGAGGAGGGGCTCCGCGTTACCCTCCGTGACACGTTGCCTTACATTTGGTGCCGGGTTACACCGGGTTGCCGGGTGACCCGCGTGTTTTTCTTTAAATTAACCCCGATTTTTGCCCCTTTCTCCCCATTTGTTTTCCTCTCCGCGACCAAACATCCCAAATCCCCCTCCCCAATCAACGTGCCATGCCACTAAGCAAAGAAATCATCAAGTTTCTTCGGTTCTTCAACGTAAAGGTATGTTTTCCTCGTTTCTCTCTCAATTTTGGCGATTTTAGTCGAATTTGGGCAGGTGAGGTGAGATATATCATCCTAAGTAGCAATTGAGCATGAAATTGAATTATTTGTGATTGATGAATGTTCGGAATGTTGTTATTAGCGTTTGAACTTGTCGACTACGTGAATAATTCGAAATTGATTGTTAAATGGAATTCTAGGGCTTAGGTTGTTGAAATTGACTTGGGTAATTTGATAATTCAGTGAATTAGATGCCGGGGTGTGTTTGGGAATTGAGATTAGTCGGTGTAAATATTGTTTGAATGTAAAAGACGACGAATTCTCGAATTTTTGGGGAAAATATGGAAATTGTGCAAATTGGTTTGATTATTTGGATTTGTATGTATATATAGAACTTTTGTCGTTGTTTTTATTTGTTGTTTTTGTTGCTTAGTGCGATGGTTGAATTGTTAGCGATAGTAGGATTGGGATTAGTTGTATGAAGTCTGAGTAGTACGCTAAGCGTTATGCTGTCAAAATTTTTGTGAACGCACTTAGCATAAATTATATAGTTGTTGTTTTTGGTGTACATAGAGTTATCCTTGCCGTAGTTTTGTAAAAGTAGCTAAGGACTAAGTGTGGGGTAAACGTTGTGTAACCCGACCTTAGCCAAAGTTAACATGTATTTAGCTTAACGTTGTGCTTGTTTATGTATATTGACAGGTACAATGGCGAGTAGGCAGGATAAGGGCAAAGGTGCTTCTACTTCTGGCACCGGGAGGAAAAGAATGAGAATGGGCACCGCAGTCCCAGCTGCACCAGCTGTTCCGCGCGGCCAACGCCGCCAATATGGAACAAGGTGGGTAACCGTGGAAGGAAAGAAGTGGTATGCTAAGCATAAGGAAAGCAAGTACTTCCCGGAGGAACATATTGCACGGGAACCACTAGCACAGGAGTTCCCCGTATTGTGCAGAGGATTGAAGCAGCTGGGCTCAGCTTTATATTTCAGGAGCCCAAGGAGTGCAACCTACATTTGGTCCGGGAGTTCTACGCAAATTGGAACCCGTCCATCAGAAGCCACATAATAAAAATCAGAGGGCAGATTGTCACTCTGGAACCCCAGCAATTTAATGCCATCATTGGAGCGCGGGACACAGACGCTCACATTCTCCGCCAGCTAAACATCACCCCACCGTACGCCGACATCAGACGTATGTTGTGTGGGGCTCGATCCACAGCCCGATGGAGCAGACATAAGGAGAGGGGTTACCACCAGAATCTGTCTTATTCGCAGATGAACAGGGAGGCCAGAATATGGCTGAAAATTGTATGTTCTTGCTTGATCCCGGGAGTTCACATGACGGATGTGACTCGGGACCGTGTCTTCTTGGTGTATGCCCTTATGAAAGGGCTAGAGATTAATGTTGGGGCGGTTATCATATCCGCCATGAAGAGAGCCAGACTACACCAGGGCCACAGATACGGGTTCGGCGGACTCATCACCACCTTCCTCCGAGGCCTCGATGTCGAGGAAGAAGCTTTGGATTACATCCCGCAGTTGGAGCGGAGGGCCCTCGATGTGACAAAAACTAAGGCCCCCGACACCACACACGGGCCAGTGCTGACTTTGGGCGAGCGACATGCTCGTGACGATCAGTACATGGCACGTATGTTTGGCATGCAGATGCTTCAGCTATGGATTGGTGGGAGACCAGCCACCGAGGAAGAGTTATGACAGTTGGAGCTGGATTACCCATTTGGCGAGAACGCCAGAGCCTTATGCCGAGTGGGACCAGCCTTCGTTGAGCCTACTGATGAAGATGTCCCCACTGACGAGGAGACACGTCGGGAGGACTCCGATGACGATGATGGAGCTGACTCAGACATGGGCGATGAGGCAGCAGCACCGGATGAAGAAGTCGAATATTTCGACTGAGCAGGGAGTTCCACCACCTGAAATTTTGTGATCTTAATTTTTGTGAACACTGGGGACAATGTTCGATTTAAGTGTGGGGTGGGAAGTAGTTAGGTGCTGGGGCTGGGCTAATCTGCTGTATGCTTTTTCCTTGATTTGTATGTATGTTTATGTTTCCCTGTTGTGAACTGATTTGTGTTGTATCTGTATATATTTTTGTGTGGTTAATGATGTGTGTTGTGAAAAGTTATGGTTGCCAAGGTAAATATTTTGTAAATAATTTTGTATATCGAAATGATCGATATTTTTCAAAATGTTTGCAAAAATATTTTTCACTTATCAAAATATTTTGTAAATAGTTTTCCATCGACATGATCGATGCTTTGCAAAAATTTTTCGATTTTTATTTTTGGGTTTCTCGGAGTTTGTTTTCGGTTCTTTTACCGAGAATAGTTCCATTGAACCGATGTCATAGTTAGTGACCGTTCCCTATGATGGATGGATGAAGACCGTCTTAAGGGAAATGTAGTCGGTAGGAGTAGGATTTTAATTTATTTTCAGTTTTTCTTTGGTGGATTGCATCAATGAACCTGTAGTTGCTTTATGGTTGCAAAATTTCGTTGCGTGTTGTAACTGATGTTCATAATGTAAAAGTGATTCATTTGAAAGCATGCAATTTTGTAAATATGTTGAGTTACCTAGGCTGTAGAATTTGATTCGGTATGATTGAGGCTTAAATTTTGAATTCATGCAATTGGCTAATTAAAGAGTCTGTGAATGCATCTTGAATCGAGCATGTGCATGAAGTGTGTGAAGTGAGGTATTGTTATTCCATGCTATTGTGAAGTGTCTAGAACTTGCCTGGTGTGTGTGCAAAGCAAAATGAAGGAGGTGTAGTGTTGGAAAGGATGTAGGCATTTCTTTGTTTTAACCGAGAGTTTCTATTTTTTTCTTGTCATACTCTACCTTTTTATGTGATTGTATACCCTAGTCAGCCCGTTGAGCCTTTAGCCGTTTCTTTCTTTCTTTTGTCCAAAATTGTATAAACTAAGCTTTATTCCTTCTTTTCATTAGCCGTAAAGTCTATACAAAAATCTTAAGCGCTTAAGAAGAAAAGAAAATTCTTTTCCCGAAGTGTCAAAGAGTGAGAAGAGTGGAAAGAAAAGAAAAGCAGAGTGAAGAAAGAAAAGAAGAGGTTGAAGAGGCAATTGGTATAATGAAATGATAATAAAGGTGCATGAAAACCCTTTGTTGTTGTGTCAAGAGTGTTTGAGGAAATGGGCCATACAAAAGTAAACAAGCATGAATGGGATGATGAAAAAGAGAAAAAGAAGAACAATATTCATGAGTCGATGGGAATGTGTTGAAAAGGCGCTTAAGGATGCTAGTGACTATTATTGGCTAATCCAATATATACTAGTTCCATAGCTTCCATTACAACCCATTAAAGTCCTACGTGATCTTACATTGCATTTCTTTATATTAGTGGAGTAATACACTAAGGGCAAGCCTATGGGTCATGACATGATGCATGTGAATTCTTTTGGGAGAGAGAGTGAAATTAATTTCTACATGCCGCTACTTGAATGTTTGTGTGTTGCATGAACATAAAGGGGAAGATTCTCTTGAGTTGTGAGGGCACATGCTTGATGAAAGATTCATTTTCGTGTCGGATATCTTGATTAGCTGATTTGCATGAGTTTGCCGATATCGAGAGTCGATTCTTAAAGTCTAGGAAGTCTTGATGTATGAAAGGTCATTGCATTGTAAGACCATGCATGTTTTCTTGATGATTTGCAAAAATTGAATAATCGGTATGACCGTAGCATAAATTGTCGCATCATAGTGACAAAGGTTGGGATGTAATTTGCATGAGTTGTGTATGTGTTGTTCGAGGACGAACAAGGATTTAAGTGTGGGGTAAGTGATCTTGGGTAGATTTATATGCCCAAGTGATACTCAAACGTATTATTTTCGCCTTGTTTGTGTGCAATATGTATACATTCTCATGTAATTGGTAATAAAATGTGAATTTATACTAACCAACATGATTAGCATTTGTTTTGCAGGAAAATATAATTTTTAGGAGCTAAAATGCATGTTGGAAGTATATCGGAGTTGGACTTGGATGCGAGCATGGAAAAGACATTGGAATGCGCAAAGTATAGGGGCTCCGCGATGGAGCCGTGCCACGCTACCATCGCGGAGGCACACTGCCTGGAGGGGAAATTAACTGGCAAATTCCAGTGAGGCCTCGCGACAGCTCCGTGGCACGGAGATAGGCCTCCGCGTTGGCCTCCATGCCACGTTGAGGCTATAATCCCGGACCCTGGAATTCCAGTAAGGGTCCGCGTCCACGCCGTGTCACGGAGGCAGTTCTCCGCGTTGAGCTCCGTGACACGTTGCTTGTTATTCAGGGAAAAATTCCCACTAGTATAAATAGAACACTTAGCTTATTTTTAATGAATTCAGACTTGGTGTAGCAAGGACGTGGGTTAGGAGCAGTTGAGGGACGAAAAAGCTAAGAGATTTCTTCTCTTCCTTTCTTCTTTCAATCAATTGTATGTATGATTTACACTTGTTTTAGGATGATCAATCCACAAATGAGTGGCTAATTCTCTTCCTTGCTAAGGTTTTGAACAATGGTGATGAATTTTGATTGTTAATGATATGGTTTTCTTCTTCTTCTTTCATGTTGTTCTATTAATTCTTGTTCTTACTGCATTAGTGTGTGGCCGACATTAATGTACATCTAAAAAGTCCAATTTCACTCGAGAGAGCAAGAAATTGGAAAGTTGTGAATTAATAAGGTATTGTTCTTAACTTGATTTGGGAAAATTGGGTTTTGATGTGCTTTCCTGATAGAAATATACTTGAAAGCCGTATTAGTCAGTTTAGGAACCGGAATTGTATTGCTAGGTCTTAAATTGCATTTGATCACAGAAATGTAGACGGATGGTTTATGATTCTAAAGTGAAATTAAATACGAGAGTTTTAATTTCTAGGCTACTGTTCTTGGCTAGCAACATGAAGAAGAGATTAACCAAATTATTATTATAATCGAATTCATTACTTGTTCTTAACCTTGGCATTCTCATATCCATAGTTTAAATTCACAGTAAATAATTGTTAATAGTTTTAGTATATATATATTTTATAACCAAAAACTTATTTAACTGTTGGTTACGCTGTTGTTAGCATAATTAGAAGTAAGGTAAGAATATAGTGTACTTAGGCAATTTTACTTATCCTGAGTCTCCTTGGATCGATACTTGGCTTACTTAGCCACTTTATTACTTGTTTGACCACGTGCACTTGCGTGTGGGTTTTTAACCTATAGAAAACACAGCCCGAACAAACGACACAGTTAGTAACCCTGGGTTGGTCATGGAAGGCTATACAAGGCAAAGTCAATCCCAAACTAAACATAAGTATTGATCTCAGCTAACAACAACAACTATTCACAATTACAAGATTTCTGTCTCTCTTACTGGGATTCAAACTGTATTGCGGTACTATAGAAATTAACTTGCCAAAGAAATTCACCTAAACATACCTCAATTGTCATTTCCCGATTATCTGACGAGTTTAAACTTGTATTTGTCAGCTCTTTTTGACTATAACTGTAATACTGGGAGAAAGAGACTAATTTTAATATCAAATTCGACTTAGAAATGAAAATTCTTAATACTAATAGCAACTATAATTCAACGACATAAAATACGGCCAAAAACCTATAATTTCTCGATGGTTTAGAAGGGAGAAATGCTTACTTTATGCCTGTAACCATTTAGGAATCAGTTTGGAGCAATTCTGACAAATTTTGCTCGGCGGGGTTACGATTTTTCGAGTGAATTTCATGGAAATAACTCCGTAGTAATGCTCCCTGTAGGCTTAGAATTCAATACCTGAAGTTAATTTGAATTTGGACGGCATTTGGTAGAGTAATCGGAAGAAAAATAATTGATTTCCTCATTCCCTACTCTCTCTGGCTGAAACTGTTCATGGAAAATGATTTGAAATTGAAGAGAAGGCTTTATATGTAAGCTAGGGTAGTGGAAGGGGGGAGTGCCCCGCGCCGCCAACCTAGCCCCGCGTCACGCCCCTTATAGCGCTAATGTGCTGGCGCATCATGCTGGCCCTTCGCGGCCTAGCTTCGCCCGATCATGCTTCCAAGGCTTTTCTACATGCATCGTACTCTATTTATTCATCATGAATGCATGATTACGCTTACTTATGGTTAACATTTACGGGGTGTAACAAATTCTTTCAAATTAAAGAGAATTCAAATCAAGACAAATTGTAATCTGCCAATTAGATTCAACAAATCTCTAAGTGTATCTATTGAACAAGGGTTATGCTTTGGGTCATTGTTGACTGATACTACCCAAACTCTAATTGGCTCTTTCAAGAAATATTGGATTAATTTGACATGATTAGGTGTTTTCAACCACCAATCTTCACTTTACAAAGCAAAGATCTATCAAATATTTAAAAACCCATTATCAATTCATTCAAATTAGGATCAATAGAGTTCACAAACTCATTAGGTCATAACCCTTGATTAGAATTTAGCTACTCATGGATAAATAATAATAATAAGAAAACATAAAATTAGACGTGATCACTTACAATTCAATGGATGAAGGAGAAAAATTCAAAGTATGGAATTGATCTTCAATTAATCTTCAACCTATAATTAGTGTTCCTAAAAAATACAACTCTCAACTAAAATTCTGACTCTCGTTGGTACTTCGTAAAAAAAGGAACAAAAAACTATTTATACTAAAGCCAAAAATTCTAAATATAATTTAAATTCGGAGGCCCAGTGTCAGGGCGCGACTGGCATTCGGTACACTATGTACCAAGAAGCCGACTATAAACTGATGGTAACTATAACACTTAGGCCAATAAGGCCACTTTTCATAATCAACTAAGCATAACATATGGACCGACGAGGTCACAACATAAAGACAAAAAACAATAAGCCAACTAGGCTATGACATACTGACAACAGTGGAAAGCCGACGAGGCCACAAACTGAACTATACATCACTGAAATAAGTCCACAAATCCTCTATAATAATAATGTATTGATGGTCGGAATAGGGCTTCGACCTACCTGTAACTATACATGAAAACTCAAAATTCTAGAAATGGCTCTAGAAGGAAAGAAGCATACCAACATTAGCCCCTGGGCTCACGAACTCCTACTACAAAGGTAAATCCGAGCATCCACTTGTATCTGAAGCATGAGTGCAGTATCTCTAGGAGAAAGAGCATCAGTATAAATAATATTTACTAGTATGTAAGGCTGAAAATAGTAAATGTAAGTAATACCAAAATAACTGAACCAAAGATATGGATAGAAACAACCTGAAACTCTGGGAGTTGAAACCTGACAGTAACTCAATTCTATAATGCAAATATGACCAAGTAAGTGCATAATATGATTATAACTTTCTAACTAGTAAACCATCTGGTGGTAACATCTAATGCAAGTCCGTTTAACTGATGTAAATATGTCCAACCAATAAAATCCGATTAGTGGTAAGTTTGTATAATATACATCCAACTAGTATAACCACATCGGTGGTGGGTCTATAGGATATACGTCCAACTGATATAACTACATCTTTGGTAGGTCTGATAAGATATACATCCAATCGATATAAGCGCATTGGTGGCGGGCTAATAAGTCATGTCCATAATCATATGTGGAGCCAATAGGGCTCATACTGAGCTTGTCTGTATCTTACTAATGCAACACATGTTGACTTTGAGACTATGACATGCATAGGGTCTCAATCATAGCCTAAAGAAACTATAATTGGTATATGCAACATATAAGACTCTCAAATAGTATATAAACATGTATTCGTGCAATCAAGCGGCCTTGAGGGAACATTATGTCAAGACAAGTACATCATAGTGCCAATAATATGAAAGATGTTTCCAACCTATAGACTCACTGATGCAAACAACCTGAAAAACGTATCCAACCTATGCATGTGTTATATGTATGACTCTTTACTTCATGGGAAAAACTGTGACTCAAGATAGACTTAAGAGCTTTGAACATACAAATCTAAGATTGTAGAACTTAGAGTTACTTAGAACTTGGAGACTTATAACTCATAATTTATATATAGCTTATTGAAAGCTCTTTAGGAAACTTTAAGAGTAAGCTTGCTATGTCACCTTAGCATTAGGAATTACTAGTTCATGACTTAGAAGTTTAAGAATGCCTAACATAACACTTGATATTCATGCAGAGCTTTGAGAGCTAAAATTGTGGATATATGACTTGTACGACCTTTCTGGGTAACGTATGAAGTTGTATTTATTCAATTGAGTGACCTCCAAGAGACTTTCGGGATTTAGATGACATGAGGATCATAATAGACACACCACTATAGTTTTTGAGAATGACACCTAGTGGCTTAGAATATAGCATGGAGTAGGAGTTGATAACTTTCTTATCATATTTCCCTTATCCCGAGTAAACTTATAGGGTTTGACTCCGTAACTCCAGGATTTCATTTCAACTTAAGCTTAGATGCTTTTAGCATTTCATAACACCTTAACTTGGTGGTTTGGGATCAACTTTAGAAGCTTTTAGATCATAACTTAGAATTGGAAACTAGTTAACTGAACATTTTAACAACCAGGAATCATGTCGTAGGGCTTTCATTACACATTATGTCAAATATTTAGAACTTTACCCTTCACGTTTATATACTCGATTCAATATCATATATTCATTATGAATTCTTTCTTAAGCCACATGATTGGTCTTAACCGTCTCTATTTCAATCAAAGTTACATCACTATTTACATTCCAACTAACAACTCATTTCCTTAGACCTTTTACTAAATTCACATGGAAACATGAACTTCACATAGAGATGACATTCACATATAACATGACATAAAAGACTAGCTCACAGTGCCCCCATTAGGGGTCTCCAAACTTAATTTATATCTATAATAATTTTAGTATGGTCTATAGCATTCATTTTGCAACCAGATGCTTCACATGTATTCTTACGCTCGTAATGACTTCAATACATACTTCAAAACTTGTGGAAAACTCTATATATCTCACTTTAAATCGTGTTAAGAATCTTCCTACATTAACTTTAACATTAACTTGGACTCGTGCTTAAAGAAGGAAGAAGGTGGAGCTTTTACATATCTTGATTCGTTGAATTCAACTAGCCGACAATAACTTCAACCATGGACTTGCAATCTTTTCAAGGCTTGGGTTATATTTCACAAAAACAAGGTATTGCTTGTAGATATCCTTATCAGTGATAGAAGAAGTTTTTTCCAACTTCTACTAACCGAAGCTTCTTCTATTCAAACCAATTTGACCATACAACCTCATAGAAGTGTTCTTCGTAGCTTCAAGATTCATCACCCAAGATGAATTTGTGATTGAAGATGTTTGAGGAGCTTAATCTTCTTCAAAACATGGAAAACCTAGAGAGAAACTTAGCTTTGAACGAGTTGCTGCCTTAGGAGAAATATTAAAATGGCTTAGCATAATTGTACATAATATATAGACATACATACATACATATACATATATATATATATATACATATGTAAATATATACATATACATATACAATACATATATATATACATATATATATACACACACACATATTTATAGAGAGAGACATATATATATATATACATATATATGTATGTATGTATATATATATACACACACATATACTTATATATATATATATATATACATATACGTATGTATGTATATATGTGTGTGTGTATATATGTTTGTGTGTGTGTGTGTGTGTGTGTGTGTGTGTGTATACATGAGGTGGTGGCATAAAGCTACGCCGCGTAGGCCAACACGGTAGGGCCAGCCTGCGTTGCACAGCCTTTGGGCTGCTTGGCAGCTGTGTCACACAGGCCTTTGTGGTCTGGCCTAGCCTGACTTCATTCGCTCGTTTGCCAACTCATTCATGTTTTTAACCCCCAACACTTCTTCAACACAAAATCCCCATTCTTTTAACCACCCAACATGTGTATACATTCATTAATAAAGCAACAAAACTTTGTCGGGGTGTAACACCCAATTCGAGATATGGTCCGTATATTGAATTAACAGTCTGTACATCTTTAATTTAAAATTTGTCCTATTGGTAGCCGTACTTTGATATGGAACATAAACTGAATTTATGATCCATATTTTCCTTTGTAGATTGATTCTCCAGGTTGATGACTGTTTGACTCTTGTGATCTGCGATACAATTTACGATTCACAAATTGAATATACGGTCCGTATCTTGCATCGTCCTTTGGTGATTGACTTTTTTCCCTCACTTAATTGAATTACAACTGTATCTGTTGGCCACATCTTGAGTTTGCGGTCCGTCTATTGCATCTTTTAGCAGAAGCTTGTGAATTGTGCCTCTTTTCTTCAACTCATTGATAATCTTGAAACTTAGTAAAATAACATTAGTATTGACTTAAATTAGTACTTAAAGGCATACAATACTTTATGAAAAGAAGTACAAATATATAGCAAAATACCGACACATCGACACCCCAAACTTTAATCCTTTGCTTCTCCTCAAGCAACTAAAATAAGAAAATTTAACCTAGACACATGTTTTGGTTTCACAAAGTGCAACACCTATGGTGGTTTTGCCAAGAAGCTACAAGCATTCAATTTTTAAACAAGCCACTCCCTCAAATCATGCAAAATCAATTTTCTCACAACTATTAAGACTAATCATGCAATCTCTATTTATGACATCACATTAACACGCAAACACTTAGATTGAGAAGCAACATATGCTAGCTATTATCATCCACATGTCCTCACTTTAGACCAAGAAAATTGTCCATTTTTAGCAATAATGATCATAGACAATACATGGACATAAGATCAAGAGAGAAGAGAATAGCACTCACTCTCATAAAGATGTTCACAAGTTAAACCACAACTATCATATGTTTGCCTATATTTTCAAATACCTCTACTTTTGAAAATTCGAGTTAAGGTCATATAATGACTTTTCTAAGCTTGTAATATTGGTCCAAAGGAATAGTAGAATACATATATGGAGTTTTAATGACTCAGTACCATCCTTGAACACTACATCACTTTCCCACTTTCTTTTTCCTTTTGTTTCCTTTTTTTTCTTCCTTTTCTTTCCTTAGCAATTTCCACAACCCAAAGTACTTTTTGTGAACTTATTTTATTTTTATCTTTTTGTTTTCTTTTTCTTTTTCTTTTTCTCTTTTTATTTTTATTTTATTTTTCTCTTTCTTTTCTTTTTTTTTTGCTCAATATACCATGGGATGCGCTCCAACTATTCATTTTTGCCTCTTTTTATCTTTTTCACCTTCTCACCCCCAACTTAAATATTTTCATGTCATCATAATATTTCATAGTGACAAGGAGGATGGATTCAAAAGAGGATCAACTAAGAATTGTTTTCGATTTGATTGCGGTTGATCAAGAAACAAAGTCATAGGCTTAAAAGGAGATACTAGGGATACATACATCATTGGTAGGCTCATATAGGAAAATGGGGCTTTTGATATATAAAGAAGGCCTAAGTTTATCTTTACAACCAAATAAATCCTAAGCTCAAGCATGAGTAACCAATCAAGTTCTAGAGTGTGGTAGTAACAAGTGAACCAGACTAGAATCATCACAACACATTGACATATGAATATCAAATGAATTAGTTATGTCTACTCTTGACTAGGGAATCAATTCCACAATTGTCACAAGTAAATGTCACAAATAAAAGTAAACATGTCAATACAAATAGTTGTGGAAAATTTTTTGGAGAGGCCAATTTTTAACAAATCATTACATATGCATGCCTTGAGCTCATTTTCCACCACCACCTAAGTCAAAAATACTTTGTTCAAGCACAAACAACTCAAATATAGACTGGTGCCCTTAAGAGAGAGGCTTAAAAATCTATCATTGGGACCAATCACTACGATACTTAACTACATTATTAGTATAGATTTAACAGAATTTAAGCCTTCCGAAAAAGAACAACGGCTAGACAAACCTGAGAGGACTCTACACTATGAAAGCGAGAAATTACTACAAAATAAAAAGATAACTACAAAAATATTTCGATACGAACCAGAAATCAAATCAAGCACCCAATACACATACAAGCATAAATATCCCACATCCAACTTAAAAATTTTACAATGTCCTCAATGAACGCAAATACGATAAATATAGGGGATAAAGACTCCCTAAGGTGCTCAAAGCGCACTAGTCTGAGTTATGGGGATAACATCAGGTATGATTGTTGGGGTAGTAGGAATGCCATCAACTGAAGTGCTAGCCTCTCAGACAATGTGAGGTCGGATCCTCTGGGAAGCAAGGGACTCTAACTTCGCAACCTGTATCTCAGCAACCTCGGTAGGATCCAACTCTGGGTCATCCTTCGCTTGGAAGTCCTCCTCATCAGTATCTCTCTCCCACTCCATCAATGGCATCTTACCTGTAGCTCTTGCAGGAGTCGGGGCTCTGGATGGTGAAGGATTGGGAGAAGGAGATCTGATTGGTGCAGCTCTAGTGGGTAAGTTCTAGAAGGTGAGTCTCTCTACAGGTACACTCTGGTAGGTGGGGCTCTTGTCACTTTTAGAACACTTAAGGATGAGTTTGATAGAGGTTTCTCATAAAGATAATTGCTGGAAATGGAATTGGATGAAGAATAACCGACCAAAGGGACTTAAATAGTCCTCCACCACCTTAGACCCTTGTGATGTGCCTACTTGCGCAGTCTTGCGAAAATATGAATATCTCTCTACTATGAAGTTGGATTGGCGAACAGTTTGACATGATGGAAACTAGATTCACAGAACTTTAATTTGATAGGTCGTAGACCCCCTAAATCTTTATATAGTAGGAGAAAAGATTCGAGACATTTGACCTAAATTTCAGGAAATCTCAAGAAGGAAAATTTTGTGATAACTTTTTACCGAATTTTGTTCTACATTTTGATCGATGTCCAATATTAAATATGATCATAGAGTGACAAAAATAACTCATAACACTTCTTTCTTAGCCTATTATTTACACTTAGTCCTACCTCAAAAGTATGGATTTATTGCTCAAATTATCCGGGGTGTTACATCCTTCCCCCCTTAGAAACATTCAACCTCGAATGTTCGACGACACACACGATATCAACCCAAACACTATCATGGCATGACATGGCCTCACATGATCATAAGTTCCCTCGGTCTACCACAAACAACTCTAAACGAAACAACCCTGCACTTTTCCAGGGTGCGACACAACTATAACCATAATCAAAATAGGAATCTTACCTGCCACCATATCTAGCCTTTGGACAACTATAATTCATCAAGTTACAAGCATCATTGCACAAGCCAGAAAATATGAGTCTAGACCCAACTCCTACGACATTTGACTTCTGCATGATTTTGATCCAAAAAGAAGGGTTACAATCCTAAATGTCCTGCAATCTCCTGTTTATAAGTACACTGCGCAATGCACACATAAACAAGACTCTACTAGACACGGCTCATATACTCCCTAGGATGAACTGCTCTGATACCAAGTCTGTCACACCCCAAATCCGGTAAGGCGTGACTGGCACCTAGTGCTACCCCTGATATATGCATACGTGATGTCCAAAAATAAAACAAAGGCCAGTACCGATGAATTTTGATAACACAATAACTATAAAATCAAAATAAGATGATAGACTATAGCGGAAGCTGGCTCACTTGACCAACCAAAAAATGAATACAATATGCCGTCAAGGCCACGGAATGGAAAACAACTATACAACATGGCCCACCTGGCCTATAATAACATACTATTACCACAACAATTTTCACGAGCCTCTATGAATACAATAGTAATTAAATGGTCGGGACAGGGCCCCAAACTACCCTTAACTCAAACATCCGACGACTCCAAAAAACCTGGAGCGCACCAACTCAGCTGGAACTCCACTCAGCACCCAAGAACTCGATCTACCAGCCCACCATCACCTGTAGGCTTGAATGCAGCGCCCCGACTAGGGCGTTAGTACAATAATGTACCAAGTATGAAAGGTACGAAAAACTATAAGACTCATATTAGAGATCAATAGATATACAGAATATCGCAGGAGGAGAAACTCAATTTAAGTAAACATATAGAACCTACCTGGCCCCCATAAGCCTAGCAAGTACAAGAAAGCATACAAATAGAACCTACCTACCCCTCATAAGCCCGGAAAGTCCAAAAGTAAACAATAATTAGCAGCACTTAGCCCACACAGCTCACCTATCATCTCCTCTAGACCTCTCAACAGTCTGAGCTAACCCCAGCCAACATCTAGCATCCACTGCTATTAGATAATAAATAACACGAGTAGCAGTCACAATATAATGCCAAGCATATCAAAAGTAAACACCAGTCAGTGAACATCATCAAATAAGCATTATTGGACCCTCTCTCGTCCGTGCATAATTAGCAGAGCTCTATCCATTTGGGAGAACCAATCGCGATCCTAAAAAAGCTCAAACATGCCGGACCACTCTCGAATCATGTCTCAACTCGACACTATGGAGGACATCATTCTCAACCACATAGGTCATTTCACTCCTTGGGCTCAACCTCTCAGCCAGAAACACTCTCATGCATCAGATATCCACAAGCCACAAGGCACATCGGGCTCGACCCCTAACCGGAACAACTCTCGTGCATTGGATATGCACAAGCCACAAGGCCTCAAACACAACAAGCACACAATCAAAAACAATAATAATACATTCTCAAACAACCACAATCGATTCTCAAACCCCACAACCTGACTGTTACAACATAGTACTATTCTTTCAAGTCTAGCCGTCCACCGATGAGCCACTAGCTGAGCTAAAGATTACAATTCTAACCAATCTATACCCAAGCTTTTAAACCATCCCACAAGCCACTCTACTTACCACTAAGGGACATGACCAAATAAGCGTAAGTGTCACCAAGGCTGTCACGTGCCATTGACACGGTCAACACGATCACCAATTTAAATATAACAAAAGATTGTCATAACCATATAATCCCTCATTCACTTGTCAATATAATTACCTAATATTATTCACACTAACAGCCTATAACATTCTAGAAGAACCATACACCTCACACACGACCTCTCGATACAAGCCTAATAATTTGCCATGATTACTATTCTCCGCACTCAAACCTGAGCCACCAACCAAACTAGTACCTTATACACACCTTTATCACCATATAAACAAAAGAACAAGAGTTCAATAATAATGTAACACCCCAAAACTTTTCTAGGCCAAATTCAGACGTTGCATGAAAAGCTAGGGTAACATCAGAAAAATTTCTATCTCAGACGACCTAGACAATGGACCGTTGGTGGAACCCATGGGCCGTTGTAAGGAGTCATGGTTTGCTCTGAAAATTCCTCCCAGAAACAAAAAGCTGGCCAACAAGTCGTTGGTAGTTCCAACGACCCGTTGTAGGCAGCCGTTGTTAGACTTCCAGTGAGGCTTGGGTTTGTGCTAGGAAGCAACGAGTGGAATCAATGACCCATTATTGGTACAAACGGGCCGTCCTTTCCACCCGTCGTCAGGAGTCACCAGTGTTGACAATGAGTTGGTTCAACAACCTGTTGTTTTTACCAATGAGTCGTTGTATCACTCATTGTCTTAGGGCCTGAGTTTCCCTCTCCCAGACCACGACAGGAACCAATGGCTTGTTGAAGCTTCCAACGCACCGTTGGATCCTCCCATTGTTTCAGTACTGTAGGTCCGACTTTAGAACCAGAACCAATGACAACTTTCAACGAGCCGTTGTTTGAACCACTGATCCATTCTGAGAACCGTTGTTCAGAATCGAGTAGTTTTCAATTCTTTCTACCAGGGGTGTTTTGGTACTTTCCCAGCCTTTTTGACTTGAAAACATGTCATTTTAGGTTCGTATAGGAGGGAATTAAAGGGTTAGAAGGACCCTTTCCATTCATTTTTCTCAACTCCCTCAAGAACAGAGCGTAAAACTTCTCTGGAAGCACAGAGCAAGAGCTAGGGTTGATTTTTCTTCTCCATTTTCTCAGAGATTTTTCACCAGGGTTTTCTTCTCCAGGTATGTGGGAATTATGTAAGGGGGTTGTTCTCCACTTCCGTCCCCCAAAGCTCTCTCGCTGTTCACTTTCACTCATAGCCTTGAGTTTGTGAACTCGAAATTATTGCTATTGTTCTTGGATTATTTCATGTAGAATACTATCCTATATTAATTGTAGCTAATTTCCACCCGTTGGTAACTAAAATGATGCTTGCTCTAGTGAATTAGAAATTTAGCCCTAACTCATGAAAAAGTCAGAAACTAGAATCCTGCATAAGTATTGAATTCTCGAAAATTGCTTGTATCTTTCAAGGTCAGGGGTTCCTATAATAATTATATGCGTTAGAAACTCAGTTACTTGTATGATATTCAAATTCAGTCAGAAAGTCTATATACTATATATTTTCTCAGAATTGTCAGTTCAGCTTCAGTCAAAGTACTAGAATATTAAGTGTTAGTCAGAAATGTCAGCTGATAAGTTTGACTATAGTCTTTTTCCGAGGTGTCAGTAGTGCCTCTCAGTTATCAGACTCAGACTCATATTACAATTATTTTGTCCATTAGGCATTCATGAAATTCCAGTTATAGCTCTGACCAGCCCCAGGACCCAAGTTTAGTTATCAGTTTGTTCTTTAGATGGTTACGACGCTTCCAGATAAGCATCTCTGACCAGTCTTAGAACTCAATTTCCAAATCTGGTCCTATAAGACACTTAGGGAACTCTCTGATAGTATCCCTGGGTCAGTATAGCCCCAGTATCGAGCTATCCTCTTGTCAGTAGTAGCAGTAATAGAATTATCCAGTGGGAGTAGAACTTAGCACCGAAAGGGCCGGGGTTATTGTGCACCCAGATTCCAGAACTACATTGCCATCGTAGGTTTTATTTACTTGGCCTAATGTCCCCCCTTTTGATAGTGATTTTCACAGTCTATGCCTTTATACCCTGGCAAGGTATATTAGGTCCTACCGACAGGGTGTGTACATCGGACTCCACGTCTAGTTCACGTGGTTATATGTCGGTTATAGCCTCTCCCACTAGCAGTTCAGTTTATTCTCAGATTTCTCAGTTCAAATCAGTTCATTGTAGTATCTCAAACTCAATATCTCAGACTTAGGACATGTTTATGACCATAAGCCAGGGTCATTTTTGACCATATCAGTTCTACACCAATTGTATTAGTTTTCAGCATTTCAGTTGGTCATTTCATGTCGTATCAGTTCATTTACTAGTTCTTTCATGTTATTCATGTTTGTCTCACTTACTCAGTATATTCAAAGTACTGACACATACTTTTATGCCTTATCGTTTCATGATACAGCTGCAGGTTCCCAGACTCAGCATCGTTAGTCGTTGTGATCCAGTCCTCCTCTGTTGCATCCGAAGTGTGAGTCCTCATCATTCGAGGGCCTTGCTTTACTTTCTTTCAGTTGATATTTTATTTTTGTTAGACTTAGAGTTAGCTGGGGGATGTCCCAGCAACTCCTCAGTTAGATGACTTTCAGACCACACTTGGTTTCAGATTTGTTTTCAGATATTAACTCTCCATTTTCAGTCTTTAAATTTTCATAAAAATGCTTTGATGTTATTATTTTGAATTTCCGCTATGCATGTTTACTCAGAATACTAGTGAATGATAAACCAAGGGTTGACTTGTGACTTTAAGTACCGTGTTACGTCCAGGGTGTAGGCTTGGGGCATGACAAACTTGGTATCAGAGCCCTAGGTTTAGAGTATCCTCGGAAAGTTTGAAAGTCGCATTGAGTAGAGTCTTTTTCATGGGTGTGAAGCATGCCACAATTATGATGAGGGGGCTACGAGATATTGTTAGGAAAATTCCCTTTGTTCATATTCTTTATCGTGCATCAAAGTTCAATTCTAGAAATGTCCTTCTAATTCGTGCTCTACTTCATTTTAGTGAACCATGCTTCTTAGACGCGGTAACAGAAGGAGGGCCGAAAATGCCAACAGACCTGCACCACCATCCCCGATAGCTTCTCAAGATGATTCGGTTTCTACTGCAGAGTTTAGAGCGGTCATTCAGTTACTAGCTCAAACCGTGACCAATCAGGTGACTCGACAGGTGGTTCTGGTAGCCACAAATGGGTCCGCAGCAGCTACTCGGGTACGAGATTTACTCGATGAACCTTCCGGATTTTCATGGAACAAAAGTGGGGGAGGACCCCCAAGAGTTTGTTGATGAGGTTAGGAAGATTACCCGTATTATAGGTGTCAGCTCCTCCGAGAGCGCTGACCTGGCTGCCTACCAGCTTAAAGGGGTAGCCCAGGTTTGGTATGAGCAGCGGAAGGAGGGGCGGCCTGTGGAAGTAGGACCAGTGGAGTGGGAAGAATTTTGCACAACTTTCCTAGATAGGTTTTTCCCCCGGGAGCTAAGAGAGGCTAAGATGGTAGAGTTTGTGAACCTGCGACAAGGCAACTGTACAGTGGAGGAGTATGCTTTGTAGTTTACCAGGTTATCAAAGTATGCTTCAGAGATGGTGGCCGAGCCAAGGGATCGTATGCTGAAGTTCATTAATGGAGTATCTAATCTTGTCCTCAAGGAGTGCAAGACCATGATGCTGATCAAGGACATGGACCTCTCAAGCCTGATTGTTTATGCCCAACAGATTGAGGCCGAGAAGTTGAAAGATATGGAGCTTAAGAACAAATGGGCAAGAACTGGTCATTCAAACTTTGGCCACCAGAGATCTGGCGATGGTAGACGCCCACAGCAGCAACAACAGCAGAGGGTCCCAGCACCTAGCTCAGCCAGCGCCCCAACCTTTCGGTCCTACTAGTATCGGAGGGGTGGGTCATCTGGCACTCAGTCTCAGGCTCACAGTACGGGGAACAGGTATCTAACTTGCCCCAAGTGCGGAAAGAATCATCCTAGAGAGTGTCTACAGGGCAGAGAGGGCTATTTTGGATGTGGACAGCTTGGGCACCGACTTAGAGAGTGCCTGTCAGCAGGGTGATGGAGAACACAATCCACTACCTCAGCAGCTCCAACAGGCCGACCAGCTCAGTAGGCCAACGCATCAGGTACAGATGGCGGTCAGAGCCAAAATCGTTTCTCTGCTCTATCTTCTCGTTAGGATCAGGAAAGCTCACCTGACGTAGTTACTGGTATGTTATGTCTCTCCATCTAAATATATATGCCCTTTTATATCTAGGAGATACTCTTTCGTTCGTGACTCCATATATAGCAGTTCAATTTAATATAAGTTCAGAGGTCCTCTCAGAACCATTCTCAGTCTCTATCCCAGTTGGTGAGTCAGTTAGAGCCAACTGAATATATAAAAACTACCCAGTCTTAGTCCTAAATAAAGTAATTCCAGCTGATCTCATAGAGATAGACACGGTCGACTTCGATCTTATTCTTGGCATGGACTAGTTACATTCCTGCTATGCCTCAGTCGACTGTAGAACTAGAGTTGTCAAGTTTAAGTTTTCGAATGAACCAGCATTAGAATGGTCGGGCAGTAGCTCAACACGTAAGGGTAGGTTTATTCCTTCCTTAAGGCCCAAAAACTCATTTCCAAAGGATGTCTATACCATCTGGTTCGGGTCAAGGATTCCAACTCTGAAATCCCGTCCATTCAGTCAGTTCCAGTTGTCAGCGAGTTCCCAGATGTGTTTCCTGAGGATCTTCCCGGAGTTTCCCCTGAACGAGAAATAGACTTCGAAATAGATCTCCTCCCAGATACTCAACCCATCTCCATCCCTCCTTACAGAATGGCTCCAGCTGAGCTTAAGGAGATGAAGGAGCAGTTAAAGGATCTTCTTGATAAGGGTTTTATCACACCCAGCATCTGTCCCTGGGGTGCTCCAATGCTATTCGTGCGTAAGAAAGATGGTACCCTCAGAATGTGCATAGATTACCGTCAGCTTAACAATGTCACAGTTAAGAACAGGTACCCTCTGCCCAGAATTAACGATCTATTTGACCAACTTCAGGGAGCTAGTTGTTTCTCCAAGATCGATCTCAGGTCAGGGTACCATCTGCTAAGAGTTACGGAGTGTGACATACCGAAAACAGCATTCAGAACTTGGAATGGTCACTACGAGTTTGTGGTGATGTCCTTTGAGTTAATGAACGCCCCAGAAGCCTTCATGGATTTGATGAATAGGGTCTTCAAGCAGTACCTGGATATGTTCATCATTGTATTTATCGATGTCATTCTGGTGTACTCTAGAAATGAGGAAGAGCATGCCAATCACCTAAGGTTAGCATTACAGACCCTTAGAGATCACTAGTTATTCGCCAAGTTTAGAAAGTGTGAATTCTGATTGAAGTCTGTGACTTTCTTGGGTCATGTGGTCTCAGGTGAAGGGATACAAGTAGATCCTCATAAGATAGAAGAAGTGAAGGATTGGCCCAGACCTACCTCTCCTACTGAAATCAGGAGTTTCCTGGGCTTGGTAGGTTATTACTGACGGTTCTGTGGAAGGTTTCTCCTCCATAGCATCTCCTCTGACCAAATTAACCTAGAAAAAGGTGAAATTTCAGTGGTCGGATGAGTAGAGAAGAGTTTTTAGGAGTTAAAGACTCGACTCACTACCGTTCCAGTTTTGATCTTGCCAGAAGGAACAAATGGGTTTGTTGTATATTGTGACGTCTCCAGAGTTGGACTTGGTTTCTTCTAATGCCGCAGGGAAAAGTGATAGCCTATGCCTCCAGAGAGCTCAAAGTTCATGAGAAGAATTATCCAACTCATGACTTGGAGTTGGCAGCGGTGGTTTTCGCGTTAAAAATATGGAGACATTACTCTTGGTTTCTATTTTTCCTTTTCCAGATGTATCAGAAACCTTTTACCCTACATCCACCCCTTTATGTATAATATACAAAGTTGTATGGGGCTCACGTGGATGTGTTCACAGATAACAAGAGCCTTCAGTATGTGTTCTGCCAGAAGGACCTAAACCTGCATCAGAAATGGTGGTTAGTGCTGCTAAAGGATTATGACATGAGTGTGCTGTATCACCCAGGTAAGGCTAATGTGGTGGCTGACGCCCTAAGCAGATAGTCTATGGGAACTGTATCTCACATTGAGGAAGACAAGAGGGAGCTAGCAAAAGAAGTTTACAGGCTAGCCCGGTTAGGGGTGCAGTTGGTGGATTCATCTGAAGGTGGCGTGGTAATGCAAAGTGGGTCAGATTCATCCTTGGTAGTTGATGTCAAATCCAGACAGGATGAGGATCCCATTCTACTTAAGCTTAAGGAAGCAGTCCTCAGAAAAGAGATAGAAGCTTTCTCCCAAGGGGGAGATGGGGTGCTCCGTCACCAGGGCAGGTTGTGTGTGCCAGATTTTGGTAAGTTGAGACAGCAGATATTGGCTGAGGCACACAACTTTAGATACTCTATTCACCCTGGTGCTACCAAAATATACCGCGACTTGCGGGATATTTACTGGTGGAACGACATGAAAAGGGATATCACTGAATTTGTAGCACAATGCCCGAACTGCCAGCAAGTCAAGGTAGAACACCAGAGACCTGGAGGCATGACTAAAGATATCAGTATACCCACATGGAAGTGGGAATAAGTAAATATAGACTTCATTACAGGTCTTCCCCGGACTCAGCGACAGCATGACTCAATCTGGGTGGTAGTAGATCCGATGACCAAGTCAGCTCACTTCCTCCAGTCAAAACCATAGACTCAGCTGAGGACAGGCGGTCATGAAATTCCATTTATAGTTCTGACCGTCCCCAGGACCCTAGTTCAGTTATCAGTTTGTTCTTTAGATGGTTACTACGCATCCAGATAAGCAGCTCTGACCAGTCTTAGAACTCAGTTTCCAAATCTGGTCCTATAAGATGATCAGGGAACTCTCTAATAGTATCCCTGGGTCAGTATAGTCTTGTACCCCAGTGTCTAGCTATCCACTTGTTATTAGTAGCAGTAATAGGATTATCTAGTGGGAGTAGGACTTAGCACCGAAAGGGTCGGGGTTCCAGCGCACCCAGGTTCCAAAACTACATTGCCACCGTAGGTTTTATTTACTTGGCCTAACGGACCCCCTTTTTGACAATGATTTTCATAGTCCATGCCTTTATACCCTAACAATGTATATTGGGTCCTACCGACGGAGTGTATACATCGGACTCCACGTCTAGCTCACGTGGTTATATGTCGGTTATAGCCTCTCCCACTAGTCAGTTCAGTTTACTCTCAGATTTCTCAGTTCAAATCAGTTCAGTGCAGTATCTCAGACTCAATATCTTAGACTTAGGACATGTGTATGACCATCAGCCAGGGTAATTTTTTACCATATTAGTTCTACACCAGTTGTATCAGTTTTCAGCATTTCAGTTGGTCATTTCATGTCGTATCAGTTCAGTTACTAGTTTTGTCATGTTATTCATGTTTGTCTCACTTACATAGTACATTCAAAGTACTGACGCATACTTTTATGCTTTATTGTTTCATAATACAGCTATAAGTTCCCAAACTCAGCATTGTTAGTCGTTGCGGTCCAGATCCTCCTCCGCTGCAGACGAAGTGTGAGTCCTCATCATTCGAGGGCCTTACTTTACTTTCTTTCAGTTGAGATTTTATTTTGTTAGACTTCGAGTTAGCTAGGGGCTTGTCCCAACAACTCCTCAGTTAGATGACTTTCAGACCACACTTGGTTTCAGATTTGTTTTCAGATATTTTAACTCGCCATTTTCAGTCTTTAAATTTTCTTAAAAATGCTTTGATGTTATTTTTTAGAATTTCCGCTGTGCATGTTTACTCAGAATACTAGTGAATGATAGGCCAGGGGTTGACTTGGGGTCACTTGTGGCTTCAAGTACCGTGTTACGTCCAAGGTGTAAGCTCGGGGCATGACAAATAACATAACACAAGCCTTCATAAAATAGCCAACACACACGTCAACACGGACGACAACGACTATGGAATTCATGTTGACAATGGGAGGGACAAGCCTAACATACCTTGGATTTTTTGGCAAACTTGAGCTAAGACAAACATCCACACTTATGAGCTCCAAGTTACTGCCTAAGAGCAGTCCAGGTTACTTCCATAACGCAGCCAACACAACTCAACAACGAAACAAGACAAACGAAGCTTCCTCGACAAGATTCATACGAATTCGACGGTAGAAACTCCGAGACAACAACTAATGGTGTTAAAACACCTATAAACAACCTTAACTACTGAAGAAAATCAAAGGAAGAAGTATTACTAACTTCTTCTCTATGAAACAGCCACCAAAAGCCCGGAAAAGACACCAAAACACAAGCTACACGCGATTCCCGTCTTCTCGACACGAAAATCATGTTAATCCATGGATTCCTACCTTAAGAACACTTAGAACACTTAAGGATGAGTTTGATAGAGGTTTATCACGAATAGAATTGTTGGAAATGGATTTGGATGAAGATTAACCGACCAAAGAGACTTAAATAGTCCTCCACCGCCTTAGACCCTTGTGACCTACATGCTTGCGCGGTCTCGCGAAAATGCGAATAGCTCTCTACTCCGAAGTTGGATTGGCGAACGGTTTGATGTGATGGAAATTATATTCATAGACCTTTAATTTTATATTTATCACACCCCCTAAAGCCTTATATATTGGGATAGAATCTTCGAGACATTTGACCTAAATTTTAGAAAATCTCAAGAAAGAAAATTTTGCGATAACTTTTGCTGAATTTCGTTATACAACTTGATTGATGTCCAATTTTAAATATGATCATAGAGTAACTCAAATAAATCGTAACACTTCCTACTTAGCCTATTTTGTACACTTAGTCCTACCTTAAAAGTATGAATTTATTGCTCAAATTATCCGGGATGTTACAACTCTAGTGGGTGAGTCCAGAAGACTAGAAATGGGTCGGGTAGTATCACTAGATGGTAACTCGATCTCAATATCCTCCGCTAGAGGACCTATAACCTACAACTCAATCACCGCTACCCCGGTCTCTTCTAAATTATCTTTGACGAACAACACATCCTATCCCGAACCCCGCTCTAACTGTGTCATATAATCAAGTGTTGCCAGCATAGTCTGCTGGGTGACACATAGTAAGTCTGCAGAAGCTACAACACCTACTTAATGGCTTTGTCCACAAACACTGGCAACTCATCTATCAATTTACCCTTCTACCATTCCTCTTTATCCTTTTGAGCCGTCATGCACACAAAATTCTCCCAAGTGAGGAGTATAATCTTGGGTGTAGTCGTGGTCCTACTAGAACAGACAAATGCTATGGCTGGGGCTGTAGTGGAGGAACCAGCTTCTTGAGGAGAGGGCTCTTTGGTAGTGCCTTTATAGTGGTAGACGGTGGAGGCATGGCTGTGCTCTAAGGGACCTTAAGAGAGACCCCCTCAATATCGAGCTCACCCTCAGCTGACACTAGAACACTAAGACATCGAGGGACTGCAATTAGGGCCTCATCCCTTATCTTGGTGATATCCACCACCTCTTTTGCCTCTGTTTAAATATCCTCCCTCTATAGTGTGAACACTTTCGACCTTCAGCATCATCCTATGGCAAGGCATGGACACGACAGTGAAGTGGTAGTTTGTACAACCCTCTCCTTAAGCTCACTGGCCAAAATCTGGCTAATGTCCACTCTATTTTAATATATAATTGCCACTATCACCAATACGCCATGTGAGTCAAACTGTTGTCTCTCTTTGTATGAAAAATGAAATTAAATATCACATTCCACTAGCATTTTGCCTGAAGCTTCACGCCCCTCTAATAAATTGGAGTTGTGTGGATGGTGGCCTACATTGGTGGGGATCTAGAATTTACTCTGGCCATCGATGGGTCAAACACTCACTCTGGACTCGACCATTTTATTAAAGTTCATGGTGTCAATAGCTGCATAATCATCACCTATGTAGGACGGATTGATCGCCTCAAGGCAGATATCTATTTGTATTCCTCGAACTTACACATAATCAAGCGCTTCAATAAGTGATGTCTACCTAGGATTGGTGTCTTAGAGGGTGGAATCACAAGTAACATAAAACTCTCAGATAAGAGTCTAGCAATACTGTAATACCCCAAAAGCCCTAAGATTAGACCCGAGGGTTGAAACAGAGAAAATAGAATTTTCTATACCAGGTCATAGGACGAGTCGTCCAGTGACTTGTGAGGTGCACCACGAGTTGTTATGTGACTCGTGGGGAGGAGGGAGTACTTAGTCAGAATTTTGGATTTGAGGTTGATCACAGGTGAGACCACAAGCCATGGTCATCACCACGAGTCGTCAAGTGGGCCGTGGTCAGGAGTATGATCTGGGTGTTGAGAAGTTGGAAGTGTGCCCAACGACTAGTCACCACGAGTCATGGTGTCCCTCGTGGTGACCCTCAGAGGTGTGATTCAAGTGATGGCAACGATAGGTAGATGATGAGCCGTCCCCCAAACCACGATTCGTCCAGTCCCTATCGGGACTGACAGTGAGTATTTTCTTGTGAATTTATTAAGGGATTTTCTGTAATTCCTAAGTTTTTAAGTCCTAAGCTACGTCATTTTAAGCTCAGAAAAGGGTGTTTTAAGAGGGTTAAGCTTATTATAAGCCCATTCTCTTCTATGCATGCAAACTTAGTGGTTTCTAAGGGTGATCAAGCTTAGGATTCATCAAGTTCTTCCCCAAATTCCATTTGTCTTCTAAGAAGGTTTGTGAAATCAGATTTCTCCAGTTATGTAGGGTTATGAATGGGTGTATTCATCTACACCCATGCCCAATCCCTCTTCAATTTCATAAAAATTCTAGTTGATGAATTTATGGGGTTTTAACCCAACATGTGAATTCTCTAAGTATCAATCATGGGTATGATCTATACAAGTTTCTAATGTTGAATTATGATTCTTGGGCATATTTTACAAATTTTTTAATTCTAAATTATGTTTTCAAGTTTTTACAAATTATGATGCCCACCTATGGAAGTTCATGAAAAGTTGATATTTATGATATATGTATTCAAGCATGATGAGATGTATATGATGAAAGTATGATTTCAAATTACCCATGTCCATGTTCATGTTTTCGAATGATCAAGTTCATGTCAAGTATGTTTAAGTATCGAGCAAGCCCATATGATCAAGTATGTTTCATGATTTATCTAAATTTCATGTTATTAGCTTACCACATAGTTTTGGAGCCTAGACTCCCACTATTTTTCAGCTTGTGGTATGGCTTGAGACAAGGCTCTTCATGTTATATTTTAAGAATATATATGTCATGTCATGATTCAGCTTTGCCACTAGATGATGGTTAGCTTCATTGAAAAAATTGATGGAGAATATATGCATATTTTTGAGTGTAGTGTCTAGCACCGAGTAGGCTAAGGGTCAGTCAACCCTATGACTCAAAACTACATTCCAATGTAGGTAAGTTTAGATTATTTGGGACCTCCCTTGTAAGATTCCCGTGCCCCAAAGGGCCTTCAGCTTGATATTGATATCATGGTAGCATCCTTAGCCCTAGAAAAGCTTGGGATGGCTCTTCCCACTTGAGTGTAATAGTCGGGACCATGTAAGCTCTACCGTGGTAATGTCGATTATATGACGAGTCTCCCATTGTTCCTCATGATTTCAGTTATGCATGTTCATCAATCATGATATTATGTTTTCAACAGGTTTGACCCAATGTTCAGTTTTACTTATGATCAGTTTTCATCTTTGGGTCATTCAATTAAGTTATGATATTTAGTTACGTTTTAATCATGTTTTCAGATAATAGCATGCAAGTCCTACTCTTAGACTCTTATGATGAAATGTTTATGATATGAATGATCTATTATTTTACTTACTTACCAGTTTTACTTACTTTACATACTCGGCACATTCCGTGTACTGACCACATACTCTATGCTATATCGTTTCATGATACAGGCTCAGATATTCAGGCTTAGTCCCGCCATTAGCCAGATCCTCAGTGTTAGCACTTTCCAGCCAGAGTTGGTTAGTCCTCATCTTTCGAGGGCCCTTCTTTTCAATTACATTTTCAGTATTTTCAGTTTCATACTTTAGTGAGTTAGTTGGGGTCTTGTCCCATCAACTCGTCAGTAGTAGAGGCTTATCAGACATACAGTTTTAGATTGTGCTATGTATATCTTTATTCGATGTTATCAGATTTTCAGGCTTTCGCTATCTTATATGTTAGAATTCCACATTTATTAGGTTGAGCTTAGATGTCATGTTCATGCCATGGGTCGACTTGGAGCCTCTCGGGGTTCTTTTTCTGTGTCTAAATCTGGACCTATATTCGGGTCGTGACAAACTTGGTATTAGAGCTTTAGGTTTTGAAGTGTTCTAGGGTGTCTGAAAGCCGCGTTAAGTAGAGCCTTTTTCATGGGTGTGAGCGCGCCATACTTATGATGAAGAGGCTACGAAATGTTTAGGAAATGTTCCCTTCTTTCATGATCCATGTCGTGCGATGAAATGTCTTTCTATCCTTCTAACTCATGCTATACATGTTTGTAGAATCACGCCTCCTCGCTAAGTTAACGGAAGAAGAAATGGAAATAGAAATTGCCATGGTAACGGTAATGGGGATAGGCACCAACATGCCCCACCAGCCCCTGAGGAGCATGTACTCGATCAGGTTGCCCACACAGAGTTTAGGGTAGCCATACAGAGGCTAGCTCAGGCTTTGACTGCTTGGGTCAACCAACAAGAAGTAGACCAAGTCCCTCAGAATGGGAATGAGGCAACGATGAGAGTCAGAGATTTTGTAAGGATGAACCCTCCGGAGTTTCTTAGATCGAAGGTGAATAAGGATCCACATGAGTTTATTGATGAAGTTTTGAAGATCACCCAGATCATAGGGGTGACTGGAGAGGAGTACGTAGATCTAGCCTCATATTAGTTGAAAGGGTTTTTCAGGCAATGGAAGGATAGCAAGACAGTTGGAGAAGGCCCCATTGACTGGGATGTGTTCCATACCGCATTTCTAGATCAGTTCTTCCCTCTTGAGATGAGGGAGAATAAAGAAGCCGAGTTTGTGAACCTGAACCAAGGCAAGATGACAGTCCAAGAGTACGCTTTAGAGTTCATTCTCTTGTCCAAGTATGCACCTGAGATGGTGACAGATAAGAGAGCCCGAGTAAGTCTGTTCATTCATGGGATAACAGACTATTTGGTCAAAGATTGCTGGACCACGATGCTTCATCAGGACATTGACTTTCCCCAGATAGTTCTGTACGCCTAGCAAATAGAGGTGGTACAGGTCAATGAGCGGGAGAGAGAGGCCAAGAGGGCCAGGACTGATAGCTACAGATTCTCCCAATAGAGACCTGGTGGTAGGTACTGTCAGCAGTCCCACCAGAGATCATTAGCCCCAACACCATAAGCTATGAGTGTGCCATCCAAATCTAGGCGCAATCAGAGGGGACGAGCATCAGGATCATGAGGTCAGGGGAGCATACCCACAGAGTCCAGCATCCTAGAATATGACAGCTGTGGCCGGAGACAGAAGGGTCTGTGTTAGCAGGTATAGATGCTTGTTTTGGGTGTGGGAAGCCCAGATATATTCTCAGAGATTGTCCAGCAGCTAGACAAGGCCATGATAGGTGCTGAGGCCCAACCACTAGTTATGCCTCAGTAAATTGTAGAACCCATGCGGTAGAGTTCCGATTCCCGGATAAGCGAGTCCTAGAATGAAAGGGTAGTTTAGCTGTCCCTGTAGGTAGCTTCATTTCCTACCTTAAGGCCAGAAAGATGATTTCTAAGGGTTGCGTGTATCACCTAGTTAGGGTTAAGGATGCTATGTCCAAAACCCTGACTATCCAGTTAGTTCCTGTAGTATGCGAATATCTATAAGTGTTTCTAGATGATTTACCAGGAATCCCTCCTGAGCGGGAAATCAATTTTGGTATTGATCTTCTTCCCGATACGCAACCTATATCTATTCTTTCTTAAAGAATGGCTCCAGCTTTGCTAAAGGAGTTGAAGGAGCAGTTGAGGACCTTCTAGATAAGTGTTTCATCAGACCTAGAAAATCCCTATGGGGTGCACCAGTGCTCTTTGTCCGAAAGAAGGATGGTTCCCTTCGTATGTGAATTGACTATCGATAATTGAACAAGGTTACAATTAAGAAAAAGTATCCTCTCCCTAGGATCGATGATTTGTTTGACCAACTTCAGGGTGCTAAGTGCTTTTCAAAGATAGACCTCAGATACGGATACCAATAGCTCAAGATTCGGGAGAGTGACATCCCAAAGACAGCCTTCAAACTCAGTATGGTCACTATGAGTTTGTAGTTATGTCTTTTGGACTAATGAATGCTCCTACAACTTTTATGGATTTGTTGAACGGGGTGTTCAAGCCATATTTGGATATGTTCCTGATTGTGTTCATAGATCATATTCTCATATACTCTCGGAGCGAAGAGGAGCATGCCGCTCATTTGAAGGTGGTGCTGCAGACTCTTAAGGATCGTCAGTTGTATGCTAAGTTCAACAAATGTGAGTTTTGGTTGAATCAGTGGCATTTTTGGGTCATGTGGTGTCAAGCAAAGGTGTATAGGTGGACTCTCAAAAGATAGAAGCGGTGAAGAATTGGCCTAGACCAGTCAGCCCTTTGGATATTAGGAATTTCTTGGGTTTAGCTGGTTATTATTGGAGTTTCTTTTAAGGGTTTCATCTATTGCAGCACCATTAACTAAGTTGACCTAGAAGAAAGTGAAGTTTCAATGGTCGGAGGCTTGTGAGAAGAGTTTCCAAGAGTTGAAGACTCAACTCACCTCAGCACCGAGGTTGACCCTACCTGAGGGTACCGATAGGTTTGTGGTATATTCTGACACTTTGAGGGTTGGCCTTGGTTGTGTATTAATGTAGCATGGTAAAGTTATAGCCTATGCTTCCACGTAGTTGAAAGTCCATGAAAAGAACTATCTGACTCACGACCTTGAGTTGGCGATGGTAGTATATGCCTTGAAGATTTGAAGACACTATCTGTACAAGGTCCATGTAAATGTGTTTATGGACCACAAAAGCCTACAATATGTATTTACCAAAAAGGATCTGAATCTACGTTAGAGGAGGTGGTTGGAGCTTTTGAAAGATTACAATATGAGTGTCCTTTATCATCCGTGCAAGGCCAATATGGTGGCAGATGCTCTTAGCAGGCTTTTTATGGAGAGTGTGACCCATGTAGATGAGGAAAGGAAAGAGTTAGTGAAAGATGTGCATCGGCTTGCACGATTAGGAGTTTGTCTCGTCGACTCGACGGATGGTGGTGTCATTGTTTAGAATGGATCAGAATCTTCCTTGGTGACCAAGGTCAAAGCTAGACAAGATGAGGATCCTATTTTGGTAAATTTAGAGGAGTCCATTCAAAATCATAAAGTGGAGGTCTTCTCCTAAGAGGGAGATGGTATATTACGATATCAGGGTCATTTGTGTGTACCGAGAGTTGTTGACTTGAGGGATAGGATGTTGCATGAGGAGCATGGTTCCAGATATTCCATACATCCAGGTGCCACCAAGATGTACCATGAACTACGGAAAGTCTATTGATTGAGTGGTATGAAGAAGGACATAGCGGAGTTTGTGGCTAAGTGTCCGAATTGTGAATAGGTTAAAGTTGAGAATCAAAGACCTGGAGGTGTGCTTCAAGACATTATCATCCCTACTTTGAAGTGGGAGGAAATCAATATGGACTTCAACAGGGTTTCCTCGTACTCATCGACAATATGACTCTATTTGGATGGTTGTAGACAGGTTGACCAAAGTAGCCCATTTTCTACCGGTCAAAACTATCGACTCAGCGGAGGATTATGCCAGATTGTACATTCCAAAGTTAGTTTGGTTGCATGGAGTTCCCTTGTCCATTATATCAGATAGAGCTACTCATTTTACCTCCTAGTTTTGGAGATTGTTTCAGAAGGGACTTGGTACTTAGGTCAAGCCTAGCACAACATTTTACCCGCAAATGGATGGTTAGGTGGAGAGGACCATTCAGACTTTTGAGGATATGTTGAGAGCGTGTGTGATTGATTTCAAGGGTAGTTGGGATGATCATTTGCCTCTCATTGAGTTTGTGTATAACAACAGCTACCATTCCAGCATACAGATGGCTCCGTTTGCGGCTCTTTATGGGAAAAGGTGTAGATCACCTATTGGTTGGTTTGAGGTCGGGGAAGCTACATTGATAGGTACAAATTTGGTTCATAAGGCGATGGAGAAGGTTCAGCTCATAAGGGAAAGGTTGCAAATAGCTCAAAGTCATCAAAAGTCTTATGCGGATGTGAGGAGGAGGAACTAGAGCTTGAAGTTGATGATTGGGTATTTCTGAAGGTATCTTCCATGAAGGGGGTGATGAGGTCCGAAAAGAAAGGAAAACTCAGTCCCTGTTATGTTGGCCTATATCGGATTGTGAGACGGGTTGGCAAGGTAGCTTATGAGTTGGAGTTGCCCTTAGGATTAGCTTCAGTTCATCCAATTTTCCATGTATCGCTCTAAAAGAAGTGCTTGGGAGACCTTTCTTTAGTTGTTACGGTGGATAATGTAGGTGTGAAGGATAGCCTCAGTTATGAGGAGGTTCTGGTGGAAATACTGGATCGTCAGTTTCGAAAGCTAAGAAATAAAGAAGTAGCTTTAGTGAAGGTTTTGTAGATAAATCAGCATGTTGATGGAGCTACATGGGAAGCTAAAGTGGATATGATGGATAAATACCCGCATCTAATCCCGTCCGGCTCAGTTTCATATTGAGGTATTAGTTTCCTCCTTAGTAGTTTCTTCAGTTTCACGTTCAGTTCATGTACCCTAGTTTCTTTCATGTCAATGTATATAGTGTGATTCATGAATTAAGTTCAGTCATGTATTTTAGTCTAGAGTCAGTCACTCTACTAGTTTTTAGCTTTAAATGTTTAGTATTTGATATGGTAGCTGCATTTCTCAGCTTTTCAGTATGTTTACCCATATTCGAGGACGAATGTTCCCAAGGGGGAGATATTGTAATACCCTGAAAGCCCTAAGATCAGACCCCAGGGTTGAAACGGAGAAAATAGAATTTTCTACACTAGGTCACAAGACGAGTTGTCCAGTGACCTGTGAGGTGCACCACTAGTCGTTAAGTGACTCGTAGGGAGGAGGGAGGACTTAGTCAGAATTTTGGGTTTGAGGTTGATCGCGGGTGAGATCACTAGTCGTCAAGTGGGCCGTGGTTAGGAGTATGATCTGGGTGTTGAGAAGTTGGCAGTGTCCCCAACGACTAGTCACCACGGGTCATCGGGTACACCACGAGTCATGGTGTCCCTCGTGGTGACCCTCAGAGGTATGATTCCAGTGATGGCAACGACAGGCAGACGATGAGTCATCCCCCTAGACCAAGATTTGTCCAGTCCCTCGTTGGGACTGGCAGTGAGTATTTTCCTGCGAATTTATTAAGGGCTTTTCCATAATTCCTAAGTTTTAAGGCCTAAACTACATAATTTTAAGCTCAGAAAAGGGTGTTTTAAGAGGGTTAATCTCATTCTAAACCCATTCTCTTCCATGCATGCAAACTTAGTGGTTTCTAAGGGTGATCAAGCTTAGGATTCATCAAGTTCTTCCCCAAATTCCATTGGTCGTCCAAGAGGGTTTGTGAAATCAGATTTCTCCAGGTATATAGGGTTATGAATGGGTGTATTCATCCACACCCATGGCCAATCCCTCTTCAATTTCATGAAAATTCTAGTTGATGAATCTATCGGATTTTAACCCAACATATGAATTCTCTAAGTATTAATCATGGGTATGATATATACATGTTTCTAATGTTGAAGTATGACTTATGGGCATATTTTACAATATTTTTTTATTACAAATTATGTTTTCAAGTTTTTACAAATTATGATGCCCGCCCATGGAAGTTCATGAAAAGTTGAGATTTATGATATATGTATTCAAGCATGATGAGATGTATATGATGAAAGTATGATTTTGAATTACCTATGTCCATGTTCATATTTTCAAATGATAAAGTTCATGCCAAGTATGTTTAAGTATTGGGCAAGCCCCTATGATCAAGTATGTTTCATGATTTATCTAAATTTCATATTATTAGCTCACCACATGGTTTTGGAGTCTAGACTCCCTATTTTTTATCTTGTGGTATGGCTTGAGCCAAGGCTCTTGATGTTATGTTTTTAGAATATGTATGTCATGTCATGATTCAACTTCGTCACTAGATGATGGTCAGCTTTGTTGAAAAAAATGATGGAGAGAATACGCATATTTTTTGGAGTAGTGTTTAACACCAAGTAGGCTAAGGGTCAATCAACCCTATGCCTCAAAACTACGTGCCAACATAGGTATGTTCAGATTATTTGGGACGTACCTTGTGAGCTTCCCCTTTCCCAAAGGGCCTTCACTTGATATCGATATCATGGTAGTGTCCTTAGCCCTGGGAAGGCTTGGGATGGCTCTGCTCACTTGAGTGTAATAGTCGGGACAACGTAAGCTCTACCGTGGTAATGTCGGTTATATGACGAGTCTCCCATTGTTCCTCATGATTTCAGTTATGCATGTTCATCAGTCATGATTTTATGGTTTTAGCAAGTTTGACCCAATGTTCAGTTTTACTTATGATTATCAGTTTTCAGCTTTGGGTCATTCGATTCAGTTATGTCTAAATCATGTTTTCAGATAATAACATGCAAGCCCTACTCTTAGACTCTTATGATGAAATGTTTATGATATGCGTGATCTCTGATTTTACTTACTTAGCGGTTTTACTTACTTTACATACTCAGTACATTCCACGTGCTGGCTGCATACTCTATGCTGTATTGTTTCATGATACAGGCTCAGATATTCAGGCTTAGTCCCGCCGTTAGCCAGATCCTTAGTGTTAGCACTTTCTAGCCAGAGTTGGTGAATCCTCATCTTTCGAGGGCCCTTCTTTTTCAGTTGTATTTTCAGTATTTTTAGTTTCATACTTTAGTGAGTTAGTTGGGGTCTTGTCCCATCAACTCGTTAGTAGTAGAGGCTTATCAGACATAGTATGTATACGGTTTCAGATTTTTCTATGTATATAGTTATTCGATGTTATCATATTTTTAGACTCCTGCTATGTTATATGTTAGAATTCCACATTTATTATGTTGAGCTTAAATTTCATGTTCATGTGATGGGTCGAGTTGGAGCCTCTCAAGGTACTTTATCTAGTGTCTCGACCCGGGCCTATGTTCGGGTCGTGACAAATACCTATTGGAAAGGTGGAGAAGGAACTCCTACTTCTAAAATCTGAGCTGCTGTGGGATCTCCAGTTACTAATCCAACCATGTCATACTCATGTTGCTCTCCTCAATAATGAAACACCGGGGCTTGCCCTTGTGATATGCCCGACCCTTTTGATGCCGACCTTGGTCCCCTTTTACTACCCATCTGACTCTGATGGTTTTCCACCCATTTTCCTTCTCCGTTCTTCTTGGTTGACCTGGGGTGAACTATGAGTGCTCTATGGGTCGCATTGCCATCCTCACTACTGGAGCCCTTGGATGAGGACTCTACTGAAGTGTGAGATGCTGAAGGGCTCTCTCTGTCCGAACTTTGAGATGATAAAGACTATTATAGGGTGGATGCAGATGCCACCCTGACTAATGTTGCAGGTGATAAGGCCAGCTGAAGCTTTGTGGCTGTCGTAATCTAGGAAGGTTAGTACTCCTCCAAATCGTGTTCTCATACTTGAGTCGGGATATCTTAGGAGCTGGAGCCTGCACCCCTTTGTATTATTCTTTTTGTTTCCATTTTATGTAGTTCATCACAAATAGTAAGCATATCGGTGATAGATAAGTTAGAAAAATCACTACTCAAGTATTACATAAATTGCCACAATTGACCAGATATGGACCATATGTTAAAGATAAGGTCCGTACTTTTAATCATAAGTCCAAACTCAAGCAGTCATGATGGTGGAGGAAGTGAAAATGTGGTCCGTATATTGAATCTGCGGACTGCATATTGTAGCATAAATTAGAATCCCAGTGACAGGGTTCACTGTTTCAATTCACAGGCCAACTTGCGGTTTGTAGATCGAATCTATGGACCATATAGCAGGCCATAAATTGAACTGTAGATAAACCTTATCACTGGTCCAAAATACGGTTCAAAAAGTGGTTCATACAATCAACATATAATTTGTGCTTCAAAGTATGGGAGATTCTGGACACTTAGCAAAAATTTATCAATATTAGTTCATTAACCAATTTACGAGGTAAATTATGATCATAAATCATATTAACAAATTGTATCTGATATCAATATAATAGTTTAAAGGCACAACCCCATCCAAATCACAAGAAAACCCGAGCTTTACCCCAATTTAATGTACAAAGCATAAGAATCAATCAATACAAAGGAAATAAGCATAACTTCAATCATTTAACACAGCACAATACCTAGGGTTCAAAGAAAATCATGCAAGGTGTGTGCTTAATATAGTAGATGGCTCTCGATCAATGCAAACCCTAGCTTTGAGGGAAAAATATGCTTTTAAAGTGATGTGGAGTGTGTATAGTTGAATGGAATGTAATGAGTGCAAAGGTGGAAGCTTGTGCGCTAACAATGGTGATATGATATGCGGGGAAGAAAAATAAAACCAAGTAATCGGCAAGTTGACCTTTTAAAATTGTAAAGAACCCGTTGGGTCAATGGGTCGGGCACTGGATCTATGAATATGGCCGTATTTCAAAAATATGACTCGTAAAAAAGCTGTAGTTGACCTAAATGACATAATTACTCTAGCTCGTTAAACTAATGCACGGTCCAAATCACGATCGAAGAAGTAATTTACGATCTGTAAAATGGACCGTATTTCAAACTCAAAAAGCATAGTTCACTGTATAGATCCATGACGTGACTTATGACTTATGAAAAATTTACAAGTCGTTTGTTACTCCATGAATATAACTTTGGAAAAATTCATACATGACTTCCAAGTTACGATATAGTTCACGGTCCATACATTTAATTTGCAGCCCATGACTGGATCTGCGATTAGGAAGCTGAGGCTCTTTTCATACCTTGTTCAATTCTTTCCCATATGTTCCATATGTCAAACCTGCACTCATCAATGTATATTAGGATAAAACACTTGGGTTGACTCTCAAGAAACGCTTGATTTAACGTCATGGTACGATGTGGATACTACATAGTGTAGTATCCCTTGGGTTGCCTCTCAAGAAGTGGCTGATTTAGTGTCTCGATATGAAAGATACCTGATTCATCCCATGGTTGAGTCATCCCTAGGACGGGCTTTCTCACCCACTTCCTTCCGTTGGATCCGCAAACCCATTAGCTTTTGGTCTTCTTCTTTTTGTTTGCCACCTTGCCTCCAATCTTGGTTAGATCATTCTCAATACCAAACTTCTCAACCATTAATATGCTCCCACAACCTTTGAGCAACAAATGACCCTTTTCAACCTTGAAAATTATCTCTTCGTCATTGACTCAAATATGATCTCATGCTTCTCCCAGTCCATTAATGCTCTACCAGTGGCAAGGAAGGGTCGCTCTAGAATAATGGATATATCCATGTCTATAGAAAAATCTAATACAATAAAATCATCTAGGAGTATGAACTTCCCAACCTTCACAAGCACATCTTCCACTACCCCCACCGACTTATTTGATAGACTTATCAGCCATTTGAAGTCGAATGGAGGTGGATTTCAACATTTTCAACCCCAACCTCTTGTAGATTGCTAGGGGCATCAAATTGATGCTTGCCCCCATTGTTACATAGAGCCTCAAACAATCATATTGGTCAATCTTTCAAGGGATGATGAACTCACTGGGATCGCTTTTTTTTTTCTCCTCATGAGTGCCGGTAATGATGGCACTAAATTGGTGGGTGATAGGGACCACTTCTTCTTTTATTGGCCTATTCTTTGTTAGAAACTATTTAAGGTACTTGGGAAATTTGGGAATCTCTTTTAGAGAATCAATAAATTGTACCCGCTTTGTTGCCTCATTCAACCTCTCAATGTGTTTATAAATTTTTGCATCAAGAGTTTCCTTGGTCAGTCTTTGAGGAATTGTAGGAATAGGCTTAGGATAATACTTAACAATTTAAACCATATTCTCTTTCACCTTCTCTTTCCTTTTCAAATCCATCACCGCTTCTTCATTGAACATGTCAATATGTAGCCTTATTATTCGCGGTCTGCTGCTCGGTATATATTATAAACCGACACGCAAGTGTACGTGGTCAAACAAGTAATAAAGTGGCTAAGTAGCCAAGTATCGATCCAAGGAGGCTGCTCTAGATATGCAAAATTTCCTAGTTCACTATATTTCTATTCTATTTCTAACTATGCTAACAACTATCCAATCAAGATTTGAGTAAGTTTTGTTTCTAAACTAATTATCTACTAAAATTAATAACTACTATTTACGTTGAGTTTAGACAATGGATATGCACATGCCAAGGTTAAGAACGAATAATGAAGTTGATAATCATGATAATTTGGTCATCCTCTTCTTCATATTGCTAGTCAAGAACGTTTGCCTAGAAATTAAAACTTCCGTATTTAATTTCACTTTAGAATCATAAACCATTCGTCTACATTTCTGTGATCAAATGCAATTTATGACCTAACACTACAATTCCGGTTCCTAAATTGACTAATACGGCTTTCAAGTATATTTATATCAAGAAAGCACATCAAAACCCAATTTTCCCAAATCAAGTTAAGAACAATACCCTATTAATTCACAACTTTCCAATTTCATGCTCTCTCGAGTGAAATTGGACTTTTTAGATATACATTAATGGTGGCCAATCAAGAATGTAATAAGCACAAGAATTAATAGAACAACATGCAAGAAGAAGAAGAAACCATATCAATTATTACCAATAATCATTACACAAGTTCAAAACCTCAGCAAGAAAGGAATTAGCCACTCATTCTTGGATTAATCATCCTAGAATGAGTGTAAATCATGCATACAATTGAAGGAAAAGAAGAAGGGAAGAGAAGAAAACTCTTATCTTTTCTATTCTTCAACTGCCACAAAACCACGTTCCTCTCTCCACTTCTGAACTCCGCTAAAAAAACTAAAACTAAAAGAAGACTGCTTTAAAAATAACCTAAGTGTGCTATTTATACTAGTGGGAAATTTTTCCCGGAATAACAAGCAACGTGTCACGGAGGCCAACGCGGAGCACTGCCTCCGTGACACGGCGTGGACGCGGACCCTCTCTGGAAATTTCAGGGTCCGGATAATTGGCTACAACGTGGCACGGAGGCCATCGCGGAGCCCTGTATCCGTGCCACGGAGCTGTCGCGATGCCTTACTGGAATCTGCCAATTAATTTCCTCTCCAGGTAGTGTGCTACCGCGATGGCAGCGTGGCACGGCGCCATCGCGGAGCCAGTGTAAAATGTGCCATCCGAGGTCTTTTCCACGCTCGCATCCAAGTCCAACTCCGACATAAGTCCAACACGCATTTTTGCTCTTAAAAATCACATTATCCTGCAAAACAAATGCTAATCATGTTGGTTAGTATAAATTCGCATTTTATTACCAAATACATGATATTATATACACATTGCACAACAAACAAGGTAAAAATGGTACGTTTGAGTATCACTTGGGCATATAAATCTGCCCAAGATCACTTATCAAAACCTCATCATCAATTTTACATTTCGATCCATCACCTATATCAATATTAGCACCATAAGGCTCATCAACAAGCGGTTGCACAATTTTCCTACTCTTAGTCATAATGTCCATGCAATGAGCATTGGGGGAACTTTCGCGTCCCTAAGGATTGATGTAATATCCAAAAGTTTCTAAGATCAGATCCGAGACTTGCAACAGAAGCCAAAAGGAATAATGGCATCAGGCCATTCAACGACTCTCAAAATGAGTTGTTCTATGGACCAACAACTCGTTGGTGGTTTCGTGGTGAGGAACTTTAGAAATTTTTCAAAATTTACCCAAAAACGATGAGTGGATTGTATGACCCATTGTTAGAAATCGATCATTTGTTCTAGTGTTGGAGCAAGTTTAGAGGATGATTTAGAGTAGAAGCAGGAAACAATGGTCCGTGGTGTTGGCCGTTGGTTTTGGCAGCAGGAATTTTTAATTCGATAGTCTAGGGGTATTTTAGTAAAATCTTATACTTTTAACTTCTATATGATATATTTTTAATCATCCTAAAGGACTGATTAAGGGGTTATACTTAGACTAAGCCCTCATTCCCTTCAAACACCATAGTTGAGAAATAAAGCTCTCAAGGGGAAGCTAGGGTTCTTCATCTTCATTTTCTCAATTCTCATGGGTCTATAAATCAAGCAAGAATTACATCAAGCCTAGGTATGTAGGGTCATGAATAGGGGATATATTCCACCCTCATGCCTAATTTCAAATCAATTTCACGATTCAAGTCTCCAATCATGTTTTATGGAAATTCTAAGATTAGACCCAATTTTGATGAAATCTCTTATGATCTTCTAAGAACTCAATTCTCTTATGATTCAATACATGTTTTATGATTATGGTTACATGTTTTATAAAAGAATCTATTATTTTCACAACCCGAGTCTATACCCTAGAAGAGACACGGTACCTAAAGTCATAAGTAACCCCAAGCCAACCCATTGTCTATCATAACACTGGTAAGCTGAGTAAACATAAGCAGAATCTTTAAACAAATAAGATCATTAAAACTGATTTGAAAAATGTCCATACATCTGAAAATAATACTGAATATCTGAGTCTATGTATGAAAGCCAACTATTAAATGATGAGTTGCTGGGACAAGCCCCCAGCTAACTCTACAATCTAACTAAAAGTAACTAACTGAAAATAAGTGTCATCCTCGAAAGATGAAGACTCACCAAATGCTGATGCTGGTATCGTTTGAGGGAAATATACTGACGATGCTGGGACTGAGAACTTGCACCTGTATCATGATATGATACAACATAGAAGGTATGCGTCAGTACTTGGAATGTACTGAGTAAGTGAGAGATATAATAGGCATGAAAGAACAAGTAATTGAACTGCAATGACATGAAATGAACAACTGAAAACTGATACAACTGAAGTATAACTAATATGGTTAATAGTGACCCTGACTGATGGTCATAGACATGTACTGGATCTGAGATATTGATCTGAGCTAAACTGAACTGCACTAAGCTGAGCTAAACTGAAACTGTACTAACTAGTGGGAGAGTCTATAACCAACATATAACCATGTGAGGTAAACGTGGAGTTCGATGTATACACCCCATCGATAGGACCCAATATACCTTGCCAGGGTATAAAGGCATGAATTGGGTGATCACAAATCAGGGGCCATTGGGCTAATAAAATAACCTATGGTGGCAATGTAGTTCTGGGAACCTGGGTGCGCTAGAACCCCGGTCTACTCGGTGCTAAGTCCTACTCCCACTAGATAGTCCTAATCTGACTACTAAGTGGATATCTTGAAACTAGGGTCCAAGACTAAATCAGGGATACTTATCTGGAACTACCCTTAGAGTCTTACTGGACCGAATTCTATAACTAGTGTTCTAAGACTGGCCAGAGCTACTTATCTGGAAGCGTCGTAACCGTCTAAAGAACATATTGGTAACTAATAACTGATAATTGATATCTGTAACTAGGAGGCACTATTAACTCCTCAAGAACTGACTATAGTCAAACTGATTAGCTGACATTTTCGAAAATATGGGAGATACTAACATTTTGACTGAGACTGGTCTAGCATGCAACTGACTGAGAATTCAACTGATATTAATATTATGGGAATTCCAACACTGATAGAATCAAGCAACATGAATAACTAATCAATTATGCAAGACTCTAATTACAGTGTTCAAGAGCTAGGGCTAAAACCATCTTTACAGGAAAAAGTATCAACCTGATCACTAGGTACTATAAAACTAGCAACAATTAACATGAACAACATTCCACATGAAATAGATAGAATCTGACTGATAATTTACTCATATTCTAAAACTCAGAGTTTAGAACTGATAAGAAAGTTAGATGGATTTTTTGGGGCACAAGGGAAGGACAATTCCTTGCTAAATTCCTACATACCTAGTGTAGAAATCACAGAGAGAACTCTTGAGAATCTAAGAAGAAGAGTTGAGTGACCTAGCTTGCTTTGGGAGAACCATCTGCATAAAATCGTACTTCTGATTTTTGGGAGATCGAGAGTAAGGTGAAAGTTAGAGGGATTTAGTCGATTACACCTTTAACTCTGTACAAAACATGCCTAAAATGACATAGTTTAGAGTCTAGGAGTTTAGGAAATTACAAAAAATCCCTTAGAAATTTTGCAGAAAAATCATACTGTCAGTCCCAATGAGGTACTGAATGATTTGTTGTCACTGACCACGACTTGTGGTCTGCCTCATCGCCAGCACTAGAAATTCTTCATCACGGGCCACCACGAGGGACACCACGACTCGTGGTGTACCCAAAGACTCATGGTAATCAGTCGTTGGGAACACTACCAACTTTTTAACATCCAAGGCAAGACCTGGACCATGGCCAACCTAACGACTCGTGGCTTCACCTGTGGTCAACCCTAAAGCAAACAATCCAAACAAGCTTATCCTCCTCCCCACGAGTCACCTAACGACTCGTGGTGCACCCCACAAATTATTGGAAGACTCGTCCTGTTACCTGGTGTAGAAAATCCTATTTTCTCCGATTCCACTCTCGGGTCTGATCTTAGGATTTTTGGGGTATTACAAAATCTTCCCCCTGGGAACATTCATCCCAGAATGTTGGTAAACACAATGGAAATCTAGGAAATATAATCATCATACCTAACTGACAGAGTGACTCACTTTGGACTGAACTACATGGATGAACTAAATTCATGAATCACATTTACGTACATAGTCATGAATGAAACTGCGACATATGAACTGAAAATGGAACTGAATAGTTTACCAAGGAGGAATTTAATACCTGATACTGAAGCTGAACTGGAAGGGAATAAATAAAGGTATTTAGCCATCATGTCTGCTTCTACATCCCATGTGGCTCCCTCAACTAGCTGGTTCTTCCACAAGATTTTCACTGAAGCGATTTCCTTGTTCCTAAGCTTACGGACTTGAAGATCTAGGATCTGAATTGGAACCTCTTCGTAAGAGAGACTATCCTTCACTCCCACACTATCTAGTTGTACAATTGAGGTTGGATCACCGATGCACTTCTTCAATAGTGACACATGGAAGACTAGGCGCACAAATGCGAACTCCGAGGGTAATTCTAACTCATAGGCCTCATTGCCAATTCACCTCAGAATCCTGTAGGGTCCTACATACCTCAGAATAAGTCTTCCTTTCTTTCCAAACCTCATCACCCCTTTCATGAGTGAAATTTTCAGGTAAACCCAATCATCTACAGCAAATTCTAGCTCTCTTCTCCTCACATCAGCATAGAATTTCTGTCAACTTTGAGTTGTTTTCAAACTTTTCCTGATGAGTTGCACTTTTTTGCATAGCTTCATGAACTGAGTCTGGTCCTATTAGGGTAGCTTCACCAACTTCAAACCACCCTATAGGAGAACTACACCTCCTACCATATAAATCCTCAAATGGGGCCATCTGAATACCGGAGTGGTAGTTGTTATTGTATGCAAACTCGATGAGAAGTAGGTGATTATCCCAACTTCCCTTGAAGTTGATCACACAAGATCGCAACATATCTTCTAAAGTTTGGATAGTACGCTTAGCTTGTCCATCTATCTGAGGGTGAAAAGCTGCTGAGCTTGACTTTAGTACCGAGTCCTTTCTGAAATGACTTCCAGAAATGCCAGGTGAACTGGGTACCCCTATTTGAAATGATGGACAAGGGAACTCCATGCAGTCTAACTAACTCCCGGATGTACAGCCTAGCATAATCCTCAGCTGAGTCTATAATTTTAACTGGGAGGAAATGTGTTGACTTGGTCATCCGATCCACTATCGCCCAAATTGAGTCATGCTGCCGGTGAGTACAAGGTAGACCTGTAATAAAGTCCATATTAACTTCTTCCCACTTCCATTTGGGTATGATGATATCCTGAGTCATACCCCCAGGTCTCTGATGTTCAACCTTAACCTGTTGGCAATTCGGCACTTAGCCGCAAATTTTGCAATGTCTCTTTTCATGACATTCCACTAGTAGATATCCCATAGATCATGGTACATCTTAGTGGCACCTGGGTAGATAGAATATCTGGAACTGTATGCTTCTGCCAGTATCTGTTGTCTCAAGTCACCCACATTCGATACACATTGTCTGCCTTGGTAATGAAGTACACCATCTCCCCTTTGGAGAAAGCCTCCACTTCTTTTATGAGAACTGCATCTTTTGGCTTAAACAGTATGGGATCTTCATCCTTCCTTAACTTAACTTAGACAACTAATGAGAAATTTGACCCACTCTGCATTACTACTCCGCCCTCAGCTGAATCGACCAACTGCACTCCCAACCTGCGAATATCTTTTGCCAGTTCTTTTATGCCCTCTTTAACATGAGCAATGCTCCCCATGGACATTTTTCTTAGGGCATCAACCACCACATTGGCTTTGACCGAGTGGTATAGCACACTCATGTTGTAATCCTTCAATAGCTCCAACCACCTTCTCTGACGAAGATTCAAGTCTTTCTGATTGAACAGATTCTGAAGGCTCTTGTGGTCGGTGAAAATATCCACGTGAACCCCATAAAGATAATGCCTCCATATCTTCATAGAAAAAACCACCGGTGCCAATTCAAGGTCATGAGTCGTGTAGTTCGTTTCATGAACCTTGAGCTGTATGGAGGTGTAAGCTATCACCTTACCCCACTGCATCAGAACGCAACTGAATCCAACTCTAGAAGCATCACAATATACTACGAACCCATCTGTTCCTTTTGGTAAGGTTAAAACTGGAGAGGTAGTGAGTCAAGTCTTCAACTCATGGAAACTCTTCTCAGATGCATCTGACCACTGAAACTTCACCTTTTTCTGAGTAGCTTAGTTATAGGGATGCAATAGAGGAAAATCCTTCTATAAATCATCGGCAATAACTGGCTAAACCTAGGAAACTTCTGATATCGATTGGTGAAGTAGGTCTTGGCCAGTCTTTCACCGCTGCTATTGATATGCTGTGGGTTTGCAACACTTTCGACACTCAAAAATAAGAAAATAACATGAATTTAGGTATGTTTATATGGATATAAGGCATATTTCCTTTGACTGCAGGATGAATTGATGTTGGACCTAAAAATGGCAAAAGAAAGCCTGAAAGATGCAAAATAGGCTTAATGTGCAGACCATAGTACGAGCTGTAGGAAGGACCTATGAGTCGTACTGAGGGCCATGAGAAGTTACAGAAGGCTTATAGTGCAGAGAGGCAATGTACGAGTCTCAGTACAGATCATGCCAAGTTGGCACGAGTCGTGATGAAGAAATCGTGACAAAATTCAGAAAAGTTGCATAAAGTGCTGACTCCTACTAAGGAAGGAATGCACGAACCATGGGAAGAAGGTACGAGTAATACCATGCCGGTTATATTGAACTTCAAAAGAATTCCATAGTTTCAGAATTAAACTACGGGAGCTCAGTACGAGTCGTAGGAAGCTGCTACGGATCGTACCTTGGCTCGTGACGACAGCGATACAAAATATGGAAATTCATCTAGTTAGTATAGGAAAAGGATTCTTGTATCTGTATAAATATGTTTTTAGGTTTTATTTTTCTAGAGACAAGAAGATAATGATAGACAAGCAACACAAGTAAGGGAAAGAGAGGATTGAGTTGATTCAACCTGTAATCAACCTTTTCTTGAATTCATCTTGTTCTTGCTACTTGTTTTTCAAGATTCTGTAGAGTAATTGAAGGAAGTGTTTTTCTAAATCATTATTGTAAGTATTGATTTTTATTCTTAATCATGAATGCAAATCACAACCTTGCAACTATGAGAGGCTAAAACCTCCATAGCTAGGGTTGTGGGAACCATGGTGAATTAAAAAGCTAGGGTTACACAAAGTGATCTAAAAACCAATACAAGCACTTATATTGTATTTTCTTCATGCTTTACAATTCTTAATGGTGCGCAATGTTAGGAAGTGCCCGAATTCTTTACTTGCTTTGGTCGAAGAGGTAGAGATTAGGAAAAGAGAATTACAATAGAGCCTTGATTTTGATGATCATTGTATTAACTTGAGCTGTGGTCGCAGGATAGTTAAATCTGGAACTTAGTGATAATGGATAGTTTGAAACCGCTCACGAGACTTGGTCGAGTGATTGAGTATAGTCATTCAATAGGGACTAGTCGGTCGTTTGAACGAACTTAAGTTATCAGTTCTATAAGTAAGTTTTGGTGATAATCACGAGTGTATATCCAAAGCAGTTATGAAATCATGGGGAACGAAAACCCTAGTTATCCTTTGATATTGACTTATCATCAGAATTTTGATATTTGCTTTTATTATTGATTTTCTTTAGAATCCCCCTATTTTGAAGTAACTACCTTACAGGTTCAGTTACCGGCTATAATACAGTCTCCCTATTCCTTGTGGGGTCGACCCCAACCTCTAGTTGGTTTCTTTATTGACAACGTCCACTTCTCACTTCAGTAAGAGGTGTGTTTTGAGCATTATCAAAAGGTGGCGTTGTTGCCGTGGAATACGACTGAAACTAGGTTATTAGCTTGTAATTAACTTTTTGGTAGTTATTTCTTTAATTACGTTTATTTTTGTGTTTTTGATACCCATAGGCTATTCCCCGTTGAATGCCAAGCACTCGGAGTAGAGGAGATCCCTTGTTCCATTAAATCCAGGAATCGAGAGAGCACTGCGTAACATGGAAAACCACGAGCAAAGAGAGGCCCGCATAGCTGAAGAAGCTAGGCAAGCCGAGCTAGCTCAGCAAGCTGCACTACAACATGTGGAAGATGAAAGTGATGAAGTGGTAAATGCTGGTCAACAAGGGAGGGACAACAGAGCTCACAGATTTTCCCCTCAGTGCTTTGACGATGATGATGACCCAGATATTGATGAAGTCGGGTCAACCGGAGCAATTGTGCCACTATCACTGCCCTTTGGGGCCAAATTTGATATTACAAGCACCATGATTCAGTTGATAAATATGAAAGGGGTGTTTAGTGGTCACGCAGTAGATGATGCAAACCTGCACCTAATGAACTTCGTAGGAATATGTAAGGCGTACAGGTTTCCCGGAGTAAGCTAAGATGCAATACGGCTCAGACTCTTCCCTTTTTCTCTATCAAGGGAAGCTACTTTGTGGTTATCGGAGTTGCCCAACGACTCTATAACCAATTGGATGGAGCTTAAACAGGCCTTTTTGGAGAGATTCTTCCCCCCATCCAGTATGTTGCAGCTAAAAGATGAGATCTATAATTTTCAACAGATCAAGACTGAGGCACTTCCTGAAACTTGGTTGAGATTCAAAAAGAAGTTGACTAAGTGCCCCAACCACAAAATTCCAGATTATAGTTTGTTGGAAATTTCTTACAGGTCTCTGAACAATAGCACCAAGGTTGTAGCAGACACGGTAGCTGGAGGAGCATTGATGAGTCACACCTAGGAGCAAGCTTCCACCATTCTTGATAGGGTGACTAAGACAAACCAGGCCTAGCATACGAGGGAGGCTGATGCAGTGGCATGCATATATGCTGTTGGTTTGAATGCAGACCAACAAAGAAAAGAAGAAGAGCGTGACCAAGAGTTGGATCACATGCGCACATCATTGGACTTGCTGACAAAGAATATTATGGGAGCTCGATCCAAATAAGCTAATGTAGTGGGTACTCAATAAAGGGAGCAATGAGCTGATCACTCTGATTCTAAGGAGGAGGCAAACTTTTTGGATAGCCAGGTGGCGGGTTTTCAAACCAACACCCAAGAGTCTGGACAAGACAATTGGCACCAAGGTTATGGAAGTCAAGGTCGGAACTAGTATAGAGACAACTACAACAGAAACAGGTTCAGAGATAGGAGCTGAGGTCGTGAGTGTGAAGGTGATTGGAGGTGCAATGATGGTTATCGCAATGACCGGGCTAGATTCTATGTGCCTCCCAATGCATGAGAAGAGGAGGCTGGGCAATCAAAGTTGGAGAGCATGATGGCTGAGATGTTGAAGAAGGTGAGGTCCACTAATGAGTAGCTGAAGGAGATCTAAGGTGATTTGTAAAGTATGGGTGAAAAGGTGGAATCTCATGCTACCACCATCAAGCAAATTGAACACCAACTTGGGAAACTTTCAGCATCAATCAACCCTAGACAAAAGGGTACACTACCTAGCAACACTGTCCAAAATCTGAAGAACGATGCATATTGTATGGCGATAATGACTATGAGTGGTAAAACCACAGTTGACCCCCCATTTCCAGTTGAAGTTGAATGGAATAAAGAGAGCATAATGGAGGATGATGATACTAATGCTGAGAAAGAGACTGGTGAGTTGCAAAAGGCCCCCAGAGGTGATAAGGAACCTGTCATGGATCAAGGGGCAATCTAAGTGCAAAAAGCTATCCCACTACCACCACCACCATTCCCCCAAAGGATGGAGAAGAAGGTGGAAAATGGTAAGTTCCATAAATTCCTTTCAATGCTTAAGCAGCTGTCTGTGAACATACCATTGGTTGAAGCATTAGAGCAAATGCCTGGAGATGCAAAGTTTATGAAGGACCTGGTGACAAAGAAGAGATTTGTGAGCCATGAGCCTATTTAAAATGTGCATCACTGCAGCGCCATAGCTACAAGGGTATTAGCACAGAAAAAGGAGGACCCAGGTGCCTTCACTATACCATGTATGATTGGTAATGTTGAGTTCGCAAGGGCACTCTGTGATCTAGGAGCTAGCATTAATTTGATGCCCTTGGCTGTATTCAATAAGTTAGGATTAGGAACTCCTACATCAACCAACATGCAGCTACTGATGGCTGACAGAACAGTTAAGAAGCCGGTGGGGATCCTGATCGATGTGCTTGTCAAGGTAGATAAATTTATATTCCCAGCAAATTTTGTGATTTTGGATTACAAGGTTGATTATGAGGTCCCCATCATTTTGGGGTGACCATTCCTTGTGACCAGGAGAGCTCTAGTAGATGTAGAAGCTGGCCTGTTGAAGTTTAGGCTGAATCAAGAGGAGGTCACATTGAACATCTGCAAGACAATGAAGCAACCCAAGGAATTTAGTGTGATCTCAGCACTGGAGGATGAGTATGAATCACTTCGTGAATTTTGAGTAGTCAAGAGAATTGCGTCATGCCCTGACGTTAAATCAGGCGCTTCTTGGGAGGCAACCCAAGTGGTGAACTAGTGAAGTCTGAGTAACCAGCCTACCTACACGGTGCCGCGACGTTAAATCAAGCCCTTCTTGAGAGGCAACCCAAGTTATTGAACTAATGTTTGCTCAATGCATAGGGAAAATTGAAAACAAGAGGCTGAAACATCAGCTGCTTTGGCTCTTAGTACGACCCGTAATGAGATCCTATGATCCATAGCAGCAGTCATGGTGAGGTTCAGAACAAAAAGATTCCAAGCCCTGACCTACGAGTCATCCTACGGATCGTATCTCAATAGTACGAGTCATAGGATGTATTCATAGGTCGTCAGGTAAGTTTTCTTTAACAAGTTGCCCACGAGTCCAAGGGACGATCCATAGGATCTTCCTATGACTCGTGGTACGAGTCGTGTGGGTTGAAATTAGCATTAATACCCGACTCGGCCCAAATTTTTTTAAAAATTTGCCCTTACCTATTTAAACTTCCTAAACCCATTGTACCACACTCAAACATTCAAACACATGACTCCACGCCACTTCCCCTACCCGTAACCCAATCACAACCAAAGAATCAAGCAAACTTCTTGCTCGACTCAAGCTCAAAAACACTAGGACTGTCAGCTACAATTGATGAAGCATCAATAAAGTAAGTGTGTTGTGTTAAAAATTGTTAAAAAGTCATATATTGAGCTTGAAGGTGTCAAAATCCCTGTGATTTAGTCACTTGACTTGAAATTTGATGTTGATAATATATTATGATCAGGGTGTTGTTACTGTGCTTCTTCAACCAAAAGAGATGCTATATTCTAGATGAATTGAGTTTTTAAAAATAAATGGGTTACGGTTAGTGGGTTAAGAAAGGGGAAGATTGGGCTTGAGTTAAATTGAGTGATTGATGTGCCTATACCTGGGGGAAATCTGAGTACCCTAAAAATTGAAAAAAAAGAGTCCTTGTAAAAATGGAGAATTGAAAATCTGAAGTGGCACGAGGCACAATACGGACCGTAGGATGCCACTACGAGTTGTACTGAGCACTCATGCCACCAATCTGAACATATTAGTGTGAAAATTCCCTTTCTACGACTCGTGGAATCGACCTACAGGTCATTCCATGAGTCGTGGAAAAATTCAAAACAACATAAAAGTAGGGATTCATCAGATGACTCATAGTACGGATCATACCCTTGTGGTACGAGTTGTACCTGCGAGTCGTACTGAAAACTAATGCAATTCTGGGACATTCCACGGGTTGTACTTTCATGATAAAATTTGTAGTGGTGACCCGTGATGAAATTCAGAACATCTTCTTTCTAATTCTTCTTTTTCAAAAACAGATAGCTAACCTCTTTCTCTACAGGTATGATGACATACAAACGCAGGGCAGGAAAACCAAAAGCCCGAAGGAGATTGATTGATGAACTGACTGACTCAGAGTATGACAAGGCCGGGGACTCACCTAGTGGTTCGATGGAGTATCAAGTAGACACCTTGGACACTATGGAACCAAAACCACTAGGGCGAGAGCAAAGGCCCAAGCGGAAGCAACCACTACCACATTCGCTCAAGCTCCCCAGTCTGAAGAGAGAGTTAGAGAGGAACGTCAAAAGTCAGGGAGCAACTCCAATGCCGAATAAGGGTCAGGAGAGACCCAGAGTGAAGAGGAAAGCGACAGTGATGAGTCGAAGGAAGAGGCTCCTGTTGTTGCACAAGAGCAGACCCCACCCAGGGAAAATCGTACAATCCGGTGGAGAGTGCTGGGAGCCAAAGAAATCTATGAACAAGGAATCTCTCTCATTGCCTAAAATAAGCCACGAAGGAGCATCAAGAAGAATCGCAGATCCTCACAACCGCATTGAATGAATTTGAGGAGATGAAGCGGATTTTTAGCTTCTATTGTTTTGAGTGGATGGACAAGACTCCAAAACAGTACATAAAAAACATAATTTGGGAGTTCTATGCCAACTACTTGGCCACCATGGAGGTAAAGGAAAAGGAAGGGCAAAAAATAAAAGACCAGCCTCAACTGGAGAGTGTTATGGTTCGAGGTCGAGAAGTTGATATAGCCGAGCAGACCATTGCTTGATTATTGTACGACCCACAGTTCTTGCCTACCAGGATGATGCCAGAGTATGATTACAGGGTGGAAGCAATGAAGCAGATCAGATCCCTGAGTGTGCAGGAGAGACAGAGGCAGCTGCAATGGCTAGTAGAGATGATTGCTGAGAACAAGGATGAGTCTGAATGGGTTACAGGTGGAAAGAAGGTGACCAAGAATTTCACTGAACTTCATTGCAAAAGCCTGCTGGACACTAGTGCGCCATCGATTAGCACCTACGGTCAATGACAACACATTGAGTGCTGACAGAGAGACTTTGGTTGCATGCCTCATGTCTCATTACCCCATAAATATTCCTAGAATCATAGTCGATGAGATACGAGACCAGACAGCGGGAGTAAGCACTACTATCCTATTCTCAAGTCTTGTATTCAGATTATGTATGGAGGCAAAAGTTCTAGGGGGTGATGAGCGATTGATTGGACACCAAAGGATTGCAGATATAGGCTTTATCCGGGATGAGATGAACTCGGTAAGAAGATCTAAGATTCCCACAACTATCCCAGCAGCCCATCCAGCAGGGGACGTACAGGTGAATGTCCCCATTACACAGGAGCAAAGTGAGACACTGGCTACAGACGCCGGTCATTCAGAGTTAACTCCCAGTATCTCAGCTATACCACTATCCAACATGTAGGCTTAGACACCAGTAGGGTACATCTTGGTACCACAGGACTTCCTCCAAAATCTAGCTAAGAGATTGACTATGGCAAAGCGTAAGATTTAGGCCATGATGGATAATGTCAAACCATGGGTCAAGTCAGAGATAAAGGCAGCAACTCAGGCTCTACATGCCCGCTTAGATAGTTTTGAGAGCCGTTTCAATGAGAGAATGATGGAGAAGACCAATACCAGCAGTTTCTGTGCCTAGTTGGGGACTCTTCAGAGCCAAGTAGTATAGTTTTCATCACGTCAACCAATAGTTTTAGCAACCTCCACCCTTCTAGACCTAGATGTCGAGATTGATGAGGATATTGATTTGTCAGCATATTGGGAGCCGACCGTAACTGGTGATAAAGGCAAGAAAAGAGATGCTGAAGATGCTAGTGAGGAGAGTTTGAGAAAAAGAAGAAAGAAGGAGAGAAAAGAGCGCAAGAGGGCTAGAGCAGCGAGCATGCAGACTCATGACACACATATGACTGAGCTGCATGAGAGAGCTAGAGGAGCAGGTAGCTCCACTGCACCCTAGACCAAGCTTTCCCGTGGACATGACCCTTCGGGAGAGCCACATTCAGCCCAGAAAATTTTAGAGGCTATCCAACCGGCCACGATTGCTGAGAGGGGGACCACTCCCCCTATTGACACACAATTGAGCGCGCTGGCCACCGCTAGCTCCACTATTGCAGCGGAGGTACCACCTCCGCGAGATGACAGGAATGCCACAGATATGTTCTCTTCCCTATGATCTTCTAGATGATGCTTCAGGGGAAGCTATCTTTTCAAAAGGGGAGGGGTGTATTTGTGATTTTTGGGATTTTTGGTTCGTCTGAGGATTTTTCTTGCCGTGTGTCTTTTCCCTCAGACATGCTATCTAGTAGAACATGTATAGGATTTTTATTTTTAGTTTGTGATTTTTGTACAAAATTGACCCTGTTTAATTTTTTTTTGATACATTAGCTATGTATTTGTGACAACATGCATGATTGTTGTGGATCTTTGGATGTCATTTATTTTGTCAGCATGAGTAGTTTTGTTAAGCCATGTATAAACCAGACAGGTGAGGTGAAAATAGTTCATGTACCATGTGTGAGTGAGGTGTATTAGTCAGTTCAATATTGTGTTGTAGATGTAGAACTTGCCAGGTTGGTCTTTGCATAGGGTAAGGATGGTTGGTTAGGATATGATCATAGGACATTGTTTGTTTAGCTCATGTTTTAGCCTATATTGCCCTACCAAAAGTGCATGAATCCCTTGATCCCAAGTTTGAACCTTAATAGACCATGTTTCTTTGATTTACCGATTAACCGTATCCATTTTTTGTAATAAACCTGTTTTGGCCCTTGTAATAAACCTATTTTGGCCCTGGTCCTTTCTTCGATATTGTGAACCTCAACATAAGCAAAATGCTTAAGTTGAGGGTGGCTAGAGTAGGGGTGCATAAAAGGTGGGAATGGGAGAAAGGAAAAGAAAAGAAAAGAAAAGAAAAGAAAAGAAATGGTGAAAAATGAGGTGTGGTGAGATGAAAAGAAAAGAATGAAAAATACTGTAAATGTTGAAAAATAAAGCTCAAAGAAATTTTGAAAATTCTGGAAAAAAAAAGTGAAAACTCAGCATACCCATGCAAATGTGAATAAAAAGGAGAAAAAGGGGAAAAAAGGAATAAAAGAATAAAAGGGTGAATTAGGTTAATGGTGTAGCCAATGTATGTAGTGTCAAGGAAGGAATAGTCACTTATTAAATCTTCCATCTTTATCATGTCCAGCCCTGAGCCTACATTACAAGCCATATCAAGTCCTATAGTGATCCTAACCCGACCATCTAAAAAATCAAAGCAGAGAAAATAAGGGCAAGCCTACGGTATATACATAATACTCATAACTTCTTAGAGAGAGTGAGCGCCTTACTTGCTTAGTCCCACATCATGTTTGACATTTCACATCTAAGTGGGGAACTTCATTTATGTGAGGGTACATGGATTATGTTTGCTTTTACCGTTGGTCTGTGTGAAAAACATTGGTGATGACTTGATTACCTATTGACAGATGAATGATATGTTTTGATCCTTGTTTATGATGTTTTGAGGTTGCTTGTAATACATTAGCTGATGTGGTTCCATGAGAAAGGGTCAATAGAGTTTGCATAGAAATTGCAAGTTATGTTTGAATCTTGGCCGTAGTATCTTAAGTCTATTTTCTAGTTGAGCGTCGTGTTTTAGTTTTTCTTTTCTTCGCCTGAGGACATGTAAAAGTCTTAAGTTGAGGGTGTTGATGTGTTGTGGGTTAACAACACTTTTGACGCTCAAAAATAAGAAAATAGCATGAATTTAGGTATGTTTATGTGGATATAAGGCACTTTTCCTTTGATTGCAGGATGAATTGATGTTAGACCTAAAAATGGCAAAAGAAATCCTGAAAGATGCAAAATAGGCTTAATGTGCAGAATACAGTACGAGCCGTAAGAAGGACCTACGAGTCATACTAAGGGCCATGAGAAGTTGCAGAAGGCTTATGGTGCAGAGAGGAAATATACGAGTCTCAGTACGCATCGTACCAAGCTGGTACGAGTCGTGATGAAGAAATCGTGACAAAATTTAGAAAAGTTGCATAAAGTGCTTACTCCTGCTACCGAAGGAATGTACGACCCGTGGGAAGAAGGTACGAGTCGTACCATGCTGGTCATATTGAACTTCAGAAGAATTCCAAAGTTTCAGAATTAAACTACGAGAGCTCAGTACGGGTCGTAGGAAGCTGCTATGGATCGTACCTTGGCTCGTGACGACAGCGACACCAGATATGGAAATTCATCGAGTTAGTCTAGGAAAAGGATTCTTGTGTCTGTATAAATACATTTTTAGGTTTTATTTTTCTAGAGACAAGAAGATAACGATAGACAAGCGGCACAAGTAAGGGAAAGAGAGGATCTACCGGAATATCCTCACCTGAGACCACGTGACCAAGGAAAGTCACAGACTTCAACTAGAATTCACATTTGCTAAATTTAGTAAATAACCGGTCTTTGAGCGTCTGTAGCACTATCCTCAGATGGTTAGCATGTTCCTTCTTGTTTATAGAGTATACCAAAATGTCATCAATGAATACAATGACGAACATGTATAGATACTACTTGAAAACCCTGTTCATTAGGTCCATAGGGGCATTAGTTAGTCCGAAATACATAAGCATGAATTCGTAGTGACCATACCGAGTTCTAAAGGCTATTTTCGATATGTCACATTCTTTAACTCTAAGCTGATGATACCCCGACCTCAGATCTACCTTGGAAAAACAAATGGCTCCTTGAAGTTGATCGAACAAGTTGTCAATCCTGGGTAAGGGATACTTGTTCTTAATTGTAACTTTGTTCAGTTGACGGTAATCAATACACGTTCTAAGAGTACCGTCTTTCTTTCGCACGAACAACACTGAATCACCCCTTGGAGAGATGCTGGGCCTAATGAAACCCTTATCAAGAAGGTCCTTTAGCTGCTTCTTTAACTCCTTAAGCTCAGATGGAGCCATTCTATAAGGAGGAATGGAGATGGGCTGAGTGTCTCGAAGAAGGAAGTCTATTTCCTACTCAGAGAGGGACTCAGGGAAGATCTTCGGGAAATACGTTGGGAAACTCACTGACAATTGGAACTGACTGTATAGGTGGGATCTCAGAGTTGGAATATTTGACCTGAACTAGAAGATATATGCACCCTTTAGATATGAGCTTCCTTGACATGAGGTAGGAAATAAACCGACCCTTAGGCGCGGAACTACTAACCATCCACTCTAGAACTAGTTCATTTGGAAACTGAAATCTGACGACTCTAGCTCTATAGTCGACTGAGGCATAATCATTGTGTAGTCAATCCATGCCAAGAATGAGATCGAAGTAGACCATGTCTAACTCTACTAGATCAGTTGGAATGACCTTACTCAATACTGAGACTGAGCAGTTTCTATACACTCGGCTGGCTCTAACTGACTCACCAACTAGGGTAGAGACTCAAAATGGTTCTGAGAGGACTTCTGGACTGATTTCAAACTGGACAGCTACATAGGGACTCATGAATGATTGTGTGGCTCTTGGATCTAGTAGGGCATACACATCTAGATAGAAGAGATGTAACATACCCGTGACTATGTCAGGTGATCCCTCTTGATCCTGATGAGAGGAAAAAGCATAAAAGCAGTTTTGAAACTGACCACCATCCATACCTGAAGTGTTGGCTTGCTGAGTCGGTCGGCCTGCTAGAGCTGCTAAAGTGGAAGATTGTGATTTCCCCCGTCCTGCGGACGGACACTCCCTTAGCCAGTGACCTAGCTGTCCACGCCCAAAACAACCCTCTTTTCCCTGGAGGCATTCACCTGGATGGTTCTTGACACACTTAGGGAAAGATGGATAATGGTTTCTGGCACTGTAACTCTGGAACTGAGAGCCAGATGCTCCACCCTTCCGATCGTTATGGAATCGGAAGTAGGGGCGTTGGCTGAGGTAGGTACTGAAGCCCTCTACTGCTACTGCTGTGGGCGGCTATTGCCGCTGGACCTTTGGTGGCCATAATTTGATTGACCAATTCTAACCCGCTTGTTCTACCACTCCATATCTTTCAACTTTTCTGCCTTAATCTACTGGGCATGAATGATGAGGCTGGAGAGGTCAATATCCTTTATGAGCATCGCGGTCCTACATTTCTTAAGTACCAGATTTGATACTCCGTTGATGAACTTAAGAATGAGAGTCCTTGGCTCTGCTACCATCTCTGGAGCATACCTTGACAACCGCGTGAACTCCAAAACATACTCCTCCACGGTCCTGTTACCCTGCTTCAAGTTCATGAACTTTGCAACCTTAGCCTCCTTCAACTCCCAAGGGAAGAATCTGTCTAAGAATGCTGTGGTAAACTCTTCCCACACTATAGGTTCTGCTCCTGCTGTTCTCCCTTCCTTCCACTGATCGTATCAATTCAATTGGTAGGCGGCCAGATCGGCACTCTCCCTGGAACTAACACCCATAATCCGGGTGATCTTCCGCACTTCATCTACAAACTCCTGTGGGTCTACTCCCACCTTGGATCCATGAAAGGCTGGAGGGTTCATTCGGGTGAAGTCCCGAACCCTAGCAGCTATTGTGGATCCGTTTGCGTTCATCGGAACCACCTGCTGGTTTATTTGGTTACTCACTATCTGAGCCATCAACTGGATTGCCACTTTGAATTCTCATAAGGACACTTGATCGTCCTGAGGGTCTGTTGGAGCTGGTGGGCAGGTTGGTTAGCATTGCCAACCCTTCTTCCATTTCCTCGTCTTGGAGGCATAGTTTCACTGAAACGAAATAGAGCACGAGTTAGGAGGACATTTCTGGAATTGAACTTCAACGCATGATAAGGAGTATGAACAAAATGGAGTTTTTCTAATAACATCTCATAGCCTCCACGTCATAAGTGTGGCGCGCTTCACACTCATAAAATGGACTCTACTTGACACGACTTTAAGACAAGGATACTCTAACATAGTGCTTTGATATCAAGTTTGTCAAGGAGCGAGTCTATATACTAGAAGAAACATGATACTTGGAGTCACAAGTAACCCCAAGACAACCTATGGTCTATCATAACACTGGTAAACTGAGTAAACATAAGCGAAAGCTTTAAATAAATAATATCATTTAAGGAAAAATGATTTGAAAAAATTCCATACATCTGGAAACAATACTAAATATCTGATTCTATGTATGAAAGCCAACTACTAAATGATGAGCTGCTGGGACAAGCCCCCAGCTAACTCTAAAGTCTAACTAAAAATAAGTATCATCCTCAAAAGATGAGGACTTACCAAATGCTGCTGCTGGTACCATCTGAGGGAAATCTAGTGACGATGTTGGGACTGAGAACCTACTCCTATATCATGATACGATACAACATAGAAGGTATACGTCAGTACTTGGAATGTACTGAGTAAGTGAGAGATATAATAGGCATGAAAGAACAAGTAATTGAATTGTAATGACATGAAATGACCAACTGAAATACTGAAAATTGATACAACTGAAGTATAACTAATATGGTCAATAGTGATCCTAACTGATGGTTATAGACATGTCCTGGATCTGAGATACTAATCTAAGCTAAATTGAACTGAACTGAGCTGAGCTAAACTGAAACTGTACTAACTAGTGGGGAAGTCTATAATTGATATATAACCACGTTAGCTAAATATGGAGTTTGATGTATACGCCTATCGATAGGACCTAATATACCTTGCCAGGGTATAAAGGTATGAAGTGGGTGATCATAATTCTGGGGCCATTGGGCCAATAAAATAACCTACGGTGGTAACATAGTTTTGGGAACCTGGGTGCACTGGAGCCCCAGTCCACTCGGTGCTAAGTCTTACTCCCACTGGATAGTCCTAATCTGACTGCTAAGCTGATAGCTTGAAACTGGGGTCCAAGACTAAATCAAGGATACTTATCTGGAAGTACCTTGAGAGTTTTATTGGACCGGAATCTGTAACTAGTGTTCTAAGTCTGGCCGGAGCTACTTATCTGGAAGCGTTGTAACTATCTAAATAACATACTGGTAACAGATAACTGAATATATGATAATTGGGAGGCACTACTGATACCTCAAGAACTGATTGTAGTCAAACTAATCAGCTGACATTTCCAAAAATGTTGGAGATACTAACATTTTGATTGAGACTGGTCTAGCAAGCAACTAACTGAGAATTCAACTAATATTAATAATATGGGAATTCCAACACTAATAGAATCAAGTAACATGAATAACTAATTAATTATGCAAGACTCTAAATACTGCATTCAAGATCTAGGGCCAAAACCATCTTTACATGAACAAGTATCAACCTGATCACTAGGTACTGGAATACTCGCAACAGTTAACATAAACAACATTCCATATGAATAGATGAAATCTGACTAATAATTTACTCACATTCAAAAACTCAGAGCTTAGAATAGATAAAAAGGTTAGATTGACTTTTGGGACACAAGGGAAGGACAATTCTCTTGCTAAATTCTCACATACCTGGTGTATAAATCCCAAAGAGAACTCTTGAAAATCTGAGAAGAAGAGTCGAATTCCCTAGCTTGCTTTGGGAGAACTGTCTGTGTAAAATCGTACTTTTGATTTTTGGGAGATCGAGAGTTGGGTGAAAGTAAGAGGGATTTAGTCGATTATCCCTTTAACTCTCTGCAAAACGTGCCCAAAACAATGTAGTTTAGAGTCTAAGAGTTTAGAAAATTATGAAAAATCCCTTAGAAATTTCATTGAAAATCACACTACTAGTCCCAACAAAGGACTGGACAATTCGTTACCACTGACCATGACTTATGGCCTGCTTAGTTGCCAGCATTGGAAATTCTTCATCACGGGTCACCACGAGGAACACCACGACACGTGGTGTACCCAATGACTCGTGTCAATCGGTCGTTGGGAACACTTACCAACTTTTTAACATCAAAGGAAAGACCTAGACCACGACCAATCTAATGACTCATGGGGTTTACCAGGACTCGTGGCTTCACCTGTTGTCAACCCTAAAGCCAACAATCCAACCAAGCACATCCTCCTCCCCATAAGTCACCTAAGGACTCATGGTGCACCCCAGGGGTCACTGGACGACTCGTCTTGTGACCTGGTGTAGAAAATTCTAGTTTCTTCGATTTCACCCTTGGGTCTAATCTTAGGGTTTTAGGGGTATTACAATCATGAACCTATGTTTTTCAAGTTATTATGATTTACTCAATTATGTATGAATTTCATGAATCTCAAGCTTATGTATCATGGCTGAATTAGTGACATTAATTTTATGGGTAGGTCACATATATCAAGTATATTTATGAATTTCATGATTTTTAACTAGCCCATGCAAAATTAAGTATGTTTCATGATTATGACAATGAGAAATATGCATGTTTTAGGAGTAGTATTTAGCATCGAGTAGGCCGGGGTTCAGTGCACCCAAGTCTCAGAACTACATGGCAGCTTAAGTATATTCATGATTAGGTCCTCACCGAAGAGTGTTCCCCCGCCCGAATGGGCTCATGAGTGATATCATGCCTTTTATTGTTCTTTACCCTAGCAAGGGTTAGGAAGGCTCTGTCAATTTGAACGAGATAGTTGGGCATCATGTTCTCATTTATGATGGTATCAGTTATGAGAATCTCTCACTATTCCTCATGTTTTATGTTACTCATATTCAGGTTTTATGATATTATGTTTTATAGTATATTTGACCCATCGATTAACTTATTAGTTTACTTATGATTTCAAACATGCTAAATCATATGATTTTACTTTCAAACCTGGGGTCATTATGCTACAGTTTATGATGAATAACTTATGTCTATAACTATATCATGATCATGATTTTAACATGTTTTCCCTACTCTTATGTTTTATTTACCTTACATACTCAATATATTTCAAGTACTGACCACATACTTTTATGTTATATCGTCTCATGATATAGATTTAGGTGATCTGTCTAAGCCTCACTATTAGATTTACCCTCGATCTAGTCCAGTCTAGCTCTTGGTGAGTCCTCATAATCTGAGGACATCAGTTTTGATGCGTGTCTTTTATTTTTATATCTTTTAATTTTTAGACTTTAGTAGAGCTAGTTAGGGGTGTTGTCCTATTAGATCATCCTATGACTATAGGATTTTTGGACAACTATGTTTAGATGATTCAGTGGTGTTTACTTGTGGTTCCGTATGTTTTATGACATCTTAGACTTTCGCTTATGTTTTGTTATGCTCATGTTTTATTTTCGCTTAGTTTATGCTCAAGAATGTTATATGTACATGCCATGGGTCCTCTTGGAGTCATTCGTGGTTCTAGGTCCCATGTTATGATTTGGGTTCTGTGCTTAGGTCGTGAAAAATTTGGTGTTAGAGAAACAGGTTTAGGTGTATCCTAGGATGTCTAAAAGTTGCGTTGAGTAAAGTCTTTTTCATGAGAGTGAAACACGCCGCACTTATGAGGAAGAGGCTACGAAATATTTTAGGAAACTTTCCTTCTTTCATGATCTATGTCATGCGATGAAGTACAACCCTCTCTATTCTTCTCTAACTCATGCTATACGCAATTGCAAAAATATGTCTCCCTGTCGAGTAAATGGAAGAAAGAATGGAAATGACAATGCCCATGGGAATGGCAATAGAGATGGACACCACCCAGCCCCACCAGCTCCAGCGGACCCTTTGAATGAGGAGGTGGCTCATGTGGGGTTCAGGGATGCTTTTCAGATATCGACATATGCTATGATAGCCTAGGTCAACCAGCAGGCGGTTGCCCACGTGAACACAAATAGAATGCTATGGTGGTTAGAATGCGAGACTTTATAGGATAAACCCTCTAGAGTTTCATGGTTCTAAGGTGGGCGAGGATCCTCAGGAGTTCATTGAGGAGAACCAGAAGATTACCCATATTATGTGAGTTTCAATAGAGGAGAGTGTAGATTTGGCGTGCTATCAGCTAAAGGAGTAGCTCAATTTTGTTCTGACAGTGGAAGGAGGGTCGTGGAGTATGTGCAGCTCCTATTGGCTGGGATGAGTTTGTAATAGTGTTCTTAGACAGGTTCTTTCCCCTAGAGTTGAGGGAAGCAAAGGAAATAGAGTTTGTCAGTTTGAAGCAGAACAACATGATTGTTCAGGAGTATGCCTTGAGGTTTACCTAGCTGTGCAAGTATGATTCAAAGATGGTTGTTGAGTCGAGAGCTCGTATGAGCAAGTTTGTATCAGGGGTTGCAGATTCGCTGGACAAGGAGGTGCAGGACCGCTATGCTTATCAGCAACATGTATATCTCTCAAATGATGATTATGCTCAGCAAATTGAGGAGGAACAGATGAAGGAGTGGGAGAGAGAGGCCAAGAGGGATAGGGACAGGGAGCTTTGGGTATTCTCAATAAAGATCCAGTGGTGGACATTGACTACTGTCCCACCAGAGGTCATCAGCGCCAGCTCCATCATCAGCCAGTGTACCCTCTATACTAGAGGTGATTAGAGAGGTAGAGCATCAGACTTTAGAGATAAGAGGAGTATTTCAGAGGAGTGCACTTTCCCAGCTTGCACGAAGTGTGGTAAGAACCACACAGAAGAGTGCTTGGTTGGCTCAAATGCTTGCTATGGGTGTAGGAAGTCTGAACATAGACTTAGGGGTAGCCCATCAACCAAACAGGGTAATGGTAGAGGTCGTGCCCCAACCACCGCTTCAGTAGCTCTAACAACTTGCCCCTCCTAGCAGTACACTTCATCTAGTGTCAGCGACAGTATGCGCCAGAACTGCTTCTATGACCTTTCCTCACGCTAGGAGTAGGAGAGCTTAGTACATGTGGTCACGGGTATGTTACGAGTATTCCATCTTGATGTTTATGCATTGTTAGACCTAGGGGACACATTATCCTTCCTGACTCCCAATGTTGCTATTAGTTTCATGTTAGTCCCAAAATCCTATCAGAATCCTTCTTAATCTCTACTCCTGTCGGTAAGTCAGTTATAGCTCGATGGGTATACAAAGATTGCCATGCCACAGTTCTTCAAAAAGCCATCTCAGTTGACTTAGTCAAGTTAGATATGATAGATTTTGATGTTATATTCGGTATGGATTGGTTGTATGCTTGTTGTGCTTCAGTTAATTGTAGAAATTGGTCATTAGAGTTTTGATTTCCAGGTGAGCCAGTCCTAAAATGGAAGGATAGTTCAGCTGTACTTGTAGGTTGCTTTGTCTCCTACCTTAAGGCCACAAAAATGATCTCCAAGGGTTGTTTATATCAAGTGGTTCAAGTTAAGGATTCTAGGTCCAAAACCCGACTCTTCAGTTAGTACCAGTAGTATGTGAGTATCCAAAGGTGTTTCCTGATGATCTAACAGGAGTCCCTCCCAAGCGGGAGATTAACTTTAGTATTGACCTTCTCCGTGATATGCAACCCATATCTATTCCTCCTTAAAAAATGTCTCCAGCCAAGATAAAGGAGTTGAAAAAGCAGTTGAAAGATCTCTTGGATAAGGTTTTCATCAAGCATAGTAAGTCCCCGTGGGGTGCTCTAGTCTCCTTTGTTCGGAAGGAAGATGGTTCTATTAGGATGTGCATTAATTATCGTCAGTTGAAAAAGGTCACAATCAAGAATAAATATCCCTTCCCTAGGATTGATGACTTGTTTGACCAGCTTCACGGTGCCAAATGCTTCTCTAAGATATACCTTAAATCCGGTTACCACCAGCTCAGGGTTAGGGAGAGTGAAATTCCATAGACAACCTTCAAGACTTGGTATAGTTAGTATGAGTTTGTAGTTATGTATGATGGATTAACGAATGCTCCTGCAGCTTTTATGAATTTGATCAATAGGGTGTTCAAGAATTATTTGGATATATTTTTCATTGTCTTCATAGATGATATCCCCGTGGGGTGCTCCAATCCTCTTTGTTTGAAAGAAAGATGGTTCTCTCAGGATGTGCATTGATTATCGTCGGTTGAACAAGGTCACAATCAAGAATAAGTATTCCTTCCCTAGGATTGATGACTTGTTTGAGCAGCTTCAGGGTGCCAAATGCTTCTTGAAGGTAAACCTTAAATTTGGCTATTACCAGCTCAAGGTGAGGGAGAGTGATATTCCAAAGACGACCTTCAAGACTCGATATGGTCACTATTAGTTTGTATTTATGTCTTTTGGACTAACAAATGCTCTTGCAGCTTTTATGGATTTTATGAATAGGGTGTTCAAGAATTATTTGGATGTTTTTTCATTGTCTTCATAGATGATATCCTCATATACTCGCGGAGTGAGGAGGAGCATGCTGCTCACTTAAGGATTGTATTATAGACACTTAAGGATAGTTAGCTATTTGCTAAGTTTAGCAAGTGTGAGTTTTGGTTGCAGTCAGTTGCATTTCTTGGCCTTGTGGTGTCTAGTGAGGGTGTTCAGGTAGACTCTTTAAAGATAGAGGTGGTGAAGAGTTGGCCTAGACCTGTCAGCCCTACTGACATTAGGAGTTTTTTGGGCTTAGCTGGCTACTATTAGAGGTTCGTAGATGGTTTTTCATCTATTGCATCACCTTTGACTAAGTTGATCCAGAAGAAGGTCAAATTTCAATGGTTTGATGCTTGTGAGAAGAGTTTTTAGGAGCTAAAGACTCAGCTCATTTCTGCTCCAGTGTTGACCTTGCCAGAAGGCATGGATGGTTTTGTGGTATATTGTGATGCTTCTAGGATTGGCCTTGGGTGTGTGTTGATGCAAGATCAAAAGGTCATTGTGTATGCGTCGAGATAACTTAAGACTCATGAGAAGAATTACCCAATGCATGATTGTGAGTTAGCAACGATGGTGTTTGCTTTGAAAATTTGGGGGCACTATTTATATGGGTGCATGTGAATGTGTTCATGGATCACAAGAGCTTTCAGTATGTGTTTACTCAGAAGGACTTGAATTTATGGAAAAGGAGATGGCTTGAGCTTCTCAAAGACTAGACATGAGTTTCCTTTACCATCCGGGCAAGTCCAATGTAGTGGCTGACGCTCTTAGTAGGTTGTCCATGGAGAGCGTGTCCCATATGGAGAATGGAAGGAAAGAATTGGTGAAAGATGTCCATAAGATTTTTCTCTTGGGGGTTCACATTCCCGATTCAGCGGATGGTGGAATTATCGTGCAGAATGGTGTAGAGTCGTCTTTGGTGTTGGAAATTAAGGCAACACAAGATGAGGATCCTATTTTGGTGAAGTTGAAGGAAGTTGTCCGAAATTAGAAAGTGGAGGTTTTCTCCCAGAAGGGGAGATGGTGTACTTTGATATCAGGGCCGATTGTATGTTTCGGATGTGGATGACTTATGAGATCAGATGTTGAGAGAGGCTCATAGCTCTCGATATACTATCCATCTAGGTGACACCAAGATGTACCATGACTTACGGGAAGTCCATTGGTGGAATGGTATGAAGAAGGACATTGCAGAGTTTGTGGCTAAGTGTTCAAATTGCTAGCAAGTGAAGGTTGAGCATCAAAGGTTGGGAGGTATGCTTAAGGATATCATTATTCCTACTTGAAAGTGGGAAGATATCAATATGGATTTCAGTACAAGGTTTCCTCGTACACGTCGACAGTATGACTCTATATGGGTGATTATGGATCGGATGACTAAGTCAACATATTTTCTACCAGTTAAGACTACGGATTTGGCCGAGGACTATGTTAGACTTTACATATGGGAGTTAGTTCAGTTGTATGGAGTTTTGTTGTCTATCATCTTAGATCGGGATATGCAGTTCACCTCTCATTTTGAAGATCGTTTCAAAAGGGCCTGGTACTCAGGTCAAGCTTAGCACAACTTTTCACCCGTAGACGGATGGTCAGGTTGAGTGGACCATTCAGACTCTGAAGGACATGTTGAGAGCTTCCGTGATTGATTTCAAAGGTAGTTGGGATGATCACTTGCCTCTTATTGAGTTTGCTTACAATAATAGTTACCACTCCAGCATTCAGATCACTCCATTTGAGGCTCTTTATGGGTGGATATGTATTTCACCTATTAGATGGTTCGATGTAGGTGAGGCTACATTGATAGGACCTGATTTAGTTCATGAGGCTATGGGGAAAGTTCAGCTTATCCGAGAGAGGCTGAAGACAGCTCAGAGTCATCAAAAATCATATGCGGATGTTAGGAGGAGAAAGCTTGAGTTTGAGGTCGATGATTTGTTGTTTCTAAACGTGTCCCCCATAAAAGGAGTTATGAGGTTTGGCAACACGGGGAAGCTTATTCACTGATATGTTGGTCCCTATAGGATTTTAAGGCGAGTTGGCTTTGGTGTATTTAGTTTTCCATGTGTCCTTGTTGAAAAAGTGTATTGGTGATCCAACTCTAGTTGTTTCGATAGAGAGCATTGGCGTGAAGGATGGCCTTATGTATGAGGAGGTTCCAGTTGAGATCCTTTGATCGTCAGGTTCGCAAGTTGAGGAACAAGGAGATAGCTTCAGTGAAGGTTTATGGAGAAATAAACTAGTTGAGGGATCTATATGGGAAGCCAAAGCATACATGATGGCTAGATACCCGCATCATTTTTCTTCCAGCTCACTTCCAGCATGAGGTACCAGTTTCCTCCTTGGTACTTTATTTAGTTCCTTATCAAGTTTATGTCTCTTAGTTCCTTTCATGTCTTAGTATGCATGTATCTTTCATGAACTCAGTTCAGTCATATATCTCAGTCTGGAGTCAGTCACTCCGTTAGTTTTTAGTTTATAACCTTTCAATTATGGGATTGCAACTCTTTCCCAATCCTTCCAGCTTAGTTATCTTTCATTCAAGGACGAATGTTCCCAAGGTGGAAATAATGTATACCCTAAAAGTCCCTAAGATTAGATCCGAGACTTGCAGCAGAAGCCAACCTGTCGAAAAAATACACCAGGGCATTCAACAAATCTCAGAATGAGTCGTTCTATGGACCAATGACCTGTTGGTGGTCTCGTGGTAAGGAACTTCAAATTTTTTTCAAATTTACCTAGAATCGATGAGAGAATCATATGACTCATTGTTAGATTGTACCGGCCATTTGTTTTAGTCACTAGAGCAGGTTCAGAGGATGATTCAGTGAAAAAGCAAGAACCAATGAGGGAACCAACGATTTGTTGTTTTAATTAACATTTGTGGTGTTGGTCGTGGGTTCTTCCAGTGGGAACTTTTAATTCGATAGTCTATGGGTATTTATAAAATCCTACGCTTTTAACTTCTAAGTGATGTTGTTTTAAGCTTTCCAAAGGGCTGATTAAGAGGTTATACTTAGCCTAAGGCCTCATTCCCTTCAAACACCATAGTTGAGAAATCAAGCACTCAAGGTATGTAGAGTCATGAATGCGGGATATCTTCCACCCTCATGCCAATTTCAAATCAATTTCATGAATTCAAGTCCCCAATCATGTTTTATGAAAATTCTAGGGTTAAGACCTAATTTTGATGAAATCTCTTATGATCTTCTATGAACTCAATTCTCTTATGATTCAATCAATGTTTTATGATTATGATTATATATTTTCTATAAGAATCTATTATGAACCTATGTTTTTCAAGTTTGGTGATTACACACTTATGTATGAATTTCATGAATCTCAAGCTTATGTACCAAATTAGTAGCGTTGTTTTCATGGCTAGTTCATGTATGTCAAGTATATTTATGAATTTCATGATTTTCAACTAGCCCATGCAAAACCAAGTATGTTTCATGATTATGATTATGAGCAATATGCATGTTTAGAGAGTAGTATTTAGTCACCAAGTTGGGGTTCAGCGCACCCAGGTTTCAGAACTACGTGCCAATGTAGGTATATTTATGATTCGGACCTTGCCAGAGAGTATTTCCCCCGCCCGAATGGCCTCACGAATGATATCACCCCTTTATCGTTCTTTGCCCTGGCAAGGCTTAGGACGACTCTACCAACTTGAGCAAGATAGTTGGGCATCATATGCTCATTTATGATGGTGTCGATTATGAGAATCTCCCATTATTCCTCATGTTTCATGTTATTCATATTCATATTTTATGATATTATATTTTATAATATATATAACCCATTAATTAGCTTATGAGTTTACTTGTGATTTCAAAAATGTTAAATCGTATGATTTTACTTTCAAACCTTGGGTCATTATACTATAATTTATGATGAATAACTTATGTTTATGACTATCTCATGATCATGATTTTAGCATATTGTCCCTACTCTTCTATTTAATTTACTCTGCATACTCAGTACATTATAAGTACTGACCACATACTTTTATGCTGTATCGTCTCATGATATAGGTTTGAGTGATCAGTCTTAGCCTCGTCATTAGATTTATTCTCAATCCAGTCCAGCTCTTGGTGAGTCCTCATGATCCAAGGACATCAGTCATGATGAACGTCTTTTATTTTTATGTATTTCAGGTTTTAGACTTTAATAGAGCTATTTGGAGGTGTTGTCCCATCAGCTCATCCTATGAATAGAGGCTTTTCAGACTGCTATGTTTAGATGATTCAGCAGTGTTGACTTGTGGTTCCGTATGTTTTATGATATCTTAGACTTCCGCTTATGTTATGTTATGCTCATGTTCTATTTATGCTTATTTTATGCTCAAGAATGTTCTATTTACATGCCATGGATCAACTTGGAGTCATTTATAGTTCTAGGTCCCATGTTACGATTCGAGGTCTATGCTCGGGTCATGACAATTGACCACCATGTAACTAGGAAGTTGCCCTTTTTGCTTGGGGTTATGCTCTCTAGAGAGACCTCTAACTTCTTGCTTCGACTTTAGAAGCTGTATGGGATCCAATAATGTTGGTCAAACTCTTCAAGCAAGCATCCAACCTCTCTTGATTGGTGAGCATCTTCTCCAACATACCTTCAATTTTAGAGACCTCATGTTCTTGAGATGACCTTTACCTCCAATTTTTGTAAACTAGAGGATGGGCCCCTTGGTGGGATATAAGGGTTGAAGCTTTTATTGATGTAGCTCAAATTACACCTCGTAATGAGATATAATGCATTCGATGTCAAATATAGAACCCAACAAAGATTGGGGTCGATCCCACAAGGAATATGGAGGATATAGAAAAATGCTAGTGCTTAAGCTTTTTAGTCGATTATCTCCTAAGAGGAGGGGGAGGAATTTATAAAAGTAACAGACAATGCCGTTGAGATAAAGTGAAGGTTGATTCCAAATTAATGCAACTAACTAGGGTAAGTGTTCCCCATGACTTCATAACCACAAGGCGTTGTATACTAATGATCTATTCCGGTGCTTAGCATGCAATATCGGTAAGTTAATTTAACCTAAATGGTTGTTCCCCTATTTAGATGATTATCACCACGCAACTTGGTCCGTCTACGGGTGTATGCTTTACTAACCCTTACCCTTGATATCGGATTAGCTAGCTATTAGATGAGGGTTGATAGCCTCAAATCTCCGTTGTTAATCCCTTTTCCCATTCACTACCTCCTTGGTCCGGTAAGTAAGAATAACGCAAGTTCTAATGTTTGCAACCATTAAAAATCAATTAAAAAGAAGGAAGAAACAATACATACATAAATTCCGTTCAAAAATCACTAAGTATTTTACCTATGTGTGTTGATTTGTCATGGTTTCCACAACCCTAGTGTCCGGTGTTGTGGTAGGGGTTAAAAACCGACACGCAAGTGCACGTGGTCAAACAAGTAATAAAGTGGCTAAGTAAGCCAAGTATCGAACCAAGGAGACTCTGGATAAGTAAAATTACTCAAGTATACTATATTCTATCTTACTTCTAAATATGCTGACAACAACGTAACCAAAAGTTAAATAATTTTTGTTTATAAATTATATACTAAAACTATTAACAAATATTTACTTTGAATTGAAACTATGGATATGAGCATGCCAAGGTTAAGAACAAGTAATGAACTTGATTATCATCATAATTCGGTTATTCTTCTCTTCTAGTTGCTAGCCAAGAACATTAGCCAAGAGATTAAAACTCTCGTATTTAATCTCACTTAAGAATCATAAACCATCCGTCTACATTTCTGTGATCAAATGCAATTTATGACCTAGCAATACAATTTTGGTTCCTAAATTGACTAATACGGCTTTCAAGTATATCTCTATCAGGAAAGCACATCAAAACCCAATCTTCCCAAATAAAATTAAGAACAATACCCTATTAATTCACAACTTTCCAATTTCGTTCTCTCTCGAGTGAAATTGGACTTTTTAGATGTACATTAATGTCGGCCACACACTAATGCAGTAGAAACAAGAATTAATAGAACAACATAGAAGAAGAAGATGAAAAACCATACAATTCAATAATCAAAATTCATCACCATTGTTCATAACCTCAGCAAGGAAGACAATTAGCCACTCATTTGTGGATTAATCATCCTAAAACAAGTGTTAATCATACAAACAATTGATTGAAAGAAGAAAGAAAGAGAGAAAAACCCTTAGCTTTTTCGTCCCTCAACTGCCTGTAACCCACGTCCTTGCTCCACCAAGTCTGAATTTTGAAAAATAAACCTAAGTGTGCTATTTATAGTAGTAGGACTCTTTCCCGGAATAACAAGCAACGTGTCACGGAGAGCATCGCGGAGCACGGCCTCCGTGACACGCTACGGACGCGGAGGCCCTCTGGAAATCACCCGAAATCGGCTGGGGCAGCACCCTTCCGCGTTGGCAGTGTGTCACGCTACTTGGGCAGCGCGTTGGCAGTCCTTGGTCGTGGAGGCCACCTGCCGTGGCACGTTGCCAACGCGCAGGTGGGCTGTTGTGAGCGGCCTGCCTGCCGTGGCATGTTGCCAACGCGCAGGTGGGCTGTTTTATGCCTCCTCTTCACCGACGTTCGCGTGTTGATTCCGTTTCCAAGCCTCTATTTCACCAACTCATGGATTAGTTACTCAAAAGTCATCAAAACCTACAAAACAAAGGCTAATCATGTTGGTTAGCACATATCTTTACTTTATCTAAAATTACATGAAAATGTATACAATAATCTTAGATAAACAAGACTAATTTAAGTTGTAAAGCGTGTCTCGGGCATATATTTTTGCCCGTGATCACAACCCCACACTTAAAGCCTTGTTCGTCCTCGAACAACCTTTTACATATCATGCATATGGAGACTCCCACATAACTAATTTAGCAAGATAATTCAAGTTACGACTATAATGATTACGTAAGATACAAGCTAAAAATAGAGCATGCTTGATTTGTTCAGTGAAATGAAGTACAACTATGTTAAGACTTCTTAACCTCAAGAATCGACTCTCAATCTTAGCAAACTCATGAAAATTATCTGATTAAGAAATCTCACACGAATTATATCCTTCATTCAACATGTGGCCCTCACGGAAAGAGAGTTACCCAATTTCACACGCAAAAACAATTTTTATATCACAACATGTGTGGGTATATGAATAGAGTTACGCTCACTCTCACAAAGAATTCACATGCATTATGTAATGACCCATAAGCTTGCCCTTAGTGTTTTATTCCACTAATTTAAGGATGTGCGAATGTAAGATCAAGTAGGACTTTTTAGGTTGTAATGTAACTCAGGTGCGGGTAAGTACTATTATGATCAGTAATAGTGACTATCTTTCCTAAGCGCTTTTAATACATCACGCCTTCATTACAAACTTCCCTTCCTGCACTTCACCTTTTTCTCTTTTCATCTTTCTTTATCCTCTTTTGTTCCCCCCTTTCTTTAGGCACTTTTAGCTTATTAGTAAGGAGTTCTATAAGTAACTTTTCATTTATTTATTTTCTTACTCCCTACTAATATTCACCCATATTCAAACAAGTGCACCCTCGCCCTTTCTCCACTTTTACAATTGCTACTTTCCCTTCTTTTCATTCTTCTCACTCCTTTACTCTTTCGAATTTTTCTTTTAAGCGCTTAGGAGTTTTGGTTCAATTTCAAGGCTAATGAAAGAAAAAGGATTAAGCTTATGTTGCAGCTGTCAAAGAATAGGCTCAAGGCTCAATGGGGTTAACTAGGATTAATTTTTCAAGGTAGGTATAATGAGGGATAAAAGTTTGGTTCATTCAAAGAAATGCCTATATCATTTCCTACAATTCACATCCTTCATTTCGTTTTATATACACACCAGGCAAGTTCTAGACATTTCATAATAGCACAAAATACTCAAAAACCTTACACTCATGGCACATGCTCAAATCAAGACACATTCAGCAGACTCTTACGCAGCTAATCACAAGAATTCAGGATTAAGCTTCAATCATATTGAGTCAAATTCAAGAACCTAAGTGTCTCACACAAAGTTATACACTTGCATGCTTCACACTGAACATACTTGCCTCTTACAACCATGTATAGCACATAACAAGAATATCAAGCCATCAATTAGCTACGGGTCCAAAAACCATCCTACTGACTAATTTTCCTCAAGACGGTCGTCATCCATCCATCGTTGAAAACAGTCTCTAACTACGACTAAAACATTATATACAGACAAAGAAAAATTTTTATTCTTCGGTTCAAAGACCCCCCGTCGGAAAAGAACCAAAAAGAAAAACCAACGGGTGATGAAGTCATGCTTAATTCACAAAAATTTTTCAAAATTTTCAAATTTCTCACCAACTTTTGCACAAGCATTACATTCACCAAAATCATTAAGCACAGAAAATTTTGAAATTTCCCTTGAAATTTCCCTCACCCCACACTTAAATCATGCTATGTCCTCATAGCATCAAATTAAAATTTACAAAGGGTGAGAAATACTCCCTGAGGCCTTTAGGCCTAGCTAACAACATGCCTTTCTTCAACTTTGCACAAGTGGGTGTTCGACCCCACACTTTTTCTCTTCCATGCTTGTTAGCTTCCTCCTCCACGGGTACTCAAACTTCCCCTCCATCTGTGCTTAACTTTCCACCAAAACAACACAAGATGAAAATAAACAAAAATTAACTCAATTGCAAGAAATTAAAATGGTACCTGTGGTACCCTTGGGTTGCCTCCCAAGCAGCGCCTAGTTTTACGTCGCGGCATGACGTACCAAGTTTCACCACTTTTTCCTCCACCCTGAGGATATGAATCTCACCCCTAATTTCTTTTCTAATTTCCTCTTATGCTCCAGGGGTGGTGGTGAAAAATTGTAAGGACCAAATAGTAAGTGTTGCCTTTTTAACTTATTGGCCCTCAAGTAAGCGAAGTCATTTTGTCTCTCCGCGTCGGCAAATTTCAAAATATATGGTGCTTGGTCCTCCTCTAGACATTTCTCTATAATCTTGGAAGACTCTCTTTCTATGTTGTCAACCAAATTTAACGTCGAAAAATGCGTAGAGTGTGGTCCAATACACCTCAACTCTGAAACTGCATTTTGCTTGACCTCCTTACTTGTATACTCCTTCTCAGCATCGACATCTATCTCTTCATTAATGTCAAATGGGGGGTACTCTATCTCTTCTTCCATGAATGGATTTTCCATAAGTGTGAGCCCGTCACGGGGACACTCAAGAGATTCTAATTGTTGGGCTTCATCCAAAAATTCACCCTTGTCGTCATCTTGTAGTTCCTCTTGAATATCGGCTAAAGTTGTTACCTGCAATTTATCACAAGCTTCAGCTTCAGCGATCATCTCCGTGAATTTGATGCTCATTCTTTCTAGAGCCTCTGCATTCTCTTCTTGCTGAATTCTCAATACTGCCATCGCCTCCTTCATTGCTTCTGATTGCTCCAAGAGTTGTTTCAGCATGTCTTCTATTCGAGCTTGGCGTCCCAAGTCCTCATTTTCAGCATGCCTATATTCAGAAAAAACAATAGAAGGATCATAGTAGGGGCTTGGGGGATGGGAATATGCATTCGTACAGCCATCCCAATGGCCATCTTGACCACCACATATATTGCACGTGTCACAGTGTTGCCACGAGTGGTGTCCTCCGCAATTCAGACAAGATTCACTAAAATATGAGTATCCACCATTGAAACCATTTATATTCCACGATGTCATGTCAATAAGAGTATTCGAAAAAGAAAAAGTAAAAATGCAAAAGAAATAAAACAAACACTAAGACTAAGTTGTCAACACTTAAGAAAAGAAAATAGAAATACAGCAAATTTACACTTAACACAATTTCACCAATTGCCTAGTCTCCCCGGCAACGTCACCAAAAACTTGTCCGGTGCTGTGGTAGGGGTTAAAAATCGACACGCAAGTGCACGTGGTCAAACAAGTAATAAAGTGGCTAAGTAAACCAAGTATCGAACCAAGGAGACTCTGGATAAGTAAAATTGCTCAAGTATACTATATTCTATCTTACTTCTAAATATGCTGACAACAACGTAACCAAAAGTTAAATAATTTTTGTTTATAAATTATATACTAAAACTATTAACAAATATTTACTTTGAATTGAAACTATGGATATGAGCATGCCAAGGTTAAGAACAAGTAATGAACTTGATTATCATCATAATTCGGTTATTCTTCTCTTCTAGTTGCTAGCCAAGAACATTAGCCAAGAGATTAAAACTCTCGTATTTAATCTCACTTAAGAATCATAAACCATCCGTCTACATTTCTGTGATCAAATGCAATTTATGACCTAGCAATACAATTCCGGTTCCTAAATTGACTAATACGGCTTTCAAGTATATTTCTATCAGGAAAGCACATCAAAACCCAATCTTCCCAAATCAAGTTAACAACAATACCCTATTAATTCACAACTTTCCAATTTCGTGCTCTCTCGAGTGAAATTGGACTTTTTAGATGTACATTAATGTCGGCCACACACTAATGCAGTAGAAACAAGAATTAATAGAACAACATAGAAGAAGAAGATGAAAAAATTCATCACCATTGTTCATAACCTCAGCAAGGAAGAGAATTAGCCACTCATTTGTGGATTAATCATCCTAAAACAAGTGTTAATCATACAAACAATTGATTGAAAGAAGAAAGAAAGAGAGAAAAACCCTTAGCTTTTTTGTCCCTCAACTGCCTGTAACCCACGTCCTTGCTCCACCAAGTCTGAATTTTGAAAAATAAACCTAAGTGTGCTATTTATAGTAGTAGGACTCTTTCCCGGAATAACAAGCAACATGTCACGGAGTGCATCGCGGAGCACGGTCTCTGTCACACGCTACGGACGCGGAGGCCCTCTGGAAATCACCCGAAATCGGTCGGGGCAGCACCCTGCCGTGTTGGGAGCGTGTCACACTGCTTGGGCAGCATGTTGGCAGTCCTTGGTCGCGGAGGCCACCTGCCGTGGCACGTTGCCAACGCGCAGGTGGGCTGTTGTGAGCGGCCTGCCTGCCGTGGCACGTTGCCAACGCACAGGTGGGCTTTTTTATGCCTCCTTTTCGCTGACGTTCGCGTGTTGATTCCGTTTCCAAGCCTCTACTTCACCAACTCATGGATTAGTTACTCAAAAGTCATCAAAACCTACAAACCAAAGGCTAATCATGTTGGTTAGCACATATCTTTACTTTATCTAAAATTACATGAAAATGTATACAATAATCTTAGATAAACAAGACTAATTTAAGTCGTAAAGCGTGTCTCGGGCATATATTTTTGCCCGTGATCACCTAGTTATGGTGGTTTTAGCCTATCATGTCTATAAGTAAATTCATAGAATTCATAGACAAAAGCAAAAATTAATACTTACAACGTTGATAGGAATAAACTCACTTGATTAGTGCAACAATAAAGAACAACAATTCAACAACCGTCTCAAAGTTCCAAACGTAAGGCACCAAATTTTTATCTAAAAACTTGAGACTTAAAACTCTAATCCTACTTGAAGACTTTTTGAACTTGAAACTTGATAGCTATTACATGAAAATAAAGGGGTATTTATAGTAGTTGATTTATGCTTTTCTTGTTCCTTGATGAATTTTTCTTGGGATTTAAATTTCCTTTTCCAAGTTGAAGTAGGAGATCCATTTTTGTCGTTTGTTAAACCTTGCCACGTCACCCATTCCAAAGTCGTGTCTCCCATGCCGCGTCGCCCCTGCCTTCGCACAGGCAGAGGGCTGCTCACGCATGTCATAGCGCTGGGAGGCCGGCGCCTCGCGTCAGGCAGTGAGCCTGCCTTGCTGCCGCACCGCAAGCCTATACCAATGTCCTGACACCTCACGCGACTGTATGCCATCCTCGTGCGGTTGGTCGCTTCAAGCTTTGATCTTTGCATCGTTCATTCCAACTTCTTTACATGTATTCCAAAGGACTCAACATTCAAATCCATCCTTTTTAGCCCTGAAAACATCCAATCACATGAGTTAGCTGTTTTTTACAAATTCATAACATAAACACATGCAAACACACACAAATTTGTTCTCAAAATATAGTAAAGTACAGGCAAAAATATGTTTATGAAGTGCGTGAATACGCCCTTCATCATTTATTCCCAAAACTTCCATTGTGCTAACCTTGGTTTGAGAGACCATAATGATTTATTCCATAATATTGACTTTGACCTTGCAGTTGGGATCTCCATTGATTTTAATAATTGGAAGAAGGATGGCTTTGATGTTGTTGTTGATAATGTGGCCTTGGATAACCTTTCAATGCATTCCTAATGTAGTTAGCATCCTCAACTTGCATCAGAGGTTGATCTTGATATTGTTGGCATTGGTAGGGGGGGGCATCCATGCCCATATTCTATAGGTCCACTTTGTGCTTCTTCAACTACATTCACCTTTTTGACATCATTCTCAGTCAATTACTGCATGAGCAAGGTAAGATTGGTGAAGATGAACGACATCATCTGGTTTCTTTCTTGGTTATCCTTCATCAAATGAGTCAAGGAAGGAGTACCCACATTCAAACCTCCACTTTGATCTCCAGCATGCCATGGCTTATTGTGCTTGACAATTCTATCACATATGGTGGCAATGCGATTGCATATTTTATCCATGAAGCATCCTCCTGCTGCATTATTTACCATCGATAGTGTGAGAGGATCTAAACCAGTATAGAAATTTTCAAGAAAGATATTCTCGATGAACCCATGGGTGGCTCCCTAAGAACATATTTTTTGAAATTCTCCTACACCTCAAAAAGTTGCTCCTCCTGTAATTATTGAAAATAGAAGATCTTGCCACATTGTTCAGATTTTTTGCTTGGGGGAACCACATTTTCAGAAAGATGTTTACAAGCATTGTCTAAGGGTGAATTGAGTTAGGGGTAGACGGTGTAACCAATCACGCGCCTCCTTCGCCAATGCGTACTTGAGGCTCTCAAGCGGATGGCATCATCCAACTTGTTGTTCTACTTATGCATGTTGCATACCTCCAAGAAGTTCTTAAGATGTTGATGCAAATCTTGGTCAGTTGAGTTGTAAAGTTTACCTTCCACCTTTAACATGGTATAAATGCTTCCATCAATTTTAAAGGTAGGATCATTCACTCTTGGGGGTACAATAGCACTTGAATAGTCTGTGTCATTGACCTCCATAAAGACATTATCCAATTCACCTTGAGGATTTTCCATCCTACACCTATTTCACAAGTTAAAAAAAGTGTGATAGAGTAGGATTAAAACAAACAATCAAAATCTAAATCACTTAGTAGTAACGCTAGTTATGCATCGATCCTCCTAAATCACTTAATGTGGAAGAATTGAGAGTTGGCTAAGGCTAAACATGAAAGCAATTTACTTAGGCAACTCATGGGTATCTTTCAATAGCACCATAGGTGTCAATCTACTTCAATTTTAACATATTGAAGAGTACTCCCTTCTACCCAACTGCTTGCCAATTTGGAATTCAACCTATGTTTAAGAGAATCCATTAAACAAGGGTTATACCATGAGTCCTTGTTGATTGAGGCTAACCCAATCTAAAAATTTTCTCTTTCAAGACTCATAAATGTAATTAGCAGGATTGAATGACTCTCATCACCAATCATATACTATAAAGAAAAAATCAATCAAATGTTCATAAGCCCAAGTTCAATTTTAACATGTTGGGATCATTAGTGTTCACAACCATAGATTTGGGTTTAGTTACCTAGAGCAAGAAGAAGAAAAAGAGCAAAATAATTAGACATTCTTACCAAAAGGAATTGAAATATTCAACCGATGAATGAAAATCTTCAAGTTATAATTTAGATCTATAATATACTTTGAAACAAGGGCTAAAACTAGCTAAATTCTCTCATATTATGACTATGATAGGTTTACGAATGTTTTTAGAAAAACCTTGAGCCTTACGATATATTTATGATTTTAGTCTTTATGACCATGATGTCCCACTCTTATGACTCTTATGTGTTTAAATGCTATTTTTACATACCTTGCATACTCGGTACATTTCAAGTACTGACCCGCATACTTTCTATGCTGTATCGTCTCATGATACAAGATTCGGTTCTCAAGCTCAACATCACTCCTAGCATGCTCCCAGTTTTAGCTCTCAGCTCTCTTTGGTGAGTCCTCATGTTTCGAGGGCTTTATGTTCAGATTTCATCTTTCTTTTAGTTTCATTATGTTAGGTTAGTTGGGGTCTTGTCCCTCCAACCCATCTATTATGACTAGAGGCTTTTCAGACTATATGTAGCATTCAGCTGTTATGTTTGGATCATGTATCGTCATCTTTTATACTTCATTTCATGATTTCATCCAGTTCATAATTATTATGCTAAGTCTTCCACATCATGTGAATGGTTTAGATGTATGCTCATGCCATCGATCGACTTGGGGTCTCCCGGGGCTCCTTATCTCGTGTTTACGGTTCGAGTGTATTCTCAGGTCATGACAAACTTGGTATCAGAGCCATAGGTTTGAAGCGTCCTAGGGAGTCTGAAAGCTGTGTCAAGTAGAGTCTTTTTCATGGGTGTGAAGCGTGCCACACTTATGACGAAGAGGCTACTAGATGTTTAGAAAATGTTCCCATCTTTCATGATCTATGTCGTGCGATGAAAAGTTTTCCCATCCTTCTAATTCGAGCGATTCACATTTGTAGAAATCATTCCCCCACGTTGAGTGAATGTCCGAAGAAATAGCAACGGCAATGATCATGAGGGTGACAATGGTGATAGGAAGAAGCCAGCCCCACCTGTTCACGAGGAGCACGCACCTGAGCCAGCTGCCCATGCTGAGTTTAGGGCAGTGATTCAGATGCTGGCACAGGCCATGGCTGCTCAGGTTCATCAGAAAACAATGGTGCATTACCCTCAGAATGGGAATACGGCGGCAGCCAGAGTGAGAGACTTCTTGAGGATGAACCCTCCTGAGTTCACGGGTTCTAAGGTGGAAGAGGATCCACACGAGTTTATCGAAGAGATCTTGAAGGTCACCAAGGTTATGGGGGTGGCAAATGGGGAGTGTGTTGATTTGGCTGCCTATCAGCTCAAGGGGGTCGCCGACATATGGTACAAGCAATAGAGAGATAGTAAGGAAGTAGGAGCAGGCCCTATCAGTTGGGACGAGCTCCACACAACCTTCCTTGATAGGTTTTTCCCTCGGGAGATAAGGGAGTTGAAGGCAGCAGAGTTCATCAACCTCAAAATAGGGAAGGATGACAGTGTTAGAGTATTCACTTGAGTTCACTCGCTTGTCAAAGTATGCCCCAGAGTTAGTGGCCGACCAGAAGGCGCGAGTGAGCAGATTTGTGCATGGAGTAGCCAAGTATCTGGACAAGGACTGCGGAACAACCATGCTTCATCAGGATATGGACTACCCACGGATAGTACTTTATGCCCAACAGATGGGGGAAGCTCATATGAGGGAGAGAGAGGCCAAGAGGGACAGGACTAATAGCTATAGGTTCTCCCAGCCGAGGCCAGGAGGTGGGCCTCACCAGCTGTCCCAGCACAAGTCTATTGCACCAGAACTATCTTCAGCTAGTACCCCATCAAGGCCTCGAGATGATCAGAGGAGCAGGGCCTTAGGTTCGAGGGGTCAGAGTAGCATGCGCACAGAGCGCACATTCCCATGTTGTACTAGTTATGGCAAGAATCACCCAGGGAGGTGTTTGGGAACAGATGCTTGTTTCGGGTATGGCAGACTCGAACACAGACTCAGGGATTTCCCTGCAGCCAGGTCAGGGGGTGGTGGAGCCCGTACTCCAGCCGCTAGTTTAGCAGCTCTAGTGGCACGTTCTACTCAGCAGGGTGCTTCGACTAGTTCATCTGGTGGCCAGCGCCAGAACCGGTTTTATGCACTTGCCTCTCGACAGGAGTAAGAGTCTTTCCCCGGTATGGTTACGGGTATGTTGCGAGTCTTTCATATTGATGCTTACGCTTTGTTAGATCCGAGAGCCACATTGTCTTTTGTGACACCTTACATTTCTAGTAGCTTTGGAGTTAGTCCTGAAATTTTGACACGTTCTCTGTATCTACTCCAGTTGGTTATTCAGTCGTAGCTAGGCGAGTATATGGAGGTTTCCCCATTACAGTATTGCATAAGGTCACCTCTGCGACTTAGTGAAATTAACTATGACTGATTTCAATATCATTTTGGGCATGGATTAGTTGTTTGAATGTTGTGCTTCTATTAACTGTAGAACCCGAGCGGTGGGGTTCCGTTTTCCAAGTGATCCAGCTTTAGAATGGAGGGGTAGTTCAGAGGTACCTGTAGGCCGCTTTATCTCCTATCTCAAGGCTAGGAAAATGATTTCTAAGGGTTGTATCTACCATCTAGTTTGGGGTAAGGATGCCACGTCCGAGACCTCGACCATTCAGTCAGTCCCCTTGGTATGTCAGTACCCTTAGGTATTCCTAGATGACCTCCCAGGTGTTCCTCCCCAGAGGGAGATTGATTTTGGGATTGATCTTTTACTCGACACACAACCTATATCGATTCCTCCTTACCGAATGGCTCCAGCCGAGATAAAAGAGTTAAAGGAACAGTTGAAGGATTTGCTAGATAAGGGCTTCATTAGATCGAGTAATTCTCCATGGGATGCACCAGTGTTGCTTGTTTGGAAGAAAAATAGTTCTCTTCGGATATGTATTGACTATAGATAGTTGAACAAGGTCACCATCAAGAACAGATACCCTTTACCCAAGATTGATGACCTATTTGATCAACTTCAGGGTGTTAATTATTTCTCCAAGATAGATCTCAGGTCCGGGTATCACCAACTCAGAGTTCGGGAGAGCGACACCCCGAAAACTACTTTCAAGACTCGATATGGCCATTATGAATTCGTTTTTATGTCTTTTGGACTAACCAATGTCCCTGTAGCTTTTATGGATCTAATGAACAGGGTATTCAAGGCATATCTGGACATGTTCGTGATCGTGTTCATTGGCGACATATAGATATACTTCCAGGAGCTAGGAGGAGTATGCCGCACACCTGAGGGTAGTACTCCAGACCCTCAAGGATAGCCAGCTATATGAAAAGTTTAGCAAATGCGAGTTCTGGTTGAATTTAGTTGTATTCTTAGGACACGTAGAGTCAAGTGAAGGTATAAAGATGGATTCCCAGAAAATAGAGGTGGTAAAGAATTGGCCCAGACAGGTAAACCCTTCGGAGATCAGGATAGGGTTTTGAATGGGTGGTATAGTTCCCACACATGCCCAATTTCTTACCAATTCTATGGTTATGATTGCTAAATCCTTTTGGCTCTTAACCCAATTGCATGATTCCTCAAAAATTGATATGAACTTGTTGTAGCATGTCTAAACTATTGGTTTAGAATTATTGGGTTGTTTTCACTTGTTTTACTCAATGTTGATGATCTAATGTCTAAAATCATAAGTGCCCAATCATGAGGTTTTCTATTGAAGTCCATAGTTATGGTGATCCCTCAAGCATGATATGAGTTTTCGAATTTTAAGCATGTTTGCAATTACCCATATTATTATGATCATGTTTTCTATAAATTTAAATATTTCAAGTATGTTGAATATTGGGCAATGCCGACATGTTGATTATGATTCATGAATTATAATTTTGGCCGACTCACGGGCCCGATTCCATGGCTAGTATTACGAATTCTCAAACATGTTATGATTATCACAACTTAACTAGCCATGCATATCATGTATGAATTTCTATGAGCACGTTGCATGTTTTGGGAGTAGTACTTAACACCGAGTAGGTTTGGGGCTCAGGTTATGCCCCGAATCTTAGAACTACGTGCCACCGTAGGTTATGTTTGGGACCTCCTCAGTGACTGTTCCCTATGCCCTGTGGGGCCTTCATGAGTGATATCACGCCTTTCATGGTTCTACCCTTGTCAAGGTATGAACGGCCTCCCGACTAGGTTTATAGGTCGGGCTCCATGCGTGCTCATATGGAGTATGTCGGTTATAGAAATCTCCCACTATTCCTAATTGTTTTAATGCATGTTATGATTATGTCTCTTTGGCTCAAGTCACGTTTTATGAAATGATTTTCTCTCATTTTATGACTATGATAGGTTTACGAATGTTTTTAAAAAACCTTGACCCTTACGATATATTTATGATTTCACTCTTTATGATCATGATGTCCCACTCTTATGACTCTTATGTTTTTAAAATCTGTTTTTATATACCTTGCATACTCGGTAAATTCCAAGTACTGACCCGCATACTTTCTATGTTGTATCGTCTCATGATACAGGACCCAATTCTCAGGCTCAGCATCGCTCCAAGCTTGCTCCCAGTTATAGCTCTCGACTCTCGTTGGTGAGTCCTCATGTTTCGAGGGCTTTATGTTTAGATTTCATCTTTCTTTTAGTTTCAATATGTTAGGGTTAGTTGGGGTCTTGTCCCTCCAACCCATCTATTATGACTAGAGGCTTTTCAGACTATATGTAGCATTCAGCTGTTATGTTTGGATCATGTATCGTCGTCTTTTATATTTCATGTCATGATTTCATTCAGTTCATGATTATTATGCTAAGTCTTCCGCATAATGTGAATGGTTTAGATGTATGCTCATGCTATGAGTCGACTCGGGGTCTCTCAGAGCTCCTTGTCCCGTGTTTACAGTTCGGGTGTACTCTCAGGTCGTGACAATTAGACATTTAGGTTTTGACCTTAGGAGATTGAGTTTGAGATATATATTTGGGGATGTATATTTGTTCATGCCTGTTGCTTGCTTTTTATTACTTTCTACCTGCTATTTATTTTCCTATTACTTATTTGATATATGCACCACTTTGTTTGAAAGGATGGAAGTCAAATTCAAATTTGTGTTCCTTATTTATGTGAAAACACGACGTGTTACTGCTTTTCTTAACTATCATTTCGTTCATGCTTCCTCCAATTATAGAAAATTGACACTTTTACACACTTGTAAACGTGAGCTATGCTTTGTACTTCTCCGAAATTCTTTTAAACACCTTATTTTAGAGGGTTGGTGAATACATGGGTGAGTGGATAGTTTTACTACCGTGTTCCCACGCGCCTTCCGATATAGGAAAACCTTGAGCCTAAGTCTACCCAAATCTTAGAAAACATAGGATAGAGCATTGACCACCTTTAATTTAGGTCATGCATGCATAATCCCTAGGTGGTTTGACCCATGGCTTCATTCCACAAATTTAGGGAACCCCCTTATGTCAAATGAATTTCCTGACCCGAGGACAGCTAATCATATCATGTGCAATGTGATAATGATAAATTGATCCAAACTAAAATTTGATCAAATTGAGTTTGAAATTTATTATTTTTTTAATTGTCTGTTATTTTAGGTTACTAAAATAGAGAATTTGTCAAATTTTTCCAATGCTCAAATGGTTGTGGGTGTTCCACACAAACTAAGAAAATGGTGGGAGAACATCAAGATGGAACATGGGCGAGAAATTAGGAGATGTTTGAATTTTTTGACTTCTTTGATTTATGTCTCTCTGGATCGACGTGTGGTTAAAGCATTGATCAAGTTCTGGGATCCTGATAGAGTTGCGTTTAGGTTCAAAGACTTTGAGTTAACCCTGACGATTGAAGAAATTGGTGGAATTACTTATTTGAAGTACCAAGAAAAGAATATGATTATACCTCACAGGCAATCCGGAAATTTTTTTTTGCATAATCTCGAGCTTAAAAAAATAACCTTAAGCTTGCATGTTTTGATCGTGAATGGGTCTCTATGGATTACTTGTATGAATGATTTGGTCATAAAGATGATTATAAAGTTTTTCACAAGGAGTTGTCTTGGTCTATTGAAGGTTGGACAAAGAAGCACCCTATAGCTTTTGCCATTGCTTTGCTAGGTATTCTAGTTTTTCCAAAGGAATACGAAAAGATAGATACTTGCATTAGCTCTATAGTCTGAGCACTTTCCCAAAGCGTTGGCAACAATGAGGTCACATTGATTCCAATGATTGTAGCAGAAATGTTGAGAGCATTATCCAAATGTGCTAGAGGAAGAAGGTTCTTTGAAGGTTACAATCTCCTTTTCCAACTTTGGGCTGTAGAACACTACTACAAACGTCCTGTCATGATTGACATACTCTTGGGAAGACCCAACAAGATTGACACTCATCATCAAAGAATGATAAGGATACATCTCCCGTTGATACTGAGGATTGCTACACATTCATGAAAGCAACTACCAGCGATCGAATTCAATGGAGGTATTCGTGGTTATAACCTCCTATTGCTGTCACAAGAGGGCGTGAACTATATTACATCGAGCTTATTGGTCTGAAGGGTCTCCAACCATATGCTCCCGCATGAGTGCTTTGACTATTTGGATGTCCTCAAGTCATTCCACTTCATTCGCACATGAATAAATCAGAGATTGAGTTTGGGGTAAACTTTGAGATTTCTAGAGCAAAAGAGTTGCTTCAAGCATGGAAAAATTTGATAACAATAAAAGTATTTAACGAACCTTAGCCCTCAAGGATAGAAATCTGGTTTTGAAGATTTGAGTGAATCAAAGTGGGCACGCAATCATCTATTTGACAACCTTATTGTCACACCTGAAATGTGGGAACAACTCATTCTTAGGTCTTTGGAGCACAACAATGGAGGAGCATGAAGATTAAATCCAGTGACTATGTTTTTCCTTTTTGTTATCCCGTATTCCCTTTATGTTGATTCCCCTTTTGTTATCCCATATTCCCCTTATGTTAATTATCATTTTCAATTTTGACTCAATGTAATAGATTAGACACAATATTTCAATGAAGTTGTTTTTGTTTCATTATTTAACTCCAAACTCAAATATTGTCAATAATTAAAGCTTGGATCAATTTATCATAATCTCAAACATGTGTCGTTTAGGCCTACCTTTGGTATGAAAAGGTCTCGTGCATGATAGGACATGCTATGACTGTTCAATTTTCTTTTTACAGTGTAATTTGTTTCCTATGAGGCTTATGTGACTATCAACATCACTTTAACTGCTAATACTGTTTTTTCTGTTGAAGCATCATTACCTGCCATGTACTAACATTTTCTTCTCTTTGAAGGTTTTCTTTGTTTTGATTATTTCCCCAAAAGTTGATTTGTGTTGATTCTTAAACTGGCTGAGTCGCGCTACAATCTGAGGTCCAATAGCAATATGACTGAATTCGATGAATCCAACACCGCTGCAAACATCCTTGCATCTATGGAAAATCCAGAAGGCTCGCAAAGAAGGGCAGACACGTGAAACGATGAACAAATGACTCACTTGGAGCAAGAACTTGAGATACTGAGGGAAGAGTTGCGCCAAGTGCGGGATCTGACCAAGCTCAATGTAACTACCTTTCCACACTCGCTTCGATTTCCCTCCTTAGAAACACCTGCTCCAGAAAATTTTCCCAAATCCATACATCCACCCAGATACCCCTCGCTGGTTTTGTCCTACCTTTAATCACTCTCGCTAATTTTCCAAACCCAGTCAAAAAACTCCCCATGTTCCTAATGTCACACCAAATTCTCCACCTGCAGTCAGGACTGCACCTAACCTTTCACTACCAACTCAAGCTGCTTACCCAGCAATGCATCACATACCCGAGACATACATCGCAACTTATTATGAGCTACATGTGCCACCCGTAGATATGGTCTAAGCTTCTGCTTTCACAGAATCGGTTACTGTCAGAGTCCCGTACGAGGTTGATTAGTATGCAGAAAGGGAGAAAGATGTTCAAGTGAAGGAAGAAGATTCGATAACTAGTCAACTCTATAGTCTGAGAAGGGCACTAAAAATATTTCAAGTCACATGGGGAAGTGAAAGTCTAGATTATGATGATCTGTGTATCCATCCAGATATTGACATGTTGGTGGGTTACAAACTATCCATGTTTGACATATTTGACGGAATAGGTAATCCCCATGCATATTTGAGAGCTTATTGTGATGAGCGAGTGAGGGTCGGTAGAAATGAAAAGTTGAGGATGAAATTGTTTATACGAAGTCTCTCAAGAGAAGCTTTGACTTGGTACACTCGCCAGGACCCTTGTAAATGGCATGATTGGCAAGAAATGGCGGAGGATTTCACGACTCATTTTAGGTTCAACACTGAGATTACTCCAAATAGGTTTTCATTGGTCAACATCCAGAAGAAACCATCGGAATCATTCTAGGAGTACGTACGACGCTGGAGAATTGAGGCTGCTAGGGTCCAACCCCTGCTAGATTAAAATGAGCTTAGAAAGTACTTCATTAGAGCCCAAGAAGTTATTTACTTTGAGAAGATGATGGGAATGATGGGTCAGAAATTTGCAGAACTGGTTAAAATAGGAGACTTTTTGGAAGAAGGCATCAAATCTGGGAAGATCCAATCTATGGTCGCATTATAGGCTGTGAGTAGGGCCATACAATCAAGTTCCCTCGGCGGTACCAAAAAGAAGAAGGAAGACTTCTTGGTCATCACACCTGATTACCAACATGGAGAGTCATCTCAGCGATATCCTAACAACCCCCAAATTATTGCATATGCCCCATATATCCCTTAACCAGTGTATAACTCTCAAGCCCACTATAATCCACCTCGAGCACTAGCACACCAAAATCCACCAAAAGCCTATCCCCCTGTCCATGTACCTTCCTACCAAAATAGACCAACATATGCACCAAAGCCACATCCAAATTCAAAAGCTAGAACTGCCCACACCTATATACCTATCGCTGAACCTTTGGCTCAGTTATTTGAGATGCTGAGGACAGCAGGATTGCTGCAGCTAGTTGAAGAAAGACTTCTTGACCCAATCCCTCAAATTTTTGATGGAAATAAGAAATACTCTTATCACTCGGGTATTCAAGGACATGAAACTGAGGAATGCTACATCTTGAGAAACCGAATTAAGTTTTTGATAAAGAATGGAAAAATTAAATATACTCCAGCACCTCCAAATGTAAACAACAACCCACTGCTGAACCATGGGAACCACAGAATCAACATGATCACGTTGGATGATGAATACGACATACGGTGAATGATTGTGCCAGTTGGGAATACAGAGGCGGTAGCTACAACATCTTCGGTCACACCTTTCATCACGATGTTGATGAGGGAACCTTTGATCATTCATCCATACTAGCCCAGATCCGTAGTGACCACCATAATTTCCAAGAAATTGGATTATAACTCCAAGGCGGTGCCATTAGATTACCACACAGAAGAAAAAAGTAAGATAATAAACACCGCAACAGCTCATGGAATGACCAGGTCAGGAAGATGTTACCTCCCAGATAACCTCAACAAACCATCACCAGGGAGAGAACAGAACCAAAAAAGGAATGTTACTGATGCAGAAATTGCAGAGTTTTGGAAGAAGATGTAGATCGAGGATTACTCAATCGAAGAACATTTGAAAATGACATCGGCCCATATATCCATTATGTACTTTCTGATGAGCTCAAAAGTTTATAGAAATGCTCTAGTTAGAGTGTTGAATGGAGTGAGCATACCATAAGGAACCATGAGTGAAACAACAGTTGTAGCCATTGGGAAAATGGTGAAAGCCAATAATATCTCTTTCTGTGATAATGAACTCCCGCTAGAAGGGCAGGACACAACAAAGCACTTCATATCACAGTAAAATGTGGCAATAAGTTCGTATCCCGAGTATTGATTGATGGCGGCTCTGGTTGTAATATCTGCCCTTATATTACTCTGAAAGACATGGGGATAAGCATGGGAGAGATAAAAGAGAGTTGCGTGAAGGTCAAGGCTTTTGATGGAGCATAAAAGAACGACATTGGAGAAATAGATCCGACATTATAGGTCGGACCTGCTGAGTTCCTTGTCCTGTTTCAAGTAATGGTTGTCTCATCTACCTATAACCTATTACTGGGGAGACCTTGGGTCCACATGGAAAGAGCAGTTCCCTCCACCCTTCATCGGTGTGTCAAGTTTGAATGGGATCACACGGAGGTCGTAGTTCACGGAGAGCTCAGTCACCAAGTTTATTCCTCAACTACCTCACCAATCTTTGAAGAATTCGATGGAGATACTTTTCATGTCGTAGAAATCATGCAAGATGTGAAGGTTATATAGAAGAAAGAATTTGATGAAGTGAAGATATCAAAAATAGAAAACATAGTAGCCTCAGAAATGTTAAAGTATGGGTATCAGCCTAAGATCGAGCTTGGAGTCAAGTCTGATGGCATAGTTGAACCAATTCAGTTGAAGCATCAGAACAATATCTTTGGGCTTGGATATGAACCTACCTTGGGAAATCTTCACAACATGCAGTCAGAAAAGAAAGTGTTCATGCAGGAGCAAGTTCCAGCCGCGGGACCTCAAATCTTGCCAGAACCTAATGAATGCATCATCGAAGGGATGGAGAATCTATTCATAGAAATGACTGAATAAGACTCTGGAAAGAATGAGTTGGACCTCAGGATGTCAACCGTTTGTGATGTTGAACCTGGAGAAGTCTTGCAAAACTAGACCACCCACTCATCCCTATTTCTACATGAGTCCTGGTAGTATGGAAATGTAGTTTGTTCTAAAATATAGCATGATCAATTGAGGCTTGAGCATGTCGGGGCTCCTTTTGTCACTCGCCTCTTTTGAAGCTAAAATGCTTTCTAAATAAAAGTCTTTATTTTCCTTAAATTGTCTTGTTAAATTTTGTTAAAATCTGTATTTATTTTGCTCACATTTTTTACTTTTCAACTCTCATATTAGTAAAAATCTTCATTCAACAACTATGACATGTAATGAATCCGTTGGGAAAAGTGAAAAAGATGAACAAGATTATGAAGAATATGATGAAAGCATGATGCTTGAAAATCTACCCCATGAGATAGATCAACTTGAGAGTCAAATGAAACCCAACTTATAGGAAACTGAGTTGATCAATTTAGGGGATGAAGAAACAGTAAAGGAAACCCGAATTACCATACACTTAGAGGATAAAGAGAATCAAGAATTGATAGAAGTGCTTAAGCAATATATTGATACATTTGCTTGGTCCTATGATGACATACCGTGATTGAGCACTAATATTGTCTCGCACAAGCTACCGACTGATCCTACTCGACCACCAGTCAAACAAAAACCAAGAAAATTCAAACTTAATTTGAGTTTGAGAATCAAAGAAGAGGTGAATAAGCAGATTGAAGCAAATATCATGAAGGTTACAAACTACCCTACCTGGTTGGCCAACATCGTGCCGGTGCCAAAGAAGGACGGAAAGATCAGAATATGTGTGGATTATCGGGATCTCAACAAAGCCAGCCCCAAAGATGATTTTCCTCTTCCAATCGTTCATATACTCATTTACAATTATGCAAAACATGAGTTGCATTCTTTTGTTGATTGCTTCACAAGATACCACCGGATCCTGATGAATAAAGGTGATGCAGAAAAGACGGCATTTACCACTCCATAGGGAGTGTATTGTTACAGGGTAATGCCCTTTGGTCTTTAAAATGCAGGTGCCACCTACATGAGGGCCATGACTATGCTTTTTCATGACATGATACATAATGAGATTGAAGTCGATGTGGACGATATAATTATCAAGCCTAACAAGAGTTAGGATCACCTCGATGACCTAAAGAACTTCTTTGAAAGGTTGCGAAAGTACAACCTAAAGTTAAATCCTACAAAGTGTGCATTTGGAGTCCTGGCTGGAAAACTATTGGATTTTATTATCAGCAGGAAAGGTATTGAGTTGGATCCATTAAAAATCAAGGAGACTCAGGATTTGCCTCCCAGAGAACAAGAAAGAGGTGATGAGCTTACTTGGGAGACTCAACTACATTAGTCGGTTTATAGCATAATCTACAATAATTTGCGAACCCATATTAAACTTACTGAAGAAAGATGCTGCTACAAAATGGACAAAGGAATGTCAGAGGGCTTTCAACAAAATTAGGGAGTACTTATCAAGTCCACCAGTATTGGTCCCACCAGAGCCAAAAAAGCCTCTACCACTATACTTATCTGTGATGGATGATGCATTTGGATGCATATTGGGACAACATGATGATATGGGAAAAAGGGAGCAAGCTATATACTACTTGAGAAAGAAGTTCACACCGTACGAAGCAAGGAACACCTTATTGGAGAAGACATGTGCGCCTTGACTGGGATCGCAAAAAAGTTGAGACACTAACTATCTGCATATACCACATACTTGATCTCAAGGTTGGATCAACTCAAATATATCTTTCAAAATTTGATGACTAACAGAAAGCTAGCAAAATGGAAAATTTTGCTAAGTGAATTTGATATTGTATACATGAATCAAAAGGCAATCAAGGGACAAACCTTAGCTTATTACCTTGCAAAAAACCTAATGGACCAAGATTACAAGCCACTCAAAGCTTACTTTCCCGATGAAGAGGTGTTATTTGCAGGAGAAGACATTTCTGATCCATATGATGAGTGGAGGATGTTCTTTAACGGAGCATCAAATTTTAAAGGAGTTGGAGTTGGTGTAGTGTTGGTTTCACAATTAGGATAACATTGCCCAATTTCAGCGAATATCAAGTTTTCTTGCAAAAGCAAAATGGTAGAATATGAAATTTGTATTCTCAGACTTAGAATGGCAGTGGACATGAACATCAAAGAGCTCTTGGTGATAGGTGATTCCGATCTATTGGTGCATCAAGTACAAGGAGAGTGGATCACCTAGAATGTTAACAAGCTTCCTTATTTACGTTGTGTGAACGAATTGAGCAAAAAGTTCATAAAGATCGAGTTCAAACATGTCCCCCAAATTCAAAATGAGTTTGTTGATGCCCTCACGACCTTATCCTCAATGATCCAACATTCAGACAAGAATTATATAGATTCTATCAAAGTGGAGATTCGACCTGCATACTATTTTCACATGGATGAGGAGCTGGATGGAAAATCATGGTATTATGATATCAAAAGATTTCTTGAGAGAGGAGAGTATCCAGAGAATGCAACCAATAAGCAAAGACGGACTTTAAGGAGGATGGGGAATCATTTCTTCCATAACGGATAAATCCTATATAGGAGGACTACAAATTTGTGATTGCTAAGTTGTGTCAATGCCACCGAAGCAACTAGGTTGTTGGAAGACATACACGCAGGGACATATGGGCCTCATATGAACAGGTTCACTTTGGCGAAGAAGATTTTGAGGGTTGGATGCTTTTGGATGACTATGGAGAGAGATAGCATTCGATGCATGCAGAAATGTCATTAATGTCAAATCCATAGAGATTTCATATGAGTTCCGCCAAATGAGCTGATGGGTTGTAATCAGACCTATAGAACCTCCAGCATCAAATGGGCAACATTTCTTCTTGGTAGCTATTGATTATTTCACAAAATGGGCCAAAGCTTCGACATACAAGGCAGTGACAAAGAAGGTGGTAGAAAACTTTGTTCAAAACAACATAATTTGTCGGTTTGGAGTTCCAGAATCAATCATAACGAACAATGCAACAAATCTTAACAGCTATCTCATGAGGGAAATTTGTGAAATGTTTAAGATTGCTTATTAAAATTGCATAGATTATCGACCACAGATGAATGGAGCAGTTGAGGATGCAAATAAGAACATCAAAAAGATCTTGAGGAAAATCATGGACAGTAATAGGCAATGGTACGAGAAGCTACCATATGCTTTGCTTCGTTATCGTACCACAATCAGAACATATATAGAGGCAACTCCCTACATGTTGATCTATGGTTCAGAAGTAGTGATACCCACAGAGGTGGAAATACCTTCAATAATGATCATCCAAGAAGTTGGTTGGACGATACCAAATGGATATGCAGCAGACATGAATAATTGATGTTAATTGATTAGAGAAAAATGAATGCAGTGTTACATTCCGTAAAATGCTATCGATTAGTAAGCGTACGCATGGATTTGTGATGAGTAAAGAGAGATTGACGCGTGTTAGAAAAGCCTAGAAAGTAGGGTCGGACTAGACCAATGTGCACAGGGCTAGCGCGACACGCGAGCTAGCAGTGCACTGGCCAGCGCGGTGTGCCAGGCCTGCTAGCGCCTTAAGAGGCACAACGCGCCACCCCTGCCACCGCCCTTAGTATATATAAAGCCCCTCCTTTCACTTTGAATCAATTATAAACATTTTCCCTCGGCCAGAGATAAGAGAAAACATAATTTTCATTTAGTTTTCATATGATTATGCTATCAAACGTTGTCCAATATCAAATTAACTTCAGATAATGAGTTCTAGGCCTACGGGAAGCATTACTACGGAGTTATTTCTCAAAAATTTGCCTGGAAAATCAGAACTCCATCGAGTAATAGTTTTCAGAATTGTTCCAAATTGATTCCTAAACGGCCATGGGCCTTAGGTGAGTACTTCTTCCTTTGGAGCTCTCGAGAAATTGCGAGTTTTTCGCCGAATTGTTCAGAGTTGAATTGTAGTTACTATTATTATTAAAATTTATTGTATTTGCCGATTTTAGTATTGTAATTAGCCCTATTCTCCCAGTATCAGGGTTGCAATTGGATAGAACCACCGGTCGCTAGTTGAGTCTCGCCAGTTAAACTAAAGTCGGCACTTGAGGTATGTAAGGATGTCCTTTTTGGCAAGTTTTGTTCGTCATAAAGTTAGTATGACTTGTTAACTAAAGTGTCTCAGAGTAAACCTATTGTGGTTAGCTGTTATGAGCTGGATTGAGACTATAACTATAAAATAGTAACCCTCATCAGAGTTAACCCTAGCTAGATTGGTTTTGCTTTCAACATCGGGTTATCAAATGTTGTTCCATATTGAGTTCTATTAGACTGAGGCTGCGAGGGCCATATTTGAGTTCTATTAGACTGAGGTCGCGAGGGCCATATTGAGTTCTATTAGACTGAGGCCGTGAGGGCCATATTGAGTATCATCAGACTGAGGCCCCGAGGGTCATATAGAGTTCCACTAGATTGAGGTCATGAGGGCCATAGTGATGTCTATCAGATCGAGGCCGTGAGGGCCGTCTTGAGTTACAGTATGCTTATAGCCATTAGTAGTCAGATAGCAGGAGTGGACATGTTTGTACTTTCCGGGGCTTATGGGGACCAGGTAGGTTATCCTGTTTTGTTTGTTCCTTTCAGACTTATGGGGACCTGGTTAGGTTCTTGTTTGTAAATATAAACTTGTTAGTTAAATAGTTTATACGGTAAAGGTATTCAGGTTAAATTCTTTCTCTCTTCCTTGATTATTTCAGTTTTACCAGCTTTCAATTAGTTATTACTTTACCGCCTTACATATTCAGTACATATTGTACTGACGCCCATCTCCGCGACACTACATTGCTTGCCTATAGGTGCGGATAGATGCGGTTTGGGACGTTCCTAGTCTTCAGCTGGAGTTAGCAGTTCATTCAACTCCCTTCCTCCAAAATTGATAGTTAAAAGAGGTTTATTCTTTTGGTTGTACAGTTTAAGGGTAGGTGGGGGCCCTGTCTCAACCATTATTCTACTCTTAGAGGCTTGCAGGCTACAGATTTCCAACAGTTAGCATTTGTATGTTTTATTTCATGTGACGACCGTGTAGGGCCCTATTTAGTTACCAGTTAGTAGCCTTGTCTCTATATCATAGTTTAACTGCCATTTTCACTTTAGTTATAACTAGATAGTATGATGGTCTTATCGGCCTGGATAGGATCCCCAACATTGTGTTGTGATGGTTAGTTTTCTTCTTTTATAGGTGGCCTTGTCGGCCAGAGGCTGTATTTACAGCCGAGATATAGCTCATTCGTTTCTTGAATTAGGTGTCAAGCATGCACCAGTCCAGCCAGGTTAGTCTAGACCTAGTATGGAACTAGGTGCTAGTCATGCCTCCCAAGGTGGGGCATGACAAACTTGGTATCAGAGAAGGTCGTATCCCAGGGAGTCTGCAAGCCATGCCAAGTAGGGTCTATTCTATGGATGTGTTTTGCACCACATTCTATAGGTAGGAGACTACAAGGCATAATAGTGTGGTTACTCTTCTTTCTCCTCCAGTCGTGTTATAGAGTTGTGCTGTATAGGGTAACTCCCTAAGCTTATGTTATTTTATTTATTTACAGAGGAATGTTTGACGCTCGAGGAACCGTGACTGGTTGAGATTTAGATGTGGAAACAGGAGAGGGAACTAGTAGGGGGTCTCAGTTAGAGTCAGCCCGATCTGAGGGAGATAGGGAGACGTCACCTCGATCTTCCCAGCACTTGCCACTGCACTCAAAGACCACTAGAGCAGCAGATATACCAGCACCACTCCCAACCATTTCTGTATTATCATATTAGGAGCTCAGGGGTAAATTCTATATGTTGGTTCAGATGATGGTTGCCCAGCAACAGCCTCAGCCAGTAGTACCAGCTTCTGTTGAGCCTACTGAGGGGCTCAGTAGTTCGAGAGTTCGTGAGTTTCTGGCCTTAGAGTCCCCCGCAGTTTACTGGAATAGATCGTAATGAGGACCCCCAGAACTTCATAGACCAGTTGCAAAGAATATTCAGGGTCATGCATGCCTCGTCCACAGAATCAGTTGAGTTAGCAGTATTCATATTGCGAGATATAGCAGTTTTTGTGGTATGAGAGTTGATGCACCTCCACCTACGTGGCCTATCTTCTATGAGACTTTCATAGATCATTATTTACCCCAAGAGGTCCGACAGGCCAGATTAGAGAAGTTTCTACATCTAGAGCAGGGCAGAATAAGTGCCTGAGAATATGCATTGAGATTTGACTCCTTACCAGATATGCTCCCTCATTTGTCGACACTATGCCAACCAGGGTGCAACAATTTATTATGGGACTTGCGCCAGAATATGTGGAATCTTGCATTACAGCCACCCTGCGAGAGGATATAGATATTTCACGAATCCAGGCTTTTGCTCAGAATATAGAGAAGCTCAGACAGCATTAATACGCCATGGAAAGGTCAGGTCAGGAACAACGTCAAAGGGCTAGGCCCGTAGATTTTTAGGCAGACTTTCAAGGCGGGCCCAGACCTCGTTTCTCAGGTAGGACACATAGGCCCCCATTTCAGAAGCAACAGGATAGCAGATCAGATCGTTGGAGGCAGTCAGGCCCCGGCGAGAGTTCGCGAGTGCCAAGCTCACAGCAGCAGAGGAGCTAGACCAGACAGAGTTAGCAGTACCTCGATGCAATACTTGAAATAGGGAGCATTTAGAAAGATGAAGGTATGCTTCCACTGCCTGTTATACCTACACACAGAGGGACACATGATGAGAGATTGCCCGACTAGACGCCAGAGCAGCCAGGACCAGCAGAATAGATCCTCAGCAGGTTCGTATGCCCCAGCACCTTCTGTAGGGCGTAGGCCCTCAGCTCCATCCGGTAGAGGCCGAGGTAGATCAGGGGCATCCAGTTCAGGAAGTGGTCAAGATCGCACATATGCATTACCAGGGCGACAGGATTCAGAGTCATCGCCAGATGTTGTGACAGGTATATTGGATGTTTTCTCTCACTCAGTTTATGCTTAGATAGATTCAGGCTCCACTTTGTCGTATGTTACTCCATTAGTGGCCCGAAAGTTTGATATAGTACTAGAATTGCTTCAGCGACCCTTTTAAGTATCTTCCCCCGTTGGTGACTCTATTATTGCTAAAAGAATTTACCGAGGTTGTACAGTAGAGGTTGTTGCTCGCCAGATCTCAGCTGATCTAGTAGAATTAGAAATGATTGATTTTGATGTGATTGTGGGAATGGATTAGTTGGCGCCATGTTACACCACTGAAGAGTGTTGGACCAGAATTGTCTGATTTAATTTTCGTGGGGAGGTAGTGCGAGAGTAGAGAGGTAATACAGCTACACCGAAAGATAAGTTCATATCCTATCTTCAGGTGAAAAAGTTGATAGCAAAGGGTTGTATCTACCATATAGTTAGGGTTTGGGATATGCAAGCATAATCCTCGACTCTTCAATCTATTCTAGTAGTTAATGAGTTCCCCGATGTTTTCCCAGATGAACTTTCTGGTATTCCCCCAGAGTGAGAAATAGACTTCTCTATATACTTGCTACCAGATGCTCAGCCTATATCCATTCCCCCGTGTCGAATGGCCTAGCGGAATTGAAATAATTGAAAGAACAGTTGAAAGATTTGTTAGATAAGGGTTTTATCAGACCGAGTACTTCACCATGGGGTGCGCCAGTTCTGTCTGTGAGAAAGAAAGATGGTTCCCTATGCATGTGTATAGATTATCGTTAGTTGAATAAAGTTACTGTTAAGAATAAATACCCTCTTCCAAGAATAGATTATTTGTTTGATCAGTTGCAAAGGGCAAAAAATTTCTCTAATATAGATTTGAGACCCGGGGTGCCACCAAGTTCGAGTTCAGAAGAAAGATATCCTGAAAACAGCTTTTAGGACCAGGTATGGTCATTTTGAGTTTCTAATTATGTTCTTCGGGTTGACAAATGCACTAGCAGTATTCATGGACCTAATGAACAGTATCTTCAGGCCATATTTAGATCTATTTGTAATAGTATTCATTAATGATATTCTGGTATACTCCCGTTTAGAAGCAGAACATAAAGGTCATTTGTGAAAAGTACTTTAGATCCTCAGAGACCGCTAGTTGTATGCATAGTTTTCTAAATGTGAGTTCTAGTTGAATTATGTAGATTTCTTGGGTCACATTGTATCAGAGGCTGGTATTCAAGTCGATTCACAGAAAATTGAGGTAGTGAAGACATGGCCTAGACCCACAACTCCAACAGAGGTTCATAGTTTTCTGGGGTTAGCTGGGTATTACAGAAGGTTTGTGGAAGGATTTTCAACCCTGACAGTGCTCTTCACTAAATTGACTCAGTTTCATTAGACTAAGGCTTATGAGCAGAGTTTCCAGGAATTGAAAAACAAATTGACATCGGCGCCAATGTTAGCTTTGCCCGAAGGCTCAAAGGGCTACGCAGTTTATTGTGACACTTCAGACATTGGGTTAGGATGTGTTTTGATGCAACATAGGAAGGTAATTGCGTATGCTTCAAGGAAATTGAGAAAACATGAAAAGAATTATCCCACCCATGACCTGGAATTAGCTGCAGTAATTCATGCCTTCAAAATATGGAGGCAATACTTGTATGGTGTGCATGTGGATATTTTCATGGATCATAAGAGCCTTCAGTATATTTTCATGCAAAAAGAGCTGAATATACTACAGCACCGCTGGCTAGAATTGTTGAAAGATTATAACGTGAACATCTTATATCATCCAAGGAAGGCCAATATTGTAGCAGATGCCCTCATTCGCCGATCAATGGGAAGTTTGGCACATCTGTGACCAGAAAAGCGGGAAATGGACCGAGAATTACACCGGCTATCCAGTCTAGCAATTCGGATAGTGAATTCAGAGGATAATAGGGCTATAATTCATAATACAGTAGTGTCATCCCTGGTGGTAGAGGTAAAAGAGCGGCAGTATGATGATTCTCATTTAGCACAGCTATTATACCCCAAGAATTCAAAGATCGGACCCGAAAGTTGAAATAGGGAAAAATTGGAAGATGGCACTCCAGTTGCAGAACGAGTCATTGGACAACTCGTGAGGAGACCCCACGAGTCTTCAGGTGGCTCCTGAAGATGCCTCCAGGAAATGCATGATTGAGATCCCCACGAGTGAAGTAATGACTCATGGTCATCCATAACGAGGCATCATGTCAATTGTGGGGTGAAGTTGGGGTATTTATAGGAGAATTGTCTAGTGTACCTAATGGATGGGACCCCACGAGTTGTGGTCCGTCCCAACAACTCGTGAGGTAACTTGTGAGCAAGCAAAGTGGATTTTCATGGATGTTAAGGCAGTGTACCTGATGGGAGGTGACCACGAGTCATGGTCATAGGAGAAGAGTCGTTAAGTCCTCCGTTATGAGCCCCAGCAGATCAGTTAACCAGTGCACTTGACGGGCAACTCGACGAGTCGTTGCCCGTCCTGACGAATCATCAGGTCACCCGTTAGGGTCACTTGGTAGTTATTTCCTGTGAATTCAATAAGGGTCTTCTCATAATTTCAAAGTTCCTAAGACTATACTACATCATTTAAGGCTCGTTTTAGTGGGTTTTAAGCAGGGTAAAACCTATCCTAAGCCATTATTCTCATGCATGCAAGTGTGAAGGTTTGAAGAGAAGATTCAAGGAAACCTCTCAAGGTTTCCATTTTAATCTCAGCTTGGGCTATTAGAGGGTGTTAGAATTCACCATTCCCAGGTATGTAAGGCTATGACTGAGTGTCTTCTTCCACACCCATGCCTAATTCCTATCGAAATGTGATATATTGTTTATGATCAAGTATGGATCTTAACCAATTGCATGATTCTTCAATTTCTACACATGGGTATGATTATATTATATTTATATTGATGAGTTGTGAAGCTTGGGCGTTTTCAATCCAAATTGTGATTTCTAAATCATGAAATTGAATGCCCATGGATGAGAATTTCATGAAAGAAGAGAATGATATTGAATGTATGATGATAATGAGATTTAATGATGAAAAGCATATTTCTAAAACTACCCATGATTATGTTGCGGTTTTCAAAATGAATTGCCTAGGTCCAAGTATGGTAAAGCTTTGGGTGATGCCCACATGTTGATTTAAAGTGAAGATTTTCCCAGTATAAGCTTACCACATTGTTTGAAGTGAAATTTCTCAATTTTTATTTTAAATTCTAGCTTGTGGTATGTTTCAAAATAAAGCTTCTCATATGCATGAATTTATGATTGAGATGTATGTTATTATTGAGTTTTGTCAAAGGACAATGTTGAGCTTCATTTTCACATAATGTCGAGTCTATGAATGATTTTGTTATTGAGCTTTGTCAATAGACAATGTTGAGCTTCATTTCATACGATGATGAGTTATGCATGATTTCATATTGAGCTTCGTCATTGGATGATGTTGAGCTTCGTCAATAGATGATGTTGAGCTTTGTTATATATGATGTAGAACATTACATGTTTTTGGGAGAAGAGTCTAGCATCGAGCGGGTTAAGGGTCAATTACCCTGTGCCCCAGAACTACGCGCCAACATAGGTTGATACTATTATATTATTGGGACCTCCCTCGTGAGCTATCCCCGGACCGATTGGCCCTTCAGCTTGATATCGATATCATGGTATCGTCCATTGCCCTGGCAAGGTTATGGACGGCTCTACCCACTTGAGTGTGATAGTTAGGACCACGTAAGCTCTATCGTGGTATGTCGGTTAAGTGACGATTCTCCCACTATCTATATCATTTGGATTTGCATATTTATTACTCATGATGATTACTTATGCATGCATGTTCAAAAAGCAAGGTTTGACTCATTGTTCAACTTTTGATATAAATGTTATGTTTCAGCTTTGAGTCATTCGAGTCAGTCATGATGTTCTAAAGCTATGCATGATCACGTTATGATAAAAAGTATGATTTCAGAGTGAATGCATATAGCCTTCTAGTTATATTTAAAAGATTATGATATTCATGATTTGCTTTAAATGATTTATATTACTGAAGTGGTTTTATTTACCTTGCATACTCGGTACATTTCACATACTGGTCGCATATTTCCTATGTTGCATCATTTCATAATGCAAGATCCGTTTCCCATGTTCAGCCCCGTTCGTAGTTGCTTATCAGAGTTAGCAACTGCGTGATAGGTGAGTCCTCATCTTTCGAGGACTAGACTATCAGTTATCTTGGATGTATTTTTAGTTTCAGTATTGTTGAGCTAGTTGGGGGTGTTGTCCCATCAGCTCATCCAGATTAGAGGCTTATCAAACTTAGATGTGTATTCAGCTTCAGATGTTATTCTGTTTTTATATTAAGTTTGACATCTATTGAGTGTATAATTATGTTTCCTTCCTCTTATTGAATGAGATAGTTGAATGCTTATGTCATGGGTTGAGTTGGGGTCTCTCGAGGTCCCTTGTCCCATATCTATGATCTGGGCCTCCGTTCGAGTTGTGACAAACTTGGTATCATAGCTATAGGTTTGATGTGTCCTAGGGAGTCTAAAAGCCGCGTTAAGTAGAGTATTTTTCATGGGTGTGAAGCGTGCCACACCTATGACCAAGAGGTTACTAGACGTTTTAGGGAATGTTCCCTTCTTTCATAATCTATATCGTGTGATGGAAAGCCTTTCTATCCTCCTAATTCATGTTATTCTCGATTGCAGAAACATGGCTCCTAGAAGGATGAAGTGAATGCCACGAGGATGAAAATGGTCTTGAGCATCAGCCAGCCCCACCAGTTCAGGTGCCTCAGGCACTGGAGCCAGTTGCTCATACTGAGTTTCGAGCAACCATTCAGATGCTTGCACAGGCCTTGACCGTTCAGGTCAGTCAGCAGGCCATTGCGTATGTTCAGCAAAATGGCAATGCGGCGGCGACTCGAGTCAGGGACTTCTTGAGGATGAATATCCCAGAGTTTCTGGGGTCCAAGGTAGATGAGGACCTGTATGATTTCATTGATGAGATTGTCAAGATCACCCAGGTTATGGGGTGAGTATTGTTGAGTGCAAGGAGTTGGCCTCCTACAAGTTGAAGGGTGTTGCGCATATTTGGTTCCGCTAGTGGAAGGACAGCAGGGCCGCAGGAACAAGTCCGATCACATGGGAGGAGTTTCAGGTTGCATTCCTAGATCAGTTCTTCACTCGAGAGATGGGGGAGTTGAAAGCAGCCGAGTTCGTGAATTTAAAGCAAGGGAGGATGACAAGAGTACGCCCTTGAGTTCACCCTCCTATCTAAGTATGCCCCGGAGTTAGTGACCGACCAACAGGCGCGGGTGAGCATATTTGTGCATGGTGTAGCAGGATATTTGGACAAGGACTGCAGGACAACTATGCTCTACAAGGACATAGACTTCCCTCGCATAGTGTTGTACGCCCAGCAGATGGAGGCGGCACACTCGAGGGAAAGGGAGGCCAAGAGGGCCAGGACTGAGGACCACAGATTCTCTCAATAGAGGTCCGGTGGTGGGCACCGACAGCAGACCCACCAGAGATCATCAACCCCAGCATCTTCAGCACTGAGTTTTCCATCTAGGCCCAAACATGATTAGAGAGGGAGAGCGTCAGGCTCGAGGGGTCATAACAGCAGAACCGCAGATTCTAGCATCCCAGCTTGCCGCAGATGTGGCCGAGGGCACATAAGCCAGTGCTGGCAGGTTTAGGAGCTTGTTTTGGATATGGGCAGCCTGGACATATGCTCAGAGATTATCCCGCTACGAGATAGGATCAGGTTGGGGCCGAGGCCCAGGTTTTAGTTCAGCAGCCCCTCCCCCACGCACAACACATCAGGGGGCATCTACTAGCACAGCTGGCGGTCAGCGCCAGAACAGATTCTATGCCTTAGCCACTCGTCAGGAGCAGGAGGCCTCACCAGATGTAGTCACCGGTATGTTGAGAGTCTTTCATGATTATGTATATGCTTTGTTAGATCTGGGGGCTACCTTATCTTTTATGACACCATATATAGCCAGTAGCTTCGGAGTCAGTCCCGATGCCTTATCAGAGCCCTCCTTAGTTTCTACTCCAGTAGGTGACTCAGTTATAGCTAGACGGGTGTATAGAGGTTGCCCGGTCTCAATTCTTTATAAGGTCACCTCAGCAGACTTGATAGAGTTAGTGACGTTATTCTCGGCATGGATTGGTTATTCGCATGCTATGCTTCTGTTAATTGTAGGACCCGGTCAGTAGAGTTCATATTTCTGGGTGAGCCTGTCTTCAAATGGGAGGGTAGTTTAGTTGTGCCTTTAGGTCGATTTATTTCCTACCTTAAGGCCAGGAAGATGATTTCTAAGGGTTTCATGTACCATCTAGTTAGGGTTAAGGACGTGGAGTCTGAAACCCCGACTATCCAGTCTATACCAATAGTACGTGAGTATCCAAAGGTCTTTCCTGATGATTTACCAGGTGTCCCTCCCAGGCGGGAGATTGATTTCGGTATAGATATTTTTCCCGACATACAGCCTATATCTATTCCGCCTTACAGAATGGCTCCAGCTGAGCTAAAGGAGTTGAAGGATCAGTTGAAGGACCTACTAGATAAGGTCTTTATTAGGCCAAGTAAGTCTCCATAGGGTGTAGCAGTATTATTTGTTCAAAAGAAGGACGATTCCCTTCGCATGTGTATTGACTATCGGCAGTTGAACAAGGTGACCGTTAAGAACAGGTACCCCTTACCCAAGATTGATGATTTGTTTGACAAGCTTTAGGGTGCCAAGTATTTCTCCAAGATTGATCTCAGGTCCGGGTATCACCAACTCAGGGTTCGGGAGAGTGACATCTCGAAAACCATTTTTAGGACTCGATATGGTCACTACGAATTTGTTGTTATGTCTTTTGGACTAACCAATGCCTCTGCAACTTTTATGGATCTATTGAACAGGGTTTTTGTTCGGTCTGTTTGATATAACTACACGCAAGTGCACGTGGTCGAACAAGTAGTAAAGTGGCTCAAGTAAGCCAAGTATCGATCCCACAGGGACTGGACTAAGGTATCAATCTAATCAAGTGTCAATAAACGTTAACTCTAAACTGCAGACAATAGTGTGAAGAAGATTTTGATATTTTGTTCCTAATTTTATACTAAGTCTAAAACGAATGTACAAATTGAGTCTGAACTATAAGTATGAGCATGCTGAGGCTAAAATGAACATGTAGAGAAATAAATTATCGATACAATTTGATTAATCTTTCCTCCGGTTGCTAGTCAAGAATTATTGCCTATGGATTAAAACTCTCGTATTTAACCCAACTTAAGAATCATGAACCTTCCACCTACATCTCTATGATAAAAAGAAATTCATGTTCTAGCCATACAAAACCGATTCCTTAATTGACTATTACGACTTTCAGGTATATCTCAATTCTCAATTTTCCCAAACTAAGAAAAGATCATATCCTATCAATTCACAACTTTTCAATTTCTTGCTCTCTCGAGTGAAACCGGACTTTTTAGATATACATTAACGTTGGCCACACATTAACGCACTAAGAACAAGAATCAATAGAACAACCATGGAAGAAAAGATGAAAAACCAATTTATCAATAATCACATTTCAATACAAATGTTCTTAACCTCAGCAAGAAGGGAATTTAGCCACTCATTTGTGGATTAAACATCAATAAATGAGTGTTAATCATACAAGTAATTGAAATAAAAAAGAAGGAGATAGAGAAAAACCCTGAGATTTTCGTCCCCTCAACTGCCTGTAACCCACGTTCTTTCTCCACCAAGTCAGAATAATTAAAAATGAACCTAAGTGTTCTATTTATACTAGTGGGAATTTTTCCCGGAATAACAAGCAACGTGTCATGGAGTGCATCGCGGAGCACTGCCTCCGTGACACGCCACCAACGCGGACCCTCACTGGAATCCGGTCGTCCAAGTATTAAAACCCAACGTGGCATGGCGTGAAACGCGGGGCTAGGCCAACGTGCCACGGCCCCAACGCGCACCTTCACTGGAATTTTGGCATAATTTCAGCATCCAGGCAGAATGCATCCATGATGGCAGGGTGACACGGCTCCATCGCGGAGTCCCTTTAATTCGTGCTTTCCTTGTGCTATTTTTCCTTGCTAGCTTCCGAGTCCAATCCCAATTTCTCCCAACATGCATCTTAGCTTCGTAAACTTATATTTTTCGTGCAACACCACGCTAATCATGTTGGTTAGTATAAATTCACATTTTATTACAATTCACATGAGAATGTACACACATCGATAGATAAACAAGACAAAATGACACATTTGAGTATCACTTGGGCATATAAATCTGCCCAAGATCACTTACCCCACACTTAAATCCTTGTTCGTCCCCGAACAATAATCTTACACCTCATGCGATTGACACCCAATCCTAGCTACTTTGGCTCGACAATTCAAGCTACGGTTATACCGATTATTTAATATAGCAAATCATCAAGAAAACATGCATAGTCTTATCATTACAATGACCTTCAACACATTAAGACCTCCTAGACTCAAGAATTGACTCTCGATATCGGCAAACTCATGCAAATCAGCTGATCAAGATATCCGACACGAACTTCAATCTCTCGTCGAGCATGTGCCCTCACAACACAAGAGAATTTTCCCCTTTTTAATCACATGAACTCAAAGACATTACATGCAGGGGCATATACACAAGATTTCGCTCTCTCTCCCAAAAGAATTCACATGCATCATGTCATGAACCATAGGCTTGCCTTTGGTGTATTACTCCACTAATATAAGGACGCGTGATGTAAGATCACGTAGGGCTTAACGGGTTGTAGTGTAAGCTACGAAACTAGCAAATACTGGGCTAACCAATAATAACAACTAGCTTCCTTAAGCTCTTTTGCAATATATCCCATCAACCTTATGGGCATTGTTTCTTCCTTCATCCTCCCATTTTTGAAGTCTGTCTTTATTTTTTTTGTTCCCATATCTTTAAGCACACTCGACTTAATAACAAAGATTTGTTATACGTATTTATTATATTTAATTTATAGAGAGTGCACCTCTGACCTTTCCTTTCCTTTCATCACTCTGCTTTTTCTTTTCTTTTCACCATTCTCACTCCTTGACACTGTGGGAAATTTTTTTTTTCTTGAGCGCTTAAGAGTTTTGGATCAAATTCATGGATAATGAAAAGAAGGGGTTAAGCTCGGTTTACACCTTTTTGACAAAAGAGAAAAAAATAGGCTAAAAGCTCAATGGGCTAACTAGGATGTACATTCAAGGTGGGTACGATAATGACAAAAAACTTTCGGTTAAAGCAAAGAAATGCCTACATCCTTTTGTACAATACACATCCTTCATTTCATTTCATACACACTCCAGGCAAGTTCTAGACACTTCACAATAGCATGGAAGATACGAAACCTCACCACACACTCATCGTACATGCTCAACTCAAGACATATTCACAGACTCTTCAATCAACTAATTACAAGAATTCAAACATTAAGCCTCAATCACACCGAATCGAACTCTATGGCCTAGGTATCTCAACATATTTACAAAGTTGCATGCTTTCATACGAATCACCTTTGCATTTTAATTATCAAGTACAACACGCAACCAAAATTTCAAAACCATAAAGTAACGACACATTTGGGATACAAACAACCAAAAGAAACAAATTAAAAAGAACAAAAGAAATCTACTCCTATCGACTGCATTTCCCTTAAGACGGCCGTCATCCATCCATCATAGGGAACGATCACTAATTACGACTTCGGTTCAATGGGACTATTCTCGGTAAAAGAACCGAAAACAAACGTTGAGAAACCCAAAAATAAAAAATTTCACGAAAAATTTTAATTAATAATTTTGATAAAACAAAGATATTTACAAAACCAGCTAACAACATTCAACAGCACACAACAGCTTCACATTAATTACAATACAGACATACACACAAAAATCACAAGGTCACAAGTTTTTCCAAGCACAACAACAGAACAAAGACATTAATAACAACAACAACCAGCACCTAACTACTCCCACCCCACACTTAAATCGAACACTGTCCCCAGTTTTCAAAAAATTCAGCATAGCACAAAAGTGGGTGGTCGAAGTATTCCACTTCTTCGTCAGGTGCCGCTGCCTCGTCTCCCATGTCTGAATCGCCCCCATCGTCATCATCTGACTCAACATCGGAGTCGTCGCGACGTGTCTCCTCATCTGTGGGGACATCATCATCAGTGAGCTCCACAAAAGCTGGCCCCACTCAGTATAGAGCCTTGGCATTTTCGCCAAAAGGGTAGTCTAGCTCGAGCTGCCACAGCTCATCTTCTGTTGCCGGCCTCCCGCCTATGCGCAGCTGGAGCATCTGCATCCCGAACATGCGAGCCATGTACTGATCATCATGAGCATGTCGCTCGGCTAGTGTGAGAACTGGCCCGTGAGTGGTGTCGGGTGCCTTAGTTTTGGTGACATCTAAGGCCCGCCTCTCCATCTGCGGGATGTAGTCAAGGGCCTCTTCCTCAATATCCAGGCCCCTCAGGAACATGGTCAGTAAGCCACCAAACCCGTACTTGTGCCCTTGATGCAAACGGGCTCTCTTCATGGTGGAGATAATCACCGCACAAACATTGATCTCCAGCACTTTCATCAAGGCATAGACCAAGAACACACGATCCCGAGTGACATCTGTCATATGCACCCCCGGGATCAGGCAGGAACAAACAATCTTAAGCCATATCCTGGCTTCCCTGTTCATCTGTGAGTAGGGCAATGTCTGATGGTAGCCCCTCTCCTTATGCCTGCTCCACCGTGCTGTAGACCGGGCTTCACACAGAGTGCGCATGATGTCTGCATATGGTGGAGTGATATTCAGCTACCGGAGTACATGGGTGTCTGTGTCCCGCGCCCCCAAAATGGCATTAAGGTGATGGGGCTCAAAAGTGACTACCTGCCCCCTTATCTTTATGGTGTGACTTCTGAGTGTCGGGTTCCTCTTGGCGTATAACTCCCGAATCAGGTGCAGATTGCACTCTTTGGGCTCTTCAAAGATGAAGTTCAGCTCAGCTGCATCAATCCTGTGGACAATCTTGGGGAATTCCTGTGCCAATGGTTCCCTAGCAATGTGCTCCTCGGGGAAGTATTTGCTTTCCTTATGCTTTGCATACCATTTCTTCCCTTCCTCTTTCACCCATCAGGTTCTGTATTGGCGACGTTGGCCGCGCGGAACCGCTGGTACTGCTGGGACTGTTGTTCCCAGTCTGATTCTTTTCCTTCCGGCGCCTGATGTAGATGCGCCCTTCCCTTTATCTTGCATGCTTGCCATTGTTTCTGTCAAACCAAACAGACAGTTTCAATGTTATACAAAGTAAAATTAGCTTCGACTAAGGTTAGGTTAAGCTAGGCCACCCCACACTTAGTGTTTAGCCACAATCACAACATTACAGCAAGACAAACCTCTTTTCCTAACTTTCAAAATAAAGAAACAATAACAAAAATGCCTCGTGCATTCAGAGGGTTCGACGGTATACATTCTATGTACTACTCAGACTTCGTACAGCAAATCCACTATTACCATCGATAACATTTTATCACATAGCACTTAGGGAAAATTTATATCAACAAAACCGATGCAATTCCCCCGATTTCTATGCAATTTCAATAATTTCATTATCCCGACAATCCGTCGCGCCTTTAGCATCTTAACGTTAAGCACAACATCATTTACTTCACTCAACATGCACAAACCAAGAAGAATTTCACATTTCAACTCAATTTTAACTTCTTCATATTCAAATTCTAACCCTAGCTACAATTTCGCTAGAATTTCAATCACCCATGTATTTATCAAGTTCATATAATCACAACGATACTACGAACATCAATTAACAATAGCTTACATGAATTCAAGCTCAATTTACAATTAGGGAAAGTTTTCCTCACTTCCTATGCGCAAAATCGGAAAAATTACACAATAAATGAGATGAAGTTAACGAACATACCTTCAAGTCGATGATATCGAAGAAAAGTTGAATACTTTTAGCTCCTAGGTCCGTGTCACGTTGGGGAAGGGGGAATTTTGGGTTGTTTGTCGCGGAGGGGAGTGAAAAATGGGAAAAATTAGGTGTTTTCGGGTTTAAAAAGGGGGTTTTTCGCGCGGGTCACCCGGCGACCCGGTGTGGTCGCAAATAACACTTCAACGTGTCACGGAGGGTAATGCGGAGCATGCCCTCCGTGACACGGAGCCATCGCGCAGGCACTCTGGAATTTTTCAAAAATTCCAGATTACACTTCAACGTGTCACGGAGGGTAACGCGGAGCACTCCCTCCGTGACACGGAGCCATCGCGCAGGCTCACTGTTTTGCCACTTTTTATTATTTTTCTTACCTCGATTTTTCCTTTGTAATCCTTTGCATTTTTACCCTCCGTTCAACCTGAAATTCATCTCACAACAAGAAATTGGTTAGAATTTATAGGTTTCACATAAAATACAATTTTTTTTGTTTTTATTTTTATTTTTCTCATTTTTTTCTTTTCTTTTCTTTTTTTTTTCTTCTACGAAATCTATTCACATATTACAAAAATTTCACGGGTTGCCTCCCGTGCAATGCCTGGTTTACCGTCGCGGCTCGACGTCATTAAGCTCAATCATCCTCTAGGGTGACGGACGTCTTCTCTCGACTACCGTCCTCACCCATGTCATGCTTACACTTCTCCGGTGGTTTCCCCAATGGCTCCCGTGACTCAACGCTCTGAGCACTATCCGCTCGATCAAGCACATTGATCACTGAGAGTTCCTCGTACACGGCTGGCAGCTTTGTAGCCTTGTACACCTCAAACACCTCCACCTTGTCATGGGCCCACATAGTTAGCTGTCCTGCCGCTACATCAATAAGTGCTTTCCCGATTGCCAAGAAAGGACGTGCTCGGTGTTCTGCTCAGGTTGGTATTATATATTATAAACTGACACGCAAGTGCACGTGGTCAAACAAGTAATAAAGTGGCTAAGTAAGCCAAGTATCGATCCAAGGAGGCTCAAGATACGTAAAATTGCCTAGTTTACTATATTCCTATTTCACTTCTAATTATGCTAACAACAATGTAACCAAGAGTTACTTGAGTTTTTGTTTCTAAACTATATATACTACAATTACTACAAACTATTTACTTGTGAGTTTAGACAATGGATATGAACATGCCAAGGTTAAGAACAAGTAATGAACTTGATAATCATGATAATTTGGTTAATCTCTTCTTCATGTTGCTAGCCAAGAACATTTGCCTAGAAATTAAAACTCTCGTATTTAATTTCACTTTAGAATCATAAACCATCCGTCTACATTTCTGTGATCAAATGCAATTTATGACCTAGCACTACAATTCCGGTTCCTAAATTGACTAATACGGCTTTCAGGTATATTTCTATCAGGAAAGCACATCAAAACCCAATTTTCCCAAATCAAGTTAAGAACAATACCCTATTAATTCACAAATTTCTAATTTCTTGCTCTTTCGAGTGAAATTGGACTTTTTAGATGTACATTAATGTTGGCGAAGCACTAATGCAGTAAGAACAAGAATTAATAGAACAACATTAAAGAAGAAGAAGAAAACCATATCATTTACAATCAAAATTCATTACACATATTCAAAACCTCAGCAAGGAAGAGAATTAGCCACTCATTCTTGGATTGATCATCCTAAAATGAGTGTAAATCATACGTACAATTGATAGAAAGAAGAAAGGAAGAGAAGAAATCCCTTAGTTTTTTCGTTCTTCAACTGCTACTAACCCACCTCCCTGCTCTCCACTTCTGAACTCAGTCTAAAAACTAAAAACTAATTAAAATAAACCTAAGTGTGCTATTTATACTAGTGGGAAATTTTTCCCGGAATAACAAGCAACGTGTCACGGAGGCCAACGCGGAGCACCGCCTCCGTGACACGGCGTAGACGTGGACCTTCACTATAATTTCCAGGGTTCGGTAAATTAACCTCAATGTGGCACGGAGGCCAACGCGGAGGCCTCTCTCCGTGCCACGGAGCTGACGCGAAGGCACACTGGAATTTGCCATTTTAATTCATGTTCAGGCAGTGTGCTACCGCGATGGTAGCGTGGCACGGCTCCATCGCGGAGCCTCTATAAAATGTGCATTCCAAGATCTTTTCCACGCTCGCATCCAAGTCCAACTCCGACATAATTCCAACACGCATTTTAGCTCCTAAAAATCACATTTACCTGCAAAACAAATGCTAATCATGTTGGTTAGTATAAATTCGCATTTTATTACTAATTACATGATATTATATACACATTGCACAACAAACAAGGTAAAAATGATACGTTTGAGTATCACTTGGGCATATAAATCTGCCCAAGATCACTTACCCCACACTTAAATCCTTGTTCGTCCTCGAACAACACATACACAAATCATGCAAATTACATCCCAACCTTCGTCACGATGGTGCAACAATTTACGCTACGGTTATACCGATTATTCAATTTTTGCAAATCATCAAGAAAACATGCTTGGTCGTACAATACAATGACCTTTAATACATCAAGGCTTCCTAGACTTTAAAAATTGATTCTTGATATCGGCAAACTCATGCAATTCAGCTAATCAAGAAATCCGACACGAAAATCAATCTTTAATCAAGCATGTGCCCTCACAACTCGAGAGAAACTTCCCCTTTATGTTCATGAAGCACACAAACATGCAAGTAGGGGCATATAAAAATTAATTTCACTCTCTCTCCCAAAAGAATTCACATGCCTCATGTCATGACCCGTAAGCTTGCCCTTAGTATATTACTCCACTAATATAAAGAAATGCAATATAGGATCACGTAGGACTTTAATGGGTTGTAACGGGGCTATGGATCTAGTATATATATATTGGATTAGCCAATAATAGTCGCTAGCATCCTTAAGCGCCTTTTCAACTCATTCCCATTGACTCATGGACATTGTTCCTCTCTTTTCTCTTTTTCTCCCATTTATGCTGGGTTACTTTCATACAGCCCATTTCATCAACCACACTTGACACAAAACAAAGGGTTTTCATGTACCCTCACTATCAATTAGTTACAACAAGTGCCTCTTCAACATCATCTTTTCTTTCTTCACTTTGCTTTTCTTTTTCTTTTCACTTTTTTCACTCTTTAACACTTTGGGAAACATTTTCTTTTCTTTGCAAGCGCTTAAGAGCTTCTTATAGACTTTAAGGCTAATGAAAAGAAGGAATAAAGCTTAGTTTATACACTTTTGGACAAACGAAAGAAATCGGCTAAAGGCTCAACGGGCTGACTAGGGTATACAACATATACAAAGGTAGAATTTGACAAGAAAAAAAAATGGAAACTATCGGTTAAAACAAAGAAATGCCTACATCCTTTCCAACACTACACCTCCTTCATTTCGTTTTGTATACACACCAGGCAAGTTCTAGACAATTCACAATGACATGGAATAGCAAAACCTCACTTCACACTTCATGCACATGCTCGAATCAAGATGCATTCACAGACTCTTTAATTAGTCAATTACATGAATTCAAGATTAAGCCTCAATCATACTGAACCACATTCTATAGCCTAGGTAACTCTACGTATTTACAGAATTGCATGCTTTCAAACGAATCACTTTCACATTTTGAACATCAATTACAACACGCAACGAAATTTTAGCAATCATAAGCAACTACAGTTCATTGATGCAATCCACCAAAGAAAAACTAAAAAAAAACAAATAAAAATCCTACTCCTACCGACTACATTTCCCTTAAGACGGTCGTCATCCATCCATCATAGGGAACGGTCACTAACTATGACATCGGTTCAATGGGACTATTCTCGGTAAAAGAACCGAAAACAAACTCTGAGAAACCCAAAAAAATAAAAATCAAAAAAATTTTGCAACACATCGATCATTTCAATAGAAAGATATTTACACAAGATTTTGATAATTGCAAAATATGTTCGCAAAAATTTTGAAAAATATCGATCATGTCGATAGAGAAAAAAATATTTACAAAATTTACAAAATATTTACACTAGCAACCATAACTTTCAAAAACACACATCATCAGCCACAAAACAAATATATACACATACATCACAAATCAGTTCACAACAGGGAAAGCGCAAACATTCATAAACATCAAGGAAAAATATACAGCAATTTAGAGCCTATGTCCCAGCACCTAACTACTCCCCACCCCACACTTAAATCGAACATTGTCCCCAGTGTTCACAAAAATTACAAAACACAAAATTTTGGGTGGTGAAACTCCCTACTCAGTCGAAATATTTGATGTCCTCATCCGGTGCTGCGGCCTCGTCGCCCATATCTGAATCAGCTCCATCGTCGTCATCGGACTCCACATCGGAGTCCTCACGATGTGTCTCCTCATCATTAGGGATATCGTCATCTGTCGGCTCCACGAAGGCTGGCCCTACCCGACATAAGGCTCTGGCGTTCTCGCCAAAGGGGTAGTCCAGCTCCAGCTGCCATAATTCTTCCTTGGTGGCTGGTCTCCCACCTATCCGTAGCTGTAGCATCTGCATGCCAAACATACGGGCCATGTACAGATCGTCACGAGCATGTCGCTCGCCCAAAGTCAATACTGGTCCGTGTGTAGTGTCGGGGGCCTTAGTCTTTGCCACGTCGAGGACCCTCCGCTCCAACTGCGGAATATAATCCAAGGCTTCTTCCTCAATGTCGAGGCCTCAGAGGAAGGTGGTGATGAGTCCGCCAAACCCGTATCTGTGGCCCTGGTGCAGTCTGGCTCTCTTCATGGCGGATATTATTACCGCTCCAACATTAATCTCAAGCCCTTTCATAAGGGCATACACCAAGCAGACACGGTCCCGGGTCACATCTGTCATATGGACTCCCGGGATCAAGCACGAACATACAATCTTCAGCCATATTCTGGCCTCCCTGTTCATCTGCGAATAAGGCAGAGTCTGGTGGTAACCCCTCTCCTTGTGTCTACTCCATCGAGCTGTGGATCGAGCCCCACACAACGTACGTCTGATGTCGGCGTACGGTGGGGTGATGTTTAACTGGCGGAGAACGTGGGCGTCTGTGTCCCGCGCTCCAACGATGGCATTTAGCTGTTGGGGTTCCAGAGTGATAATCTGCCCTCTGATTTTTATAGTGTGGCTCCTGATGGCCGGGTTCCAGTTTGCATAAAATTCCCGGACCAAGTGAAGGTTGCACTCCTTGGGCTCCTGAAAAATAAAGCTGAGCCCAGCTGCTTCAATTCTCTGTACAATGCGAGGGAACTCCTGTGCAAGTGGTTCCCTTGCAATATGTTCCTCGGGGAAGTACTTGTTTTCTTTGTGTTTCGCATACCATTTCTTCCCTTCATCGGTGACCCATCTTGTTCCGTATTGGCGGCGTTGGCCGCGCGGAATAGCGGGTGCAGCTGGGACTGCAGTGCCTAGTCTCATCCTTTTCCTCCCCGTGCCTGAGGTAGAAGCACCCTTGCCTTTATCTTGTCTGCTAGCCATTGTACCTGTCAATTCACACAAACAAGCACAACGTTAAGCTAAAAACTTGTTAACTTCGGCTAAGGTCGGGTTACAAAACATTTACCCCACACTTAGGCCTTAGCTACGTCTACAAAATTACGGCAAAGAATAACTCTAATTACACCACAGACAACACTATATACTTCATGCTTAGTGCATTCACAACAAAATTTCGACAGCATAACGGTTAGCGTACTACTCAGACTTCATACAGCTAATCCCAATCCTACTATCGCTAACAATTCAACCATCGCACTTCGCAACAAAAACAACAACAAAATAAAAACAACAATAAAAACATTCTATATACAATCTAATCTAAAAAATCTAACCAATTCACACATTTTATGCATTTTCCCACAAAAGTTCGAGAATTAGTCGTCTTTTAACATTTACACAATATTTACCACGACTTCTCTCAAATAATAAACACAACCGGCATCGATTTCATCAAATTATCAAGTGCCCAAGGCAAATTCAACAATCCAAGCCCTAGAATATAATTCTACAATCATTTTTTTGAATTATTCACATAATCGACAAGTTCAAACGCTAACTACAACAATCCGAACATAATCAATCACAAAATAATTCAACATCATGTTTAATTTCTACCTAGGGTGATATATCTCACCTCACATGCCCAAAATTGACAAAAATCGCCAAAAAATTGAGATAGACGATGAAAACATACCTTAGAATTGAAGAACCGAAGAAAATTGATGTTTTTCCTTGCCTTGGAACGTGGCACGGTGCTTGGGGAGGGGGAAACGGGTGTTTGGTCGCGGAGGGAAGAGGGAAATGGGGAAAAATGGGCGAAAATCGGGGGTTAATTTATAGAAAACACGCGGGTCACCCGGCAACCCGGTGTGACCCGACACTGAATAAGGGGCAACGTGTCACGGAGGGTAACGCGGAGCCCCTCCTCCGTGACACGGAGCCAACGCGTTGGCTTACTGGATTTTTGAAAAATCCGGATTTTGCCTTCAACGTGTCACGGAGGGTAACGCGGTGCCTTACCTCCGTGACACGGCGCCAACGCGCCAGTGCACTGTTTCTTCGATAAATTTGATTTTTCATACCTTGCCTCATTTTCTCGATTCCATGTATATTTCCTCCGTTATACCTGAAAATCACCTCACTAAACAAAAATTGGTTAAATTAATAGATTTCCCTAACTAAAAATAAAAAATATTAACTAAAATGAAAATCTAAACCTAATCAAGAAAAGAAAAAGAAAACTAAAACTTGGAAATAGACAATAAAAACAAAAATAAAGATAAAAATTAACTACACTGTGCAAAAAGAAAAAAAAATATTATTCTCACGGGTTGCCTCCCGTGCAACGCCTGGTTTACCGTCGCGGCTCAACGTCCTTTAAGCTCACTTGTCTACTAGGGAGATGGACGATTTGTCCCGATCATGGTCATCCCCCCAGTAGTGCTTGCATCTCTGCCCATTTACCAAGAACGTAGCACTCCTATCTTCTTGCCACAATTCTACCGCCCCGTGAGGGGTCATTCTCACCACTTCAAACGGTCCAGACCATTTAGACCTCAGCTTACCAGGAAACAATTTCAATCTTGAATTAAAAAGCAAAACTCTCTGTCCTGGTTCGAAAATGCGATGCACCACATACTTGTCATGCCATCTTTTGGTTCTTTCCTTGTAGTACTTCGCACTCTCATAGGCATGCCAGCGAAATTCATCAAGTTCACTGAGCTGCATCAGTCTCTTTTTACCCGCTAGCTCTAAGTCCATATTTAGCTTTCTGACAGCCCAGAAAGCTCGATGCTCAAGTTCAACCGGGAGATGACATGCTTTGCCATAGACCAATCGGTATGGTGACGTTCCAATCGGTGTCTTATAAGCAGTTCGGTAAGCCTACAATGCATCATCAAGTTTACCAGACCAATCATTCCGTTGTGTGTTCATCGTTTTCTGAAGAATCTGTTTTACCTCCCTATTTGACACCTCTACTTGCCCACTAGTTTGTGGGTGGTATGCTGTGGCCATTTTATGGCGCACCCCATACTTAGCCAGTAATTTCTTGAAGCTTGCATTGACAAAATGAGCCCCTCCGTCACTGATAATTGCTCGGGGTGTCCCAAACCTTGTGAGAATGTGTTTCTTCACAAACTTCGTTACTACCTTGTTATCATTCCTGGGGTAAGCTATTGCTTCCACCCATATTGATACATAATCTACAGCCACCAAGATGTAACGATTTCCAAATGACGGTGGGAATGGACCCATGAAATCAATGCCCCATACATCAAAGGGCTCAACTTCCAGTATGTTCTGCAAAGGCATCTCTTGTCTTCTGCCAATTGTTCCTGTCCGCTGACATCTATCACACATTTTGACATACTCCATAGAATCTCTGAACAGGGTCGGCCAAAAGAAACCTGACTGAAGAACCTTGTGTGTTGTTCTCTCACCTCCGTGATGCCCTCCATACAACGAAGAATGGCAGCCCCTTAACACCTCTACTATCTGACTCTCTGGAATGCATCTTCTCATCACCTGGTCTGGTCCCTGCTTGAACAAATATGGCTCGTCCCATACATAATATCGGTTGTCATGCCTCAATTTTCTTCTTTGCTGGTTTGTTGCTTCAGGTGGGTAAACTCTGCTCACTAGCAAGTTGACTATGTCAGCATACCAGGGAACTTCAGCTTCTCCCACTGCCAAGAGTTGCTCATCTGGGAAGTCCTCATTAATGTCATCACTTTCCATCACATGCGACCAACTTTCCAATCGTGATAGGTGATCTGCTACCTGATTTTCACTCCCCTTTATGTCTCTAATCTCAAGGTCAAACTCCTGTAGCAATAAGATCCATCTGATCAATCTGGGCTTAGCATCTTTCTTGTTGAATAGGTATCAAATAGCTGCATGATCAGTGTACACCACCACTTTCGAACCCACCAAATAAGACCGAAACTTGTCAAAGGCAAACACTAGAGCTAGCATTTCCTTTTCTGTGACTGTGTAATTGCTCTGAGCCGTGTTCAGTGTCTTGCTTGCATAATAAATAGAATGAAAAACTCTATTCTTCCTTTGTCCCAATACAGCTCCCACAGCCGCATCACTGGCATCACACATCAGCTCAAATGGTTCTTCCCAATCAGGAGAGGTAAGTATGGGTGCTTCTATCAATTTTTGCTTCAACTTTTCAAATTCTACAACACACTCATCGTTCAACTCAAACTTGACCTCCTTTTCTAGCAGCCTGCATAGCGGTCTAGAAATGTTGGAAAAGTTTTTAATGAATCGTCTGTAGAATCCTGTATGTCCCAGAAAACTGCGTACACCTTTCACTGATACTGGTGGTGGCAATTTCTCAATAACCTCAATTTTAGCACGATCGACTTCCAACCCCTTTTTAGACACTTTGTGGCCCATGACAATCCCCTCCTTCACTAAGAAGTGGCATTTCTCCCAGTTTAACACAAGATTGGATTCTTCACATCGAGCCAGCACCCTGTCAAGATTCTGCAAACAAGTAGCAAATGAATTACCGAAAAAAGAAAAATCATCCATAAATACCTCAACAAAATCCTCAACCATGTCATGGAAAATAGCCATCATGCATCTCTGGAATGTGGCGGGTGCGTTGCATAACCCAAACGGCATCCGCCTGAAAGCATATGTCCCATAAGGACAGGTGAAAGTAGTCTTCTCTTGATCCTCAGGAGCGATGGCTATTTGGTTATAGCCAGAGTACCCATCAAGGAAGCACTAATACTCCTGCCCTGCCAATCTGTCAAGTATTTGGTCAATAAAAGGAATGGGGTAATGGTCTTTCCTCGTGGCTTCATTTAGTTTTCTGTAGTCCATACAAATTCGCCAGCCTGTGACGGTTCGTGTAGGGATTAACTCATTTTTCTCATTAGTGATTACAGTCATCCCCCCTTTCTTAGGAACACATTGAACGGGACTGACCCACTCACTGTCTGAAATTGGGTAGACTACACCTGCATCAAGCCACTTGATTATTTCCTTCCTTACCACATCTTTCATTGCTGGATTAATTCTCCTCTGCGGCTGAACAGTTGGCTTGGCTCCTGTCTCCATGAATATCCTGTGCGTGCAGAAAGCTGGATTTATACCCTGAATGTCGGACATTTGCCAACCCATTGCTTTCTTCCTCTTCCATAAGACCCCCAAAGCTTTTTTTTCCTGTTTCTCTGTCAAGTCTGCAGAGATAATAACTGGTAACGTCTCTCCCTCCCCCAAAAAGATATATTTTAAATGGGGAGGCAATTCTTTCAGCTCCAATTTCGGTGCCTCCTCAATAGACGGTTTCGGCAACGGCTCTAGTGATCTCATCAGTGACTGAAATTCCTGTCTTCTCGGATGATTAGGTGCTCCATCCAACAATTGAACCATTCCATAAGCTTCTCTATCCCCAAAATGATCAGAATGCGTCAACGCTCTCTCCAATGGGTCTTGAGATTCAACAACCTGCCTACTTTCTCCATGTTCAACCACACTGATTTCTGAAAGCTCCTCATGTATAGCCGGCAGCTTCATGGCTTTTAACACATCAAATACCTCTACCTTGTCATGTGCTTGCATTGTAAGTTTACCCGTAGCTACATCAATTAATGCTTTTTCGGTTGCCAAAAAGGGTCGTCCCAAAATAAATGGGACTTCAGCATCTGGTTCAAAGTCCAGAACAATGAAATCGACCGGAAAAATGAGGGAGCCTACTTGCACTAACACATCCTCAAAAATGCCATCTGGCTTAGCTAAAGACCTGTCTGCTAGCTGCAAGATTACCGTTGTAGGTCTAGGACTCCCTAGACCTAACTTTCTGAATACCGAAGATGGCATCAGATTTATGCTTGCCCCCAAGTCGCATAATCCACGCGCTCAGATACTTTGCCCAATAGTAGGCTGGATAGTAAAACTTCCATGGTCTTTCAGTTTTGTGGGCAACCTATTCTGAATACGGGAAGTGCATTCCTCCGTTAAATCTACCGTGGCATACTCAGTCAAACGACTTTTGTTAGCCACGATGTCTTTAATATATTTCGCATATTTTGGAACTCCCTGCAAGACATCAACAAGAGGTAAGTTAACATGTCCCTGTTTAAGTACCTCCATGAATTTCTGGAAACACGCCTCCTTCTTGTGTTTCTTAAGTCGTTGAGGGAACGGGGGTGGAGGCCTTTCTGGTTCAGCTTTTTTAGTCTTCCCCTTATCTGAGATTTTCTCTCCCTCAACATCTGCTGCTCCTGACTTTTGAGGTGGTCTTTCCGGTTCCACCTCCTTCAACTGTAAACCACTCCTCGTGGTCACTGCATTTACCTGCTTTGGATTAGGATCCGTGTCGCTAGGTAGTCCTCCTCTGGGTCTAGTATTTTGGGAACTAGCAAACTGCCCAAACTGATATTCAAGAGCCTTGGTCGCCAATTTATTGTTCTTCACTTCGGCTGCCAATTTAACATAGTCAGCCTGCAATTGTGCCTGATTAGCGATCATGGTTTTGAACATCTCCTCAATAGTCGGTGATGGTGGTGGAGGAGGGGCATTGTGATTTCTGAATTGTGCTTGATAATTTTGTTTCCCTCCTTGGTTCCTGTGCATACCCTGCCCTGAACTTTGGCCTTGTTGATTGTTGCTACCCCACGAAAAATTCGGATGGTTCCTCCAATTTGAGTTGTAGCCACTACCAAACTGCTGTTGATTTCTCTGTGCATTGCCCACAAAGTTAACAGAATCAGGATTTGCACCACAGCATTCAGCTGAATGCTCACTACTACCACACACTTCACACCACATCTGTTGAACTGCATTGACTGGAGCTGAAGGCTGGTTCAAATTTATATTGCTGAAGTGAGTGTTTAACTGATTTTGCAAAGCAGCTATCTGTGCAGCGATAGCTGTGAATCCATCCACTTCAAGCACTCCCGCTGCTTTCCTTGCTCCACCTCTTGAAGAATCTGCATTCCATTCTGGATTGCCTTGTGAAATTCGGTTGAGCAAAGTGTACAGCTCCTCATAGGTCTTTTCCAGCGCTTGCCCTCCAGCTGCTGAATCTAACAGAATTTTAGTGTGGGGTTCCAAACCCTCAATGAATGTGTGTACCAACACCTCATTGGACTGATGATTTGAGGACAGTCCCGCAACATGGATTTAAATCTTTCCCAGGCTTGATATAGATTTTCCCCTTCCCTCTATTTAAAACTTAGAATTTGACTTCTAAGTCTGGCTGTTTTACCAGAAGGGGAAAATCTGATCAAAAACTTCCACGCAAGATCATCCCACGTTGATATAGAATTGGGTGGTTCAGCTTTTAACCACCTCTTGGCTTCACCAAGTAAGGAAAATGGAAATAAGGTGAGCCGAACATAATCAGGTGACACTCCAGCGGGTATATAAGTGTCACTTATCTCCAAAAAGTTCTGGAGATGTTGTTGTGGATCTTCATGAGGGAGTCCGGTAAATTGCCCGCTTGTGTGCAAAAGTTGCACCATATTCTACTTTAATTCAAACCTCCCTCCAGGCTCTAGTTTGCGGATGCTAGAATGGACATTATTGGCGTGTGGGATTGCCACCTCGTGAACCGGCCTTGCTGCTGCTTCATCGGGCACTAACACTGCCCGCACAACTGGTGGATTTTGTTGCTCCATCATAGACTGTTTAAGCAACTGCAGCTTCTTTCGTAGAGCTTCTCTACGTTGACTATGAAATTCACGTTCAGGCTCTAAGTAAGATTCCACCAGCTATTTGTCCCTTGCCAGTGTTCACAGAAACAAAATCTGCAAAATACAGGCTAAGACCAAGTTGTTAACACTTAAGAAAATAAAAATACAAATACAGTAAATTTACACTAAACACAATTTTACAAATCGCCTAGCCTCCCCGGCAACGGCGCCAAAAACTTGCTCGGTGTTCTGCTCAGGTTGGTATTATATATTATAAACCGACACACAAGTGCACATGGTCAAACAAGTAATAAAGTGGCTAAGTAAGCCAAGTATCGATCCAAGGAGGCTCAAGATACGTAAAATTGCCTAGTTTACTATATTCCTATTTCACTTCTAATTATGCTAACAACAATGTAACCAAGAGTTACTTGAGTTTTTGTTTCTAAACTATATATACTACAATTACTACAAACTATTTACTTGTGAGTTTAGACAATGGATATGAACATGCCAAGGTTAAGAACAAGTAATGAACTTGATAATCATGATAATTTGGTTAATCTCTTCTTCATGTTGCTAGCCAAGAACATTTGCCTAGAAATTAAAATTCTCGTATTTAATTTCACTTTAGAATCATAAACCATCCGTCTACATTTCTGTGATCAAATGCAATTTATGACCTAGCACTACAATTCCGGTTCCTAAATTGACTAATACGGCTTTCAAGTATATTTCTATCAGGAAAGCACATCAAAACCCAATTTTCCCAAATCAAGTTAAGAACAATACCCTATTAATTCACAACTTTCCAATTTCTTGCTCTTTCGAGTGAAATTGGACTTTTTAGATGTACATTAATGTTGGCCAAGCACTAATGCAGTAAGAACAAGAATTAATAGAACAACATTAAAGAAGAAGAAGAAGAAAACCATATCATTTACAATCAAAATTCATTACACATGTTCAAAACCTCAGCAAGGAAGAGAATTAGCCACTCATTCTTGGATTGATCATCCTAAAATGAGTGTAAATCATACGTATAATTGATAGAAAGAAGAAAGGAAGAGAAGAAATCCCTTAGCTTTTTCGTTCTTCAACTGCTACTAACCCACCTCCCTGCTCTCCACTTCTGAACTCAGTCTAAAAACTAAAAACTAATTAAAATAAACCTAAGTGTGCTATTTATACTAGTGGGAAATTTTTCCCGGAATAACAAGCAACGTGTCACGGAGGCCAACGCGGAGCACTGCCTCCGTGACACGGCGTGGACGCGGACCTTCACTATAATTTCCAGGGTTCGGTAAATTAACCTCAACGTGGCACGGAGGCCAACGCGGAGGCCTCTCTCCGTGCCACGGAGCTGACGCGAAGGCACACTGGAATTTGCCATTTTAATTCTTGTTCAGGCAGTGTGCTACCGCGATGGTAGCGTGGCACGGCTCCATCGCGGAGCCTCTATAAAATGTGCATTCCAAGGTCTTTTCCATGCTCGCATCCAAGTCCAACTCCGACATAATTCCAACATGCATTTTAGCTCCTAAAAATCACATTTACCTGCAAAACAAATGCTAATCATGTTGGTTAGTATAAATTCGCATTTTATTACTAATTAAATGATATTATATACACATTGCACAACAAACAAGGTAAAAATGATACGTTTGAGTATCACTTGGGCATATAAATCTGCCCAAGATCAGGACGTACCAAAATAAATGGGACTTCCGCGTCTGGCTCAAAATCCAGCACGACGAAGTCTACCGGGAAGATAAGGGAGCCCACTTGCACCAGCACGTCTTCCACAATGCCATCAGGTCTGGCTAAGGAACGATCCGCCAGTTGCAAGATCACTGTTGTTGGTCTAGGACTCCCTATCCCCAACTTCTTGAATACCGATGTCGGCATCAAGTTAATGCTCGCTCCCAAATCACATAATCCATGAGCTCGGATACTCTGCCCAATTGTAATTTGAATTGTAAAGCTCCCAGGGTCCTTGAGCTTTGTGGGCAACCTATTTTGTATCCGTGAAGTGCACTCCTCCGTAAGCTCCACCGTGGTGTACTCAGTCAACCTGCTTTTGTTTCCACGATGTCCTTGATATATTTTGCGTACTTTGGCACTCCCTGCAAAACATCAACAAGAGGTAAATTAATGTGTACCTGCTTAAGCACCTCCATGAAATTTTTGAAACACGCTTCCTCCTTGCGTTTCCTTAGTCTTTGAGGGAACGGGGGTGGTGGTCTTTCTGGTTCAGCTTCCTTCTCCTTCCCTCTATCATCATTGTGCTCCCTCTCATTTTCCACTACTCCCGACTGCTGTGGTGGTCTTTCTGGTTCCACCTCCTTGAGTTGCAAACCACTCCTCGTAGTCACTGCATTTACTTGCTTGGGGTTGGGGTCAGTGTCACTTGGAAGTCCTCCTCTCGGCCTGGTGTTTTGAGCTCCAGCAAATTGCCCAAACTGGTACTCCAGCGCCTTTGTAGCTAACTGATTATTCTTTACATCGGCTGCCAATTTCACGTAATCAGCCTGCAATTGAGCTTGGTTAGCTATCATTGTCTTGAACATTTCCTCAATGCTGGGTGGTGGTGGAGCAGGAGGTGCATTGTTGCTTCTGTATTGTGACTGATAGTTCTGCTGCCCTCCTTGATTTCTCTGCGCCCCCTGACTCGAACTTTGCCCTTGATGGTTGTTTCTGATCACGGGCAAAAATAGCATGCCCGAGATACGCTTTATGACTTAAATTAGTCTTGTTTATCTAAGTTATTGTATACATTTTCATGTAATTTTATATGAATGTGAAGATATGTGCTAACCAACATGATTAGCCTTTGTTTTGTAGGTTTTGATGACTTTTGAGTAACTAATCCATGAGTTGGTGAAGTAGAGGCTTGGAAACGGAATTAACCCGCGAACGTCGGCAAAGAGGAGGCACGAAACAACCCACCTGCGCATCGGCAATGTGCCACGGCAGGCAGGCTGATCAAAACAGCCCACCTGCACATTGGCAATGTGCCACGGCAGGCTGGCTGCGCGACATGGAGGTGTCAACGCGCTGCCCAAGCAGCGTGACACGCTGCCAACGCGGCAGGGTGCTGCCGAGGCCAAATTTTGGGTGATTTTCAGAGAGCTTTCGCATTGGCTCCATGTCACGGAGGCAGTGCTCCGCGATACACTCCGTGACACGGAGCCGTTCCATGACAGGCTAAATTATCCACGTTTTCCATTTACTATAAATAGGTCCCTTAGCTCCTAATTCCATTTTGTCACGATTTTATTCTGAAAAACTACCTAGGAGTGAAGGGAGAAGTGGGAGAACTCATCTAGGGTTTGGCAAATTCCCTTCTCATCTACAAAATTCATGTAAGTATGTAAGTTTTGTAGTAGTTAGTTGTAGTTTTACGAACATGAATGGCAAGAACTCTTCCTCTAGGGTTGAAGCCATGAATTATAATTATGATTTTATAAAATTGTTTTGGAATTAAGTTATTAATTGTTGTTTTCGTCTTGCATTCTGGATTGTTTGTTGTTTTTATGATTGATCACCATGAAAGCATATTTGTTAGCTTGAGAAAGCATTACCTAGGTCAGGACATGAGAATGTGAGGAGCATGTTTGTATCTCAGGAGAGATTTTTGTGTCAGGATAGAAATATACCTAACACCGTGCTTGGTTGACACACGGGGGTTATGAAAGACCAACTTGGGATGTCACATCACCACTCGAAGAAGTAGTTGTGAGGATAAGTTGAGTTAAATGGTTAGACGCACGAAAGTCCCTAATCGTTTCCCCGTAAACCACAACATAATTGATTGCCTGCGACTAGAAATTACACTCCTCGCTCACAATGATGCAGTGAGGCTAGATTGCCGTGATTAGAGGCTCGAAAGACCATAAACATGCAATTCTAATTATGTGAAATAACAATTTATAGTTCCATGCTTAACACATTGCAAATTGTAGTATCGCATGATTAATTGGTTTTAACTCTATGTTGCTCCTAGAGTAATTTCAGAATATTTCGTTGACCCAAACTAAGACTTAATTAATCTCAATCGAAAATGTCTATAACCAACACTTGAGGTATTTAAGATCACACTAGAATTGGCTAGTTAGAGTAATGGGTCCAGTCCCTGTGGGTTCGACATCCGGCTCTTAAAAAGAGCCACTATATTACTTGCATGACCCGTACACTTGCGGATACACTTGCAGGCACGTCAAGTTTTTGGCGCCGTTGCTAGGGACTCGGCGAAGTTTTGATAGTTTATCTGTTTTTGTGTGATTTTTGAACTTTCCTTAAGTGTTGAGAAACTTGGTCTTAGTCTGTTTATTTGCAGGTGACAGGTTGTCCTGCCGAGCTGGCTAGAAATAGAGAGCTTGTGGAACCGTTGCTGGAACCTGAACGTCAAATCCATTTGCAAAGGAGAGTAGCTTTAGAGCAAAAGCTGAAGAGACTTCAAGAAAAAGTACAACAACAACCACCTGCGGGACGAGCACAATTGTCATCAGAAGCAATGGCAGCAAGACTAGTTCGCGAAGTGGCAATCCCACTAGCGACGAATGTGACCTCTAGCATCCGTAAACCAGAGTCTGGAGGGCACTTTGAGCTTAAACAGAGCATGGTGCAACTGTTACATTCTAGGGGTCAATTCACTGGGATGGTACATGAGGACCCGCAGCAGCAGCTACAGAGCTTTTTAGAGATTAGTGACACGTTTGTCCCCACCGGCGTGTCCACAGATTATGTCCGACTGACCCTCTTCCCATTTTCACTATTGGGAGAGGTGAAAAAGTGGCTGAAGGCTGAGCCACCGAACTCCATAACTTCATGGAATGACTTGGCTAAGAAGTTCCTTATCAGATTCTTCCCTTCAGGCAAAACTGCAAAGTTGAGAAGTGAAATACTCAGTTTCAAGCAGAGGCCTGATGAGAACTTATATATGGATTGGGAAAGATTCAAGTCATTGTTGAGAAAGTGTCCCTATCACCAGCAATCAAATGAAGTGCTGGCACATACCTTTGTACAAAGTCTAGATCCACACACGAAAATATTACTAGACTCTGCATCGGGTGGGCAAGCCTTGGAGAAGACTTATGATGAGTTGTATACTTTGTTGAACAGAATTGCTCAAGGAAATCCAGAGTGGTACAGCGAGTCATCGAGAGGGGCAGGAAAGAGATCGGGGTTGCTAGAAGTAGATGGTTTGTATGCCTTGGCAGCATAGTTAGCTTCGTTCCAACATTAGATGATGGCTCAAATCAATAAACTGAGTATGAACCAACACCAGGGCCAGGTTAATGCAGTTCAGCAAGCTCCAAGTTGGTGCGAAATTTGTGGTAATAATGGGAACAATGCAGAATTTTGTGGAGCCAATCCAGAATCAGTCAATTTTGTTGGTAATGTGCATAGAAATCAGAATTTTGGGAACAACTCCAACAGAAATTGGCAGGGCCACCCGAATTTTTCTTGGGGTGGAAACCAAAAGCAGAATTATATGCAACCTCAGCAACAGCAGTATCAGCAGAATAGGAAGAATGATGGGCAACTGAGTTGCAACATTGAGGAGACACTGCAGAAAATTATGGAGACCCAAAATCAGTTAGCGGAAAAACAGGCGAGGATGGCAACAGACTTAAAGAATCAGCAAATGGCCACCCGCAATCTTGAAAAACAAGTAGGTCAGATAGCAGCTGCTCAAAACATGAGATCACAAGGGGGATTACCCAGCGACACAGATCCTAACCCCCGGCAGATCAATGCCATCAGTCTGAGAAGCGGTAAGCAATTAGCTGATGTAGTGCCAAAAGAGTTGAGAAAGGAGGTGCAACCGGAGTTGGTTAGACCAGGACCATCCATCAACATGGGAGAGAATCAGAGTGCTGGGCAACAAAATGCGCAATTTTTATTGCAGCCAGCACAAAGACCACCACCACCATTCCCTCAGAAATTCAGAAAGAGCAAGGAGGAGGAATGCTTCAAAAAGTTCGTTGAGAGCTTCAAAGAACTTCACATAAATTTGCCTCTTATTGATGTCTTGCAGGGAATGCCCAAGTATGATAAATACTTGAAGGACGTGATGGCGAACAAAGTTAGATTGGTGGATGTCCAGATTGTAGCACTGACTGAGGAGTGCAGTCAATGGGTATTGAGCAAAATGCCAAAGAAGCTCAAAGACCCAGGGAGTTTTACCCTCCCCATACAAATTGGTAAAGTTGAGGTGCTACGAGCTTTGTGTGACTTAGGGGCAGCGGTTAATCTAATGCCCCTATCCTTATTCAACACCCTGGGGTTGGGAAAACTGAGGTCGACAAGGTTGATGCTGCAGCTGGCTGACAATTCGCGAGTAACACCTGATGGAATAATAGAGGACCTTCTCATCAAAGTAGGTAAGTTTATTATACCTGCTGATTTTATTGTCTTAGATTTTCAGGTTGATGACCAGGTACCCCTGATCTTGGGACGGCCATTCTTGGCCACCGGAGGAGGGTGATTGACTTGAAAGCAGGGACCCTGAAAATGAGGGTTGAGGATGAAGAAGAAATCTTCCGCGTTTACCAAGAAATGAACCCAAATGCAGACTACAGAAACCTTTGTCAAGTTAGTGTGTTGGCAGAGGATGAGTGTGGGGTGGAGGATTCCACAGGTGCAGGGACAAAGGTAATGACAAGTGTTCAGCCCAAGTCTGATAGAGGGCTTCAAATTGAGAAGATATTGGAGAAAGAGAGGAATAGAGTGGAGGCTGTTTCCTCTCAACATCAAAAGAAAAGGAGATGGTTCTCGAAAGAGAACCCAGGTATGAGGATGTCCTGAAAAGGACAGTCCACGTCGGGCCACGACGTGAAATAAGGCGCTGCTTGGGAGGCAACCCAAGGGTACCTCAGGTACAATTTGTAATTTTGATTTCTGTGTTGCTTTTGTTAGTTTCATGTTGTTTGTGTTTTTGGTGGAAATTTAAGCACAGATGGCAGGAAGTCTGAGTACCGAGACGGTGGAAGCTAAAGAGCATGGAAAAGAAGAAGTGTGGGGTTGAACACCCACCTCTTAAAACTTGAAAGGAAAGCATGCTGTTAGCTTGGCATAGAGGCTCAGGGAGTATTTCTCATCCTTTAAATGTTAATTTGATGCTATGAGGACATAGCATGATTTAAGTGTGGGGTGAGAAAAATTTCAAAATAATTTTTGTGCTTAACAAGCTTGTGGTGAATGTAATGCTTGAAAAATTTGAATTTTTTTTGTGAGTCAAGCATGACTTCATCACCCATTGGTTTTTCTTTTCGGTTCTTTTCCGATGGGGGGTCTTTGAACCGAAGAATAAATTTTTTCTTTTCTTTGTCTATATATAGTGTTTTTAGTCATAGTTAGGGACAATTTCCAACGTTGGATGGATGACGACCGTCTTGAGGAAAAATTAGTCGGTAGGTGTTGGGTTTTTGAAACCATAACTAATTGGTGCTTGATGTTCTTGTTATGTTCTATACGTGATTATAAGACTTTGTTTGAGACACTTAAGCTCTTGAATTTGACTCAATATGATTGAAGCTTAATTCTGAATTCTTGTGATTAGCTGAGTAAGAGTCTGCTGAATGTGTCTTGATTTGACCATGTGCCATGAGTGTAAGGTTTTTGAGTATTCTATGCTATTGTGGAATGTCTAGAACTTGCCTGGTGTATTTATAAAACGAAATGAAGGATGTGAATTGTAGGAGATGATTTAGGCAATTCTTTGAATGAACCAATTTTTATCCCTCATGTTACCTACCTTGAAAAATTAATCCTAGTTAACCCCATTGAGCCTTGAGCCTATTCTTTGACAGATGCAACATAAGCTTAATCCTTTTTCTTTCATTAGCCTTGAAGTTAAACCAAAACTCCTAAGCGCTTAAAGGAAAAATCCGAAGGAGTAAAGGAGTGAGAAGAATGAAAAGAAAGGAAAAGTAGCAAATTGGAGAAGTGAGAAAAGGACAAAGGTGCACTTGTGTGAAAATGGTTGATTATTAGTAAGGAGTAAGAAAACAAATTAATGAAAAATTATTTATAGAGCTCCTTACTAATAAGCTAAAAGTGCTTAAAGAAAGGGGGAACATAAGAGGAAAAAGAAAGCTGAAAGGAGAAAAAGGTGAAGTAAGGGAAGGGAAGTTCGTAATGAGGGCGTGATGTATTAAAAGCACTTAGGAAAGATAATCACTATTACTGGCCATAATAGTACCTACCCGCACCTGAGTTACATTACAACCTAAAAAGTCCTACTTGATCTTACATTCATACATCCTCAATTTAGTGGCGTAAAACACTAAGGGCAAGCTTATGGGTCGTGACATGATGCATGTGAATTCTTGTGAGAGTGAGTGAAATTTTATTTATGTACCCACACATGTTGTGATGTAAAAATGATTTTTGCGTGTGATTGGGTAACTCTCTTTCCGTGAGGGGCACATGTTTAACGAAGGATAAAATTCATGTGGGATTTCTTAATTAGTTGATTTGCACGAGTTTGCTAAGATTGAGAGTCGATTATTGAGGTTAAGAAGTCTTAACATCGTTGTATTTCATTTCGGTGATTAAATTGTGCATGCTCTATTTTTAGCTTGTATCTTACGTAATCATTATAGCCGTAACTTGAATTATCTTGCTAAATTAGTTATGCGGGAGTCTCCAAATGCATGATATGTAAAAGGTTGTTCGAGGACGAACAAGGATTTAAGTGTGGGGTTGTGATGAAGGGCAAAAATAGCATGCCCGAGATACGCTTTATGACTTAAATTAGTCTTGTTTATCTAAGTTATTGTATACATTTTCATGTAATTTTATATGAATGTGAAGATATGTGCTAACCAACATGATTAGCCTTTGTTTTGTAGGTTTTGATGACTTTTGAGTAACTAATCCATGAGTTGGTGAAGTAGAGGCTTGGAAACGGAATTAACCCGCGAACGTCGACAAAGAGGAGGCACAAAACAACCCACCTGCGCATCGGCAATGTGCCACGGCAGGCAGGCTGATCAAAACAGCCCACCTGCACATTGGCAACATGCCACGGCAGGCTGGCTGCGCGACATGGAGGTGTCAATGCGCTGCCCAAGCAGCGTGACACGCTGCCAACGCCGCAGGGTGCTGTCGAGGCCAAATTTTGGGTGATTTTCAGAGAGCTTTCGCGTTGGCTCCGTGTCACGGAGGCAGTGCTCCGCGATACACTCCGTGACACAGAGCCGTTCCATGACAGGCTAAATTATGCACGTTTTCCATTTACTATAAATAGGTCCCTTAGCTCCTAATTCCATTTTGTCACGATTTTATTCTGAAAAACTACCTAGGAGTGAAGGGAGAAGTGGGAGAACTCATCTAGGGTTTGGCAAATTCCCTTCTCATCTACAAAATTCATGTAAGTATGTAAGTTTTGTAGTAGTTAGTTGTAGTTTTACGAACATGAATGGCAAGAACTCTTCCTCTAGGGTTGAAGCCATGAATTAAAATTATGATTTTATAAAATTGTTTTGGAATTAAGTTATTAATTGTTGTTTTCGTCTTGCATTCTGGATTGTTTGTTGTTTTTATGATTGATCACCATGAAAGCATATTTGTTAGCTTGAGTAATAGCTTGAGAAAGCATTACCTAGGTCAGGACATGAGAATGTGAGGAGCATGTTTGTATCTCAGGAGAGATTTTTGTGTCAGGATAGAAATATACCTAACACCGTGCTTGGTTGACACACGGGGGTTATGAAAGACCAACTTGGGATGTCACATCACCACTCGAAGAAGTAGTTGTGAGGCTAAGTTGAGTTAAATGGTTAGATGCACGAAAGTCCCTAATCGTTTCCCCGTAAACCACAACATAATTGATTGTCTGCAACTAGAAATTAAACTCCTCGCTCACAATGATGCAGTGAGGCTAGATTGTCGTGTTCAGAGGCTTGAAAGACCATAAACATGCAATTCTAATTATGTGAAATAACAATTGATAGTTCCATGCTTAACCCATTGCAAATCGTAGTATCGCATGATTAATTGGTTTTAACTCTATGTTGCTCCTAGAGTAATTTCAGAATATTTCGTTGACCCAAACTTAGACTTAATTAATCTCAATCGAAAATGTCTATAACCAACACTTGAGGTATTTAAGATCACACTAGAATTGGCTAGTTAGAGGAATGGGTCCAGTCCCTGTGGGTTCGACATCCGGCTCTTAAAAAGATCCACTATATTACTTGCACGACCCGTACATTTGCGGATACACTTGCGGGCACGTCAGTTTCTACCCCAAGAGAAATTCAGGTGATTCCTCCAGTTGGAATTGTAGCTGTTGCCATACTATAGGTGGTTATTTCTCTGTACATTACCAACAAAGTTCACCGAATCAGAATTTGCCCCGCAACACTCAGCTAAGTGTTCATTACTCCCACACACATCACACCAAATCTGCTGCACTACATTCACTGGGGCTTGAGACTGGTTCATGCTCATGTTACTGAAGTGGGTGTTGAGTTGATTCTGTAATGCAGCTATCTGTGCAGCAATAGTTGTAAAACCATCCACTTCTAGGACTCCTGCTGCTTTCCTTGTTCCTCCTCTTGACGAATCTGCATTCCACTCAGGATTCCCCTGCGAAATATGATTTAACAAGGTATACAGCTCCTCATAAGTCTTCTCTAATGCTTGTCCCCAAGCTACTGAGTCTAGCAAGATTTTTGTGTGGGGTTCCAAACCCTCTATGAAAGTATGCACCAGTACATCATTGGATTGGTGATGATGAGGACAATCCCGCAACATAGATTTGAATCTCTCCCAGGCCTAATACAGATTCTCTCCCTCTCTCTGTTTAAAACATAGAATTTGACTTCTAAGTCTTGTTGTTTTACCGGATGGAAAGAACCGTATCAAGAATTTCTTTGCAAGATCATCCCACGTGGTGATGGAATTAGGTGGCTCAGCTTTCAACCACCTCTTAGCTTCTCCCAAAAGTGAAAATGGGAACAATGTAAGCCTGACATAATATGATGACACTCCAGCGGGGATGTACGTGTCACTTATCTCCAAAAAATTTTGGAGATGTTGCTGTGGATCCTCATGAGGGAGACCTGTGAACTGCCCGCTGATGTGCAACAATTGCACCATGTTCTGTTTAAGCTCGAACCTCCCTCCTGGCTCAGGTTTGCGGATGCTAGATGTTATATTGTTAGCATGTGGGATTGCCACCTCGCGAACCGGCCTAGCTGCCATTTCCTCGGGCACTAACATTGCCCTTACGACTGGTGGATTCTGTTGTTGCTCCAGGATTGTCTGTCTGAGCAACTGCAGCTTTTTCTCTATAGCTTCTCTCCTTTGACGATGGAATTGTCTTTCTGGCTCTAAAGATGAGTCCACCAGCTCCTTGTCTCTTGCCAGTGTTCAACAGAAATTAGTATCTGCAAAATATAGGCTAAGACCAAGTTGTCAACACCAAGAAGAAATAGTAAACTAACACTTAAGAAACTTTTACCAATTGCCAGTCCCCGGCAACGGCGCCAAAAACTTCTTCGGTCTGTTTGATATAACTACACGCAAGTGCATGTGGTCGAACAAGTAGTAAAGTGGCTCAAGTAAGCCAAGTATCGATCCCACAGGGACTGGACTAAGGTATCAATCTAATCAAGTGTCAATAAACGTTAACTCTAAACTGCAGACAACAGTGTGAAGAAGATTTTGATATTTTGTTCCTAATTTTATACTAAGTCTAAAACGAATATACAAATTGAGTCTGAACTATAAGTATGAGCATGTTGAGGCTAAAATGAACATGTAGAGAAATAAATTATCGATATAATTTGATTAATCTTTCCTCCGGTTGCTAGTCAAGAATTATTGCCTATGGATTAAAACTCTCGTATTTAACCCAACTTAAGAATCATGAACCTTCCACCTACATCTCTGTGATAAAAAGAAATTCATGTTCTAGCCATACAAAACCGATTCCTTAATTGACTATTACGACTTTCAGGTATATCTCTACCTGAAGGTAAATCAATTCTCAATTTTCCCAAACTAAGAAAAGATCATATCCTATCAATTCACAACTTTTCAATTTCTTGCTCTCTCGAGTGAAACCAGATTTTTTAGATATACATTAACGTTGGCCACACATTAAAGCAATAAGAACAAGAATCAATAGAACAACCATGGAAGAAAAGATGAAAAACCAATTTATCAATAATCAAATTTCAATACAAATGTTCTTAACCTCAGCAAGAAGGGAATTTAGCCACTCATTTGTGGATTAAACATCGTTAAATGAGTGTTAATCATACAAGCAATTGAAATAAAGAAGAAGGAGATAGAGAAAAACCCTGAGATTTTTGTCCCCTCAACTGCCTGTAACCCATGTTCTTGCTCCACCAAGTCAGAATAATTAAAAATGAACCTAAGTGTTCTATTTATACTAGTGGAAATTTTTCTCGGAATAACAAGCAACGTGTCATGGAGTGCATCGCGGAGCACTGCCTCCGTGACACGTCACCAATGTGGACCCTCACTGGGATCCGGTCGTCCAAGTATTAAAACCCAACGTGGCACAGCATGCAACGCGGGGCTAAGCCAATGTGCCACGGCCCCAACGCGCACCTTCACTGGAATTTTGGCATAATTTCGGCATCCAGGCAGAATGCATCCACGATGGCAGCGTGACACGGCTCCATCGCGGAGCCCCTTTAATTCGTGTTTTCCTTGTGCTATTTTTCCTTGCTAGCTTCCGAGTCCAATCCCGATTTCTCCCAACATTCATCTTAGCTTCGTAAAATTATATTTTTCCTACAACACCACACTAATCATGTTGGTTAGTATAAATTCACATTTTATTACAATTCACATGAGAATGTACACACATCGATAGATAAACAAGACAAAATGACACATTTGAGTATCACTTGGGCAAATAAATCTGCCCAAGATCAGTTTTCAAGGAATATTTGGACATGTTCGTGATTGTTTTCATTGATAACATCCTTATATACTCTTGGAGTGACGAGGAGCATGCTGCTCACTTGAGAATAGTGCTTCAGACCCTCAAGGATCGTTAGTTATATGAAAAGTTCAGCAAATGTGAGTTTTGGTTGGATTCGGTGGCATTTCTAGGCCATGTGGTATCAGGTGAGAGTATAAAGGTAGATTCTCAAAAGATCTAGGCGGTAAAGAATTGTCCCAGACCAATGAACCCATCAGATATCAGGAGCTTTTTGGGCTTAGGGGATTATTATTGGAGATTCATTGAAGGTTTTTCATCCATTGCAACCCCATTGACTTGATTAACTCAGAAAAAGGTGAAGTTCCAATGGTCGGAGGCTTGTGAGAAAAGCTTCCAGAAATATAAGACCCGACAGCGGTGTTGACTCTACCCGAGGGTACGGATGGCTTTGTAGTGTATTATGATGCTTCACTAGTTGGACTCGGGTGTGTGTTGATGCAACATGGGAAAGTGATAGCATATGCCTCGAGACAGTTGAAAGTTAATGAAAAGAACTACCTGACTCATGATCTTGAATTGGTCGCGGTGGTGTTTGCATTGAATATATGGAGGCATTACTTGTATGGGGTCCACGTGGATGTATTTATGGATCACAAGAGCTTGCAATATGTGTTCATGCAGAAAGATCTCAATCTTTGATAAAGGAGGTAGTTGGAGTTGCTAATGGACTACGACATAAGTGTCCTTTACCACTCGGGTAAGGCTAATGTGGTAGCGGACGCACTTAGTAGACACTCTATGGAGAGTGTGTCCCACGTGGATGAGGAAAAGAAAGAGTTGGTAAAGGATGTCCATCGACTTGCGAGGTTTGGAGTTAGATTGGTCGACTCGACCGATAGCGGCGTCGTTGTGCAAAACAGATCAGAATTGTCCTTGGTGATGGATGTGAAGGCCATGCAAGATGAGGACCCAATTCTAATAAAGCTGAAGGAAGCTGTTGGAAGTCAGAAGGTGGAGGTTTTCTCCCAAGGGGGAGATAGGGTGTTGCGGTACCAAGGTCGCCTATGTGTTCCAGATGTTGACAATTTGAGGGACCGAATATTGCATGAGGCACGGGGTCTAGGTATTCCATCCATCTGGGTGCCACCAAGATGTATCATGATTTGGGGGAAATATATTGGTGGAACAACATGAAGAAGGATATTACAAAATTTGTGGTCAAGTGGCGAAACTGTTAGCAAGTGAAAGTCAAGCATCAAAGGTCGGAAGGCGTACTTCAGGATATCAACATTCCCACTTGGAAGTGGGAAGAGATTAATATGGATTTCATTACAGGCCTACCTCGTACTCGCCGACACTATGATTCCATTTGGGTGGTGGTCAACAGGTTGACCAAGGTTGCACACTTTCTACTGGTCAAAACCACAAATTCAACGGATGATTATGCAAAATTGTTTATTCGGGAGTTGATTCGACTTCATGGAGTGCCCTTGTCTATTATTTCAGACCGAGGTACTCAGTTTACCTCTCAGTTTTGGCGGTCTTTCCAAAAAGGGCTTGGGATTCAGGTTAAGCTCAACACCATATTTCATCCGCAAATGGATGGTCAGGTGGAATGAACAATCTAGACCCTTGAGGACATGTTGAGAGCCTGTGTAATTGACTTTAAGGGTAGTTGGGATGATCACTTGCCCTTGATCGAGTTTAACTTACAATAACAGCTATCACTCCAGTATCCAAATGGCACCGTTCGAGGCTCTTTATGGGCGGAGGTGTAGGTCTCCCATCGGATGGTTTGAGGTTGGTGAGGAAGCTATTATAGGGCCAGACTCGGTTCACGAGGCTATGGTGAAGGTTCAGTTGATAAGGGATAGGCTGAAAACTACTCAGAGTCGTCAAAAGTCATATGCGGATGTGAGAAGAAGAGATTTGGAGTTTGAGGTTGATGATTGGGTAATTCTAAAGGTATCTCCGATGAAGGGAGTCATGCGGTTCGAAAAGAAAAGAAAACTCAGTCCCCGCAATATTGGTCCCTACCAGGTTATGAGGAGAGTTGGTAAGGTAGCGTATGAGTTGGACATTCCATGGAGTTATCTTCAGAGGCTGAAGAACAAAGAAGTAGCTTCTGTGAAGGTGTTGTGGATAAACCAGCATGTTGAGGGAGCTATCTGGGAAGCCGAAGCAGCTATGATGGCTAAATACCCTCACCTGTTCCCTACCGGCTCAGTTTCAGTTTAAGGTATCAGTTCTGCCCTGTGACTCTATTTAAAATTCATGTTCAGTTCATGTCTTCAAGTTTCTTTTATGTGTATGAATGTGTATGTAAGATCTGAATTCAGTTCGGTTATGTGTTTCTTTTCGGAGGTAGTCATTCCGTAAAAGTCTCAGTTAAAATAATCAATATTAGAGTATGATAATTGCATGTTTCTGTTTTCTACTTGTTTCTAACATTCGAGGATGAATGTTCCCAAGGGGGAGATATTGTTATACCCCGAGAATTCAAATATTGGACCCGAAAGTTGAAATACGAAAAAACTGGAAAATGGCACTCCATTTGTAGAATGAGTCGTTGGACGACTCGTGAGGAGACCCCACGAGTCGTTAGGTGGCTCCTACGGAGGCCTGGAGTAAATGCAGGATTGAGGTCCCCACGAATAAAGTAACGACTCGTGGTCATCCACCATGAGGCGTCATGTCAATCGCGGGGTGGAGTTGGGGTATTTATAGGAGAATTGTCCAGTGTACCTAACGATGGGACCCCACGAGTCGTGGTCCGTCCCAACGACTCATATGGTAAGTCGTGACCAAGCAAAGTGGATGTTCATGGATGTTAAGGCAGTGTACCTGATGGAAGGTGACCACGAATCATGGTCACAAGGGATGAGTCGTTAAGTCCTCCGTTACGAGCCCCAGCAGATCAGTTAACCAGTGCACTTGACGGGCAACTCGACGAGTCGTTGCCATCCTGACAAATCGCCAGGTCACCCATTAGGGTCACCTGGCAGTTATTTCCTACGAATTCAATAAGAGTCTTTTCGTAATTCCTAAGTTCCTAAGACCTATGCTACGTCGTTTAAGGCTCGTTTTAGTGGGTTTGAAGAAGGGTAAAACCTATCCTAAGCCATTATTCTCATGCATGCAAGTGTGAAGGTTTGAAGAGGAGATTCAAGGCAAAATCTCAAGGTTTCCATTGGAATCTTAGCTTGGGCTATTAAATGGTATTATAATTCACCATTCCCAGATATGTAAGGCTATGAGTAGGTGTCTTCTTCCACGCCTATGCCCAATTCCTATCAAAATGTGATAAATTATTTATGATCAAGTATGGGGTCTTACCCAATTGCATGATTCTTCAATTTCTACACATGGGTATGATTATATTATATTTATATTGATGAGTTATGAAGCTTGGGCAGATTTTAAATTTATTTTCAATCCAAATTTTGATTTCTAAATCATGAAATTGAATGCCCACGGAAGAGAAGTTCATGAAAGAAGAGAATGATGTTGAATGTATGATAATAATGAGATTTAATGATGAAAAACATGTTTCTAAAACTACCCATGATTATGTTGTGGTTTTCAAAATGAATTGCCTAGATCCAAGTATGATAAAGCTTTGGGTGATGCCCACATGTTGATTTAAAGTGAAGATTTTCCCGGTATAAGCTTACCACATTGTTTGAAGTGAAATTTTCCAATTTTTATTTTAAATTCTAGCTTGTGGTATGTTTCGAAATAAAGCTTCTTGATCTTGGGCATAATTGCATGCCCAAGTGCTACCTTATAACTCAACTTAGCCTTGTTTATCTACTTATTTATATACATTCTCATGTAATTTTATGTAAATGTGAATATATACACTAACCAACATGATTAGTTCTTATTTTTTTAGGTTTACAATGAATTTGAGGAACTAATCCATGAGTTGGTGAAGTGGAGGCATGGAATCGGAAGTAAAACGTGAACGTCAGTAAGAAGGGTGCGCGAAACAGCTTACCTGCGCATTGGAAACATGCCCCGGAAGGCAGGCTGCGCGACAAGGGTCTTGACACGCCACCTAACGCGCTGCACAAGTAGCGTGACACGCTGCGAACGCGGATAGCTTCTGCTTGGCGACTGTTTTGATTTCCAGTGTGCCTACGCGATGCCTCCATGTTACGGAGGCTTATTGGCACGATAACCTCCGTGACACGGAGCTATTCCATGCTGGACATAATTTTATACATCTCTCATTTACTACAAATAGGTCCCTTAGCTCCTAAAATCATTTTGTCACGATTTTATTCTGAAAAACCACCTAGGAATGAAGGGAGAAGTGGGAGAACTCACCTAGGGTTCATCAATTTCATCTTCTCTTCTACCAATTCTTGTAAGTATTTTACTTTATCAACGTTTTCTTGTAGTTTTACGAACATGAGTGGCTAGACCCCTTCCTCTAGGGTTGAAGCCATAAGTTATGATTGTGTTTTTACGAATTTGTTTTGGAATTAAGTTATTGATTGTTGTTTTGTCTTGCATTATTAGTTATGATTGTTTGTATGATTGATCACCATGAAAACACACACGTTAAGCATAGGTAAATTCTTGAGAAAGAAAACCTAGGCAAGAACAAAAGAATGTAGGAAGCAAGTTCTTGTCTTTTGATAAGATTTGTGGTTAGGACAGGAATATACCTAATCTACCTTGCTTGGTTGATAAAATGGGAAGATAGAAAGACACCAGCTTAGAATCGTACTCCACCACTTGTAGGAGTAGTTCTGAAGCTAAGATTTGTTAAATGGTTAGAGGTACGGAAGTACCGAACTCAAGGGCATAAACCCCATTAACCACATCCATGTAGTGAATTGCCCACGAACTAGAAATGACATCCTCGCTCAACGATGTAGTAGTGAGGCTAGTTTGTCGTGTTTAGAGGTTAGGAAGACCATGAACATGCAATTTTAATTATGTGAGATGATAATTGATAGTTTCATCTTAAACCATTGCAAATCGTAGTATCGCATGATTATCCGGCTTTAACTCTAGTTGCTCCTTGAATGAATTCACAGTATTTCGTTGACCACATCTAGACTTAATTAAATTTCTCGAAAAAGTCTATAATCAACACTTGCAGCATTTAGTATCACACTTGAACTTGATAATTAGCTGAATAGGTCCAGTCCCTGTGGGTTCGACATCCGGCTCTTAAAAAGGGCCATTGTATTACTTGTACGACCCGTACACTTGCGGGCACATCAAGTTTTTGGCGCCGTTGCCGGGGACTCGGCGATGTTTAGATAATTTATCTGTTTTCATGTGATTTTTAAATTTCCTTAAGTGTTGAGAAACTTGGTCTTAGTCTGACTTACTGCAGGTGACAGGTTGTCTTGCCGAGCTGGCTAAGAATAGAGAGCTTGTGGAACCGTTGCTTGAACCTGAACATTAAATCCATTTGCGAAGGAGAGTATCTCTTGAGAAAAAGCTGAAAAGACTTCAAGAAAAGGTACAACAACAACCACCCGCAAGACAAGCACAATTGTCACCGGAAGAAATGGCAGCCAGACCAGTTCGCGAAGGGGAAATCCCACTAGAGACTAATGTGAACTCTAGTATCCGTAAACCGAAACCTGGAGGGAACTTTGAATTGAAACAAAAGATGGTGCGGCTGTTACATTCTAGTGGTCAATTCACTGGGATGGCACATGAGGACCCACAGCTGCACTTACAGAACTTTCTTGAGATTAGTTACACTTTCGTCCCCACCGGAGTGTCCACAGACTATGTCTAACTTACCCTCTTCCCATTTTCATTGTTGGGAGAGGCAAAGAAGTGGTTGAAAGCTGAGCCACCGAACTCCATAACTTCGTGGAATGATTTGGTAAAGAAGTTCCTTATCAGATTTTTTCCTTCAGGCAAGACTACGAAGTTGAGAAGTGAAATACTGAGTTTCAAGCAGAGGCCTGATGAGAACTTATATTTGGCTTGGAAAAGATTCAAGTCATTATTGAGAGACTGTCCCCATCACCAGCAATCAAATGAAGTGCTAGCTCATACCTTTGTAGAAAGTCTAGACCCACACACAAAAATTTTACTAGACTCTGCATCGGGTGGGCAAGCCTTAGAGAAGACTTATGATGAGCTATACACGCTGTTGAATAGAATTGCACAGGGAAATCCAGAGTGGCACAGTAAATCATCAAGAGGGGCAGGAAAGAGAGCAGGGTTGATAGAGGTAGATGATATGAATGCCTTGGCGGCACAGTTAGCTTCGTTCCAGGATCAGATGATGACTCAGTTCAATAAGCTGAGTATGAACCAACAGCAGGGTCAGGTTAATGCAGTTCAGCAAGCTCCGAGTTGGTGTGAAATTTATGGAAATAATGGGCATAATGCAGAATCTTATGGAGCCAATCCGGAATCAGTCAATTTTGTTGGGAATGTTCAAAGGAACAATCAGAATTTTGGGAACAATTACAACAAGAATTGGCAAAGCCACCCGAATTTTTCTTGGGGTGGAAATCAAAAGCAAAGTTATCAGCAACCTCAACAGCAGCAGTATCAGCATAATAGGCAGAATAATGGCTAGTTGAGCAGCAGCATTGAGGAAACGTTGCAGAAAATCATGGAGGCCCAGACTCAGTTAGCAGAAAATCAAGCGAGGATGGCATCAGACTTGAAGAATCAGCAAGTGGCCACCCACAATCTAGAGAAGCAGATGGGTCAGATAGCAGCTGCTCAAAACACAAGACTGCAGGGAGTACTACCAAGTGACACAGATCCTAATCCCCGGCAGGTCAATGCCATCAGCCTGAGAAGCGGCAAGCAATTAGCTGATGCAGTGCCTAAAGAGAAGAGAAATGAGGTGCAGCCGGAGTTGGTTAGACCAGGACCATCCACTAACAAGGGAGAAAATCAGAGTGTTGTGCAACAAAATGCACAATCTTCATTGCAGCTAGCACAAAGACCACTACCACCATTCCCTCAGAGATTCAGAAAGAGCAAGGAGGAGGAATGCTTCAAAAAGTTCTTTGAGAGTTTCAAAGAACTTCACATAAATTTTCCTCTTATTGATGTTTTGCGGGGAATGCCCAAGTATGCTAAATACTTGAAATATGTGATGGCGAACAAAGTCAGATTGGTGGATGTCCAAACGGTAACACTGACGGAGGAATGCAGTCACAGGGTATTGAGCAAAATTCCAAAAAAGCTCAAAGACCCAGGGAGTTTTACCCTCCCCATACAAATTGGTAAAGTTGAGGTGCTACGAGCTTTGTGTGATCTAGGGGCAGCGTTAATATAATGCCCCTATCTTTATTTAACACCCTGGGGTTGGGAAAATCGAGGCCAACAAGGTTGATGTTGCAGCTGGCGGATAAGTCGCTAGTGGCACCTGATGGAATAATAGAGGACCTTCTCATCAAAGTGGGTAAGTTTATTATACCTACTGATTTTATTATCTTAGATTTTCATGTTGATGACCAGGTACCCTTAATCTTGGGACAACCATTCTTGGCCACCGGAGGAGCGGTGATTGACTTAAGAGCAGGGCCCTGAAAATGCGGGTCGAGGATGAACAAGAACTCTTCCGAATATACCAAGAAATGAACCCATCCACACACTATAGAAACCTTTGTAAGGTTAGTGTGTTGTTAGAGGATAAGTGTGGGGTGGGTGATTCCACAGGTCCATGGTCAAAGGCAATGATAAGTGTTCAGCCCGAGTCTGATAAAGGGCTTCAGAGTGTGAAGAAGTTGGAGGAAGAGAGGAACAGAGTGGAGGCTGTTTCATCTAAAAATAAAAAGAAAAAGAGATGGATCTCGAAAGGGAACCCAGGTATGAGGATGTCCTGAAAAGGATAGTCCATTTCGTGTCGCGACGTAAAATAAGGCGCTGCTTGGGAGGCAACCCAAGGGTACCACATGTACAATTTGTGATTTTTGTTTGTGTTGATTTTATTTATTTTCATCGTGTTTGTGTTTTTGGTGGAAATTTAAGCACAGATGGAGGCGAAGTCTGAGTATCTATGAAGGAGGAAGCTAACAAGTATGGAAGAGAAGTGTGGGGTCAAACACCCACTTATGAAAACTTGAAGAAACGCATGTTGTTAGCTAGGCATAGAGGCTCAGGGAGTATTTCTTACCCTCTTTAAATTTTAATTTGAGGCTATGGGGACATAGCATGATTCAAGTGTGGGGTGAGGAAAATTTCAAAAATTTTGTGCTTAATGATTTTTGGTGAATTAGTGCTTGGGAAAAATATTGAAAGAAAATTTTTAAATTAAGCATGACTTCATCACTCGTTGGTTTTTCTTTTCGGTTCTTTTCCGATGGGGGGTCTTTGAACTGAAGAATAAAAAATTCTTTGTCTGTATATAGTGATTTTAGTCATAGTTAGAGACTGTTTCCGATGATGGATGGATGACGACCGTCTTGAGGAAAAATTAGTCAATAGGTTTTGGGTTTTTGAACCCGTAGCTAATTGATGGCTTGATGTTCTTGTTATGTGCTATACATGATTGTAAGATACAAGTGTGGTTAGTGTTGAAGCATGTAAGAAGTGTATAACTTTGTTTGAGACACCTAGGCTCTTGAATTTGACTCTATGTGCTGAAAGCTTAATTTTGAATTCTTGTGATTAGCTGAGTTGAGAGTCTGTTGAATGTGTCTTGAATTGAGCATGTGCTATGAGTGTAAGTTTTTGAATATTCCGTGCTACTGTGGAGTGTCTAGAACTTGCTTGGTGTGTATATAAAACGAAATGAAGGATGTAGAGTGTAGGAAATGATTTAGGCATTTCTTTGAATGAGCCAAGTATTTAATCCTCACTTTACCTACCTTGAATATTTAATCCTAGCGAGCCCCATTGAGCCTTAAGCCTATTCTTTGAGAGCTACAACATAAGCTTAATCCTTTTCTTTCATTAGCTTTGAATTTGATCCAAAACTCCGAAGCGCTTAAGTGAAAAATTGCAAAAAGTGAAGGAGTGAGAAGCGTGAAAAAGAAGGAAAAGTAGAAGTTGTGAAAGTTGAGAAAAGGATAAAGTTGCACTTGTGTGAAAATGGTTAATTATTAGTAGGGTGTAAGAAAATAAATGAATGAAAAATTTGTTTAAGTGCTCTTTATTGATAAGCTGAGTGTGCTTAAAGAAATGGGAACAAGAAGAGAAAATTCAAGATTGAAAAGAATGTGGAGGAAGTAAGAAAAGAGATGTCCTTAATGAAGGTTGAAGTTATTAAAAGCGCTTGGGGAAGATAACCACTATTACTGGCAAGAATAGTACCTACTCGTCCCTTAGCTTACATTACAACCCATTAAGTCCTACTTGATCTTACGTTCATACATCCTTAAATTAGTGGAGTAAACACTAAGGGCAAGCTTATGGGTCACTACATGATGCATGTGAACTCTTTGAGAGAGTGAACGTAATTTTATTCATATATCCATACATGTTGTGATTTGAAAATTTTGTGAATAAAAATGGGTAACTCTCTTGTGTTGTGAGGGCACATGTTTAATGAGAGATAACATTAAAGTCGAATTTCTTGATCGATTGATTTTCATGAGTTTGCCAAGATTGAGAGTCGATTCTTGAGATTAGGAAGTCTTAACGGAGTTGTATATCATTTCATTGATTAAATCGTCCATGCTCTATTTATAACTTGTTATCTTAAATATTCATTATAGCCGTAGCTTGAATTATCTTGATAAATTAGTTATGTATGAGTCTTCATTTACATGAGATGTAAAAGGGTTGTTCGAGGACGAACAATGCTTTAAGTGTGGGATTGTGATCTTGGGCATAATTGCATGCCCAAGTGCTACTTTATAACTCAATTTAGCCTTGTTTATCTACTTATTTATATACATTCTCATGTAATTTTATGTAAATGTGAATATATACACTAACCAACATGATTAGTTCTTGTTTTTGTAGGTTTACAATGAATTTGAGGAACTAATCCATGAGTTGGTGAAGTGGAGGCATAGAATCGGAAGTAAAACGCGAACGTCGGCAAGGAGGGTGCGCGAAACAGCCCACCTGCGCGTTGGCAACGTGCCCCGGCAGGCAGGCTGCATGACAAGGGCCATGACACTCCACCTAACGCGCTGCACAAGTAGCGTGACACGCTGCCAACGCGGACAGCTTCTGCTTGGCGACTGTTTTAGTTTCCAGTGTTCCTATGCGATGCCTCCGTGTCACTGAGGCATATTGGCATGATAACCTCTGTGAAATGGAGCTATTCCATGTCGTTCATAATTTTATACATCTCTCATTTACTATAAATAGGTCCCTTAGCTCCTAAAATTATTTTGTCACGATTTTATTATGAAAAACCACCTAGGAATGAAGGGAGAAGTGGGAGAACTCACCTAGGGTTCATCAATTTCATCTTCTCTTCTACCAATTCTTGTAAGTATGTTACTTTAACAATGTTTTCTTGTAATTTTATGAACATGAGTGGCTAGACCTCTTCCTCTAGGGTTGAAGCCATAAGTTATGATTGTGTTTTTACAAATTTGTCTTGGAATTAAGTTATTGATTGTTGTTTTGTCTTGCATTCTTAATTATGGTTATTTTTATGATTGATCACCATGAAAACAAACACGTTAAGCGTAGATAAATGCTTGAGAAAGAAAACCTAGGCAAGAACAAAAGAATGTAGGAAGCAAGTTCTTGTCTTTTGATAAGATTTGTGGTTAAGATAGGAATATACCTAATCTACTTTGCTTGGTTGATAAAATGGGAAGATAGAAAGACACCAACTTAGAATTGTACTCCACCACTTGTAGGAGTTAGGGGTGGGCATTCGGTTTTTCGGTTCGGTTTCTTTAAATTTCGGTTCGGTTTTTTCGGTTTTCGATTTTTCATGTAGTGTACCAAACACCGAACCAAACTAATTCGGTTCGGTTCGGTTTTTTTCAAATTCGGTTCGGTTTTTTTGGTTTTTCTAATTCGGTTTTTTCGGTTATGGGCCTAATTAATGGGCTATTTTTTAACTTACAAAATGAGCTACTTTTTAAATTAAAAATGAGTTGTTTTATCTTTTTAAATTCAAAATAAATTATTTTAAGTTTGAATTCTAAAGTTTAATTCAACTAAGCTTAATTTTAACTTTTTAAATAAAGAAAATAGTGGGATCAATTGATTTACATTTAGTAGTACATACATAACATTTGAATTTTTGATAATAAATTTTCTCATATGCTTAATATCCTTATAACAAAACCAATAAAAAGTTAAGGGTCTTTTAAGATTTTAATAATCTATGGTCCCTAATTTTTTATTAAATAAATATTATATATTTCATTTTTCTTTCAAAGCATATTAATAATAGTAAGAATTTTCTTAACATGCTAAAACTATTATAAAACTTGTTATTTGTAAAAAAAACTTAAGCAATTGTATCAATTATATAAATAATTCTCTAAATGTAAATGTGCTTTGAGATTTGGGTTGGGTGTAGTATTTTTATTTTTTTGAAATTAAGTTATAATTTTAAAAAAAAATGTAAAATTTCGATTAAACCGAAACCGAAAAACCGAATTAATTCGGTTCGGTTCGATTTTTTGGTTTTCGGTTTTTTTGCCCACCCCTAGTAGGAGTAGTTGTGAAGATAAGATTTGTTAAATGGTTGGAGGTACAGAAGTACCGAAATCAAGGGCATAAACCCCATAAACCACATCCATGTAGTGAATTGCCCACGAACTAGAAATGACATCCTCGCTCAACGATGTAGTAGTGAGGCTAGTTTGTCATGTTTAGAGGTTTGGAAGACCATGAGCATGCAATTTTAATTATGTGAGATGACAATTGATAGTTTCATACTTAAACCATTGCAAATCGTAGTATCGCATGATTATCCGGCTTTAACTCTAGTTGCTCCTTGAATGAATTCACAGTATTTCGTTGACCACATCTAGACTTATTTAAATTTCTCGAAAAAGTCTATAATCAACACTTGCAGCATTTAATATCACACTTGAACTTGATAATTAGCTGAATATGTCCAGTCCTTGTGGGTTCGACATCCGGCTTCTTAAAAAGGGCCACTATATTACTTGTACGACCCGTACACTTGCGGGCACATCACTTCTCATATGCATGAATTCATGATTGAGATGTATGTTACTATTGAGCTTTGTCAAAGGACAATGTTGAGCTTCATTTTCACATGATGTCGAGACTACGCATGATTTCGTTATTGAGCTTTTTCAATAGACAATGTTGAGCTTCATTTCATACGATGTTGAGTTATGCATGATTTCATATTGAGCTTCGTCATTGGACGATGTTGAGCTTCGTCAATAGATGATGTTGAGCTTCGTTATATACGATGTAGAGCATTGCATGTTTTTGGGAGAAGAGTCTAGCATCGAGCGTGTTAAGGGTCGATTACCTAATGCCCCAGAACTATGAACCAATGTAGGTTGATACTATTATATTCTTGGGACCTCCCTCGTGAGCTATCACCGGCCCAATTGGCCCTTCAGCTTGATATCGATATCATGGTATCGTCCATTGCCCTAAAAAGGTTATGGACGGCTCTACCCACTTGAGTGTGATGGTTGGGACCACGTAAGCTCTATCGTGGTATGTCGGTTAAGTGACGAGTCTCCCACTGTCTATATCATTTGGATTTGCATATTCATTACTCATGATGATTACTTCTGCATGCATGTTCAAAAAGCAAGGTTTGACTCATCGTTCAGCTTTAGATATAAATGTTATGTTTCATCTTTGAGTCATTCGGGTCAGTTCTGATGTTCTAAAGCTGTGCATGATCACGTTATGCTAGAAGTACGATTTCAGAGTGAATGCATATAGCCTTCTACTTACCTTGCATACTCAGTACATTCCACATATTGACTGCACACTTCCTATGCTGCATTGTTTCATGATGCAGGATTTGTTTCCCAAGTTCAGCCCCGTTTGTAGTCGCTAATCTGAGTTAGCACCTGTGTGATTGGTGAGTCCTCATATTTTGAGGACTAGACTTTCAGTTATCTTGGATGTATTTTCAGTTTCAGTATTGTTGAGCTAATTGTGGGTGTTGTCCCATCTGCTCGTCCAGATTAGAGGCTTATCAGACCTAGACGTGTATTCAGCTTCGGATGTTATTCTGTTGTTATATTAAGTTCGACTTCCGCTGAGTTTATAATTATGTTTCCTTCCTGTTATTGAATGAGATAGATGAATGTTTATGCCATGGGTCGACTTGGGATCTCTCGGGGTCCCTTGTCCCATGTCTACGATCCGGGCCTCCATTCATGTCGTGAGCTCAGAGATAAGGCTCAACAAGGTGAACTATCATCTTTTGAGGTAACCGTAGACGGGGTTTTGAGCTACATAGGTCACCTCTGCGTTCCAGATGTAGCTGGGCTCTGCTAGTAGATTATGGCAGAGGTACACTATTCTCGTTACTCTCTTCATCCGGGTTCGACGAAGATGTACCATGACATAAACGGGATATTTTGGTGGCGGGAATGAAGAAAGATGTAGCCGCATACAGTGTCCTAATTGTCAGCAAGTAAAGGCTGAACATCAGAAGCCTGGCGAACTGACTCGGGAAATGGCTATACCTATGTGGAAATGGGAAGCAGTTAATATGGACTTTGTGACAGGACTACCCCGTACCAGACGCAAATTCGGCTCTGTTTGGGTGATTGTTGATAGATTAACGAAATCAACTCACTTCTTGCCAGTCCGGACTACATTCTCAATTGAATATTACGCCGAGCTATATATTAAAGAGATATCCAATTGCACAGAGTCCCAGCATCTATCATCTCAGACAGGCGGGCATAGTTTACAACTAGATTTTGGCAATCATTTCAGAAAGGTTTAGGGACACAAGTTAACTTGAGTACAGCTTTTCATCCCCAGACAGATGGTCAGGAAGAGCGCACCATTCAGTCATTCGAGGATATGTTACAGGCGTGTGTGCTAAATTTTGGAGGAAGATGGGATGAGCATTTATCCCTCATTGAATTTGCATACAATAGCAGTTATCACTCTGTGATTCAGATGGCGCCTTATGAAGCATTATATGGGCAGAAATGTAGGTCCCCCATCGGGTGGTTTGAGGTAGGAGAGGCAGAGTTAGTCAAATCAAATATAGTTTATCTGTCAGAAGAGAAAGTAAAACTTACCAGAGAGCGGTTACTGACAGCCCAGAGTCACTGGAAGTCCTACTCCGATATGCAGCATTGAGACTTGTAGTTTAATGTAGATGATTAGGTATTCCTTAAAGTGTCACCAATGAAGGGCATGATGAGATTTGGCAAGAGAGTCAAGATTAGCCCGAGGTTCATTGGGCCATATCGGATCATCCGAAGGATGGGCCGAGTGGCATAGAATTAGAGTTGCCTTCAGAATTAGAATCTGTTCACCCAGTATTTCATGTTTCCATGTTGCAAAAGTGTATAGGGTACCCGTCCCGAGTTGTGCCAATTGAGGATGTTCAAGTTACTGAGGAGTTAGTCTACAAAGAAATTCCAGTTGCAATACTAGATAGACAGGTCCGCAGACTGAGAACTAAAGATGTAGCTTCCGTTAAAGTGTTGTGGAGGAACAGAAACAAAGAAGAAATGACCTGGGAAGCTGAGGATGACATGAGATCTAGATATCCTCACCTGTTCCAGAATTGATTCAGATTATACAGTTAAGGTGATATTGTTGTTCAATTGTCATTTTACTACTTACGTTATCAGTACGGCCTAGTTAGCTACCTCTCTGTGGTGAAATAGTTGTTTATAGCATCCTGTGAGATGCCTATATTGGACTTTTTTGCGTTTTACGTTTCCAAATAGTCCATATTACAGAGGAGAATCAGCCGAAAATTTTCTAAGTATTAGCTAAAAAGAGTTAATTCCTATAAGCCTAAAGATGATATTCGAGGAAAAATGTTCCTAAGGGTGGGAGGATGTTACACCACGTAAAATGCTATCAATTAGTAAGCGTACGCATGGATCTGTGACGAGTAAAAAGAGTTTGACGCTTGTAGGAAAAGCCTCAGAAGTAGGGCCGGACAGGACTAGTGCGCACAAGGCTAGCGCAACGCGGTAGCCAGTAATGCATTAGCCAGCGTGGTGCGCCAGGCCTACTAGTGCCTTGAGAGGCGCGGCACGCAGGGAGGCTGGCTCTATGGACAGAGTGGTACGCCACCCCTGCCACCGCCCTTAGTATATATAAAGCCCCTCCTTTCACTTTGATCAATTATTAACATTTTCCCTCAGCCAAAGATAAGAGCAAACGTAATTTTCATTTAGTTTTCTTCCGATTACACTACCAAACGCTGTCCAATATAAAATTAACTTTGCGTAGCGAGTTCTAGGCCTATGGGAAGCATTACTACGGAGTTATTTCTTAAACATTCGCCCGGCAAATCAAAACTCCATCGAGTAAAATTTTCAGAATTGTTTCAAATTGATTCCTAAACGGCCATGGGCCTTAGGTGAGTACTTCTTTCTTCTGAGCTCGAGAGAAATTGCGAGATTTTCACCGAATTGTTTAGAGTTGAATTGTAGTTACTATTATTATTAAAGATTATCATTTTTGCCAAGTTTAGTATTGAAATTATCCCTATTCTCCCAGTATCAGGGTTGTAATTGGATAGAACCACCGGTCGCCAATTGAGACTGGCCAATTAAATGAAATTCGGCACTTGAGGTATGTAAGGTTGTCCTTTTTGGCAAGTTATGTTCGTCATAAAGTTAGTATCACTTGTTTAACTATAGTATCTCAAAGTAAACCTATTGTGGTTAGCTGTTATGAACTAGATTGAGATGATAGCGATAAAATAGTACCTCGTCAGAGTTAACCCTAGCTAGCTTGGTTTTGCTTTCGACATTGGGTTGTCAAATGTTGTTCCATATTGAGTTCTATTAGACTGAGTCTGCAAGGGTCATATTGATTTCTATTAGACTTAGGCCACGAGGGCCATATTGAGTTCTATTAAACTGAGGCTGCGAGGGCCATATTAAGTATCATCAGACTTAGGCCGGGAGGGCCATATCGAGTTCCATCAGATTGAGACCGTAAGGGCCATAGTGATGTCTATCAAATCGAGGTCATGAGGGCCGTCTTGAGTTACAGTATGCTTATATCCATTAGTAGTCATATAGCAGGAGTGGACATTGTTTGTACTTGTCGGGGCTTATGGGGGCCCAAGTAGGTTTCCTGTGTTGTTTGTTCCTTCCAGGCTTGTAGGGGACTGATTACGTTCTTGTTTGTAAATATAAACTTGTTAGTTAGATAGTTTATACAGTAAATATATTCAGGTTAAATTCTTGCTCTCTTCCTTGATTATTTCAGTTTTACGAGCTTTCAGTTAGTTATTACTTTACTACCTTACATATTCGGTATATATTGTACTGACGCCCATCCCTAGGGCGCTGCATTACTTGCCTGTAGGTGCGGATAGATGCGGTTTGGGACGTTCCTACTCTTTAGCTGGAGTTAGCAGTTCATTCAGCTCCCTTCCTCCAGAGTTGATAGTTAGAAGAGGTTTGTTCTTTTGGTTGTACAGTTTAGGGATAGGTCGGGGCCCTATCTATTCTATTATTCTACTTTTAGAGGCTTGCAGGCTACAGATTTCCAGCAGTTAGCTTTTGTATGTTTTATTTCATGTGAAGGCCGTGTCGGATCCTGTTTAGCTGCCAGTTAGTAGCCTTGTTGGCTAAGCATAGTTTAACTGCCGTTTTCACTTCAGTTATAACTAGACAGCATGATGGTCTTGTCGGCCCGCATGGGATCCCTTGCATTGTGTTGTGATGGTTAGTTGTCTTTTTTACAGGTGGCCTTATCGGTCAGAGGTTGTATTTACAACTGAGATATAGCTCGTTGGTTTCTCGAATTAGGTGTCAAGCGTGCACCAGTTCAGCTAGGTTAGTCCAGACCCACAGTGTGGCACCAGGTGCCAGTTATGCCTCCAAGGTGGGTCGTGACACGCAGTCTGTCATGGCCAGCTCTATCAAAATAGAATGACCAAGGAATTCAATAAGAAAGTTAAGTTTCGACAATTTACACCGGGGTAATTGGTATTAAAGAAAATTTTTTCCCATTAGGATAAAGCTAAAGGAAAGTTTGCACCGAATTGGAAAGGTCCCTATATTGTGCACTGAGTACTCTCAGTAGGAGCGGTAATCCTAGCAGAAATAGATGCCAAAGTGAGCACAAAGTCAATCAGTTCAGACGCCATCAAGAAGTACTACATCTAAAGACAATAAGATGATCTTTCTTTCCTTGTATTTTTTCATATCTCTATTGTAACAGAACTACGTCCGGACCTGACTTCCCACGGTGGGGTATGTAGATAGCCCACATCGGGTCCGATCTCCCTTAGAAAAACCAAAAGCATATTTTCATGTACTCAGAACTATGCTCGACCTGACTTCCCTCAGTAGGATACGTAGGCAATTCTCATCGGATTCGATCCCTTCATCGTTTGTTTTTCCCTATTGTACTTGAACTACATTACGACCTGATTCTGCTTGGATATGCAGGCAGCCTAAGTCAGGCCCGATCATTGCATTATTTTACTTCCCTATTGACTTGAACTATGTTATGAACTAATTCCATTGGGATACGTAGGAAACCTAAGTTAAGCCCGATCGATGCATTTCATATTTTGATGTTTTAATACCCTCGAACTACGTATAGACCTTATTTTCTTATGGATACGTAGACAATCGAAAAAGGTTTGGACATACCCATAGGAAAATCCCTTTATTGGTAATAGAACCTCAAAGTATAAATGATCTAGCAGCATCACAGCATCAGAGAAAGAGTTGAAGGAGTTCCAATAACAAGACAAAGTGACATAGAAGAAGCATTTGGTTCATGGTTGGCTATACGGAAAAGCTCAATGGGTTTCAGATACGTCATAATCTAAAAATAATAGAGGACTGGTTATATATACGAAATATATATGTGATATACTCATTATTTTAAATAAATAAAAAACCAACATAGGAAAAAATTGATTTTTCAAAATGCGACATATTTCTCAAAATACTCATCTACTTTTTCACGTACCAAATCTCTAGACAGGGAACACATGTAGCCTAAGAAGATTGATGGATTTCAGCGATGAAGACAGGGTCCGCAATCAACACAAATCAACACTCTTCCCAAACTAAGCATTTTTCTTTGAGTGTAGGACAATAGGAATCGATAAAAACAACATCAGGACGAGCTCCCAAGTAAGATCAAAGATATCACTCAGCTTGCTACAACAATAAGCCAAAATACTTTTCCTTTACTTTACTTTTAAATATCTTATACTGATTCTCACATCTCCGAATGTTTTACCTAAATCTTGCTACTACGTCCTAGATCCGAATCAAAATACCGAAGTTAGACGGCCCTCGTAGGACAAAACAGAATAACTTAGTTCTCTCAAAGTAACTCCACCAACTAGAGCTATTACCTAAATCCGCCAATGACTATGCCAACTGGAGCTACCACCTAAATTCGCTAATAACTCCGCCAATTGGAGATTACTAGCTAAACATATTGAATAACTCCGCCAATCGGAGGTTATCATTTAGCTATATTGAATAACTCCTCCAATCAAAGATTGTCATTTAACTACGACTTATAACCCCGTCAATCAGAGACTGTCGTTTAACTGGATCGAATAACTCTACTAATCGGGGACTTCCGTCTAACTTCGTCAATAACAGGGCCAATAAGAAGTTTTATTTTAGCAATGCTCTCATAATTCACCAATTGAAGATTTTATTTCAGTATTGTCAAAGCTCTACCAATCAGTAATTTTGTTTCAGGAATGCTCTCATACTCCGCCAATAGGAGATTTTATTTCAGTACTACCAAGACTTTGCCGATCAGTAGTTTTGTTACAGCAAAACTCTCGCACTCCGCCAATCAGAGGTTTATTTCAGTACTTTCAAGGCTCCACCAATTAGAAGTTTGTTTCAGCAATGCTCACATACTCCTCTAATTGAAAATTTTATTTCCGTACTACCAAAGTTCTACCAATAATAAGTTTTATTCCTGCAAACTCTCTCATACTATGCATACAGAGTTATACCCGTCATGACGCCGATTAAAGCTTTTACATTACAAGTTGCTTCACCAACTGAAGTTTTTACCTTATGAGTTACTTCTCCAGTCGGAGGTTTTACGAGTTTCTTAACCAGTCGAAGCGTTTAAAAGTTGCTTTTCCGGTTGGACCAATCAGATACCACTACACTACAAGTTGGAGCGTTTTACTTTTAGAGTTGCCTCACCATTCGGAGGCCTTTTGCATTTACAGGCCCACCAGTAAGAGGCCTTTCTAAGTCAGAGTTTCCCTACCAGCCGGATGCTACACTACAAGTTTGCCTCGCCATTTGGAGGCTACAGTACAAGTTTGCCCTACCATTCGTAGGCTACACTACAAGATGCTTTTCTAGCTGAAGCTTACATTACAGTTACTCAACGTATCAGAGATCTTTCAGTTATAACAGTTTATGCTAATCAGGAGCAACTTCGCAAATCAGAGTCTGCAATCTGTTTGACTACACTCTCTACTCTTTTACATTACTATTATTATTATCTGTTTAAAACTTTGAGCTGCACAGGTATCTTGGCAATTTTCACCTTTCATAGGTCAACACACTACAACATGGAACTACCTCTAATCAGCGATTGAGGCATTGTTTGGCGAGGAATACCAAACTCAGAAGCCAGAGTCAAAAGGCTAGCGCTTCAACTCCAATTCTCATAATCAGTCATCTGTGCTTCCAAAATTTAGTGTACATATATTCTTAGATTCTCAATTCTCTCTTTCTCTTCTGCGCCACTCAGAGTTCGCATGACGAGACACTGAAAATGTTTCTAGATTCTAACTACATCTAAGTCAGTGTGATCTTGAAAGGCGTTAGGTGCACCTAGCAGAGTCCTGCTTATGGTTGTGTTGCATACCACATTTATAATCAGGAGGCTGCGAAAGTGCACCTCATTTTGAAAATTTCCTTCATTCAGAAGCTCATCTACCATAACTCCATAAAGTTCTTTCCTAACTCCGTCATAATACCAGTATCAATCATAAATCTGACACTGGGACAAAATTTTGAGGACCTCCTCAAAATCCACCATAATCTTCCATTTCTGAACTACATTCGGCCGATTCCTATCTCCTTTAGGGATATGTAGGTAGCTCAAATACGAGCACGGTTGTACTCACTCTATTCTTTCCAAAATCTTCCTATCTCCCGTCACAAAAGGACCTAGTGTCATCATAATCAATACTGGGCCAAATTTTGAAAGTCGATTCAACTTTGCAATGACTTTCCCTGCTTGAACTACATATTGCCTGATTTCTCGTGAACTCAAAATATGTAGGTATCTAAGAAAATAGAGCTCGGTCATAATTACTCAAAATATATATTTATTTTTGTTAAAAAAATGTGTCGGTGGTCGGTTAAAATTGGGTCATGTCAATTTTTTCTTTGACCACGTCTTTTTTCCTCATCCATGGCCAAAGAAAGGGGAAACTATTGACACCCGATTTTGGCTCTCCACATTTTTGATTAATTATTTTAAGCTTTTGAAATTTTAAATAAAATAAAATAAATATTTAAAGCATTGAAAAGGTTTTCTTACTATTTTTGGATAACATTCTGCTATTTTCATTTGAAGACTAATATATATATATATCACCAAATATATATTTCATATAAAAAATAAGTATTCATTTAAATACGTATTTTAGAGTATTAATTTTGAGTCAATTATAGTTTAAATACTAAATTGATTGATTCGCAAATATTTTGTTTGTTTTAGTTTGAAAGTTTAATTAAATTAATCGATTAATAATTCATCTAGATATTTATTTATTTTTCAAGAATGATATGATTTTTATGATTTAATTAATTTAAATTTTTAATTAATGCTATTTTATTAAAAAGTGGCTACAATTGAAATAAATTTAGTTTTGTTTTAAATTGCAATTCTAGCCACAATTTAAGCCAAAAATCTACAAGTTTTCCTCAATCCATGCCACCAAGATTCGGTCAATCCATGTGTGCTATGAAGTCAAGCACATGGATTGTGCTTCTTTTCCTCTAATCTCAGCCATCAAATCGGATCCAATGGCTTTTACTTTTCCCTCTCTTTAAATTATGATTTTGAATATTAAATTTATGTTTAAATTATGAAAAATTATCCTTAGTAAAAGGTTAGACTCTTAGCTTTTAACAACAAAAGATGGATTAACCTGTAAATTCCTAGGAGTGTGAAGGCGTTTTAGTGTGTCCGCTGAAGGACTTTGTCTACGCCAATATCCGGGGTAGGGTTAAAGAATGGAGTTGTTAAAATAAAGGCTAAAGAGTAAGAGTTTGAAAAGGATAGATAAAAATAAAAAGAATAATAATAATAATAATAATAATAATAATAATAATAATAATAATAATAATAAAAACTGGGGAAAATAGCTGATCACTTCATGTTAAAGACTAAAAAAGAGAGGAAGTACCGAGTAGGATTTTTCTCTATTCTACAACCTTAATATATTTTATTCGTTACCTGTTTTTATTGAAATATCTTTGTTTTTATTGAAATATATGTTATTCTGGTAGCAGAGCTATAAGTTTCTGGACCCATAGACTAAATACTTTGTTATACTTCATGTTAGAATACATTAGAAGAATTAGATTTAGAAATAAGCTATATTGGGAAGAACGAAAACATAAGAAAAATATATTAATTCAAATAAAAAATTTATAAGGAACTTTAGACTATATAACTTTTATGATAAAAATTAATGAAGAGACACTAGAATCACTAGACTCAACTCTAATCAATTTTTCAGACCCTTTTAGTGAAGAGACTTTTAGATATAGAGACTCTATTATCACAGAAATAGCTAGATTAGAAAACAACCTAAGTCTAAGTAGAAATTTATTACGAATTAACGAACGAAATAGACAGATATTATCTTCTATAGGATAAAATAGATCAGTTAAAATATCTAGAATACTTAGACTTAAGATTATACCCTGAAAAGAAATATAGAGTATTAAAAGACGGTACCTCTATTAAGTGTAATTTTAGTCAAGGAGAGCACATATTTCATACAGACGATAGACAATACAACACAATAATAGATCTAATAATTAATTTGAGTAATAAAATACAAGAACAAGACGAAAATATTATTAAAAGAATAAAAGATATAGAAGAAATTCAGATAAAGCAGAAAAAGATAATAGAAAAATTAGAACAAAACTTAGATTTTATTAAAGAACAAGAAACTGAAATTAGTACAAGACTAAAAACTAGTAAAGATATTTCTATAAGTAGTCAAGTACAATAATTATATAATAATACAAAAGATATAAAAGAAATAGCTATAAGAATAGAAGAAATCACTCGTTCATGAGTGAAGATTCCCCCATCTATAGAAAAGCATTAGAGATAACTCATAAGTATCAAAACCCGGTAGGATTCTCTAATCACGTGACTGGAAACAATTCAGAAACACTTATAATTAGACAAAATAATACAATTATAGCTTTATTATTAGAAATAGATAAAAAATTAGAAAAAATACTTAAAGATAAAATCCCAGAACAGTCAGCCGGAATATACGACATAATTAAAAAATTTAGTAACATAGAAATTACTCCTTTACAAGAAAGACAACAATTAAAAAGAAAAATACCAAAATGGACTTTCTTTCAAATCGGGGAGGAACCAGAAACCTCGAAGAAGAAAGACCAAGACCCAGCTACTCAGATAACCAAGTAGGAAATAATATAGTGGCCAGAAATAGCCTAATATCCAGGATTTTTTCAAGGCTGACTAGGGAGGAAAATAATAATCAATTAAGTGAAATAATAGACATAGATAGAGATCTTCAAATTTTTAAACAAAATCAGATAAAATTATTAGACCCAAAAGTTTTATATAATACTAAATATTTTTCTAAAACAGATCTATTATACAGACATTATAGAGAAGAACAATTATCCGTAATAGGAGAAAATAAACTAGCATTAAATCTAATCAATGTAAAATCACTAAAAAACTTAAGAAAGACAAAAATGACCATGATGCACATGGGATTAATAGTAATAGGAATTAAAGGATTAGCCAGAAAAAATTTAGGAGGAAAAGTTCTAATAACAATATATTACGATAGATGGTCAGACATGAAAAAGGCTATAATAGGAATAACTGAAGTAGACATGACTCATAATGGAGGAATATTTTATATAAGCCCAGATTTTCTAATAAACTTAAAAGAATTTGGCACTCATATAAAAATAGGAATACAGACTAAAGGATATGAAGAAATGGAGACAGGAAATAATTTATTAATATGTATAGGATTTATAGGAAAGATGGCTTTAAGTAGTAATACTAAATTTAAAATTAAGGTAGAAGATGTAGTGGAACTAATGGGAAATAAAGGAATTAAATTAATAAAACCCATTAAGATAGATGCAGAAGAATACGCAGGACTAGAATGGAACTTAGAAAAATTTAATAAACCTAAAATATATACACCAGAATCTCATTTAATGTATACAAATAGAAGAGGAGAAACTTCTATAAGATTTACAGATTACAATTATACAAGACAACTAGATGAAGAAACTAATATTGAAACAGATGTAATTTCTGAACTACAATCTCAAGAAAAAACGGAAATAAGTCTAATGAATATAGAAATATTAGAAGAAGCCTATGAAGTAGACAATATAATTATACAGGCAAAAGGAATAAATGATACAGATAAAAATAGTGTATTCAGATGTAAAGGATGTTTTAAAAGAAACATGAAAATAAATGAATTTATTATACACATCAAAGAATGCGAAGATCGAATTGATAACTTAGGATATAGGAAAAATACAGACAGTGAAACTATTTCAATTATTAGTCAAAAAGAACTAATGGAGTCAACAAGTTCAACCCCATTTCAAAGAACCTCTAATGCTCATACAGTAGACACTAGTACAGGAAACATACCTAGAAGAAGAGTATGGAGAATAAATCCTGAGACAGAAATAAACCCAGAAAATATAAAACCTATGGGTAAAAGATTACCAATAGAGGAACCAATTAAACTACAAGAAGGAGGTAATAAAGGAAAAATACTTAATGTAGCATACCAAGACCCACAACTATGGAATGCAGCTATAGACATCTGGAAAGGTATCGTAGTTGCAGACTATATTAAAAACTACTCAGACACAGATGCAGAAACAATGTATAGATATATGGAGACATTTCTAGGAGAATCTGCTAAAGCAGTATAGGAATCGTATAAAAGCGAATTTCCTCAAGAATTTCAACAATTAGTAAATATGGGAGCTAATCCCTATAATTTTACAAATAAAATACATAGCTTAATGACAGGAGAAGACCCTAATAGTGGAGCTATAGTCTTACAAAGAAATGCGTTAATAAAATTAGAACAACTTAGTATATCTAACTGGTACCACATCAAAGACTTTTTAAAAGAATTCTTTTATTATTGTACCCTTAGTGGTAACACTTTTGATGAAACTATAGGAAGAAAATTATTTAATAAATTACCAGGAGCTTTAGGAAGAGAGATAGAAGAAAGGTGGTATAAAAGGGAAGGAGTAATACAGAACCCTACAACCAAATGGACTATAGGACAAAGAATACAACATGTAATGGAAATATTAATAGAAAAATGCACCAATATACAGATACAAAAACAATTAAAACAAAATGAGATGAATTTCTGTAAGTCAGTAATATATACTACACAACATTACGACAAACAACCAAAGAGAAAGGTAAAAAAACTATAGAAATAATCAATATATGAGACAACCATATAAAAAGAAATACTATTTAAGAAAATCTTCTGCTAAGAAACCTTATTTAGACAGAAATAAGCATGTAAGAAAATATAGAAATGATAGGAATTATAAAAATAAATTAGAATGTTTTACATGCGGAAGTATAGAACATTTAGCTAATACATGTCCTAAAAGATACAATACTAGAGATAGGAATTCCCAATTAATAGAAGAATTCCAAGAAACCCTTATAAATGTAGACGAATACATGTCAGACAACGAAAGCATATATTCAGTAGTAAGTATAGACCTACCAAATAAAGATACTCTAGACTCTTCAGATTCTGAAGACAATGAGTTCATAAATGAATTAGGTAATGAATTACCATATAAGCTAGAACTAGAAGACCTACAATATAATAATATGAATACAGAAAAAGAATGTATACATAGTTTTGAAAAACAAAAAGGAATAGACAGTACACCATGTGTTTTCTGCAAATGGTATCCTAGTAAATACAAAAGAGCAAAATGTACTAGATGTTATATAGAAGCCTGTATAAACTGTATCGAAATAAAATTAGGAATTAAATTAGAACAACAAGATAAGACTAGAGAAGAAAACAAAACATTAAACTTAAAATTAGAAACTTTAGAGGCCAGAATAACAGAACTAGACCACAGAGTAAAATTATTAGAAAAAGGAAAAGAAAAAATTTTTAATACCGAACCTTTAGAACAAGAAGACCTAAAAAATACCTTCATACCAAATATAGGAACTTCTATAGAAGAAACACAAGAAAATACCCTAGCTAATACCGAAAGAGAAAATTATCTAAACATGAGAAATATAATAAATTCTAGCTTAATATGTAACGAAGACAAGGATTTAACTACCATAAAAATATTAACCAGAATAACAATAAAAGACATTGAAATAGAAACATTAGCATTATTAGACCCAGGGTGCACTAGTTGCCTAATTAATAAAAGAATTATACCAAATAATTTATTATCCAAATTAGCAAAACCAGTTACTGCCATGCAAATGGATGGTACCTATAATTTATACGAATACTGCATAGAGAAAGCAAGAATAAGTTTTCAAAACACTTGTAATAAATTTTATAATCCTTCCTACAATGTACATAAAATCCTAGTAAGAGACCTCAATATAAATACAGACTTTGTAATAGGCTTAAAATTTATTTTTAAAGATACAGGAGGATGTTTACTAACTAAAGACGGAATAGTATTTTTCAAACAAGCTACGTATACTCCAGTCTTAACAAATAATATACCAACTAAAGAAAGAATACATCAAGAAGACCAAAAAACGTGCTGTAAAGACTGTAATAATACAAACGAGTATAGCGAAAATATGTATGAAATAGAAACTAATGACGAAAATTATAATTCAGATGAAGAAATACTAGGAAAAAACTATACACTAATAAATCTAGAAACCCAGTTTTATAATTTTAATAAGGGATTAAACACTATAGACAATATTAAAGGGCCAAAAGACTTAGACAATGTAATAAAAATGCTAGATAAACTAGAAATAATTGGAGAAAAACCTTTAATACATTGGAAATCGAATAAGATAATGTGTAAATTAGATATAATAAATCCCGAATACAGTATCAAGACTGCAGCTATAGAAGCTACTAACCAAGACTTAGAAGATTTTCAAAAACAAATTAAAGAACTACTAGATCTAGGAGTAATAAGAAGATCCACCTCTAGACATAGGTCAGCTGCATTTATGGTTAGAAACCATGCAGAAATACTTAGAGGAAAAGCTAGAATGGTAATTAACTATAAAAGACTCAATGATAACACAAGAATAGACGCTTATAAATTACCAGACAAAAATGAACTACTAAATAGAATACAAGGAAAAAGAATATTTAGTAAGTTTGACTGTAAATCAGGCTATTGGCAAGTCAAAATGCATCCAGACAGCATTGAATGGACAGCATTTACTTGTCCAGAAGGTCATTTTGAATGGCTAGCCATGCCATTTGGCCTAAAGACAGCCCCTCCAATATTTCAAAGAAAAATGGATGAAATTTTTGGAGAATACAAAAATTTTGTACTTGTTTATGTAGACGATATCTTAGTATTTAGCCGAAATACCCAAGAACATCTAGGACATCTTCAGACGACATTTAGACTGTTTATACAACATGGAATAATAATAAGTAAAAAGAAGATGGAAATATGCAAAACACATATTAATTTCTTAGGGGTAACCATAGGAGATGGAAAGATTAAACTCCAACCACACATAAGTAAAAAAGTATTAGAAATGTCCGACAAATTAGATAAAACAAAAGAATTACAAAAATTCTTAGGATTGGTTAACTATGCTAGAAATTTTATACAAGACTTAGGAAAAATAGCAGGACCTTTATATGCTAAGACCGGTAGTAAGGGACAAAAACACTTCAATACAGAAGATATAAAACTAGTAAAACAGATAAAAGAAAAGGTAAAAAATATACCAGATTTAAACATACCTTTAGAATCAGACTATTTAATTATAGAAACAGATGGGAGTAATTTAGGCTGGGGAGCCGTATTAAAAGCCAAACCAAATAAATATAGCAATAAAATAGAAGAAAAAAATATGTGGATACGCCAGTGGAAAATACAAAGAAAAGGGTAATATGAGTAGTATAGACACCGAAGTCCTAGCTATAATATATGGGTTAAATAGTTTTAAACTATATATTTTAAACAAAAATGAAATACTAGTAAGAACAGACTGCGAAGCTATAGTAAAATTTCACCAAAAGATAGACCAAAAGAATAGTAGTAAAAGAAGGTGGTTAAATTTTATAGATACTATATCTATTTATCCTAAAATAGTATTCGAATATATAAAAGGAAAAGACAATAATTTAGCAGATCAATTAAGTAGACTAAATCTACAAATGATTTAATCTAACTAAATCTTATTTCAGAATGAGACCAACAGGAGACATCAGACAAATCAGAGCTCAGATGAGACCTGAGACATCAGACAAAGGCAAGGGTCAAATCTCTGCCACAGACACTTATTTACAGACTCTGTTAGGTACTATAAATTTTAGACCTCAGTCAGCCGTCGATACAATGGAAAGGATTCATTTTGGACCTTTCAATTTAATTTCCTATCCTAAATGCAATTTATCTTTCAAAGAAAGACCTGACTGTAGGCTAGACAAACCACAAAAATGTTTAATGGATAACTTATGGATTGCTTATAATAAAAAGGATTTAAAATATTTCATAGCCACATTAAATGCCTTAGGACAATATTTCACAGACAAAAATACTGAGAAAAAATTTAAATTTTATGTAGTCATACATGGTAAAATAAAAGGTGTTTTTCAAAATTGGCAAGAAGTCATAGAATCAATAGACGGTATAAAAAACCCATTATTCAAAGGCTTTAATGATTTAAACGAAGCACTAGACTATGCAAGAGGCTATTTGGGCCCAAATTATTTTCTATCACCTACCTTAAGACAAAGCCCAAATCTCAGCCCACAATACAAAATTCAGAAAGACAGCCCAGACAAAATTATTTTCTGTGACCACTGTGAGACAATGACACAGGGCTTCAAGAGACTTAACGCTAAATGTGAAGCCTTACAAAAAGAGAAAGATCAGATTATGGCACTACTAACAAAAGACAAACAGACACCAGCCATACCAATGGTGGCTAAAGCCACTCAAACAGACTCGAGTTTTCCATCTCAAGCCAAAATGGATGAGACGAGTGTGCATTCCTCTCTGAATGCAACTAGACCTACTATACCAGGTTATGGTATAGCTAGTCCGGTTCAAACGGTAACCGGTAAAGACACACCAAATCCGTTGATGGCTGTCACTTTGCCAAAAAGTGATGATACTCCTCAGACTCCCCCAAGAAGACGTCTTCCACCCTCTTTCTCAGTGGGAGAAACGTCTAGACAAAGGGAAAAAAATAAGAAAAAGACAAAAAAGACTATTGAAGCTGTAGTAAAAAAGACATTAAAAAATTTATTGGAACAGACACAGGATAAAGATAAACATGTTCACCCACTACCAGAAGAAAACCCGAAAACAGACGGATCAGACTTACAAAGACATCCAATCACTGAAACAAATGAAAATCAACAGAGAAACATTAATATAGAAGATAGTACTGAAGACTCAGAAAACAATAGTATAAATCCAGATGATGAAAGGTTTCAAGACTCTCAAGATCCCTATGACGGATATGACTCGGGCATGAGTTTTGACTCAATTGCCCTTCATAACTTGTCCACTTGAAGACAAAGGCAAAACAAGAAGACGGAGACAGATAGAGAAAAATAGAGTCTAGTCATGGTGGGGATGCCCACTAAGTGTCCTGTAAATAAAAATAAAAAGTGGGAATGCCCACTAAATGTCCTGTGAGTACCCACTTTATCACTAGTTTCTTAAAAGAAAGAAAAACTGATGGGTACGCGTCAGTCTGTCATACCCTAAGTGGAAAGAAAAAAGATCACCACTAATGCATGTGACGATGGGGCCCAATGCGCACCCGACTTGCATTATTGAAGTCGACTCTTAAATGTCGGCAAGATCTTAGACGTCCACCTGTATAAATCCAGACCTTCCTTTCACCTCTCTCCGATCTATAAATACCACCTCTTTCGTTCAGACAAAATAAGTTTGAAAAAGAAGAGAAGTTAGAAAAGAAGTAAGAAGTTAAGAGTGTGAAAACCCAATCTCCCTCAAAGCCTTCAATGTCCAAAACCTCTTTTCAAATCATATTAAGAGTGTGAAAACCCAATCTCCCTCAAAGCCTTCAATGTCCAAAACCTCTTTTCAAATCATAAAATCCTAAAAGAACCAAATTCCCTTTAGCTATATAAGTTAAATTTTTAAGTAAAGTTTTCAAAGGGTCAGTCGGGGTTCCCGAAAGGGAAACCTCTCTTTCGTCCGAAGACATGTAAGTGTTCACCTGTTATTTCCCCTTATATGTAAATTATTTTATATTTTGAATATTAATGTTTAAATTATGATTTTGAATATTAAATTTATATTTAAATTATGAAAAATTATCCTTAGTAAAAGGTTAGACTCTTAGCTTTTAACAACAAAAGATGGATTAACCTGTAAATTCCTAGGAGTGTGAAGGCGTTTTAGTGTGTCCGCTGAAGGACTTTGTCTACGCCAATATCCGGGGTGGGGTTAAAGAATGGAGTTGTTAAAATAAAGGCTAAAGAGTAAGAGTTTGAAAAGGATAGATAAAAATAAAAAGAATAATAAGAATAATAATAATAATAATAATAAAAACTGGGGAAAATAGCTAATCACTTCATGTTAAAGACTAAAAAAGAGAGGAAGTACCGAGTAGGATTTTTCTCTATTCTACAACCTTAATATATTTTATTCGTTACCTGTTTTTATTGAAATATCTTTGTTTTTATTGAAAATGTTGTCCATTCAATGCTGTCTGGATGCATTTTGACTTGCCAATAGCCTGATTTACAGTCAAACTTACTAAATATTCTTTTTCCTTGTATTCTATTTAGTAGTTCATTTTTGATACATGTATATATGTATATGTATATATATATATATATATATATATATATATATATATATATATATATATATATATATATATATATATATATATATATATAATTATTAGTTTTTTAATATACATTTTTATATATTATATTTATTTATTTATTTTTGTTTAGTCCTAATTGTCTGATCAAAAAACTAAACTGTCCAAATCATGTAGTCGCCCGAAGAACCCATTTACCCGACATGACCCGTCCTAAAACCACCCAAAATCCCTACCCTTTCCCCATCCTTCGACCAACAACAACAGACCCCCCACCCCACCCCACCCCGTAACATTTTCTCCTCTCTCCACCACACCTCTGCTAGTCCACCGCTCGACCAGTCTTCCCTCTGCGACCAGCCACCCTCTCCACCGTGACCCCCATCTCCCAAATTATCCCCAGACGCGAAACCCCTTACCCTCATCGAACCAAACCCCACTGACCCCCGCCCCCTTTTCAACTCATCTCCCTCCACTCCCGAAGACCCCAAAATCTCACTGACCTTTTGTCACTCTTTGGCGTGAGTGAGTCTCTCAATAATCCGAGCAGGTAATCTCCTTCTCATTTTTTCAAACTTTATCTGACTTTTCCTCTTTTTTGAGCAGATGTCTCATCCAAGACTTGAGGATTCAAATTTTGAATCCTAAACTTTGATATTCATCTTGCTACCCTCAATCTCTCCTATAAAAGGAGAAGACCTTGAAGAGAAAAATCATCCGAAAATTGAAAAAATCCATAGCAGTAGCACACCAACACATCACTGTTTCTTTTCCTTTTTCACTTTGCATTTTTTCTGTAAATTTAGTCTGTCTTCTTGTCTCTTTGTTTGTTTGCACTTAGAGTCGGAGAAGCTAGTGTAAGACTTGACTCACAAGTCTCAATCGCTGCCTTGCAACAGGTAAAACACTCTTATTCCTATTTTATGGTTTTCTAATTTACTGATTATGGGTTTTGAATGAACGCTGAATTATTTAATTAGTTTTGAATCTAAAAATATGTAAAAAGGGATAGTGCTAGTCATTTGTAACCTCTATTTATGGACAAAAAGTAAGTTTGTGAATGAGAATGAAAATACGTATACACGATGGTAACATATTCTCATCGTAATGCCGATTTAATTGTTCGTTAGCTGCTAATTATATGAGGATAGTGATGCCGCCTGGAATGTTCAATTAAGACAATAGCCGTTGTTTAAATATATTTGCAGGATATTTTAGCTTCTAGCTTAACACAAGGGCTTTACACTATGCTCACATACGAGCATGTTAAACAATAGTAGCATGTGCACCTACTTAATTGTCTTGAATGTTTATGTTAAGTCACTTACTCACAATCTACTTGAGATAGTTAAAGAATGGAAATAGTAATTAATTGTCGCCTTACCATTCGAAGTTTGTTTCGATTTAGTGGTTTTCTTCTTTCTTTAATTTTTTAAATATACTTATATGACTTCTTCCTCAAAACAATATGTATTAGTGTGAGAAGGAAATAGCTAACCTACAAATGGCTTAATATGTCTAATTTCTTTTTTTACTTGATTATGTCTATTTGATTTTGGCAAAGAATTAGTCTTTGAATATGTTAAACATCGCGTTATACTTTGGGCAAGAAAAGAATTGCGTGACTTGAAAGGTTTTTAAGTAGATGTTTTCTTTTTTCTTATTTGAAGAGTTTGATTGTGTACGGAGGCTTGACGTCTTTATTTTAATCATTTAAGTGCATCTATATAGGTTTTTAAATAAATAATAAGTGTTAGCTAATACGTCCATGGTTCATCGTTAAAGAAGTTGCACTGTTTTTCCTTAAGCCATATTGTTGGAGCTCTTAAAAGATTTAGTTTTGTATGTATCTGCTAAAATCATTTAGTAATAACAGTTGAAGGGTAGCATAAAATCTGAGTTTCAACTAGTAATAGGTGAACATGTTTTTTTTCTTCTTTCTTATCAATTTATTTGATTTACGCATTTAATTGGTAAGTGTTTTGTGTTGTTCATTTAGTATCAATCCGGCTAAGATAAGTAATGGCCCTAAGCTAAGTTCATAAACATGATTTGTCTAAATGTGTGACCTTGTTTCTGTTTGTTTTCTTTATCTCTTGAGCATTTGTATGAGCTTAAGTTCTTAAATAATCGTTGTTAGTTAAAGTTAAAAAAAATTATTAAGTCGAACATGATTTTGTTGTCAGTATCGTTCGTTGTCTTAAAGTTGCCTCTGTTATTGTATATTTGCCAAAGATGATAAATGAAGGAAAATATGAAATCCCGTTAAATGAGTTTTTTTTTTTATTAATTAGGAGTATTGTCTCTCTTTTTCGGTGTTTGTTGCAAACTTTGAATTTCAATAATTATACCTTTAAATCAATTTAGTTAATAAATATGACTTATTCAAATTAATGAAATGTTATTTTGTTTGTTTGGAACTTGAGTTTTAAAACTTGTCTTATAGTATGCCTATTTTGTTAGTTTGGGACTTGAGTTTTAAACTTGCCTTATACTATGCCTTCTATCTTGACTTGATTATAATGAGCATATATTCCATTAATATGATTTAGAGCCTGTTTGGTTAAGCTTTATAAGTTTGTTTCTTTTTAACTTTTTGAAGTGTTTGGCTCAGTCAAAAAGTGTTTTAAAAAAGTTAAAAAATGTTTTTAAAAAGCTAAAAAGCAAAAGTTTGTTTCTCCCAAATTTTTATTTTTTTGCTTATAAGTCATTCATGTTTGACCAATGTATTTACCTTTTTATCCTCATACTATTTTCGTAATTTCAAAAATACCCTCAAGCAAATAAAACCTAACAAATCTTTCTCTTCTTCTCTTTCTTTCCTAATAAAATATAAAGGGGAGATTTGCCTAATTTTGTTCAAATTATATATTTTAAAAATTAAAAATAACATAAATAATTAGTTTATATTAAAAATAAATTAATTTAAATTTTAATTATTTTAGAAAGAAAAATATCAAAGTAATTTATTTTTTATAGTGCTAATAGCTTTAAGGGCATTTCAGTCATTTGACCAAAAAAAGTGCTTAACAGCACTTATATACCAAACATATCAATAACTTTTTTTCAGCTTCAGCACTTTTATCCAAACACATAACTGCTTATTTATAAAATAAATTTCAGCACTTTAAAAAGTGCTTTAAGCTCTTGTATTTAAAAGCCATTTTTTTCAGCTTAACCAAATGGGGCTCTTAATGATCCCGCTCTCTTCTTTATATATTTTCTAAATTTGTTATATTAATTCTCTAATTCCTTTACTCTTTTTTTCTCCCTTTTTTTTCATGGCATAAACCGGAGAGCTGGAGTTCTCACTTGAAACTCGATATGGCCCGCAGGCCAACGACAACTAAAATTCTCTCGCAACAGTCGGAGTCAAGTATTAGGAGTTGGATTCTTAAGAATCCAATATTTCTTAGTCCCCTCTCCATAATTTTTCCATTTCATATGTTGTTTTTCATCCGCTAACTTTATATGTGTTTTGTGTATATATGTATGAACTTAGCCTTATTAGTAAATAATTTACCCATCTCCTCTTTGTAGTGTAAAATTTTTAGTGCAAAGAATTTTTTATACATTAAATATGGTTGATTTTAAGAAAATAAGTAGATGAACTTTTCTTTCTTTTCGAAATTTGAAAAAACAAATGTATTTTTATTAATTTATCACTACTCTCATTTTAGATAATTAACTAGTAATAAAAGAGGTAACAAATATTTTTTCAAAGTTTAATAACTGAATTCCAGCATTAGGCCCAATAGCATAACTAAAATCTGTCCATTATCACTAAAGTGGGCTGTTGGCCCAGATATTTTTTAACTAAAAATCTGTTTTGCAGAAATTTGGGCCCAAAATCGGCCTATTTTAAGAATCCTACCTAGAAAGGCTCAAGTATGAGGTATATATTTATTATTTTGTAAATACACTTTACATATTATTATAGTATAATTTCTTTCTCCGTATACTGTTATTTATACATTAATATTTATATTTCTATACTACTTTTATAATTTTACTCATACATACATACATGCTTTTAATTATTTTTTTACTCATATACTTATCTCTATTTATAAATACTTAATTTCGCATATCACATGTCATATATAATCATTTTAATTATGTGCATATCATAATCTATTTTTTTTTCATATATATAACTTATCTCCACATACATATATACTACATATATTATTTTATACATACATACATAAAATATTTATAAGATATTTATAATACACATCTAGTTATACATATATATTTTACCACATATATATTATTTTATCTACTCTATATAATTACATGACACTACGTTATAATTATTTCACATATATATTTATACTATATATATTTCACACATCATGAGTATATTATATGTATATCATACTTTCTATGTACCCATTAACAACTTTTCACTATGAGAAATAGTTTTAAATTATATTACCACATTTTCTTCAATTTATTCAAACTACTATCTATCAATATGCATATATCCTATACATCACTCTTATATAATATGTATATAATATATATTTTTTGTATACCTCGTGCATTTTTTTAAAATTATTTTCAAATCTTTTTGACATATTTTTTTAATCAATTTTTAATATATTTTTTTTTTGCATGTGATAATGAAATAAATATTTCTCCTTGTATAGCTTATACTAGTTTAAGGACTATCTTTAGATAGGCTCCGAGGGGTGCCTAACACCTTCCCCTTGGAGTAAATATAACCCTTACCTATATCTTCAATGGTTTTTGCAGACTAACAGAGTTTTACATTTTTACAAATGGTTTTCCTAAAACTTAGGTGGCAACTCTAAATTTTTTTTAAGATCAGGTAGAAGAGCCAGACGTTGCAAACATATTTTGACCAGTTTAAAATATGGACACGATAGCATATATTAGTCGAGGGTCACTACTATGAATGAAAAATCCAACCTCATATGGGTCAAATAATGAATCTTCCCTACCAATCAAAGATAAAGAGTAGCACTAACAAAAGGAACACCAGATTCAACATTCAATTTGAGATGAGGATCAAGAGGCATAGACACACTAGGAAGATCAGAACAATTGAACTTTGTAATCCAACATAAATTTTTTTTGTGTAACGGTGAAGCCATCCTTTCACCTTGGAATTTTCATTCTAAAAAAATAATGAATCTGTTCAAGATCTTTAATTTTGAACTTGAAGTGAAGAAATGACTTCAACTCAATGATAATGGCGTGATTATTTTTAGTGATCAATATGCTGTCAACATAAAGTGCCACTATTATTTTACTTGAATATTTAAAAAATAATTAGTAATCATTAAGAGAAAAATAAGTAATCATTAAGAGAAAAAGGGATTCCCTTAAAACTGAGTGCTCTAGCAAGCGTTGCATATCGTTGCCCGAAGGTTTGTTTGAGATCATAAAGGGATTTCTTTAATTTGCAGACATCTTGAAAACTGAGAGATGTTAAACCTGCAGAAAATCTCATATAGACTTTCTCTTAAATTCACCATGTAGAAAGACATTACTAACATCAAATTGAGTTACATTCAAGATCTTTTTAGCTACAATAGTCAAAAGACACCTGATTGTGGTCGTTTTATAACAGGTAAAAAAATTTTCATTATAGTCTACACCTTCCCGCCAAAAATATCACCCATAACAATCAACCTTTCCTTGAGTCTTTCAATTATCTCATTAGCATGTTGCTTGACTTTGTAGACCTATTTGCAAAGTAAAACCTTGTGTCTGGGGGGTAGAAGAACTACTTTTGAGGTCTCATTATGTTTCAAAGCTGCAATTTGATATTCCATGGCCTTCTACCATCCAAAACAAGTACATGCTTGAGAATTGTAAGTAGGCTCAGTGATGTGGAAAATAAGTGAGTAGGGCTTGGTCATTAGATGTCAAATCAGTGAAAGGTAGAGTGAAAGAAGTTGAAGGATTGATGAGACATGTGTTTGTGATTTTAGTGAGAAAAAAATTATGCAAATAATTTCATGCAAGTGAGTAGAAGGAATGCCTTTATTAGATCTAGATGACTTTCTAGGTATGCCAGCCAAACGGGTCAATTTGACCCGAAACTGGGCCGATCCATTTAACAAGGTAGGGCTGGGTTTGTTAAATTTTAAATAAAATCCGGACGGGTTGGTTTGGTCTACCAATTAATCAAAATAGGTTAGATCTAATAGAGTCATATTAAGAAAAAATTCGATTAACTGGCCCGGCCTGTCCCGGTTCAACGGTTATGTAGCTTTTTAAGTTTGTAATTTTTTATATAAGTACAAAATAATTAATTTATTTTAAAATTAATGAAAATATGTTTCTAATTAGAAATTAGATTGTCTTGATTCGGTTGGAACCGGAACCGTATGGGTCCATTATAGCCTGTAAAAAGTCTAAGCAAATTGAAATAGGTATATACTAACCCGATAACCGATCCAAAATCAAACTGACCGGGGTTCAATACCTGAACTAGATTGGTCTATCCCAATTCCTTAACACCCATGTATCTAGATGGAGTAAAGGAAGAGGATTAAATGGTGGAAATTGGTTATAGGTGAATTAGGAATAAAAATATTAGGTTGAATAATATCATTAGTTTGAGGAGTTATAGGATTTGTGATGTTTGATTGAGTACCTGACGAAAGAGGCGGTTAAACACTGGATAGGGATGGTGATTGTGTCAAGGTGAATTGGGAGAATTAGGAAAAGAGGGAAAAACAAATGAATTTTCTCGTGGATGGTCATTAAAAAATAACTTTTATAGAAAGAAAGATTGAAGAGAAGATGGATTTAGGTAAAGAAACAAAGAAAAAGATTTCTCCATGAAAATGAATATCTCTAAAGATGAAAACCTTTTTGGATTTCAGATCTAGTATCTTATAACCTTTCTATACCACAGGCTATCCCAAGAACACACAAACTTTAGCTCTAGGTTAAAATTTATCTCCATGATGAGGTAGAGTAGATGCATAATACAAACAAGCAAAACTTCCGAGGCAATGGTAAGACGGTTGCTGATGGAAAAGAAGCTCATAAGGTGTTTGTTCATTGACTACTCTAGAAAAGATCATATTTGTTAAAAAGATGATAGATAAAATATATTCCCCTCAATAACAAATGGGTACTTTAGACTGAAAAACAAGAACTCTTTTAATTTTCATGAGGTGTCTATACTTTCTTTCAACAATCCCATTTTGTTGGGGTATCCCTTTCATGAAGTTTGGTGAATGATTCTTTGAGCATGAGGAAAATTAGAAGTTGTACCATTTTTCAACTCCAACACATTGTCTAATATGATTATTCTAACTTTAGTTTTGAAATGTCTCTCTATCATAGTTAGAAAGTATTTTAAGACAGAAATATTCCTCTAGTAAAGTCATCTATAATGATCAAAGAATATTTGTAGTTATTGTAAGTGGGAACCTTAAAAGGTCTGCAAGTATCTGTTAGATTGCCTAGCTAAAGGAAAGATAGTGCAAGAACAATCATCATTTGAAGAAAAAAAATATGAAATAATATATTTCTTTACATTAAGGGGAAAATGATGTAATACTCTGGAAGTGTCTAAGCCTAGACTTGGGATTTGAAATGAAAAGCAATAGGAAATCGGAGATTTTTTTCTCAGAACGACTCATCGTATGGGTCGTTGGTGGGTCTAACGACCTGTTGGATGTGCCCATGGTGAGAAGATACAAAACTGGACTTGAGAGTAACGGGTCTAGGAACAACACGTTGTTTAATGTAATGGGTCATTGTAAGTGGATCATTGTGAAGGTGGTCTTGGTCAAAGAAGGCTGGCACGAGTCATGGGATGACTCGTTGTTCTAGGCAACGAGTCATTATATGTGCCCGTTGGGAGGATTTTCAAGATGGGAGTAGTGGTGACAACGGCTAGAAACGGCGAGTCGTTGGAGCTTGTAACAACTTATCCTGTCCGGTCGTGGTTGAAAACCTAAGAAAAAAAACAGAAATGAGACAACGAGCAAAGTAACGGATCTTGGGAGCAAGGGACGACCGATGTGTTGGTTGTTACTTCGAGTAGTGGCTAATTTCCTGCGAGTTTAGTAAGGAAAAATACGTAACTTCCAAGCCCCTAAGTCCTATACTATGTTGTTTTAAGCTCAGAAAAGGATGTTTAAAGAGGTTTAAACTTATTCAAAACCCATCCTCTCCCATTCATGCAACCTAGAGGTTTCTAAGGGTGATCAAGCTAGGAGTTGATCAAGTTCTTCTCCAAAATCCATTGGGCTTTCAAGAGAGTTTGTGAAATTAGATTCTTTCAGGTATGTAAGGTTATGAATGAGTGTATTCATCCATACCCATGCCCAATCCCTCTTCAATTTCATGAAATTCTAGTTGATGAATCTATGAGATTTTAACTCAACATGTGAATTCTCTAAGTATCAATCATGGGTATGATCTAAGAATGTTTCTATTATTGAATTATGATTAATGGGCATATTTTACAATGTTTTCAATTATAAATTATGTTTTTAAGTTTTATAAATTATGATTTTCATCCATGAAAGTTCATGAAAGTTGAGATCTATGATATATGCATTCAAGCATGATGAGATGTATATGATGCAAGTATGATTTCAAATTTTCCATGTATATGTTCATGTTTTTGAATGATCAAGTCTATGTCAAACATGTTTAATTATTGGGCAAGCCCATATAATTGAGTATGTTTCATGATTTATCTAAATTTCACATTATTAGCTTACCATATGGATAGGATTCTAGACTCCCACTATTTTTAGCCTATAGTATGGCTTAAGCCCAAGGCTCATCATGTTATGATTTCAGATTTATGCATGTACGTTATGAGTCCTCTTCGTCACTAGACAATGATTCATCTTCATTGAAAAAGGATGGAGAGAATATGCATATTTTTGGGAATAGTGTCTAGCACCGAGTAGGCTAAGAGTCAGTCAACCCTATGCCTCAGAACTACGTGCCAACGTAGGTATGTTCAGATTATTTGAGACCTTCCTTGTGAGCTTCCCTGCCCCCAAGGGGCCTTCAGCTTGATATTGATATCATGGTAGCCTCCTTAGCCCTGGCAAGGCTTTGGACGGCTCTGCCCACTTGAGTATAATAGTCGGGACCACGTAAGCACTATCGTGGTAATATCGGTTATAAGACGAGTCTCCTATTACTCCTTATGATTTCAGTTATGCATGTTCATCAATCATGTTGTTATGTTTTCAGCAGGTTTGACCAAATGTTCAGTTTTACTTATGATTATCAATTTTCAGCTTTGGGCCATTCGGTTCAGTTATGATATTCAATTATGTTCATATTATATTTTTAGATAATAGCATGCAAGACCTACTCTCAGACTCTTATGATGAAATATTTTTATGTTATGCATGATTTATGATTTTACTTACTTAGCGGTTTTACTTACCTTACACACTCGGTACATTTCACTATTGACCGCATACTTTATGTTGTATCATTTCATGATACAGGCTCGAATATCCAGGCTCAGTTCTGCCAGTAGCTAGACTCTTAATTTTAGCATCTTCCAGTCTCAATTAGTGAGTCCTCATCTTCCGAGGGCCCTTTTATCAATTGTATGGAGTATTTTCAGTTGCAGACTATAGTGAATTACTTGGTTTCCCATCAACTCGTCAGTAGTAGAGGCTTTTCAGACATAGCATGTATTTAGTTTCAACCTTGTATTATGTATTCAGATGTTACGATATTTCAGACTTCCGCTTTATTATGTATGTTAGACTCCCGCTTGAGTATGTTGATTTTAGATATCATGTTCATGCCATGGGTCGATTTAGAGCCTCTCAGAGTTCTTTGTCCCGTGTCTCGATTCGAGCCTATGTTCGGGTCATGACAAACTTGGTATCAGAGCATTTGATTTTGAAGTGTCCGAGGGTGTCTGAAAGTCACGTTAAGTAGAGTCTTTTTAATGGGTGTGAAGCATACCAAACTTATGACGAAGATGCTACGAAACATTTTAGGAAATATTCCCTTCTTTAATGATCTAAGTTGTTTGATGAAATATCTCTCTATCCTTTTAACTCGTGCTATACGCATTTGCAAAATCATGCCTCCTCATCGAGTCAATGGAAGAAGAAATGGAAATGGAAATGGCCATGAGAATGGCAATGAGGATGGGCACCAGCAGGCCCCACCAGCCCATGAGAAGCATGTACCCGAGCAGGTTTCCGCAGCCATAGAGATGCCAGCTCAGGCCTTGACCGTCCAGCTCAATCAACAGGCAATAGCACATGTCCCTCAGAACGGGAATAATGCGGCGGCAAGAGTCAGAGATTTTCTGAGGATGAACCCTCTGGAGTTTCTTGGGTCAAAGGTGGACGAGGATCTACATGAGTTTATTGATGAGGTTTTGAAGATCACCCAGATCATGGGGGTGACAAGAGAGGAGTACGCCTAAATAGCCTTGTATTAGTTGAAACGGGTTGCACACATTTGGTTCAAGCAATGGAAGGATAATAGGGCAGTTGAAGCAGGCCCTATTGGTTGGGATGAGTTTCATGCCGCATTTCTGGATCGGTTCTTCCCTCGTGAGATAAGGCAGATTAAAGCAGCCGAGTTTTTGAACCTGAAGTAAGGAAAGATGACAGTTCAGGAGTATGCCTTGTAGTTCACTCGCTTGTCTAAGTATACACCTGAGATGGTGACAGATCAGAGGGTCCGAGTGAGTCAGTTCATGCATGGGATAACAGACTACTTGGTCAAAGATCGTCGGACCGCGATGCTGCATCAGGATATTGACTTTCCTTGAATAGTTCTATACGCCCAGCAGATGGAGGAGGTACAGGTGGGTGAGCGGGAGAGAGAGGCCAAGAGGGCCAGGACTGATAGCTTCGGATTCTCCCAGCAGAGATCTAGTGGGCACCGCCAGCAGTCCCACCAGAGATTTTCAGCACTAACGCCGTCGGCTATAAGTGTGCAATCCAGATCCAGACGCGACCATAAGGGACGGGCATTAGGCCCTAGAGGTTAGGGTAGTAGACCCGAAGAGTCTAGCATTCCAGAGTGTGGCACGTGTGGCCATATACATACGGGTCAGTGTTTGGTAGGTTCAGGTGCTTGTTTCGGATGTGGGAACCCCAGACATATGCTCGGAGATAGCCCGGTAGCTAGATAGGGCCATGATAGAGGTTGAGGCAAAGCCTCCAGTTCAGCAGCCCTACCAGCACGACCAGCTCAGCAGGGGGAATCTACTAGCGCGGGTGGTGGACAGCGCCAAAACATATTCTACGCCCAAGCATCTCGTCAATAGATGGAGGTCTCCCCAGATGTAGTCACTAGTATGTTGCGAGTATTCCACCTTGATGTATATGAATTGTTAGATCCAGGGTCTACTTTGTATTTTGTGACGCCCTATGTTGCTAGTAGTTTCGGTGTCAGTCTCAAAATCCTATCAGAGCCCTTCTCAGTCTCTACTCCAGTCGATGATTCAGTTATAGCTCGACGGGTATATAGAAATTGCGTTGTCACAGTCCTTCAGAAAGTCACCTCAGCAGATTTAGAAAAGTTAGCCATGACCGATTTTGATGTTATCTTAGGCATGGATTGGCTACATGCATGTTATGCCTCAGTCAATTGTAGAACTCGTGCAGTAAAGTTCTGAATTCCGGGTGAGCCTTGATCTTAGGCAAAATAGCATGCCCAAGGGATACTTTACAACTTAGTTTTGTCTTGTTTGTCGACTTAATTATATGCATTCTCATGTAATTTTATGTAAATGTGAATATATATACTAACCAACATGATTAGTTCTTGTTTTTGTAGGTTTAAAATGAATTTGAGGAACTAATCCATGAGTTGGTGAAGTGGAGGCATGGAATCGGAAGTAAAACGCGAACGTCGGTAAGGGGGACACGCGAAACAGCCCACCTGCGCGTTGGCAACGTGCCACGGCAGGCAGGCTGCGCGACAAGGGCCGTGACACGCCCTCAAATGCATTGCACAAGCAGCGTGACACACTGCCAACGCGGCCAGCTTCTGCTTGGCGACTATTTTGATTTCCAGTATGCCTACGCGATGCCTCCGTGTCACGGAGGCATATTGGCGCGATAACCTCCGTGACACGGAGCTATTTCATGTCCGGAATAATTTATACAACTCAAGTTTACTATAAATAGGTCCCTTAGCTCCTAAAAACATTTAGTCATGAAATTATTCTGAAAAACTGCAAACGAGTGAGGGAGAAGTGGGAGAGCTCACCTAGGGTTCATCAATTTCATCTTCTCTTCTACCAATTCTTGTAAGTATGTTACTTTAATTATGTTTTCTTGTAATTATACGGACATGAGTGGCTAGAACCCTTCCTCTAGGGTTGAAACCACATGGTATGATTGTGAATACATGATTTTGTTTCGGTTTTAAGTTATTCATTGTTGTTCTCTCTTACATTCTTAATTATGGTTGTTTTTATGATTGATCACCATGAAAACACACACGTTACACCTAGGTAAAAGCTTGAGAAAGTAAATCTGGGCAAGAACAAAGAATGTAGGGAGAAAGTTTGTATCTTACGATATAAGTTGCGGTTAGGATAAGAAATTATACCTAATTTGCCTTGCTTGGTTATTAAAACGGGATGAGCTAGACACCAACTTAGAATTATCACTTCACCACTCGAAGAAGTAGTTTTGAAGCTAAGTTGAGTTAAATGATTAGAGGTACGAAAGTCCCTAATCAAGAGCATAAACCCCGTAAACCACACCCACATAATTGAATTGCCCACGAACTAGAATGTCACATCCCCGCTCAACGATGTAGTTGTGAGGCTAGTTTGTCTTGTTTAGAGGATCGAAAGACCATGAACATGCAGTTTTAATTATGTGAGACGACAATTGATAGTTTCAGACTTAAACCATTACAAATCGTAGTATCGCATGATTATCCGGCTTTAACTCTAGTTGCTCCTTGAATGATTTCAAAGTATTTCAGTGACCACCCATAGACTTAATTAAACTTTATCGAAAAAAGTCTTTAATCAACACTTGCGAAAGTTAATATCACACTTGAACTTGAAAATTAGCTGAATTGGTCCAGTCCCTGTGGGTTCGACATCCGGCTCTTAGAAAGGGTCACTGTATTACTTGTACGACCCGTACACTTGCGGGAACATCAAGTGAACCAGAGGGAAATTTCAAAAATTTTGTGCTTAATGATTTTGGTGAATGTAGTGCTTGATACATATTGGAAAAATTTTTGAGTTGAGTATGACTTCACCACCCGTTGGTTTTTCTTTTCGGTTCTTTTCCGACGGGGGTTCTTTGAACCGAAGAATAATAAAATTATTTTCTTTTCTGTATATAATGTTTTTAGTCATAGTTAGATACTATTTCCGACGATGGACGGATGACGACCGTCTTGAGGAAAATTAGTCAATAGGTTTTGGTTTTTGAACCCATAGCTAATTGTGGCTTGATGTTCTTGTTATGTACTATACATGATTGTAAGATGCAAGTGTGGTTAGTGTTTAAGCATGTAAGAAGTGTATAACTTTTTTGAGACACTTAAGCTCTTGAATTTGACTCGATGTGATTGAAGCTTAATTCTGAATTCTTGTGATTAGCTGAGTAAGAGTCTGCTGAATGTGTCTTGAATTGAGCATATGCTATGAGTGTAAGTTTTTTGAATATTTCGTGCTATTGTGGAATGTCTAGAACTTGCCTGGTGAGTATATAAAATGAAATGAATGATGTGGACTGTAGGAGATGATTTAGGCATTTCTTTGAATGAACCTAAATTTTATCCCTCACTTTACCTACCTTGAATGTTGAATCCTAGTGAGTTCCATTGAGCCTTAAGCCTATTCTTTGATAGCTACAACATAAGCTTAATCCTTTTTCTTTCATTATCCTTGAATTTGATCCAAAACTCCTAAGCGCTTAAGTGAAAAATTCCAAAGAGTGAAGGAGTGAGAAGCATGAGAAAGAAGGAAAAGTAGCAGTTGTAAAAGTTGAGAAAGGTCAAGGGTGCACTTGTTTGAAAATGCCTGAGTATTGGTAGGGAGTAAGAAATAAATGAATGAAAAAGTTGTTTAAGTGCTTCTTACTAATAAGTTGAGCGTACTTAAAGAAATGGGAACAAGAAGAAAAAAATTCAGGATTGAAAAAAATGAGGGTGAAGTAAGAGAAGAGATTTCCTTAATGAAGGTTGAAGTTATTAAAAGCGCTTGGGGAAGATGGCCACTATTACTGGCCAGAATAGTACCTACTCGTCCCTTAGTTCACATTACAACCCATTAAGTTCTACTTGATCTTACGTTCATACATCCTTAAATTAGTGGAGTAAAACACTAAGGGCAAGCTTATGGTTCACTACATGATGCATGTGAATTCTTTGAGAGAGTGAGCGTAATTTTATTCATATACCCATACATGTTGTGATTTGAAAATTTTGTGAGTAAAAATGGGTAACTCTCTTGTGTTGTGAGGGCACATGTTTAATGAGAGATAACATTCATGTCGGATTTCTTGATCGGTTGATTTGCATGAGTTTTCCAAGATTGAGGGTCGATTCTTGAGGTTAGGAAGTCTTAACATAGTTGTATTTCATTTCAATGATTAAATTGAGCATGCTCTATTTTTAACTTGCTATCTTAAATAATCATTATAGTCGTAGCTTGAATTATCTTGTCAAATTAACTATGTGGGAGTCTTCATTTACATGAGATGTAAAAGGGTTGTTCGAGGAAGAACAAGGCTTTAAGTATGGGGCAGGTGATCTCGGGCAAAATAGCATGCCCAAGTAATGCTTTATAACTTAGTTTTGTCTTGTTTGTCGACTTAAATATATGCATTCTCATGTAATTTATGTAAATGTGAATATATATACTAACCAACATGATTAGTTCTTGTTTTTGTAGGTTTAAAATGAATTTGAGGAACTAATCCATGAGTTGGTGAAGTGGAGGCATGGAATCGGAAGTAAAACGCGAACGTCGGCAAGGGGGACACGTGAAACAGCCCACCTACGCGTTGGCAACGTGCCACGGCAGGCAGGCTGCGTGACAAGGGCCGTGACACACCCTCAAACGCGCTGCACAAGTAGCGTGACACGCTGCCATCGCGGCCAGCTTTTGCTTGGCGACTATTTTGATTTCCAGTGTGCCTACGCGATGCCTCCGTGTCACGGAGGCATATTGGCGCAATAACCTCCGTGACACGGAGCTATTTCATGTCGGGAATAATTTATACACCTCACATTTACTATAAATAGGTCCCTTAGCTCCTAAAAACATTTAGTCACGAAATTATTCTGAAAAATTGCCAAGGAGTGAGGGAGAAGTGGGAGAACTCACCTAGGGTTCATCAGTTTCATCTTCTCTTCTACCAATTCTTGTAAGTATGTTACTTTAATTATGTTTTCTTGTAATTATACGAACATGAGTGGCTAGAACCCTTCCTCTAGGGTTGAAACCACATGGTATGATTGTGAATACATGATTTTGTTTTGGTTTTAAGTTATTCATTGTTGTTCTCTCTTACATTCTTAATTATGGTTGTTTTTATGATTGATCACCATGAAAACACACACGTTACACCTAGGTAAAAGCTTGAGAAAGTAAACCTAGGCAAGAACAATGAATGTAGGGAGCAAGTTTGTATCTTACGATATAATTCGCGGTTAGGACAAGAAATTATACCTAATTCTTGGTTATTAAAACGGGATGAGCTAGACACCAACTTAGAATTATCACATCACCACTCGAAGAAGTAGTTGTGAAGCTAAGTTGAGTTAAATGATTAGAGCTACGAAAGTCCCTAATCAAGAGCATAAACCCTGTAAACCACATCCATGTAATTGAATTGCCCATGAACTAGAATGTCACATCCCCGCTCAACGATGTAGTTGTGAGGCTAGTTTGTCGTGTTTAGAGGCTCGAAAGACCATGAACATGCAGTTTTAATTATCTAAGATGACAATTGATAGTTTCAGACTTAAACCATTACAAAGCGTAGTATCGCATGATTATCCGGCTTTATCTCTGGTTACTCCTTGAATGATTTCAGAGTATTTCGGTGACCACCCCTAGACTTAATTAAACTTTATCGGAAAAAGTCTTTAATCAACACTTGCGAAAGTTAATATCACACTTGAACTTGATAATTAACTGAATTGGTCTAGTCCTTGTGGGTTCGACATCCGGCTCTTAAAAAGGGTCACTATATTACTTGTAGGATCCATACACTTGCGGGCACATCAAGTTTTTGGCGTCGTTGCCGGGGACTCGGCAAAGTTTAGAGAATTTATCTGTTTTTGTGTGATTTTTAAATTTCCTTAAGTGTTGAGCAACTTGGTCTTAGTCTGACTTATTGCAGGTGACAGGTTGTCTTGCCGAGCTGGCTAGGAATAGAAACGCTTGTGGAACCGTTTCTTGAACCAGAACGTCAAATTCATTTGCGAAGAAGAGTAGCTCTTGAGAAATAGCTGAAACGACTTCAAGAAAAGTTACAACAACAACCACCCGCAGGACAAGCATAATTGTCCCCGAAAGAAATGGCAGCCAGACCAGTTCGCGAAGTGGCAATTCCACAAGCAACGAATGTGAACTCTAGTATCCGTAAATTGGAACCTGGAGGGAAATTTGAATTGAAACAGAATATGGTGCAACTGTTACATTCTAGTGGTCAATTCACTAGTATGGCACATGAGGACCCACAGTAGCACTTACGGAACTTTTTAGAGATTAGTGACACTTTCGTCCCCACCGGAGTGTCCACAGATTATGTCCGACTTACCCTCTTCCCATTTTCATTGTTGGGAGAGGCAAAGAGGTGGTTGAAAGCTGAACCACCATACTCCATAACTTCTTGGGATGATTTGGCGAAGAAGTTCTTGATCAGATTCTTTCCTTCAGGCAAGACTGCGAAATTGAGAAGTGAAATACTGAGTTTCAAGCAGAGGCCTGATAATAACTTATATTTGGCTTGGGAAAGATTCAAGTCATTATTGAGAGACTGTCCCCATCACCAGCAATCGAATAAAGTGCTGGCCCATACCTTTGTAGAAAGTCTAGACCCACATACAAAAGTTTTGCTAGACTCTGCATCGGGTGGGCAAGCCTTAGAGAAGACTTATGATGAGCTGTACACGCTGTTGAATAGAATTGCTCAAGGAAATCCAGAATGGCACAGTGATTCATCGAGAGGGGAAGGAAATAGAGCAGGGTTGATAGAAGTAGATGGTATGAATGCCTTGGCGGCACAGCTAGCTTCATTCCAGCATCAGATTATGACTCAGTTCAATAAACTGAGTATGAACCAACAACTGGGTCAAGTTAATGCAGTTCAGCAAGCTCCGCGTTGGTGAATTGTTGAAACAATGGGCATAATGCAGAATCATGTGGAGCCAATCTGGAATCAGTCAATTTTGTTTGGAATGTTCAAAGGAACAATCAGAATTTTGGGAACAATTACAACAAGAATTGGCAGAGCCACACAAATTTTTCTTGGGGTGGAATTCAAAAGCAAAGTTATCAGCAACCTCAACAGCAGCAGTATCAGTAGAATAGGCAGAATGATGGCCAGTTGGGCAGCAATATTGAGGAAACGTTGCAGAAAATCATGGAGACCCAAACTTAGTTAGCAGAAAATCAGGCGAGGATGGCATCAGACTTGAAGAATCAGCAATTGGCCACCCGTAATCTAGAGAAGCAGATGGGTCAGATAGCAGCTGCTCAAAACATGAGACTGCAGGGAGGACTACCAAGTGACACAGATCCTAACCCCCGTCAGGTCAACGCCATCAGTCTGAGGAGCGGCAAACAAGTAGCTGATGCAGTGCCAAAGGAGAAAAGAAATGAGGTGCAGCCGGAGTTGGTTAGACAAGGATCATCCACTGACAAGGGAGAGAATTAGAGTGTTGTGCAACAAAATGCACAATCATCATTGCAGCCAGCACAAAGACACCACCACTATTTCCTCAGAGATTCAGAAAGAGAAAGGAGGAGGAATGCTTCAAAAAGTTCTTTGAGATTTCAAAGAACTTCACATAAATTTGCCTCTTATTGATGTTTTGCAGGGAATGCCCAAGTATGCTAAATACTTGAAAGATGTGATGGCGAATAAAGTCAGATTGGTGGATGTCCAGACGGTAGCACTGACTGGGGAGTGCAGTCATAGGGTATTGAGCAAGATTCTGAAGAAGCTCAAAGACCAAGGGAGTTTTATCCTGAAGACCCGGGGAGTGCTACGAGCTCTATGTGATTTAGGGGCAGCAGTTAATCTAATGCCCCTATCTTTATTTAACACCTTGGGGTTGGAAAAACTGAGGCCAACAAGGTTGATGCTGCAGCTGGCAGACAAGTCGTGAGTGGCACCGGATGGAATCATAGAGGACCTTCTCATCAAAGTGGGTAAGTTTATTATACCTGCTGATTTTATTATCTTAGATTTTCATGTTGATGACCAGGTACCCTTAATCTTGGGACAGCCATTCTTGGCCACCGGAGGAGCAGTAATTGACTTAAGAGCAGGGACCCTAAAAATGAGGGTCGAGGATGAAGAAGAACTCTTCCGAGTATACCAAGAAATGAACCCACCCACACACTACAGAAACCTTTGTAAGTCTATTGTGTTGTCAGAGGATAAGTGTGGGGTGGTAGATTCCACAGGTCCACGGTCAAAGGTAATGATAAGTGTTCATCCCGAGTCTGATAAAGGGCTTCAGTTGGATAAGAAGTTTGAGGAAGAGAGGAACAGAGTGGAGGCTATTTCCTCTAAAAATCAAAAGAAAAGGAGATGGTTCTTGAAAGGGAACCTAGGTATGAGGATGTCCTGAAAAGGATAGTCCATGTCGTGCTACGACGTAAAATAAGGCGTTGTTTGGGAGGCAACCCAAGGGTAACACAGGTACACTTTGTGATTGTTGTTTATGTGATTTTGTTATTGTCAACTTGTGTTGTTTTTGGTGGATATTTAAGCAGAGATGGAGGGGAAATCTGAGTACCCTTGGAGAAGAAAGCTAAAAAGCATGGGGTCGAATATCCACTTGTGCAAAAATGAAGAAAAGCATGATGTTAGCTAGGCATAGAGGCCTAGGGAGTATTTCTCATCCTTTGGAACTTTAATTAGATGCTTTGGGGACATAGCATGATTCAAGTGTGGGGTAAGGGAAATTTCAAAAATTTTATGCTTAATGATTTTGGTGAATGTAGTGCTTGATACATATTGGAAAAATTTTTGAGTTGAGCATGACTTCACCACCCGTTGGTTTTTCTTTTCGGTTCTTTTCCGATAGGGGGTCTTTGAACCGAAGAATAATAAAATTATTTTCTTTTTCTGTATATTATGTTTTTAGTCATAGTTAGAGACTATTTCCGACGATGGATGGATGACGACCGTCTTGAGGAAAATTAGTCACTAGGTTTTGGTTTTTGAACCCATAGCTAATTGATGACTTGATGTTCTTGTTATGTGCTATACATGATTGTAAGATGCAAGTGTGGTTAGTGTTGAAGCATGTAAGAAGTGTATAACTTTGTTTGAGACACTTATGCTCTTGAATTTCACTCGATGTGATTGAAGCTTAATTCTGAACTCTTGTGATTAGCTGAGTAAGAGTCTGCTGAATGTGTCTTGAATTGAGCATGTGCTGTGAGTGTAAGTTTTTTGAATATTTCATGCTATTGTGGAATGTCTAGAACTTGCCTGGTGTGTATATAAAATGAAATGAAGGATGTGGACTGTAGGAGATGATTTAGGCATTTCTTTGAATGAACCTAAATTTTATCCCTCACTTTACCTACCATGAATGTTGAATCCTAGTGAGCCCCATTGAGCCTTAAGCCTATTCTTTGATAGCTACAACATAAGCTTAATCTTTTTTCTTTCATTATCCTTGAATTTGATCCAAAACTCCTAGGCGCTTAAGTGAAAAATTCCAAAGAGTGAAGGAGTGAGAAGCATGAAAAAGAAGGAAAAGTAGCAGTTGTAAAAGTTGAGAAAGGTCAAGGGTGCACTTGTTTGAAAATGCCTGAGTATTGGTAGGGAGTAAGAAATAAATGAATGAAAAAGTTGTTTAAGTGCTTCATACTAATAAGCTGAGTGTGCTTAAAGAAATGGGAACAAGAAGAAAATAATTTAGGATTGAAAAGAATGAAGGTGAAGTAAGACAAGAGATTTCCTTAATGAAGGTTGAAGTTATTAAAAGCGCTTGGGGAAGATAGCCACTATTACTGGCCAGAATAGTACCTACCTGTCCCTTAGTTTACATTACAACCCATTAAGTCCTACTTGATCTTACGTTCATACATCCTTAAATTAGTGGAGTAAAACACTAAGGGCAAGCTTATGGCTCACTACGTGATGCATGTGAATTCTTTGAGAGAGTGAGCGTAATTTTATTCATATACCCATACATGTTTTGATTTGAAAATTTTGTGAGTAAAAATGGGTAACTCTCTTGTGTTGTGAGGGCACATGTTTAATGAGAGATAACATTCATGTCGTATTTCTTGATCGGTTGATTTGCATGAGTTTTCCAAGATTGAGAGTCGATTCTTGAGGTTAGGAAGTCTTAACATAGTTGTATTTCATTTCAATGATTAAATTGTGCATGCTCTATTTTTAACTTGCTATCTTAAATAATCATTGTAGTCGTAGCTTGAATTATCTTGTTAAATTAACTATGTGGGAGTCTTCATTTACATGAGATATAAAAGGGTTATTCGAGGACGAACAAGGCTTTAAGTGTGGGGCAGGTGATCTCGGGCAAAATAGCATGCCCAAGTAATGCTTTATAACTTAGTTTTGTCTTGTTTGTCGACTTAAATATATGCATTCTCATGTAATTTTATGTAAATGTGAATATATATACTAACCAACATGATTAGTTCTTGTTTTTGTAGGTTTAAAATGAATTTGAGGAACTAATCCATGAGTTGGTGAAGTGGAGGAATGGAATCGGAAGTAAAACGCGAACGTCGGCAAAGGGGACACGCGAAACAGCCCACCTGCGCGTTTGCAACGTGCCACGGCAGGAAGGCTGCGCGACAAGGGCCGTTACACGCCCTCAAACGCGCTGCCAGCTTCTTCTTGGCGACTATTTTGATTTCCAGTGTGCCTACGCGATGCCTCCATGTCGCGGGGGCATATTGGCGCGATAACCTCCATGACACGGAGCTATTTCATGCCGGGAATAATTTATACACCTCACATTTACTATAAATAGGTCCCTTAGCTCCTAAAAATATTTAGTCACGAAATTATTCTTAAAAACTGCCAAGGAGTGAGGGAGAAGTGGGAGAACTCACCTAGGGTTCATCAATTTCATCTTCTCTTCTACCAATTCTTGTAAGTATGTTACTTTAATTATATTTTCTTGTAATTATACGAACATGAGTGGCTAGAACCCTTCCTCTAGGGCTGAAACCACATGGTATGATTGTGAATACATGATTTTGTTTTGGTTTTAAGTTATTTATTGTTGTTTTGTCTTACATTCTTAATTATGGTTGTTTTTATGATTGATCACCATAAAAACACACACGTTACACCTAGGTAAAAGCTTGAGAAAGTAAACCTAGGCAAGAACAAAGAATGTAGGGAGCAAGTTTGTATCTTACGATATAATTCGTGGTTAGGATAAGAAATTATACCTAATTTGCCTTGCTTGGTTATTAAAATGGGATGATCTAGACACCAACTTAGAATTATCACATCACCACTCGAAGAAGTAGTTGTGACGCTAAGTTGAGTTAAATGATTTGAGGTACGAAAGTCCCTTATCAAGAGCATAAACCCTGTAAACCACATCCACATAATTGAATTGCCCACGAACTAGAATGTCACATCCCCGCTCAACGATGTAGTTGTGAGGCTAGTTTTTCGTGTTTAGAGGCACGAAAGACCATGAACATGTAGTTTTAATTATGTGAGACGACAATTGATAGTTTCAGACTTAAACCATTACAAAGCGTAGTATCGCATGATTATCCGGCTTTAACTCTAGTTGCTCCTTAAATGATTTCAAAGTATTTCGGTGACCACCCCTAGACTTAATTAAACTTTATAGGAAAAAGTCTTTAATCAACACTTGCGAAAGTTAATATCACACTTGAACTTGATAATTAGCTGAATTGGTGCAGTCCTTGTGGGTTCGACATCTGGCTCTTAAAAAGGGTTACTGTATTACTTGTACGACCCGTACACTTGCGGGCACATCAAGCCCATCCTAGAGTGGAAGGGTAGTTAGTTGTGCCTGTAGGTTGCTTCATTTCCTACCTTAAGGCCAGAAATATGATTTCTAAAGGTTGTGTGTACCATCTACTTATGGTTAAGGATGCTACGTCTAAAACCTTGACTATCCAGTCAGTTCCTGTTGTGTGTGAATACCCAGAAGTGTTCCCAGATGACTTGCTGGGAATCCCTCCTGAGCTGGAGATCAATTTTGGTATTGATCTACTTCCCGATACGTAGCCTATATCCATTCCTCCTTACAGATAGGCCCCAGCCAAGTTGAAGGAGTTGAAGGAGCAATTGAAGGACCTCTTAGACAAGGGTTTCATCAGACCTAGCAAATCCCCATGGGGTGCGCCAGTTCTCTTTGTTCGCAAGAAGGATGGTTCTCTTCGTATGTGCATTGATTATCAGTAATTGAACAAAGTTACCATCAAGAACAGGTATCCTCTCCCCAAGATTGATGACTTGTTTGACCAGGTCCAGGGTACCAAGTTTTTCTCAAAGATAGACCTCAGATCTTGATACCATCAACTCACGGTTTGGGAGAGTGATATCCGGAAGACAGCCTTCAGGACTCGATATGGTCACTATGAGTTTGTAGTTATTTATACTTGACTAACGAATGCTCCTGCGGCTTTTATTGATTTGATGAACAGGGTGTCCAATTCATACTTGGATATGTTTGTGATCGTGTTCATAGATGACATTCTTGTATACTCTCGGAGCAAGGAGGAGCATGCCGCTTATTTGAGGGTGGTGCTATAGACTCTTAAGGATCGCAAGTTATATGCTAAATTTAGTAAATGTGTGTTTTGGTTGAACTTAGTGGCAGTTTTGGGTCATGTAGTGTCAAGTGAGGGTGTACAGGTGGACTCTCAAAAGATAGAAGCAGTGAAGAATTGGCCTAGACCAGTTAGTCCTTTGAATATGAGGAGTTTCTTGGGTTTAGCTAGTTACTATCGAAGGTTTGTTGAAGTTTTTTTGTCCATTTCAGCACCGTTGACTAAAATGACCCAGAAAAAAGTGAAGCTTCAATGGTCAGAGGCCTATGATAAGAGCTTTCATGAGTTGAAGACTCGACTCACCTCAGCACCAGTGTTGACCCTACCTGAGGGTACCGATGGGTTTGTGGTATATTATGACACCTCGACGATCGACCTTGGTTTTGTGCTAATGCAGCATGGTAAAGTTATAGCCTATGGTTCCAAGAAGCTGAAGGTCCATGAAAAGAATTACCCGACTCACGACCTCGAGTTGGTGGCGGTAGTATTTGCCATGAAGATTTGGAGACACTATCTGTATAGGGTCCATGTAGATGTGTTTACGAACCACAAAAGCCTACGATACGTGTTTACCCAGAAGGATATAAATATACGTTAGAGGAGATGGTTGGAGCTTCTTAAAGATTATGATATGAGTGTCTTCTATCATCCGGGCAAGGCTTAATGTGATGGAAGACGCTCTTAGCAGGCTTTCCATGGAGAGAGTGTTCCATGTAGACGAGGAAAGAAAGGAATTAGTGAAAGATGTACATCGTCTTGCATGGCTAGGAGTTCGTCTTATTGACTCGACAGGTGGTGGTGTCATTGTTTAGAATGGGTCAGAATCATCCTTAGTAACTGAAGTTAAAGCCAAGAAAGACGAGGATCCTATTTTGGTAAAGTTGAAGGAAGCCGTTCAGAATTAGAAGGTGGAGATTTTCTCCAAAGGGGGAGATGGTGTGCTTCGATATCAGGGTCGCTTGTGTGTTCCGGGTGTTGATGATTTGAGAGATCGGATGTTTTTGCGAGGCTCATGGTTCCAGATACTCTATACATCCAGGTGCCACCAATATGTACCTTGACCTGCGGGAAGTCTATTGGTGGAGTGGCATGAAGAAGGACATAGCAGAATTTGTTGCTAAGTGTCTGAATTGTCAATAGGTGAAAATGGAATATCAAAGACTAGGAGGTGTGCTCCAAGACATTAGCATCCCTACCTGGAAGTGGGAGGAGATCAATATGGACTTCATACAGGTTTGCCTCGCACTCGTCGACAGTATGACTCTATTTAGGTGGTTGTAGACAGGTTGACTAAGGCAACTCATTTCCTACTAGTGCATGGAGTGCCCTTTTCCATCATATCAGATAGAGGTACTCAGTTTACCTCCCAGTTTTGGAGATCATTTCAGAAGGGACTTGGTACTCAGGTCAAGCTTAGCATAGCATTTCACCCGCAAATTGATGGTTAGGTAGAGCGGATCATTCAGACTCTTGAGGATATGTTAAGAGCGTGTGTGATTGATTTCAAGGGTAGTTAGGATAATCACTTGACTCTCATTAAGTTTTCATATAACATCTACCATTCTAGCATTTAGATGGCTCCGTTTGAGGCTCTTTATGGGCAAAGGTTGTAATGCCTCAGAAACTCAAAGACTAGATTCGGGACTTAAACCAGAAAATCTGGAAATCTGTAGCAATTTTCACAGAACGATTTACATAACGGGTCGTTATGAGATCTAATGACTTGTTAGGTCAGTAGTGAGAAGGACGATTAAGTATTGGTAAGTAAGAAGCAGTGTACCCAACAGGAGACCTCACGAGTCGTGGTCACTGACCACGACCCGTTAGGTCACTCGTGGTCAGGCCTGGGTCAGGAGATTAATAAGTTGGACAGTGTACTTGACAGATGGTGACCATGAGTCGTAGTCACCTATAACGACTTGTTAGATCCCTCGTGGTGACCTACAGGGTAATCAAGGCAGTGCACTCAACGGGTGTGACCACGAGTTGTGGTCAGTCAGCACGATCCGTTAAGGTCACCTGTCGGTTTTTGCAGCGATTTTCTAAGGGCTAGTTAGTAATTTCCTACACTCCTAAACTTCAAACTACGTCGTTTTAGTCATAATTTTACCTATTAGTGGGGAGAAACGGTTCATTCCTCATTCCCACTCTAAGTTTTCAGAAAAATCATCGTAAGATCTCCTCTCAAGAACCCTTCAAGAAAGCCTACAGTTTTCCTCCAATGCAGCAGTACAATATTTCTCCTTCAAGAAATTTCAACTCAGGTATGTGGGAATTCAACAAGGGAATTGTCCTTCCCTTGTGTCTCCCAAAATCCTCCCATAAATTCTCTATAAGTTTTAGCCCTAAGTTTCCTAACACAAAGCAATTTCATATTATTTTTCATTAATTTCACCTGGGATAATATCCATGTTTATTATTCATATGATCTTCATCAGTTCCTAATTAAATTGTAGATGTTCTTACAAAAGTGAATTAAAGCCTTAGATTCTCGAGTGAAGATTATTTGTGTACTAAATTCCATCTAGTGAATGAAGTATGTTTTGAGCTGAATTTCCTAGTTATTCTTATTATATATACGTTGAGCAAATATTCCATGGAAAAGAGTGACTTTAGCCTTGTGGGATGAGATTTCTTTAATTCTTGAAATTTTTTCATATAATGGAATTCCCGTGTTGTTGGAATGAGTTGAGTTCTCTATTAACTTCTTAGTAGTTAGTCCAATTAGAGCGTAGAACCTCTTCAGAAATTGTCAACTAATCAGTTTGACTTCAGTCTTTTCTCGAGGTGTCAGTGATGCCTCCCAGTTATTAGAATTAGACTCAGAATCCAGTTTATTGGTCCATTAGGCGGTCATGACATTTTAGATATATATCTCTGACTAGCCCCAGGACCCCAGTTCAGTTTACAATTTGTTCTTAGATGGTTATGACGCTTCTATATAAGCAGCTCTGACCAGTCTAGAATCCAGTTTCAGAATCTGGTCTGATAAGACTCTCGGGGTACTTTCAGTTATATATCCCTGACTAGTCTAAAACCCCAGTTTTGAGCTATCAGCCTAGTAGTTCAGTATAGGTCTTCCAATAGGAGTAGGACTTAGCACCGAACATGTCGGGGTTCTAGCGCACCCAGATTCGCAGAACTACATTTCCAAGGTAGGTTACAGTATTACTTGGCCTGATTGGCCCCATACTATTGTGATCACCTAGTTCATGCCTTTATACCCTGGCAAGATATATTAGGTCCTACAGGTGGGGTGTATACATCGAACTCCACATCTAGCTCACATGGTTACATGTCGGTTACAGACTCTCCCACGAGTCAGTCCAGTCCAGATTCAGAATAAGCAACCCAGTTCAGTAGAGTACCTCAGACTCAAAACTTTCAGACTTAGGGCATGTCTTTGACCATCAGACAGGGTCATCTTGACCATTTCAGTTACTTCAATAGTTCAGTTTAGTTTTCTTTTTGGTCATTGCATGTCATTTCAGTTCATACATTATGTTCAGTTATGCTTTCTCCCACTTACTCAGTACATTCAAAGTACTGACGCATACTTTTATGTTGTATCATTTCATGATACAGCTGTAGGTTCACAGACTCAGCATCGTTAGCCGTTGCGATTCAGATCCTCCTCCACCGTAGCCGAAGTGTGAGTCCTCATCATTTGAGGGACTTATTTCATTTTCTTTCAGTTGATTTAGTATTTTTAGTTAGACTTAGAGTTAGCTGGGGGCTTGTCCCAGCAACTCATCAGTTAGAGGGCTTTCAGACATAGAGTTAATTTCAGACTTGAGATGCTTTAAAGTTTATGTTTTCTTCTAGTTTTATTTTTCTTAAATGCTCTTATGTTGTTATTTCAAATCTTCCGCTATGCATGTTTTACTAAGAATACCGGTGTATGATAGTTCAGGGGTTGACTTGGGGTTACTTGTAACTCGAAGTACTGTGTCCTGTCCAGGATGTAAGCTCAGGGCGTGACAAACTTCGTATCAGAGCCCTAGGTTTAGAGTATCCTCAGAATGTCTGAAAGCTGCATTGAGTAGAGTCTTTTTCATGGGTGTGAAGCATGCCACACTTATGACAAGGAGGCTACGAGATGTTATTAGGAAAACTCTCTTTTGTTCATACTCTTTATCGTGCGTTAAAGTTCAATTCCAGAAACACCCTTCTAACTCGCACTTTGTTTTATTTTAGTGAACCATGCCTCCCAGACACGGTAAGGGGAGAAGGACCGGTAACGCTAATAGACTTGCCCTACCAACCTGGGCAGCCCCTCAAGATGACTCGATATCTACCACCAAATTCAGGGTGGCCATTCAACTGCTGGCTAAAACAGTCACCAACTAGGTGAACCAGCAAGTGGTGCCGATGAATACCAATGGGTTTGCAGCAGCTGCGAGGGTGCGGAACTTCACCCATATAAACCCTCCATCTTTTCAGGGATCCAAAGTAGGGGAGGATCCCCAAGAGTTCGTGGATGAGATCAAGAAGATTACTCGCATTATGGGCGTCAGCTCCTCAGAGAGTGCTGATCTGGCTACCTATCAGCTCAAAGGGATAGCTCAGGTTTGGTATGAGCTGTGGAAAGAGGGGCGGCTAGCGGGAGCAGGACCAGTAGAGTGGGAGGAGTTCCACACAGCTTTCCTAGACAGATTTTTCCCTCGGGAGCTGAGGGAGGCAAAGATGGCGGAGTTTATGAATTTGAGACAAGGCAACAAAACCGTGGAGGAGTATGCTCTGGATTTTACTCGGCTACCTAAGTATGCTCCAGATATGGTAGACGAGCCAAGGGCTCGCATGCTGAAATTTGTGAACGGGGTGTCGAACTTGGTCCTCAAGGAGTGCAGGACAACAATGATGATTAAGGATCTGGACCTCTCCAGCTTGATTGTCTATGCCCAGCAGATTGAGGCCAAAAAGCTGAAGGATATGGAGCGGAAGAACAAACGGGCAAGGATTGGCCAATCAAATTATGGCCATCAGAGGTCTAGCGGCAGTAGCCGCCCACAACAGCAGCTGCAGAGAGCCCCAGCACCCAATTCAGCTAGCGCCCCAACCTTTCAGTCCCGCTAGGATCGAAGGGGTGGGTCATCTGGTACTCAGTCGTAGGCCCACAGTATTGGAAACAAGTATCCAGCTTGTCCCAAGTGTGGTAGGAACAACCCGGGAGAGTGCCTTCGGGGTTGAGGGGGTTGTTTTGGTTGTGGATAGCTTGGACATCGGCTTAGGGAGTGCCCGACAGCAGGGTGATGGAGATCACAATCTCCCACATCATAACTCAAGCAGGCCAACTAGCTCAGAAGGCTAACACATCAGGTACAGATGGCGGTCACCTCCAAAATAGTTTATATGCTCTATCTTCCCGATCCGTCAGGATCAGGAGAGCTCACCTGATGTAGTCATGGGTATGTTACGTCTCTTTCATCTAGATGTGTATGCCCTTCTAGATCCAGGAGCCACTCTTTCATTTGTGACTCCCTGCACAGCAGTCCAGTTCAATATCAGTCCAGAAGTCCTCTCAGAACCATTCTCAGTCTCCACCCTAGTTGACGAGTCAGTTAGAGCCAGTCGGGTGTATAGAAACTTCCCAGTCTTAGTCCTGAATAAAGTCATCCCAGCTGACCTCATAGAGTTAGACATGGTCGACTTTGACCTTATTCTCGGCATGGATTAGTTACACTCCTACTACGCCTCAGTTGATTGCAGAACTAGAGTTGTCAAGTTCTAGTTTCCAAATGAACCAGTGTTAAAATGGACGGGCAACAGTTCAGTGCCTTAAGGGTAGGTTTATTTTCTATCTTAATGCCCAGAAACTTATCTCCAAGGGATGTATATATCATCTGGCTGGGGTCAAGGATTCCAACTCTGAGACCCCCGACTATCCAGTCAGTCCCTGTGGTCAGCGAGTTCCCGGATGTTTTTCCTAAGGATCTTCCCCGAGTTCCCCCTAAACGGGAAATAGATTTTGGAATATATCTCCTCCAAGATACTCAGCCCATCTTCATCCCTCCTTACAGAATGGATCCAGCTAAGCTTAAGGAGTTGAAAGAGCAACTAAAAGATCTTCTTGACAAGGGTTTTATCAGACCCAGCATCTCTCCCTGGGGTGCTCCAGTACTATTCGTGCGTAAGAAAGATGGTACCCTCAGAATGTGCATAGATTACCATCAGCTGAACAAGGTCATAGTCAAGAATAGGTATCCCCTACCCAGAATTGATGACCTGTTTGACCAACTTCAGGGAGCCAGTTGTTTCTCAAAAATCGTTCTCAGGTTAGGGTACCATCAGCTAAGGGTCAGAGAGTGTGATATACTGAAAATAGCATTCAGAACTCGGTATGGTCACTACAAGTTTGTAGTGATAATGCCCCAGAAGCCTTTATGGATTTGATGAACAGGGTCTTCAAGCAGTACCTGGATATGTTCGTTATTGTATTTATCGACGGCATTCTGGTGTACTCCAGAAATGAGGAAGAGCATGCCAATCACCTAAGGTTATCATTATAGACATTCAGGGACCGCCAGTTGTTCGCCAAGTTCGGCAAGTGAAAATTCTAGTTAAAGTCTGTGACTTTCTTAGGGCATCTGGTCTCAGGTGAAGGAATACAAGTAGATCCTCACAAGATAACAACAGTGAAAGATTGGCCCAGACCTACCTCTCCTACTGAAATCAGGAGTTTCTTGGGCTTAGCCTGTTATTACCGATGGTTTGTGGAAGGCTTCTCCTCTATAAAATCTCCTCTGACTAAGTTAACTCATAAGAAGGTGAAATTTTAGTGGTCAGATGAGTGTGAGAAGAGTTTCCAGGAGTTGAAGACTCGACTCCCTACTACTTCGATTCTGACCTTGCCGGAAGGAACAAATGGATTGGTTGTTTACTGTGATGCTTCTAGAGTTGGACTCGGATGCGTTATGATGCAGCGGGGCAAAGTGATAGCCTACGCCTCCAGACAACTCAAAGTTGATGAGAAGAACTATCCAACTCATGACTTGGAACTGGCAACGGTGGTTTTGCGCTAAACATATGGAGGCATTACTTATATGGAGCTCATGTAGATGTGTTTACAAATCATAAGAGTCTTCAGTACATGCTGAGTCAGAAGGATCTAAATTTTCATCAAAGAAGGTGGTTGGAGTTGCTAAAGGACTATGACATGAGTGTGTTGTATCACCGGGGTAAAGCCAATGTGGTGGCTGACGCCCTAAGCAGACGGTGTATGGGGAGTGTGGCTCACCTTGAGGAAGGCAAGAAGGAGTTAGCAAAGGATGTTCACAGACTAGCCTGGTTAGGAGTGCAGTTGGTGGATTCAGCCAAGGGTGGTGTGGTAATGCAAAGTGGGTCGGATACATCCTTGGTAGTTGAAGTTAAGTTTAGACAGGGTGAAGATACGATTCTACTTAAACTTAAAGAAGAGGTTCTCAGGAAGGAGGTTGAGGCTTTCTCCAAAGGGGGAGATGGTGTGCTCCGTTACCAGGACAGGTTGTGTGTACCGTATGTTAGTGAGTTCAGACAGCAGATACTGGCTGAGGCACATAGCTCGAGATACTCCATTCACCCTGGTGCTATAAAAATGTACCGCGGTCTATGGGATATTTACTATTGGAATGACATGAAGAGAGACATTGTTGAATTCGTAGCCAAGTTCCCGAACTGCCAGCAAGTCAAGGTGGAGCATCAAAGACCAGGAGGCATGACTCAAGATATCAATATACCCATATGGAAGTGGGAATAAGTAAATATGGATTTCATTAAGGGTCTACCTCAGACTCGTCGGTAGCATGACTAAATCTAGGTGACAGTAGATCGGATGACTAAGTCAGCGTACTTCCTCCAAGTTAAAACCATAGACTCAGCTGAGGATTATGTCAGACTATACATCTGAGATTTAGTCAGACTCCATGGGGTTCCTTTATCTATCATTTTAGACAGAGGAACTCAGTTCGCCTTACACTTGGAAATCTTTTCAAAAGGGACTAGGCACTCAGGTCAAGCTCAGCACAGCTTTTCACCTGCAGACCGATGGGTAAGTTGAGTGGACTATTCAGACCCTAGAAGATACGCTAAGAGTGTGTGCGATCAATTTCAAGGGTAATTGGGATGACCATTTGCCACTTATCGAGTTAGCGTACAACAACAACTATCATTCTAGCATTCAGATGGCCCCATTTGAAGCATTATATGGGAGAAGGTGTAGATCTCCTATAGGGTGGTTCGAGGTTGGTGAAACTACCTTGATAGGGCCAGACTCAGTTCACGAGGAAATGCATAAAGTTCAACTCATCCAAGAAAGGTTGAAAATCAGCTCAGAGCCGTCAAAAATCTTATGCCGATGTGTAGAATCACCTTCAAAACTAGCAGTTGTACACCCAGTTTTCCATGTATCACTTTTGAAGAAGTGCATCGGAGATCCAACCTTAGTGGTTCCATTGGGCAGTGTAAGAATAAAAGATAGTCTCTCATATGAGGAAGTACCAGTCCAGATCCTTGACCGTCAGGTTCGTAAGTTGAGGAACAAGGAAATAGCTTCGGTCAAAGTCTTATGGAGAAATCAGCAGGTTGAAAGAGCTACGTGGGAGGCCATAGTAGATATGATGGCCAAATACCCGCACTTGATCCCTATCGACTATGTTATAGCTTAAAATGTTAGTTTTGCCTTAGAAACTGATTTAGTTGTGGGATTCAATTCATGTGTATAAGTTTATTTTACAACTTTGGATGTACGTATGAAAAGAGAATTCAGTTCAATTATGTATTTTGAAATGCAGGTAGTCATTCTGATAGTTTTGGAGGTAAATGAATAGTATATGAAAGTTACGATTGTTATTCTCTATTTTCCTATGTGTTTTCTAACATTCGAGGATGAATATTTCCAAGGGGGAGATATTGTAATGCCCCGAAAACTCAAAGACTAGATGCGGGACTAAAATAAGAAAATCTAGGAATCTGCAACAATTGTCACAGAATGACTCACCTAACGGGTCGTTGTGAGATCTAACAACTCGTTAGGTCAGTCGTGAGAAGGAGGATTAAGTATTGGTAAGTGAGAAGCAGTGTACCCAATGGGAGACCTCACGAGTCATGGTCACTGACCATGACTCGTTAGGTCACTCGTGGTCAGGCCTGGGTCAGGAGATTAATAAGATGGACAGTGTACTTGACGGATGGTCACCACGAGTCATGGTCACCTATAATGACTCGTTAGGTCCCTCATGGTGAACTACAGGGTAATCCAGGCAGTGCACTCAACGGGTGTAACCAAGAGTCGTGGTCAGTCACCACGACCAGTTAGGTCACCTGTTAGGGTCACCTGTCAGTTTTTCCAGTGATTTTCTAAGGGCTACTTAGTAATTTCCTACTCTCCTAAACTTCAAACAACATCGTTTTAGTCATAATTTTATACCTATTAGTGGGGAGAAATGGTTTATTCCTCATTCCCACTCTAAGGTTTCAGAAAAATCATCGTAAGCTCTCCTCTCAAGAACCCTTCAAACAAGCCTAGGGTTTTCCTCCATTGCGGCAGTCCAAGCTTTCTCCTTCAAGAAATTTCAACTCAGGTATGTGGGAATTCAATAACGGAATTGTCCTTCCCTTGTGTCTCCCAAAATCCTCCCATAAATTCTCTATCAGTTTTAGCCCTAAGTTTTCGAATACGAAGCAATTTCATATTATTTTTCGTTAATTTCACCTGGGATAATATCCATGTTTATTATTCATATGATCTTCATCAATTCCTAATTAAATTTTAGATGTCCTTATAAAAGTGAATTAAAGCCTTAGATTCTCGAGTGAAGATTATTTGTGTATTAGATTTCATCTAATGAATGAAGTATGTTTTGGGCTGAATTTTCTAATAATTCTTATTATATATATGTTGAGCAAATATTCCGTGGAAAAGAGTGACTTTAGCATTGTCGGATGAGATTTCTTTAAATCTTGAAATTTTCCCATATTATGGAATTTCCGTGTTGTTGGAATGAGTTGAGCTCTCTATTAGCTACTTAGTGGTTAGTCCAATGAGAGAGTAGAACCTCTTCAAAACTTGTCAACTGATCAGTTTGACTTCAATATTTTCCCGAGGTGTCAGTGGTGCCTCCCAGTTATTAGAATCAGACTCAGAATCCAGTTTATTGGTCCACTAGGTGGTCATGACATTTTATATATATAACTCTGACTAGCCCCAGGACCCCAGTTCAGTTTACAGTTTGTTCTTAGATGGTTACAATGCTTCCAGATAAGTAGCTCTAACTAGTCTAGAACCCATTTTAGAATCTAATCCGACAAGACTCTTAGGGTACTTTCAATTATATGTCCCTGACTAGTCTGGGACCCCAGTTTCGAGCTATCATCCTAATAGTTCAGTTTAGGTTTTCTAGTGGGAATAGGACTTAGCACCGAGCGGGCCAGGGTTCCAGCACGCCCAGGTTCCCAAAACTACATTGCCAGTGTAGGTTACAGTATTACGTGGCCTAATTGGCCCCAGACTTTTGTGATCAACCAGTTCATGCCTTTATACCCTAGCAAGGTATATTAGGTCCTATTGGTAGGGTGTATACATCGGACTTCACGTCTAGCTCACGTGGTTACATGTCGGTTGCAGACTCTCCCACTAGTCAGTCCAGTCCAGTCCATTTTCAGAATAAGCAACCAGTTCAATACAGTACCTTAGACTCAAAACTTTCAATCTTAGGGCATGTCTTTGACCATCAGACAAGGTCATCTTGACCATTTCAGTTACTTCAATAGTTCAGTTCATTTTTCTTGTTGGTCATTGCATGTCATTTTAGTTCAGACATTATGTTCAATTATGCTTTCTCCCACTTATTCAGTACATTCAAAGTATTGACGCATACTTTTATGCTATATTATTTCATGATACAGTTGCAGGTTCCCAGACTCGGCATCGTTAGCCGTTGCAAATCTGATCCTCCTCCGCCGCAGTCGAAGTGTGAGTCCTCATCATTCGAGGGCCTTATTTCATTTTCTTTTAGTTGATTTAGTATTTTTAGTTAGACTTAGAGTTAGCTGGGGGCTTGTCCCAGCAACTCATCAGTTAGAGGGCTTTCAGACACAGAGTTAATTTGAGACTTCAAATGCTTTATATGTTTTCTTCTAGTTTTATTTTTCTTAAATGCTCTTATGCTGTTATTTCAAAGCTTCCTCTATGTATGTTTTACTCAGAATACCAGTGTATGATAGTCCAGGGATTGACTTGGGTTACTTGTGTCCCCAAGTACCATGTCCCGTCCAGGGTGTAAACTCGAGGCGTGACAAAGGTGTAGATCACGTATTGGCTGGTTTGAGATCAGTGAAGCTATATTGATAGGTCAAGATTAGGTTCATGAGACTATGAAGAACATTCAGCTTATAAGGGAAAGATTGAAAATAGCTCAAAGTTTCCAAAAGTCCTATGCGAATGTGAGGAGGAGGGAGCTTGAGTTTGAAGTTGATGATTGGGTGTTTCTAAAGGTATCTCCCATGAAGGGAGTGATGAGATTCAAAAAGAAAGGGAAACTCAGTCCCTATTATGTTGGTCCGTACCGAATTGTGAGACGTGTTGGCAAGGTGTCCTATGAGTTGGAGTTGCCCTCAAAATTAGCTTTAGTTCATCCAATTTTCCATGTATCGCTTTTAAAGAAGTGTTTGAGTGAGCCAGCTTTGGTTGTCCCGGTGGATAGTGTAGATGTGAAAGATAGCCTTAGTTTTGAGGAGGTTCTGGTGGAAATACTTGATCGTCAGGTTTGAAAGCTAAGAAACGAAGCAGTAGCCTCAATCAAGGTTATGTGGAGGAACCAGCATGTTGAGGGAGCTACGTGGGAAACCGAAACAGATATGATTACTAGATACCCGCATTTATTTCCTCTCAGCTCAGTTTCAACTTGAGGTATCAGTTTCCTCCCTAATACTCTCTTTAGTTTCATGTTTAAATCATGTGCCCCAGTTTCTTTCATGTCAATATATGTATGTATGATCCATGAATTCAGTTTAGTCATGTAATTCAGTCCGGAAACGGTCACTCCGTTAGTTTTCAGCTTAAATATTCAGTATTTGGTATGGTAGTTGCATTTCTCATCTTTTCAGTATGTTCATCCACATTAGAGGATAAATGTTCCCAAGGGGGAGATATTGCAATACACCGGAAGTTCCTAAGCCTAGACTTGGGATTTGAAATGAAAAGCAACAGGAAATCGAAGATTTTTTTCTCAGAACAACTTGTCGTATGGGTTGTTAGTGGGTCTAACGAACCGTTGGATGTGCCCGTGGTGAGAAGCTGTAGAATTGGACTTGAGAATAATGGGTCTAGGAATGACCCATTGTTTGATGTAATGGGTCATTGGGAAGGTGGGTCAAAGAAGGTTGACATGAGTCATCGGATGACTCATTGTTCTAGACAACGAGTCATTGTTATGCTCGTTGGGAGGATTTTCTAGATGGGAACAGTGGTGACAACGGTTGGGAACAATGAGTCGTTGGAGCTTGTAACGACTCTTCCTATCCGATTGTGGATGAACACTTGAGATGGGAAACAGGGATGAGACAACGAGCGAAGTGACGGGTCATGGGAACAAGGGACGACCCGTTGCATTGGTCGTTGCTTCAAGCAGTGGCTAATTTCCTACGAGTTTGCTAAGGTCAAATCCGTAACTTCCAAACCCTTAAGTCCTATATTAGGTCATTTTAAGCTCAGAAAAGGGTGTTTTAAGAGGTTTAAACTTATTCAAAACCCATCATCTCCCATGCATGCAACCTAGAGGTTTCTAAGGGTGATCAAGCTAGGAATTCATCAAGTTCTTCCCCAAAATCCATTAGGCTATCAAGAGGGTTTGTGAAATCAGATTCTTCCAGGTATGTAGGGTTATGAATGAGTGTATTCATCCATACCCATTCCCAATCCCTCTTCAATTTCATGAAATTCTAGTTGATGAATCTATGGGATTTTAACCCAATATGTGAATTCTCTAAGTATCAATCATGGGTATGATCTAAGCATGTTTCTAATGTTGAATTATGATTAATGGGCATATTTTACATTGTTTTAAATTATAAATTATATTCTTAAGTTTTATAAATTATGATCTCATCCATGAAAGTTCATGAAAGTTGAAATCTATGATATATGCATTCAAGCATGATAAGATGTATATGATAAAAGTATTATTTTGAATTTCCCATGTCTATGTTCATGTTTTCGAATGATCAAGTCTATGTCAAGCATGTTTAAATATTGGCAAGCCCATATAATTGAGTATGTTTCACAATTTATCTAAATTTCACGTTATTAGCTTACCACATGAATTTTGGAGTCTAGACTCACACTATTTTTAGCTTATGGTATGGTTTGAGCCCAAGGCTCCTCATGTTATGATTTCAGATTCATGCATATACGTTATGAGTCAGCTTCGTCACTAGTCAAGGGTTCAACTTCATTGAAAAACGATGGAAGCATATGCATATTTTTGGGAGTAGTATCTAGCATCAAGTAGGCTAAGGGTCACTCAACCCTATTCCTCAGAACTATGTGCCAACGTATGTATATTTAGATTATTTAGGACCTCCCTTGTGAGCTTCCCCGCCCCCAAGAGGCCTTCAGCTTGATATCAATATCATGGCAGCACCCTTAGCCCTGGCAAGGCTTTGGACGACTCTGTCAACTTAAGTAATAGTCAGAACCATGTAAGCTCTATTGTGGTAATATCGGTTGTAAGATGAGTCTCCCATTGTTACTCATGATTTTAGTTATGCATGTTCATCAGTCATGTTGTTATGTTTTCAGCAAGTTTGACCCAATGTTCAGTTTTACTTATGATTATCAGTTTTTAGCTTTGGGTCATTCGATTCAGTTATGATATTTAGTTACGTTCAGATCATATTTTCAGATAATAGCATGCAATCCCTACTCTCAGACTCTTATGATGAAATATTTTTATGGTATGCATGATTTATGGTTTTACTTACTTAGCGATTTTACTTACCTTACATACTCAGTACATTCCATGTATTGACCGCATATTCTATGTTGTATCGTTTCATGATACAGGCTCGGATATCCAGGCTCAGTTCCGTTAGTAGCCAGGCTCTCAGTTTTAGCATCTTCCAGTCTCAGTTGGTGAGTCCTCATCTTTTGAGGGCCCTTTTATCAGTTGTATGGAGTATTTTTAGTTGCAGACTATAGTGAGTTAGCTTGGGTCTTGTCCCATCAACTCGTCAGTAGTAGAGGCTTTTTAGACATAGAATGTATTTAGTTTCAGCCTTGTGTTATGTATTCAAATGTTATGATATTTCAGACTTCCGCTTTATTATGTATGTTAGGCTCCCGCTTGAGTATGTTGATTTTAGATATCATGTTCATGTCATGGGTCGACTTAGAGCCTCTCGGGGTTCTTTGTCCCGTATCTCGATCCTGGCCTATGTTCGGGTCGTGACAAATGCGCTCAATCTTACATGCCATAACATAATATTAGAAGATGTTTTTGCTAAAATACTAAAGAATAGAAGCTGAAACTAAATGATAAAGAGATTTACAAATTAATTAAGAAATAAATTTTAGGTAATGGAACTACGTATTTTGTAGATAGACTCTTGGGTTGAACTTCATGAGGCTCCGAGTATAAAAACCTTGGTTGACTTATCAAAAGTTTGTGGGCTCTTATGAGGGGGCCTTGCAAAATGCATTTAGTGGATGTAAATAGGATGATACACTTGAAAGTTTGACAAAGCTTATACACAAAAAGTAGATTATTTCATAAATATGAAATATGAAGAAACTGTCGAAGACAATCCCTGAAAGAAGAGAAATATGTCATGCATGAGTGAGTTTGACTTTTAAAAAATTAGATAACTTAACAATTATAGGTTTAGGTTAAAAAATTAAGAAAATGAAAGAGTTAGAGTGTGTATATATATATATATATATATATATATATATATATATATATATATATATATATTATGACCCATGAATTTATAATCCAGGACTAAGAATTTGAATTAGTCACTAAATCGCAAGAGTCAGAGGGTTAAAAAATTATACTTGCAGTTGAGTTTGCTGTCACCTTAGAATTTCCTGCATGTCCTTCCTAGATTTGATTTAGAAGATGCACCAAGTGAGAGTATTTATTTGGTGACAGTTTTTGTGCAAAATGACTTGCTTCTCCTGCAACATGTTGAGGTGCTCCTGTTGCTTCTACTGAAATAGCAAAGTTGCTCTTGCAATTTTCATAATACACCAAAAATATCTAAGACTAGACCCTAGATTTGAAGTTTGACCATGCAGAGAAAAATGAAAAATGCCCTCAAAACGAGCCTCAGTATAACTAACAGTAGGATTGCATAAGTCGTATCAAGAACCTGTAGTGTGAAGACCTAAGGGTTCAACATAAGTTTGGAAAGAACCATGAATGGATCCTACTATTCGTACCTAGATTGTACGAGTCATAATGATAGTATGCAAAAATAAAATTAGAGAAATGCTCAGGAAATCTTGGGTAACTACAAACTATGGTACGACCCGTGGTAAGATGGTATGAGCCGTTGTTGGCGTTCGTGGTTAAAGGTCTGGAGAATGACCAATTTTTCTTGGGAGATACGAGCAGCATGTAACGGATCGTAGGATCATGGTATGGTTCATACCATCTATTCACGAGTTGAGATATTATAACGCCTCAAACTTTCGAACTAAGTTCAAAACCGTTCTAGGTATGTGGATAGTTCCGAACCTGATGAAATTTATGGAAACAAGGTGTTAAGATCAATTCTTAAGTGTGAGAAGCACATTAAATACAAATTAAGGCCATGATGAACCGAGAGCGGACCTTTTTGGATATATAATCCAAGTCGAGAGTAGAGTTACAGGAAAAGTCGTCTGATGGAAAATTAGCATAAAGTTGAGTTGAGAGCCTTCCTACCGATTGAGTTTTTCATGTAAGTTCTTACAAGGGTCAAATTTAAAAGATCTTAAACCCATTTTACAAAGTATTTTTGAGTAATCCAGAATATCAAATTGAATCCTTTGAATCTTCTTTCCAACACATCCAACCTTGTGTCAATCAGAGTTCGGAGTGAAAAGTTATGACCAATTTAGTTAAATATTGTCAGGTTTGATGGACAGGACCAGCCCTGTCACCACAAGTCATGGTATGACTCAGGGTATGTAGGTAAGACTTGTACCAGGAACCCATACCAAGAGTTTCATCAATCTTTTTAAGCCTCCCAAAAGCCACAAATGACATACCGCGACCCATGGTATGTCACCATGAGTCATGATACAACCCATAACACTGGACTAGCAGATTTTTAAGAACATATTCTCAAGGGTATTTTTATAATTTTTTATGCTTTTAACTCCTAAACTAGGCTATTTTAGGCTTCCTATGGAACTAATTAAAGGGGTTTTTCTAGCCCGATCTCTCATTCTACTCTAACAATCCATAAGTCATCTTCTCTCTTCTTCTCTCAAAGCTCAAGAACTAGAGTTTCCCAAGTTATTGTTGGGGATTCTTCAACCAGGTATGTGGAACTTCAACAAGGATTTTCTTTCATCCTTTCATCTTAATTTATGACCAAAACCGTAGCTACTTTGTTTCTCTAGAAAAGCGTTTCTTAGGGTTTCCATTCTATGAATGATTTCTCTCATCTCTTCCGTGATTTTCAGGGTCCTCATGATAAATAACACATGATGTTCATGATTTTACTTTCAATTGCATAATGAATTCCCATGATTAGATATAAGCATGATTTTTCGAAAATTCAGTCCATGAATTAGCTTGTTTTCGATAATTTGGCCCTTTTATAACATGTGATTTTACCATGAATTCAGTACATATGATTTACACTATGATTTGAATCTATGACTTTCATGATATCAGTATGATACGCATGTTTATGGTTCTTTAGACTTTCAAGCCTCTTGTTAGTTAGAAAGTAGCCCTGGCTGGTCTTAGAATATCAGTTTTAAGTCCTCAGTAGTGTCATGTTCATGGTCTTTTAGGCTCTCGGGATCCTTGTTAGATAAGGTGATTCCGGACTAGCTTAGAACATTAGCTTCAGACTGTCTGTTACATGTATCCTTATGTTCAGTTGGGAGTAGTGCTTAGAACTGAGCAAATCAGGGTTCCAGCATACCCAGATCTCAAAACTACGTGTCATCATAGGATAAGGGATTCTCAATAATAGAGAGTGTTTCCCTTAGCCCGAGGAACATGGGATCCTCATAATTTAAGAGTGTCTTCCTCGCCTCAATGGGCGCATGTAGGGGTCATTGTTATTAGAGATTATATCCCTAAGTTCACGAGTGATATCACACTCATCATAGTTCTTACCCTTGGAAAGGTATGAACACCCTCCCAAACAGGGTTACAGGTTGGGCTCTATGAGGCTCACATTGGAGTTTGTCGGCTAATAGGCTCTCCCGCAGTACAATTCAGTTTCAATTTCAGTACAATTTTCAGTTTATGATTTCAGATTCAGTCTTCAGTACATGTACATGTATCTAAAACTAGATATACTTATATTTCATTACATGTTTTTTTTGAACTAGCACCCTATGTCGGTATTCATGCATCTCAGAAATGGTCATTGTACTTTACCGCAGCATATGCACTTAGTCATGTTTATGTACAGTCTTTTCTCAAATTTATAGTATGTTCTCATTTCTAGTTACATTTCCTATATGCTCAGTACATTTCAAGTATTGACCGTATACTTTAGGTGTTATATCATTTTATGATATAGATCCAGATATTCAGGCTCAGCCCCGCAGTTAGACACATTCCAGACTCTATCAGCTGACAGTGGTGAGTCCTCATCTTCCGAGGACTAGAGTTATATTTTCTTTATTTTAGTATATTTTGTTACACCCCATAAGTTCTTAACACTTAGTTGGCCTATTCACATGTTGGTTAAGAGTTTTAGAATGCCATACGTGCGAGAAAAGGGCCCGAGGAGAGACCGGACAAGCGCCAAGTCGGAACGTCGCAAGGCAAATGCGACTTATAAATCACATTCGACAAATGCGACTTATAAATCGCATTCGACAAATGCGACTTAAAGGCCCCAAGTATATAAAGGCCTTCCACTTTGTTTTTAAGTCACTTTTCATTTTATTTCCAGCAGAAACAACGAGAAAACAGAGGAGAACGAGGGTTCAACATAAATATTCGTCCGATTACACCGTCAAAAGCAGTCCAAACTCGAATTAACTTCGGATAGTGAAGTATAAAGCTGTCGGGAGCATTCTTACGGAGTTAGTTTCGCCAAATTCGGCCGGCAAATCGTTGTCACGTCGAGCTAAGGTAAGTGGAATTGCTCCAAACTAGTGTTAATATACTCCCAGCATTAAAGTGAGTATTTCTCCCTTCTAGACCCCCGAGAAATAGCGAGTTTTTGGTTGTTCTTCGATAAGTCGAAGAATAGGCAGTAGGTATAGCCATAATATGGTTTCTTTCCAAAATGATAGTAGAATTAATTCTATTCTTTCGTGAATATGAATACAGTTGGGAGAAATAGCTGAATACTAGCCGAGCTACGCCAGTTAATCAAAAAGTCGGCAGTTGAGGTATGTAAAGCTAGTTTCTTTTGGCAAGCTAGTAGTTCCAGTAGCAAAATAGTACAAATTGCAGTAGAATGTTTCAAAAGCCGTATATTATATTCAGTATGAGTTAAGTAAGCATGTTAGAATTATTATATAGTGTTCAACATGAAACTCAATAAAACAGTATAATTCCCAACAGAATATTCCAGAAATATTATTTCAGACTCAGTATATTTCAGTATCAGATTCAACATATTTCAGTATCAGATTCAGTATATTTCAGTATGAGATTCAGAACAGAATACTAGAATATAAATATTATTATCAGATTCAGTATATATATATATTACATGTGGTTATTACTATTTGTGAAGACATGATTGTTCTGTGTTGGGCACCCTTAGAGCTTCCTTGACCGCCCCAGGGTTAATAGTTGTGTCGACTCGCCTGCTAGAGGGTGAGGATACGTCGCTCTACAGAGTGGCATGCCGTCCGCCAACGGACGAAGATGGGATGCAGATTCCCCATAGCAGGCTGATCAGCACTATACCACACCCTTTGTCGAGCGCTTGCGCCCGGTGTGCAGATTACAGTTTTCAGATTTCAGATTTCAGGAGTCCTTCGGACTCATATACAGCTATAGTCAGGGGCCCAGCGAGCCCAAGTTGCATACCCAGGGGGCCGGCTGGATGCTCATAGTTACTAGGTGGATGGTATGACCTGGGTAGGGGTATATAGATTGTGTGCTGGTTGGTACCTTACGGCTTATGGGGGCTGGTAAGGTTCTTGTATGCTATGTTGTGTTAGTTATTAATAGATAGAAAGTAGACCGCCATGTTATCAGGTATGACTCTTACTCTCTTCAGTAAAGTTACGCTCTTTTCAGTCAGTCTCATCCCGTCTCCTATTACTTCAGTATCTATCAGTATTATTGTTTGCTTTCAGTTATTTTCAGTTATTGCTTTGCATACTCAGTACAAGTGGTACTGACGCTCGTTTTGGGGCGCTGCATTACTTGCCTGCAGGTACTCATAGACGAGGAGCAGATCCCTCATAGTTCCAGCTAGCGTACAGAGTCTTCAGCTCCTATCATCCAAAGCTTGACAACTAAAGGTTTACTTCCCTTTTTGTTTGTACAGTATGGGTAGGCCGGGGCCCTGTCCCGGCCATCTTATTATTCTTAGAGGCTTACGGATTGTATATTCCCTGTGGTTAGTTGCACCGATCGTGTGGGGCCGTGCGTATGTTTTTAGTTTGCATGTGATGGTCGTGTGGGGCCTTGTTCAGTTGTCAATTGGTGACCTTGTCGGTCACAGATCAATTTAGCACTTGATTCTACTTTTCAGTGATAACTAGTCAGCATGGTGGCCTTGTCGATCCACATAGGTTCCCTTATGTTCAGTTGTTCTAGGTAGCTGTTATATTCCTACAGGTGGCTATAGGCCTTGTCGGTCGGAGGCTGTATTTATAGCCGTTATATAGCCCGTTGTTTTCATAAATCCAAAATTAGAGCCATCCTGACACCAGAAGTGCTTAGGCTCAATAGTCTAGCAGTCCAGGTTCTAGTAGGGCACCAGGTGCCAGTCATGCCTCCCAAGGTGGCGTGTGACATATTTCTAGTTTTAAATTTTGGAGTTATCTAGGGACTTGTCCCAGCAGCTCATCAGACTAGTAGAGGCTTTCAGACTGTGTAGTCTTAGTTTCAGCTAATGACTCAGTGTTGTTATCATATTTTTATCCTTTCCTTTTGATTACTTATATTTTAGTTGAACTTTTTCTCAGATATGTTCTATTAGTTTTTGTTATATTAGAATTATGCTATGCCATGGGTTAGTTTGAAGCAATTCGTGGTTTTACGTCCTGTGTCTCGATCCGGGGTCCTTGCTCGTGTCATGAAAAATTTCTTGAAACTTCATAGAGTTGGTAAACTTAAAATCTAATGAATATCCTATGAGCCTGTAATATTTTTTGATGTTGTGGTTATTCAATTTACAATGTATGCAAAAAATTTTACCTTATTTTTCTTTAAAATTAGTATTTTCTGCTTTGAAATTGGTATTTTCAGATTTCTGAAAACTGAGTTTGTTTCTTGCACAAGCATTACTTCCTTCTAGAACAGAAGATCCTTCTTATAAAATTGTGCATTATAAATCTCCATTTGATTCTAATCTTGCAATTAAAGAAAGTAAGCATGATTGACAATTAGATGAGGATTTATCATAAGAATATTAGTCCTTGCTTGAGAATAGGTCTCATTCAATTCTATGAGGAATCAAATGAGCCTTTCATCCTCCTTAGATTGAATCAATTTGTTCTTTCATTCACAAGTGTATAGACAACTGTAAATTATATTAGTATTAAGAGCATCTAATTCATCCCATAAACATTTGATTTTACTAAATTACCCAACAATGTTATTAGAACCTTGAATCAAATCTCTTAATTTCTTTAGTAAGTGATGAAGTTTTGCCCCATTGGGATATCTACACCTTTGTTCAATGTCTAATCAAAGGTCTTTTGTTGTCCTCGAATAAAGAGCATTGTTTGCAATGTCTTTTGAGAGAGAATTCAGCAACCAAGATGTCACTATATCGTTACATCTATTTCATGTTTTAATAGAAAGATTACTTATTGATGGTTAAAGACAATATCTATATATGAAACCCCCCAACTTGTTATTAGCCGAGAGTGAGATAAGGATGAACCTTCTCCATTATGGATATCCTTTCGCATTGAAGGGAGCATTATATCCTTTCGCATTGAAGGGAGCGTTCACCAAAATCATACCGGGTGCATTTGATGGATAAAGAAATAAAGGGTTACTTGAATTTCGACACTGCTACTATCAGCAACAGTATTGAATGAATTAGTTTCTAGTATTGTGAATGAAGAAAATGCAATCTAAAGAAAACAAAAAGAAAGGAGCTAAAGAGAATTCTTATTGCTCTGATACAACGTAGAAAATACTCAAGAAGTTTGTACGAAAATTTTCTATATTTTTTGAATCAATCACTGTACAGTTCCCATATATTTATACAAGTATTTCATGAATAAAAAATTAAAATAAAATCAATTTTTGTACACTTGTACCAATCCTATTTTATACATCATAACTATGAAAAATATAAAGATTCTTTCTCTATTTATCTATATACACCTGTATATTTTTTTGTTACACAACTAACGATGCATGTGCCCTCTTTCTCTATTCATATTTGGACTTGGACATATAGTTAAGGAAAATTAGGCCTGATGTGAAAATACGAAGGATGAGGCCCAATATTAAGAGAAGAAAATTCTTTTCTTCTTTTGCTTGGTTTAAAGTTGAATGTATCTTGCTCTTTGTGTTCTTTGTTGAACTTGAACTAAAATATTTATTCTCCAAACCAAACACTTTTTCTGTTATGAGCTTGAACTCAAATCAATTCAAGAATACTCTAACCATAAAAATTCTCTACATCTTCTACAGACATAATAATGCTCAACAAGAATAAAAAGAAAATATAGTTCTCAAGTTATTTTTATTTTTATAATATTTTACATGTTTACTAGGTAAAATTATGAGCTTGTTATAAAATAAGAGTAAACAAATAATAATATTAAACAAGAAAATAGACAAGAAATATAGAGATCAAGAATAATAAAGAAAGACAAATGAGGAGAGCATTCTTATTCTTTCTACTATCTTCAATACAATATGAGCTCTTATGCCTCTATTTATAATTTTCATATGATCATACAAAATATTAACATAACATGACATTAACCATGAAAATAAAAAGGGGAGGATCATAGAGAAGGTTTTAGAGGTGTAAAAGTTAATATCATAATAGTGAGGAATAGTGGAGGATTAATTTCTAGAGTAGTGAACATCCACACTACATAATTGTTTCATAACCCTCCCCCTTGTATGCCTATGTCTTGATAGATAATATGCCTCATTAATATCTTACTAGAAAAAATTTCGTGAAAAAAATCCTAGTGAAGAAAAAAGAAAACACATATCTTTCAGTACACATTGCTTGCTGCCTCATTAAAAAAACTTTCCGAGGAAATCTAGTGGAACAACACCTAGCTAAGAAGAAAAGAGCGCGACAAGTATTTTATTCCCCCTAATAAAAATGTAATTTATTTCTCGAAGACGACGGGTTCCAATCTTGTATACATTCTATTGAAGCTCGTGTTTAAAAAAACACTTTGGAAAAATGTACTTATTTTGTCTTCTCCAATATATTCTTCATCCAATTAATATACACAAACACCGTCTATGTATAATATTGGAACCTTCGTTTTAAAGAAAATCACACATCTCCTATATGTTGAGTCACCTGTTTTGTAAATTGCTAGTGTAATACCCCGAAAATCCTAAGATCAGACCCGAGAGTTGAAATGGAGAAAATAGAATTTCCTGCACCAGGTCACAAGACGAGTCGTCCAGTGACCTGTCAGGAACCCCACAAGTTGTTAAGTGACTCGTGGGAAGAGGCTGGGACTTGGTTGAAAATCTCAAGTTTAGGGTGACCACGGGTCAACACCACGTGCTGTTGTATGGTCCGTGGTCAAAGGTGCTCGAAGGATAAAGGAAATTTGGACATTGTACCTAACGACTAGTCAACACGAGTCGTGGTCAATGCCACAATTCGTCGAGTGGGTCGTGGTCAACAGTTGGTTAAAGGTTGAATGTTTTTGGCAGTGTCCCTAACGAGTGATCACCACAATTCTTTGGGTACACCACGAGTCGTGGTGACCCTCAAAGGAAGAATGGGTAGTGTTCCTGATGAGAGGTGACCACGAGTCGTGGTCAGGGGCACGACTCGTCCAGTCCCTCGGTGGGACCGGTAGTCTATTTTTCCCTGCACGTTTATTAAGGGGATTTTCCATAATTCCTAAGTTCCTAAGGCCTAAACTACATCATTTTAAACTAAGAATAGAGTGTTTTAAGAAGGTTTAAGTCATTCTAAGCCTATCCTAATTCATGCATGCAAGTTTAGAAATTTAAGAGTTGATCAAGCCTAGTTCTACAAAGTTCTTCCTCAATTCCCTTTGGCAATCAAGGAGGTGGTAAAATCAGATCCCTTCAGGTATGTAAGGCTATGAATAGGTGCATGTTATACCCTGGAAGCCCAAAGATCATATTCGGGAGTTGAAACAGAGAAAAACTCAAAACTAGCACCAGGCTTCAGGACGGGTCATGAGATGACCTACGAAAGCAGCCCACGAGTCATGATGTGACTCGTGGGGAGTCCAGGTGAGGAATTTGGACATTTGAGAAATGAGGTCCCCACGGGCATGACCATGACTGGTGGTCAGGCCCCACGATTAGTTAGGTCAGAGGTGGGGTGGGTGTGAAAGAAATGAGAAGGGAGGGAGGCAGTGTACCTAACGGAGGACCCCATGAGTCGTGGTCAATCACCACGATTTGTGGGGAGGGTTGTGGTCAGAAATTTGAAAAATAATTGGAATTTGGGGCAATGTATGTAACGAATAATGACCACGAGTCATGGTAACCAGGTAATGACCCGTTATGTCTTCCATTGCGAGCCCAGCAGGTTGAGAAGCAGTTTACTTCACGATTTAAGCCACGAGTTGTGGCCAATGGGGACGATTCATCAGGTCAGTCGTTGGGAATACCTGGCAGTTATTTCCTACATTTTTCCTAAGGGTGTTTCGGTAATTTTCTAACCTCCTAGATCCTAAACTAAGTCATTTTGGGTTATTTTGAGGAGATTTATAGGGGCAAAATGGTTTTCCCCCTCATTCCCACTCATCTTCAGAAAATATACCGTAAGCTTCCTCTCAAGAAGCTCTCAAACAAGACTAGGGTTTTTCCTTTATTGCAGCAGTCCAAGCTTCCTTCTCCAAGGAAATTCTAACTCAAGTATGTGGGAATTCAACAAGTGGATAGTTCTTCCCTTGTGTCCTCCAAAACCCTTCTCTAGTTCTCTATAAAATCCTAGCCCTGAGTTTTCGAATGTGAAGGGAATATATGTCAATTTTCTTTGAATTCACATAGAATGATATCCATGATTATTTCAAATATGATTTCCATCAGTTCATGATTAAATTGATGTTATTCACAAAAAAGTGAATTCTAGCCCTGCAGATTTTAAATATTGAGAAATTCTTGATAATGTTTCATTCAATCCATGTGGAACTATTATGTTATATTAATAATGGGTATTTTCCACCAGTTAGTGATAGTATTGATGCTTATCCCTGTGCATTGAGTTTAGCCCTAGTCCTTGAAGGTAGAAAAGACTAGAAATTTTGCTGAAGTGATAAACCTTGAAATTTTCTTGATTATATCAATGTGGTGAATTCCCATATTATCTTATATGCTAAATTTTCAATCAAATACATGGTTGCCTAGCTTTAGTCAAAATGTGAAAATACTCAGTGTCAGTCAGAAATGTCAGCTGATCAGTTTGACTACATAATTTCCTAAGGTGTCAATATTACCTCTCAATTATCAAATTCAATTTATTGGTCCACTAGGAAGTCATGACACTTTAGATATACATAGCTCTGACTAGCCTTAGGACCCCAGTTCAGATTACAGTTTTTTCTTAGATGGTTACGCCGCTTCTAGTTAAGCAGGTCTGACTAATTTAGAACCCAGTTTCAGATTCTAGTCCGATACTCTCAGGGTACTTTCAGATATGTATACCTGACTAGTCTTGGGCCCCATTTCGAGCTATCAGCTTAGTATTCAGTCTAGGATTATCCAGTGAGAGTAGGACTTAGCACCGAGTGGACCAGGGTTCCAGTGCACCCAGTTTCCAGAACTACGCTGCCAGCATAGGTTTCAGTACTTATTGGCCTGATTGTCCCTAGACTTTTGTGATCACTTAGTTCATGCATTTATACCCTGGAAAGGTATATTGGGTCCTACCGGTGGGGTGTATACATCATACTGTCTAGCTCACGTGGTTACATGTCGGTTATAGACTCTGCCACTAGTCGGTTCAGTCTAGTCTTAGTCTAGTTCAGCTCAAATTAGTGTTCCGGACTTATAACATGCTTTGACTATCAGACAGGGTCTATCAGACCTCCTCAGTTATTTCAGTTATTCAGTTCAGAAGTTTTATTTGGTCATCGCATGTTTGTTCAGTTCAACATTTTCTTTTATTTATTCTATTGCGTTATGTTCCTCTCACCTACTCGGTACATTCAAAGTACTGATGCATAATTTTATGTTGTATCATTTTATGATACAGCTGCAGGACACAGTCTCAGCCTTGTTAGCCGATCGCTCATCGAAGATCTCAGCTACCTCAGTTGGCGAGTCCTTATTCTTCGAGGTCGGAGATTATTTGCTTTAGCTATACTTCCTTTCCTTCTTATTATATTTGGAGTTACTGAGGGTTTATCCCAGCAACTCATTAATCTTAGTGGCTTTTGAATGTAGATTTATTTTTTCACACTCAGATTAGTTTTATTAAACATGTAGCCTTGTTCAAATATTTTCAAGGATGTATATATTTTTGCTTTAAATTTCCCCTGTATGTATTTTTTTGTTACTCAGAATGCCGGTGTACAATAGACTAGGGGTTGACTTGGGGTCACTTGTGGCTTCAAGTATCGCGTTCCTTGCAGGATGTAAATTTGAGGCGTGACAAACTTGGTATCAGAGCACTAGGTTCAGAGTATCCTCGGATGTCTAAAAGCCGCATCGAGTAGAGTCCTCTTCATGGGTATGAAGCACACCACACTTATGACGAGGAAGCTATGTGATGTCATTAGGAAACTTCCCTTTATTTTATACTTCTTTTCGTGCGTTGAAATTCAGTTCCAAAATCATTCTCCTTGCTGTGCTTCATTTCAGTGAATCATGCCTCCATGACGCCGTAATGGAAGAAGGGCCGATAATGCCTAGCGGACTACCCCACCAGCCCCGGAAGCCCCTCAGGATGACTCAATATCTACCATAGAATTTAGGGCGGCTATTCAGCTGCTTGCCCAAACTGTGACCAACCAGGTGAACCAGCAGGTGGTGCCGGTGAACACAAATGGGTCCGCAGCAGCTGCTAGGGTGCGGGACTTCATCCGAATGAACCTTCCATCCTTTTAGGGATCCTAGGTAGGGGAGGACCCCCAAGAGTTTATGGACGAGATTAAAAAGATTACTCGTATAATGGGTGTCATCTCCTCTGATAGTGCTGACCTGGCTGCCTACCAGCTAAAAGGGGTAGCCCAGGTCTGGTATGAGCAGTGGAAAGAGGGGCGACCAATGGGAGCGGGACCGGTGGAGTGGGAGGAGTTCAACACAGCCTTCCTAGACAAATTTTTCCCTCGAGAGCTTAGGGAGGCCAAGGTAGCGGAGTTCATGAACTTGAGATAGGGAAACAAGACCATAGAAGAGCATGCTCTGGAATTCACCAGGTTGTCCAAATACGCTCCAGAGATGGTGGCTAAGCCAAGGGCTCGCATGCTGAAATTCGTAAATGGGGTGTCAAACCTAGTCCTCAAAGAGTGCAGAACAGCGAAACTGATCAAAGATATCAACCTCTCTAGTTTGATTGTCTATGCCCAGCAGATTGAGGCCAAAAAATTAAGGAACATGGAGAGAAATAATAAGCGGGCAAGGACTAGACATTCAAATCGTGGCCATTAGAGGTCTAACGGTAGCAACCAACCATAGCAGCAGCAGCAGAGGGCTCCAATGCCCAGCTCAGCCAGCACCCCTACCTTTCGGTCCCGCTAGGACCGGAGGGGTGGAGCATCTAGCTCTCATTCACAGAGCTACAGTTTCGGGAACAGGTATTTAGCTTGCCCCAAGTGTGGCAAGAACCACCCAGGAGAGTGCTTTCAGGGTCGAGAGGGCTATTTTGGTTGTGGACAGCTTGGGCATCAGCTTAAGGAATGCCCGTTGGTAGGACGGGGGAGATCACAATCCACCACCTCAGCAGCTCCATCAGGCCGACCATCTCAATAGGCTAACACAATAGGTACAGAGGACGGTCAACGCCAAAACCATTTTTATGCATTATCATCTCGTCAAGATCAGGAGAACTCGCTGGATGCGGTCACGGGTATGTTAATCTTTTCCATCTAGATGTATATGCCCTGCTTGATCCGAGGGCCACATTATCATTCATGAATCCCTACGTAGCATTTCAGTTCTATATCAATCCAGTAGTCCTCTCAGAACCTTTCTCGGTCTCCACCCCAATTGGTGAGTCAGTTAAAGCCAACCGGGTGTATAGAAACTATCCAATCTCAGTCTGTAATAAAGTCATTCCAGCTGACCTTGTAGAGTTAGACTTGGTCGACTTCGACCTCATTCTTGGCATGGATTGGTTACACTCTGATTATGCCTCAGTCGACTGTAGAACTAGGGTCGTCAGGTTTCAGTTCCCTAATGAGCCAGCTCTAGAATGGTCGGGCAGTAGTTCAGCACCTAAGCGTAGGTTCATTTCCTACCTTATGTCCAGGAAGCTTATTTATAATGGATGTATTTACCATCTAATTCAGGTCAAGGATTTCGACTCTGAGACCCCAACTATTCAGTCAATCCCTGTTGTCAGCGAATTTCCTGATGTCCCCGAAGATCTTCCAGAGTTCCTCCAGAATGGGAAATTGACTTTGGCATAGACCTTATTCCATATACTCAGCCTATCTCCATCCCTCCTTATAGAATGGCTCCGGCTGAACTTAAGGAGTTGAAGGAGCAGCTAAAAGCTCTTCTTGATAAGGGTTTTATCAGACCTAGCATCTCAGCCTGGGGTGCTCTAGTGCTATTCGTGAGAAAGAAAGACGGTACCCTCAGAATGTGCATTAATTACCATCAGTTGAACAAGGTCGCAGTCAAGAACAGGTATCCCCTACCCAGAATTAATGACTTGTTCAACCAACTTCAGGGAGCCAGTTGTTTCTCCAAAATAGATCTCAGGTCGGGGTATCATCAGCTAAGAGCCAGAGAGTGTGACATACCAAAAATAGCTTTCAGGACTCGGTATGGTCACTTCAAGTTTGTGGTTATGTCTTTCAGACTAACAAATACCCCTACAGCCTTTATGGACCTGATGAACAGAGTCTTCAAGCAGTATCTGGATATGCTTGTCATTATATTTATCGACAACATTCTGGTATACTCCAAAAATGAGGAAGAGCGTGCTAATCACCTGAAGATAGTGCTTCATACACTCAGACACCACCAGCTATTCGCCAAGTTCAGCAAGTGTGAATTTTGGTTGAAATCCGTGACTTTCCTAGCTCATATGGTATCGGGTGATGGTATTCAGGTTGATCCTCAAAAGATAGCAGAAGTGAAAGACTGGCCTAGACCCACCTCCCCAACCGAAATCATAAGTTTCTTGGGTTTGGCTAGTTATTACCGATGCTTTATAGAAGGCTTTTCTTCTGTAGCATCTCCACTGACTAGGATGACTCAAAAGAAGGTGAAATTCCAGTGGTCAGATACGTGTGAGAAGAGTTTCCAGGATTTAAAAACTCGACTCACTACTGCTCCAGTATTAACTCTACCAGAAGGATCGGATGGATTTGTAGTATATTGCAACGCTTCAGAGTTGGACTTGGTTGTGTTCTGATGCAGCGGGGCAAGGTCATAGCCTACGCCTCCAGACAGCTCAAGGTTCATGAGAAAAATTATCCAACTCATGACTTGGAGTTGGCAGCGAGTGTTCGCATTAAAAATATGGAGACATTACCTATATGGGGCTCATGTTAATGTTTTCACCAATCATAAGAGCCTTCAATATATATTCGTCAGAAGGACCTGAATCTTCACCAGAGGAGGTGGTTAGAGCTCCTGCAGGATTATGAAATGAGCGTGCTATATCACCCGGGCAAAGCCAATCTGGTGGCTGATGCCCTAAGCAGAGTGTCTATAGGTAGCGTGGCTCACATTGAGGAAGGCAAAAAGGAGTTGGCGAAGGATATTCATAGTCTAGCTCGGTTAAGGGTGCAGCTGGTTGACTCAGCTACGAGTGGAGTGGTGATGAAAAGCAGTTCAGACTCCTCTTTGGTTGTTGAATTTAAGTCCAAATAGGATGAAGATCCCATTTTAATTAAACTCAAGGAAGTGGTTCTCAGAATGGAGGTTGAGGCTTTCTCCAAATGGGGGAGATGGTGTGCTCCGTTATTAGGGAGGATTGTGCATACTAGACGTCGGGGACTTGAGAGAGCAAATATTGGTTAAAGCACACAGTTCGAGATACTCCATCCACCCTGGTGCTACTAAAATGTACCGCGATTTGCGGGATATTTACTGGTGGAACGGCATAAAGAGAGGCATCACCGAATTCATAGTCAAGTGCCCAAACACCAGCAAGTCAAGGTAGAGCATCAAAAACTGGGAGGTATGACCTAAGATATCATCATACCTACATGGAAGTGGGAAGAAATAAATATGGACTTTATTACGGGTCTACCTTGAACTCGTCGGCAACATGATTCCATCCGGGTAGTAGTAGACCGGATGACTAAGTCAGCACATTTTCTCCCAGTTAAAACTATGGATTCAACTGAGGACTATGCCAGACTTTATATCTAGAGTTGGTCAGGCTTCATGGGGTGCCATTATACATCATCTCAGACAGAGGTACCCAGTTCGCCTCACATTTTTGGAAGTCTTTTCAGAAGGGACTTGGCACCCAGGTCAAGCTCAGCACAGTTTTTCACCCACAGACAGATGGACAAGATAAACAGACTATTCAGACCCTAGAAGATATGTTGAGAGAGTGAGCGATCCATTTCAAGGGCAGTTAGGATGACCACTTGCCTCTTATCGAGTTTGCGTACAACAATAGTTATCACTCTAGCATCCAGATGGCCCCATTGAGGCATTTTATGGTAGGAGGTGCAGATCTCCTATTGGATGGTTTGAGGTTGGTGAAGCTACAATAATTGGGCCAGACTCGGTTCATGAAGCTATTCAGAAGGTACAGCTCATCAGAGAAAGATTGAAAATAGCTTAGAGCCATCAGAAATTTTATGTTGATGTTAGTAGAAGAGAATTGGAGTTTACTATGAATGGTTGGGTCTATCTGAAAATTTCACCCATGAAAGGGGTGATGAGGTTTTGCAAGAAAGAAAAGCTCAATTCGAGGTATGTGGGACCCTACAAGATTCTGAGGCGAATTGGAAAAGTAACCTATGAGCTGGAATTACCTTCAGAGTTGGCTTCTGTGCACCCAGTATTCCATGTGTCACTATTGAAGAAATGCACCGGTGATCCAACTTCAATTGTGCCATTGGACAACGTAGAAATAAAGGATAGTCTCTTATATGAATAGGTCCTAGTCCAGATCCTTGACCGTCAGGTTTGTAAGATGAGGAACAAGGAGGTAGCTTCAGTCAAGGTCTTATGGAGAAATCAACAGGTGGGGGGGCTACGTGGGAGGCCGAAGAAGATATGATGGCCAAATACCCACACCTATTCTCTAAAGGCTCTATTACAGCTTGAGATATCAATTTTTCCCTAGAACTCAATTTAGTTTTCATGTTCAATTCATATGTTCAAGTTTCTTTTATGTTTATGAATGTATGTATGAAAAGTGAATTCAGTTCAGCTATGTAGTTTGAATCGGAGGTAGTCATTCCTACAGTTTTCGATTTAAATGATCAGTATTTGAATATGATAATTGCATCTCTCTACTTTTCTATGTGTTTTCAAACATTCAAGGATGAATGTTCCCAGGGAGGAGATATTGTTATACCCTGGAAGCCCAAAGATCAACCCGGGAGTTGAAACGGAGAAACACTCAAAATTGGCACCAGGCTTTATGACGAATCGTGAGATGACCCGTGAGAGCAGCCCACGAGTGGTGATGTAACTCGTGGGGAGTCCGGGTGAGGAATTTAGACACTTGAGAAATGAGGTCCCCACGGGCATGACCACGACTTGTGGTCAGGCCCCACAGTCATTAGGTCAACCGTGGGGTGGGTGACTAAGAAATGAGAAGGGAGGGAGGCAGTGTACCTAGCGAAGGACCCCATGAGTTGTGGTCAGTCCCCATGATTCGTGGGGATGGTCGTGGTCAGCAATTCGAAAAAAATTGGAATTTGGGGTAGTGTATGTAACGAATGGTGACCACGAGTCGTGGTCACCAGGTAACGACCCGTTATGTCTTCTGTCGCGAGCCCAGCAGGTTGAGAAGCAGTGTACTTCGAGAGTTAAGCCATGAGTCGTGGCCAGAGGGGATGATTCGTTAGATCAGTCGTTGAGACTACCTGAGAGTTATTTCCTGCATTTTTTCTAAGGGTGTTCTGGTAATTTTCTAACCTCTTAGATCCTAAACTAAGTCATTTTGGGTTATTTTGAGGGGATTTAGAGGGAAAAACAGTTTTCCCCCTCATTCCCACTCATCTTCAGAGAATATATCATAAGCTTTCCTCTCAAGAAGCTCTCAAACAAGACTGGGATTTTTCCTCCATCGCAGCATTCCAAGCTTCCTTTTCCAAGGAAATTCTAACTCAGGTATGTGGAAATTCAACAAGGGGATAGTTCTTCCCTTGTGTCTCCCAAAGCCCTTCTCTAGTTCTCTATAAAATCCTAGCCCTGAATTTTCGAATGTGAAGGGAATATATTTCAATTTTCTTTGAATTCACATAGAATGATATCCATGATTATTTCAGATATGATTTCCATCAGTTCATGATTAAATTGATGGTACTCCGGTAAAAGTGAATTCTAGCCCTACAGATTTTGAATGTTGAGAAATTCTTGATAATGTTTCGTTTAATCCATGTGGAATTATTATGTTATATTAATTATGGGTATTTTCCACCAGTTAGTGATAGTATTGATGCTTATCCCTACGCATTGAGTTTAGCCCTAGTCCTTAAGGGTAGAAAAGACTAGAAATTTTGCTGAATGATAAACCTTGAAATTTTCTTGATTATATCAGTGTGGTGAATTCCCATATTATCTTATATGCTTAATGTTTTGTCAGATACATGGTTTCCTAGCTTTAGTCAAAATGTAAAAATACTCAGTGTCAGTCAGAAATGTCAGCTGATCAGTTTGACTACAGAATTTCCTGAGGTGTCAATATTACCTCCCATCAGAATCAGATTCAAAATTCAGTTTATTGGTCCACTAGGCGGTCATGACACTTTAGATATATATAGCTCTGACTAGCCTTAGGATCCCAGTTCAGATTACAGTTTGTTCTTATATGGTTATGATGCTTCTATTTAAGCAGCTCTAACCAGTCTAGAACCCATCTGGTCCGATAAGAATCGCAGGGTACTTTCAGATATGTATCCGTAACTATTCTTGGGCCCCAGTTTTGAGCTATCAGCTTAGTATTCAGTCTAGAATTATCCAGTGGGAGTAGGACTTAGTACCGAGTAGACCGGGGTTCCAGCACATACAAGTTCCCAGAACTACGTTGCCAGCGTAGGTTTCAGTACTTATTGGCCTAATTGTCCCCAGACTTTTATCATCACCTAGTTCATGCCTTTATACCCTGGCAAGGTATATTGGGTCCTACCGGTGGGTGTATACATCGGACTCCACGTCTAGCTCACGTGGTTACATGTTGGTTATAGACTCTCCCACTAATCAGTTCATTCTAGTCTCAATCTAGTTCATCTCAGATCAGTGCTCTAGACTTAGAACATGCTTTGACGATCATACATGGTCTATCAGACCACCTCAATTATTTTAGTTATTCAGTTTAGAAGTTTTATTTGGTCATCACATGTCTGTTCAGTTCAGCATTTTCTTTTATTTATTCTATTGTGTTATGTTCCTCTCACCTACTTAGTACATTCAAAGTACTGATGCATACTTTTATGCTATATCGTTTTATGATACAGCTGTAGGATCGCAGTCTCAGCCCCATTACCCAATCGCTCATCTAGATATGAGCTACCTCAATTGGTGAGTCCTCATTTTTCGAGGATGGAGATTATTTGCTTTAGCCATACTTCCTTTCCTTCTTATTTAGATTTGGAGTTATCTGGGGGGTTTGTCCCAGCAACTCATCAGTCTTAGTGGCTTTCAGACGTAGATTTGTTTTACAGACTCAGATTGATTTTATTAAATATGTACCCTTATTCTAATTGTCACACCCCACCTTGGGGGGTATGACGGGCACCTGGTGCCTTCTAGATTCTGGCTCTATTTCAAGAAACGAACCAGCTATATAGCGGCTGTAAATACAGCCCCCGGCCGATTAGGCCTATAGCCACCTGCAATGCACAACAGCTAACCAGAACGATGACACTATAATCTGAAGAAACTTCTATTCACATTTGTGACCGACAAGGTCACTAACTATAACCAGAAGAAGGCCCCACGCGGCCAACATCAACAACTAAACACATATATACATGCACGGCCCCACACGACCGGCTCAACCCCACAGGGAAACATCAGACTGCAAGCCTCTAGGAAGTAATAATAAAATGGTCGGGACAGGGCCCCGACCTACCCAAACTGTAATCAAAAAGGAAATAGGAACAACCTCCGACTGTCTAGCTCCGGAGGATAGGAGCTGATAACTCTACTGATTGGATCACGAGGGATCGACTCCTCGTCTATGTGTACCTGCAGGCAAGCAATGCAGCGCCCCCACGGGCGTCAGTACCACTGGTACCGAGTATGCAAAGCAAACTAAATACAAATAACATAACTAGAAATTCTGAATAGCAGGAGATAACTGAATATGTAAGAACTGATATGAACTGAATCAGACTTTCTGTACTGTGATAGGGCAGGAGCGTACTTGTAGACGCGGCGGCCTGCTGTCTATTAACTAATATATAGCACATAAATACATATATATATATATATATATATATATATATATATATATATAGTAAACAAGAGCCAATACCAACCCCCATAAGCCAGATGGCGCCAAGAAACCAAACAATCTATATACCCCTACCCGAGTCAAAACCAGCCAAAAATGAGTCACTCCACTCATCTGCTAACTACGAGCACCTCTGCCGGCCCCCTGGGTCTCCAGCTCGGGCTATGGCCTCTGATATAAATAACTGTGTCTAAGTCCGGAGGACTCCTATACTATATCTGTAACTGTAACTGTATCTGAATCTGTTCCCTGGGCGCTTGCGCACAACAGGGCTATCTGTACTGTAATGCTGATCAGCCTGATATGGGGAAAGCTTCATCCCATCTTCGTCCAAACTGGGGACGGCATGCCACTCCTTGGAGTGACGTAAACCCACCCGCTCAGTGGGCGACACAGTTACCAACCCAGGGGCGGCGAGGATGCTCAAAAGGGTGCCCTCACGACAAAACCAAGTCTCAACAAACAATAAGCACATCTATATAGCAAGCATGTTTAAACTGAAAAATACTATCTGAATTCTGATATCTTATTTTGATCTCTTTCTGTATTATACTGATTCTCATACTGCTTTATACTGAATCTGTGATCTTTATCTAACTGCATGGCTAATCTTTAGCCAAGATACCATCTGACTGTCTGATTTTACTTTATTAACTCTTATTCTGAATATCTGTCATATTATTCTAGAAACATGCTTGCTAATCACATACTGGGCTATACTGAGTTTGGAATGCTAACTTGCCATTTTGGCGCATGCTTTACTAACTTTCGAACTAAATACGATATAACAATGCAAACCAAATTTACTGAACTTGCACAATACTCAACATTCAACTCGGGAATTCTACTACGGAGTTTACTGTGCTATACAAGGCTAAGACCACTAACTTGCCGAAGAAACTGACTTCACATACCTTAACTTCAATTTATCCGACTAACGGACGAAGCTCGGTTAGTACTCCAGCTATTTCTCACAACTGCATTTACATATATGTTAATTAGAACTAAATACATTAATATCTGGGAGAAATTATCACTTTTGATATATATTTATCCCAAACTTTGACTTATCGGAAAACGGTCGAAAACTCGTTATTTCTCGATAGTCCAGAAGGGATAAATGCTCACTACAAGGCTAGGAACACATTGGTACTAATTTAAAGCAATTCTATTTACTTTACCTCGATAGCACGACATTTCGCCGGCCAAATTTCACGAAACCAACTCTGTAGGATTGCTCTCTGCAGCTTTATACTATGGTATCTAAGCCGAAACGGAGTTTAGACCACGTTTCATAGCGCAATCGGAAAGAAATATAATAAAAAGTCATGGGTTTTGCCTTAACTTGGCTATACCCTCTGTTTTTCTGGTTTTTATTGTTATATTTTGATAAAAACCGACTTTCCCCTTTTTTTTCTCCTAAATCCCTTAACCAACATGCCATTAGGCTATTTATTCATTTAAAATTTACGGGGTGTAACACTAATATTTTCAAGTATGTATATTTTTTTGCTTTAAATTTCCATTGTATGTATTTTATGTTACTCAGAATGCCAGTGTATGATAGATCAGGGGTTGACTTGGGGTCACTTGTGGCTTCAAGTACCATGTTTCGTCCAGGGTATAAACTCGGGGCGTGACAGTGCAATTGTCCACACCCATGCCCAATTTCCTCTCAATTCATGATGTTATAATTGATGATTCCATGGGGTTTTTACCCAATGCATGAATTTCTAAGTTTCAATCATGGGTATGATCTAAGCATGTTTTAACTGATGAATTATGATTAATGGGCAGGTTTTACAATGTTTTTAATTATAAATTATGTTTTCAAGTTTTTAAACTATGATGCCCATCCATGAAAGCTCATAAAAGTTGAGATCTATGAAGTTATGTGTACAAGCATGATGAGATGTTTATGAAGAAAGTAGGATTTCGAAGTACCAATATTTATGTTCATGTTTTCAAAGTAGATCTGGTTGATTTCAAGCATGTTAAGTAATGGTCAAGCCCATATGATCAAGTATGTTTTATGATTTCATGAATTAGCTTACCACATGATTTTGGAGTCAAGACTACTATTATTTTCAGCTTGTGGCATGGTTTGAGCCAAGACTCCTCATGTTATGATTTCTGATTTATGTATGTATGTTATGAGTCAGCTTTGTCTCTAGACGATGATTCAGCTTCGTTGAAAAATGATGAAGAGCATATGCATGTTTTTGGAGTAGTGTCTAGCACCGAGTAGGTTAAGGGTCAGTCAACCCTATGCCTCAGAACTATGTGCCAACATAAGTATGTTCAGATTATTTGGGACCTCCCTTGTAAGCTTTCCCTACCCCTAAGGGGCATTTAGCTTGATATCGATATCATGGTAGCGTCCTTAGCCCTGAAAAAGCTTTGGACGGCTCTACCCACTTAAGTGTGATAGTCGAGACCACGTAAGCTCTATCGTGGTAATATCGGTTATACGAAGAGTCTCCCATTATTCCTCATGATTTCAGTTATGCATGTACATCAGTCATGATATTATGTTTTCAGCAAGTTTTACCCAATGTTTAGTTTTACTTATGATTAATTTTTAGCTTTGGGTCATTCGATTCAGTTATAATGTTCAGTTATGTTCAGATCATGATTTTAAAAAATAGCATGCAAGCCCTACTCTCAGAATCTTATCTTGATTATGTTCTATACTATGCATGTTTAATGATTTTACTTACTTAGCGGTTTTACTTACCTTGCATGTGAGCTACATTTCACATACTGACCGCATACTCTATGTTGTATCATTTTATGATACAGGTTCCAATATCCAAACTTAGTCCCGCCGCTAGTCAGACTTCCGAAGTTAGGACTTCTCAGTCTCAGTTGGTGAGTCCTCATCTTGCGAGGGCCCTTCTTATCAGTTGTATTTCTTCTTTTCTGTTTTCAGACTATAGTGAGTTAGTTTGGGTCTTGACCCATCAACTCTTCAGTGTTAGAGGCTTTTTTGGACATAGTTCGTATTTCAGCTCTAGACTCATGTGTGTATTCAAATGTTATGTTTGTTTAGACTTCCGCTATGTTATTTATGATAATCTTCCGCTTATCTATGATTGAGTTAGATGTATGTCCATACCATGGGTTGACTTGGAGCATCTTGGGGTTTCTTGTCCCGTGTCTCGATCCAGGTCTATGTTCAGGTCGTGATACAACTAGTATCTTGGCAGGACATGAATGTGTATCAATGATTGAATGTACGTCGTATAAAATATGATAATATGACAGTATCCTCACATGAAAATAGATAGCTTTGATGTGATCAAATATTATGTAGAACAAACAATTTTTTTGCATTTGCATAACCAACAATACCTTGATAATATTGGTTATAAAGAATAAATTATACCACTATTAAATTTCAATAAAATATCTCCATATAAAAGTGAAATTATATCTTATCTTCATATTAGTAAAAAAAATTCTCTCATGGATAGTAATACCAGGATACATAAGTGCACCAATTGTACTAAGATATGGTACTTTTTAACAAATTTTATAAGATCAAAATTGATTTTTTTAATGTTAAGTGATCTCATAACTATGGGATATTCAACGGAAACACTTTAGAACCTTATAAATCTTTTAAGGATTCATATAAACTTCATTATTTATCTAGATATGAAAATAATTTCATCATATGCATATCAGGTTTTTCATATATTGTCAGACTCATGAGCAACCTCAAAATAATTGCATCCACCATAGAAGGATCTCTCCATATAATAATGCCAGAATTTGCAAAAATCCTTAAGGTATAAGTCATACTGTTTTATGATTTTTATTTTTTATTTTACCTTTCGCACAAGAATCCATTTTTACCCCACTGACATTATATCTTGAGGTCTTGAACTACAAGTTCAAATTTTTACTTTTTCAAGTGAAACTAAATATAGTGGAATTGTGTATTTTTATTTGACCAATCATTTATCCGCCCACACTTTTGAAAGATTTGAATTCAAGATCTTCATCAACATTTATAATGTTGAGCGCTACAATATATCAAAGATACTGTTGACAATCATTTTGATACCATTTCAAATATGATATAACTTATAGATTAAGTTGTGCTCTAAATTTTATAATTTGAGCAAGCAACATTGCAAAAACCAAGCTGCAAGTTGATATCAAATGCACATGTGACCATATCATAAATGCATCTATTAGATCATATAATAACAAAAGGTTTACAAGGTAGGTGAATGGGCCATATTCACTTTTTTATTTGTTTCAAAAATTCAGGCGATATAATCTCTACCTTATTTGATGCAATAATTAATTTGTCATGAGAACAAGTAATCCAAGAAATTTCTTGAAGAATTTACTATTTCTTCAAAATATAATCATGTCAATTATCAATTAACATTTCTTTTAGTAAACTTCTAGTTTAATAATGCATGTGATTCTATCACCATGTTTATATTTATTTCATTCAAACAGGAGGAAAAAAATGGAAAACCTTTCACATAAATATTTATAACCTACTTCAATTGTAGTAATATGAAAATATTAAAAAAAATTTAATTTATAATTTTAATATAATTTATTTTTGGCCAATGTCTTTGAAATTGAACAAATTTCTTTTGAGACTTACTACAACCCCATTATTACAAATAATTTTATTCCTCGGGGTAATAACACATTAGCTCTTCTGGAGCTCTCAAATAATTATGTATTACCACATATTTCATAACACCTTTTGCATGGTGAACATCTCTTGTTAGGGAAAAAACCATATTATTATCATCATGGTCAAAATTATTATAGGCAAGACTCTTTTTTTGTTTTACTTTTACCTTTAATTTATTTTATAAGGTCGGGTAAAATCTCTTTTTTGACATACCATATGTATGCAACCAACGAAAAATTCATGTGACCATATAATAATATTCATTTTGGTCATGATTAAAACCAGACAAGATTTATTTCTTGAGTTTACCTTTCTTTAGTTCATGATAAAACATGCTACGATATTTGTGATGTATTAAACGTACATGATCAATGATTTTTGTACCAAAATAATTTTATATATTTATTTCTCTCAAATCTACCTTAGTGTGAGTTGTGACATTTATCCAACCATACATATACATGTCCTTACTCATAATTTATATCACATCTTGACATATTCACTTCAAAAATTGGCGAGCATGTCACGATCCAGCTGGGATCCCGGATCGAGACACAGGACCTAGAACCGCGAATAGCTTCAAGTCGACCCATGGCATGAACATAGCAACTCAAGAGCATAAATTAAAGCGAAAACTAATAATTTAAACATGAATAAGCGAAAGTTTGAATAACATAAAGCGTATATCAAATGATAACATCATAACACTAAATCCTAAGATGAACATACTAGTATATGTCTGAAAAGCCTCTATTATCTGATAAGATGTTGTGACAAGTCCCCAGCTATCTCCAAGTCTGAAACAAAACTAACATGACCAACATAACTAAAATGAATATCCCCGAGAGATGAGGACTCACCCAACAGGGCTAACTATACTAATAGGGAAGCGAACTATCAACATGACTAAGCTAGATCACCTGAACCTAGATCATGAAATGATATAGGATAGAGTATGAGGTTAGTTTTTTGAATGTACTGAGTTTGCAAAGTAAGTAAAAACATGCTTAGTAAATATTAATTGAAATCATGCATATAAATATAAATTAATTAAATCATGAGAGTAGGGACTACATGCTAAAATCTGTATCTGAGACATACATAGTCATAAATTGGTTATCATAACTGAACATAGTGATCAAAGATTTAGAAATCAATTCATATGACTTGTCATAGCTGGAATCATAAGTAAAAATCTATAAACTGATCGTCGAGTCAAATCTGCTGTAAAATATAATATCATAAGTCATGAACTTGAGTAACTAAAATCATGAGAAAAAATAGGAGACTCATCATAACCGACACCATTATAATAGAGTTTATGCGATTCCCCAACAATCACACTCAAGTGGCAGAGCCATCCAAAATCTTGTCAGGACTAAGGACGCTACCATGATATCGATATCAAGCTGAGGCCCCCTTGGGGCAGGGAAAAATTCTCTTGAGAGGTCCCAAACATGTAACATATACCTACGTTGACGCGTAGTTTTGAGACTGGGGAACATCGGCCCCAAGCCTGCTCGGTACTAGACACTACTCCCAAAAATATGCAAGCTCACATCATTTTTAAACGAAGTCGAAATCATAATTATATGCATAGTACTCACATCGTTTCTCAACGAAGTTGAACTCATACTCTATACATAATCTAAAATCTAAACATTGGGAGTTTTGACTCCAAAACATATCATAAGCTGCATCGGGAGTCTTGACTCTAGAATATATGATAAGTTGATCCTATTAGCCTTGGCTAAATCATGAAAGCATACTTAACTTGTGTAGGCTTGCCCAAATCATAAAATCATTTATACTTAAAATAGACTTCATAAGTCAATATTATGTACATAGGGAATTCATAAATATTCATTCATGCTAGATATCTCATCATACTTGAAATCATGAATCATAAGCTTGACTTTTTATAAACCTTGCATAATAGGGAATAATTTCTAATAACTTGAAATCATGAATTTATAAACAATTTGTGATAAAATCTGACCATTAGACTTTAAAATATACTTTAGAACATGAAGGTATTAGACCCATAAATATATCATAGAGGATTTCATAAAATTGGGCTAAAACCCTATAAATCCACACACTTGAATTAAAACTTGAATTCATGAACTTGAGGAGAAATTTGGGCATGAGGATGAAAGGAAACCCTCAATCATAGCTCTACATACCTGGGTAACCTGATCCTCAACCTATCCTTGAAAGACCATGAGAATTGGGTAAAGAATTGAGAGAATTCTAGCTTGATCTTGAAGAGAGATCTCAATAACTTGTATGTATGGGAGTCTAATGACTTTAGGATAAACCTTCTTAAAACACCCCTTTCAGGGCTTAAAACAACTTCATTAGGAAGATAGGAGCTTAGGAATTTCAAAAACAACTCTTAATGATTCGCTTGGAAAATAATCCATCGCCAATTGTATGACTTGTACCACGAGTCGTACCATGAACCTACGACTCGTGGATTCCTCCAATAGCTAGCCAATCCAATTTTACCAACTCTCTAATTATTTTCATGACTCTTACCACGATTTATAATTTCCTACTATGAGTCGTACAATCTCTTGTAGGACCAACACCTGATAACCCAAATGCATACATGACTCCATGACCACGAGTTGTACCACCAAGCCACGACTCATAGTGTGGACTCGTGGTCTGAGGAATGAGCCTCTAAACTATACCATGAGTCTTCCTACGACCCATACCATCTTACTAAGACTCCTACCATTAGCCGTACTTAGAGAAAATTATACACTCCACTGCTGAACACATTCATCTTCCTAAATCTAGTCTTAGGAAACTTTGGGGTGTTATAGAGCATTCATAATGCTTATCAAAAGTCATATACTCTTTAAAGAATGTACAATAATCATACGAGCTTCATAAACTTTCATTATAAAATCATTGTCATGCATTTGAAATCACCACCTGTTAACTAGAGATACTGAACCTAGTTTAGTTAGATCATACGTACAAACTAACTAAAATAATGAACATACAACAGTTACGTGAAAAATCTCCTTTCTCACCGGAGTAACAAAAATACGACCTATCGGATAGACTTCTATTCAAACTTACGAGCAGGTTTTAGATTACAACTCTATAATTCAAGGGTCTAACTCTAGTACCTCAAGAATCACTAATTATCTCTAACTAGTGACGCATTTCTCAACTCACACTCCGAGTTAGAAATTCACAAAACACTTAACAATGGAAAAACTAAAACATAAGAATTTCTCTCCACTCTCATATCTTGACAATTGCATAGAAAGCTTCTGATCATTTTCTTGCTATGAAGCGTTAGTTTTCTTCTATTCCCTGGTGGAATATAAATATCCCATCCATAAGAGTAATCCTGCTCCAGCTGTGATTTCTCTCCTTTTTTAGACTTTTTGTTGTGATCTCCTTTCTTTATCTATCCTACAATAAATGCAACACTCTATTGGCTTCCTTATCTTGATGCAAGTCCTGTTGCCTTATCTATAAATGCATATTCCTTGTTTGAGTAGGAGTTACTGTATTTCGCATTAGTGTACCTGTACTTGTATTTCTATCTCTGGGTTGAACCTGGTTCACCTTAGGTCAACTTTCCTTGGACCTATTTGACTTTGTCAACTTGTAAAAACTTTATTAATTACAGTAAATCATCAAAACAAACTAAATAACAAATTTTCCCTTTTTTATGATGACAAACAACGTACACGCATCATTCACCCCTTCTCCCTTTTGACATTATTGAACAGTTTTTAGACAAAGAACCCATCAAGTATCAAGCATATGCAAGAAATTACTAAACCATGGCCACTTGGGTAACACTTATCAGAATAAGCATTAAACTTTAGAAAATTTTACAGCAATAGATGATATGAGTCATCTAAAGCACACATGGACTGAAACTACAAGGAAAGAGAACAATAACCAGTAATGCACTAATCCCAAAACATAGCATTTAATTCATAAGGAAACTACAACTAGCATGAGAAATCAACAAAATAGGAATGGGCCAAACAAAACGAGGACTGGGAGACTAGACATAAAAAAACAACTAGATAGATAGATGGGCTAGACACCGACTAGGACATGTCAGGAAGAAAATGAGTTAATTCTTCTCCATCAAAGACATAAGCTTATTAATTCTACTATTGTGCACACTCTATTCATTAAGCATTCTATATTTAAGGGAGGAAATCTCAGCATGAGCAGTGGATAGATTAGCTTTAAGTTGTGCATATTCCCTTTCCAGGTCTGACACTCTTGCATTTTCATTCTACAGATCAAGAATCATCTGGGTCATAGGATCCTTTCCTTTTTTAACTTGGTACATTCTGCAAAAGGTCACACTCTTCCAACTTTCTATCCTGTAACTCTATTTTAGCCAACCTTTCCTGCAGACAAGGGACCTGGTGCGCTTCAAATATCTTAGTCAAGTAGAACCCATATACTAAGCCACATGCTCTCTTGCCAAGTTGGTAACCCTGGCCATGTGTCTGATCATCAGTAAGGGAAGATTGACCTTCTACTAGACATCAATAGCCTCCATAAATCCAAGATCACGATGAGATGCTTCATCTCGGTGCTCAGTTCGTGGTAAAAGACACTTGTTTACCAATTCAAAAAGAAGCTTGTGATCTGGCCCCATGTCCCCTTTTAGAACTATCCTTAGTCCACTTATAACCCTCCCATGAGTAAATTTGGTTGTGAGAGTCATGTCCCTTGTCTGTGCCATATCATACTCAGCATATCCAACATGGGTTACCTACAAGATATCATCCAAAATACTTTCGGTCAAAGTGAAGCTCACCCCATTCACCTTTGACTTTACCTTCCCATCCCTTGTCACATCAAGATTTTTATAGAAATCCACCACTTTATACTCATGAAATCTAGGAAGAGGGCACAAGAACACATGTTCCCAACCCTGAAACTTCAACTTCTCAATGAATCTTACCATTCCAAGTTTAGAGACCAAAATTGTATCAATAATTCTCCCCTTCAGTACCTTTTTTGAACCAAAATAATTCTTTTTTCCTAATACAAGAAATCAAGCAACGTTCTTGTTTTGCGTAGCATCAGGCTTAACTGATGAAGTGAACCCAGATACATTCAAAGACGCAACCCTTTTTCTCTTTGGAGTAGTTCTCTCAAACATGGGACCTGGATCAGTGGAGTTGTTCTCTTCATCACTTCTACTTTCCACATTAATAGATGCCGAGGTTTTCTCCTTCTCTTCACTTTTCTTTGAAGTCTGTTTCTTCTTCTTCGATGCAGGAGCCTTCTTTTCCACTTGTTGTCTCAACTTACCCCTATTTCTTGGTCTCTTGGGAATAGAGAGCTTGACTGCTATGTGTTTCCTAGCTGATGTGATCCTCACAATCTTGAGGCACTCCCATTTTATATTGAGAGGAACATCATCATCATCTTCATCCTCATTATCTTTTACACTAAAGATGTCATCCATGGTCTTCCCTGTTTCCTAATTAGGGTCAAAGATATCTACATCTCCCATCCTTGTAGCCTGACCTACTCCTTCTTTACAAGGGGTTTCACGTGGATTATCAGTCTTTGGAGTTTCAGAACCCTGTGGGATTGGTGTAGGTGAGGGAGTTTCAGAGCTTGTTGGAACAAGAGTAGATGAACCAGGTGCAGATGGAAGCTCCTCCTAAGTGGATGAAGGGGTTTCATCTTCCATGGGAATATTAACCATTGAAGGACTGGCAGAGGAAGTTTCCATTGTGACTTTGAAGAATAATTGGAGAGATATGAAAGGAAGAGGAACTAAACTATCAAGAACTAAGAAGTATTTAGGTGGACTGATGATACACTGGCAAAAGAGATTGGTAATATAAAGAGCAGCTAGGGAAGTGGAAGGATTTAAAGAAGTAATGAGGATAGAATGTGGTAATAATGGACCTCGTTCAAGAAATGACGGTTGTTAGAGCATAACTGTTGTTGGGCTGGAAGGGAAAAGTGGGCCATGTTTTGCCGCCTTTTTTTAAGATTGACAATACAAGTTGAGTGCCCAGTGACAATACAAGAGAGTGGACCAGATTCTTTGGAGTAGTGGTTGTAAATTTATTTATAAATCAAACACATATATGAAGGGAAGAGTACATAGCACTTGGTTTACAGAAGGATCATGTTCCTCTTATAATTCTTTCCTTGAGTCTTGTCCATTTTGCAGCAGTTAGAAAGTAGGGCTCACATCATCAATTTCTAAATACTTCAGTTGTAGTCTTCTTGAGGTGTGTACCTAATCAAAGATACAGGATTGGATTAGTAATTAAGATGCAAAGAGACTTGACAAGTATAAGAATAAACTAATTTCAAGTCAAAAGAGAGAAAGAATGAGGTTTGCAAATTCAATTGAGTTTAATAAGTCCAAGCTTCATACGAATCTTTTTATATAGTTCCTATCCTAATGCCTTGGTTAAAATGTCAGCCATCAAATCCTTTCTCTTATAGAATTCCATCAAAATATTTCCCTTTTCTATATTGTCTCTCAGAAAGTGATGGCGCACATCAATGTGTTTGATTCTTTGTGATGGACCGGGTTCTTTGCCATATTGGTGGCACTGATGTTGTCACATAGGATTGGAATACTTTCCATCTTGATTCCCTAATATTTCAATTATTGCTTAATTCATAAAACTTGAGTATAACACGAAGCAACCGCAATATATTCTGCTTCAACAGTAGATAATGCCACTGAATTTTATTTCTTGGTTGACCATGAGATTAAGGAAGGTCCCAAAAAGTGTGACATCCCAGATGTACTCTTCCTATCTACCAAAACCCTGCATAGTCTGTATCAGCATACCCGATGAGCTTTAAAAAATCACTGATAGGATACTAAAAAATCGGGTCCATTGTTCCTTTGATATACCTCAATATGCGTTTAATTGCCTTCATATGAGATTTCTTGAGGTTTGATTGAAATATTGCATACAATGCATACTGAATACTATGTTTGGTCTATCTGCAATCAAATACCATAGAGATCCAATCATTCCCCTATACTTTATCTCCTCAACCTTTGATCCCAACTCATCAGATTCTACTCGAGTAGTGGTTGCAATAGGAGTATCATTGGTTTTGGAATTCTCCATGACATACTTGATCAACAGTTCGTTGATATATTTTTTCTGGTGAATTGAAGTGTCTTGCTTTATTTGCTCGATTTGTAACCCCAGAAAATAATTCAACTCTCCCACCATTCTAATCTCGAACTCATTAATCATGAGCTTTGAAAACTCACTACATAGAACTTAATCAGTGGCTCTGAAGATGATATCATCAACATAGACCTGCCTTAGTATGTCCTTCCCCCTTTTTCAAAGAAATAAGGTGTTGTCAATATTCCTCCTATTGTATCCATAATCCAAGAGGAAGCTTGATAGCCTATCATACACTACTCTTGGTGCTTTTTTAAGCCCATACAAAGCCTTGTTTAGTCTGTACACATGATCTGGAAATTCGTGATCCTCAAGTCTAGGGGGCCGCTTCACATAAACTTCTTCCTGTAGGTAGCCATTCAGTAAAGAAACTCTTAACATTCATCTAACATAGTTTGAACCTCATATGTGTTGCACAAGTAATAAGGATTCTAATAGCTTCCATCCCAGCCACAAGAGCAAAGGTCTCATCGTAGTCAATGCCCCCTTCTTGGTTATACCCTTGAACTATCAGTCGTGCTTTATTTCTAACAATGATTCCCTAATCATCAAGCTTGTTTTTGAAGATCCATGTGGTTCCTATAATTATTCTATTGTGAAAACGGGGGACTAGGTTCCACACCCTACTACGCTTGAATTGTTTTAGTTCTTCCTATATAGCAATAATCCAGTCTGCTTCCTAAAGTGCTTTTTTTATATTTTTTAACTCAATTATGGATAAATAAGTTGTGAAGGCACACATGTTTCTCATTATGGATCTGGTCTATATCCCAGAGTCCAACGATGAGAGCATGTTCTGAATTAGATGAGAACTTTTATGCTTTTAGTTTCCAGCCTATATCTCTTGGTGATCCGGTTCACTGGGTGAACGAGGTCCTTTGGTATTTTTAGTTTGACTGGAAGTAGGATCTTTATCATCCGCTAGCCTGGGGTGAGACATGTTTGGAATGATGACTTGTTCATTTGTTTCTAAAGAGTTGGATGCACCCATATATACCTGTTGATTATTCACATCATGAGTACCTGGTTCCCCCTCAATATTTATGATAGGTGTCATACCAATCTCTTCTATCTTTTCCTGAGAACTTGGATAATTGACTGACTTTTGTTCACCAAAGATCACATAAACACTCTCCTCAACACAATTTTTCCTCTTGTTCAAGATTTTGTAAGCTTTGTTGTGTGAAGAGTAAACAAGAAAGATTCCTTCGTCACTCTTGGCATCAAACTTTCCCAATGCATCCTTACCATTATTGTAGACGTAGCACTTGCACCCAAATGCTCTGAGGCGGGCCAGATTTGGCTTTTTTCCCTTCAACAATTCATAAGGAGTTTTGTCAAGCAGAGGTCTGATCATACACTTGTTTAACAAGTAGCAAGAAGTATTAACTACTTCAGCCCAGTATTCTTGTGATAGTATACTAGCTATTAATATAGTTTTAGCCATATCCTGTAGAGTTCTACTCTTACTTTCAAGTACACCATCTTGTTGGGTAGATTTTGATGCTCGAGGAGCTCGATGAGGAATAATCTATTCGTCCTGTCCAAACCTGGGGCACTATCTACCAATGTGACCATACTAACCACACTCGTGGAAGACCTTCTCGGTCTCTGAGATGGAGAAAAAGACATAGGATGAGCCCCAAAATCAGAATGAACCATCTGAGTACCCTCAACTATACCTGACGATCGCGGAGCAGTCCCCGGTGGACCTCCGGCTGACACCTGCATGGCAGACTGGATAGGGTGCCCAGAGAAACCCTGAGGTGTCGGAGTCTTCGCATAAGAATCGTTGAAAGAACCAATCTCCAAGACTTCTCGACATTTCTCGCATAACCCTCCTTCCTCACCCCTTCAACCGACTTCGCGTACTCTACTACCTCTTGAAAAGTCTTCCCCGAACAGACCATCTGCAGAGCTGGTACCTGGAGACCTACATTTGAGTCTTTAAAAAACCACCTAATCCTCTCCTCCTCTGTGAGCAATAAGGATAGAGCATATTTAGACAACGAGTGAAATTGGGCCTCGTATGCAATAACTGATAAACTCCCCTACTCAATGGTAGTGAACGCATCTCGTCTCCTATCCCTCAAAGCACGAGGAACATATTTCTCCAGGAATGTGGAGCAGAATTGGGTCCACGTCAACGGTGGGGACCCTGCGGGTCTGCACTCCATGAAAGCCCTCCACCAAAGCTTTTCATCACCTATCAATTGGAAGGTGACAAACTCAACACCATACTTCTCTACTGCTCCCATCTTATAAAGTTGTTCATGACAATCTATGATGAACTTATAGGCTTCCTATGCCTCTATACCATAGAAGGTAGGAGGCTTTATCTTGGTGAACCTCAAAAATAGATCGTGCTCTTCCCTAGTCATCACCGGTCCTGTCACCGGCCCCATAAACATCACAGCCTCCAATATATCATCAATCTGCAGGGCCATAGTAGCTGCATGCTGAATTCCTGACTATTGTCCCGCTAAAGTTGTTGGTGTTGCCCCGGTGCCCACAAGGCCGCTCAGAAGGTTGAGGACCTCAGCTAGGACCTCTGAGGACGCTAGCGCGGCAAGAGCTTCTCCCTGCATTGGGACTTCTGCCTCAACTGCCACCCGCTCCTGCGTTGCTGGTGGCATGGGAGATACTGACCTCTCCCGAATTGGAGCATGAGCACGGGCCCCTCCTCTAGCCGCAGTGGGTCTACTGCCACGACCTCTGACCCTTCCTCTACCGCGGACTAAGGATGCCACTACTGGCTCAGATACTACATCTCTGTCACTAGTTGCATGTGTTCTCGCCATCTAAGAAGGAAAGAAGAAAAGTTGTTAGATACCAATTTGGATTACCAGATACCAATTTGGATCACCGGAATCAACTAATCACACGAAAGGAAAGAAGGAGTGAGTTTTTCTAAAGTCCTGCAGCTTCTCGAAGATAAGTTACGGACGTCTCCGCACCGATTCGCGAGACTCTACTAGACCTGTCTCAGTGCAATGAGATCAACAAACCTAGGGATCTGATACAAACTTTGTCACGACCCAAATGACTGTGATTGGCACCCATACTAACCCTCCGATGGGCGAACCAGTGAATCTCGATACTACCTCCATAATTAAAACATTCTTGAAAAAGAAATCATTATTGTGAAAAAAATAATTTCAAATCATTAAACTGCGCATACTAAAATTAAATAAGCAATTTCTCAGAACCTGATTGTCATTGCACCAGACGTCTAATTTATTACAAGCGAAGGAACTAAAACCAAAAACAAAATAAAATGTTCGAGTGTCCGAAAGAAGGACATATGCTACAAAGGAGTGGTATGCGTCCTCATCTGCTTACCTTCTTGATTCACAAAGGCTGCTGGCTCACAGGTGAGGGCATGAAGAACTGTCACGTTCGAACTCTACACTAAGAAAAGAATACAGGGGTAGGGTCAGTACATGACACAGTACTGGTAGGCATCATCGGTCAACCTTACATAATAACATATAAGTACAATAATAGAGATATAAAAAGGGTCCTCAACTTTAAGCAGAATGACAAGCCATTTTATGAACACCAGTTCTACTTAAGAATCAGCGGTCCTACTTACTGGATTAGGCGTCTCACTACAGTGGTCTCGCCGCAGCGAAATTGGTCCTACTGCAGCGACATTGCTTAGGCAGTAGCTCAACAGGCTGCTCCCTTCTCAGCTCATCCATCACACATTTCAATAAAATCAACAATTACATTTCACATGATATCATGAATCCATCAACGACCATAATAACAACAAGCATAACTGATATTAAGAATTACAAATCCTCATTTATTCTCAGCGACAGCTACTCAACAACCACAGATAGTAACAAAGTCGCACTTAGCATTAACGCCACATTCATTGTTATCAATTTTCATCATATCCACAATAAGTTAGTACATTCTCATAATATGTTTCACATCTATCTCATGAACGTAAATGAAATCACAAACAATAAGTGAATAACACAACCAAGGGTAACGCGACAGGAACACACCTACGCCATCTCCCCTTAACACTCAACCACATGAATCGTGTACACACATACTAGTGGGTCATACTTATGCCCAAGCAGTCATGACCTGCAGGGAACTCTAGAAATTCAAGTATTATACCAGCGTGGCACTCGCTCCCACTCATATGCTCGTCTGGATGCTTCCCTCGAACACAAGCGACTCAAATATTTTTATTCACTCTTTTGGATACTCCCCTCGGGCACGAGGCACTCAACATTAATATGTTAAAATCCTTTCATTCATCATCCTCATAAAATATGCCAAGTGCATTATTGCATCATATAGAAAGTTACAATTTACTTCTCAAGTAAGCCATTACCAATTAACAATTCTCTCACTAACGGAGTATAATCACTTTACTAAATGTTCAGCATAGTTAATTCCATTGTCTTATACACAATATTGTAGACAAGTCAACACAGTTTAATATCATATCGTAGTCATGTTCATAAGATAAATTAACAACAATAGACTCACATATCATGTAAACGTCTGAAGATTAATCGTATATCATCATTGCACACTATACATGTCATTATATAGGTCTATCCCTATAAACTGTAACCTACCTCGATTACTCGAAATTATCGACTTCGCTACTCTACAGGAGCTTTTCCCTCCTTAATGCTTCAGATTGCTTGAATCTACACACGTATAATTATTGATTAATCACTCCTCAAAATAGGATCTAATTCGATCAAACCCTTCTCTTTTCAGGGAAATTTAACAGAACACCCTACCCTTCCACCTAGTTCTAGGTTCTCACCTTGTCTAACCCATCAACATTAATGAGAGGGACCCAAGGAAGTAGACATTACTCAAATTTTCAACAGTCAATCCTCCCATTTCCTCACTATAATCTCAACCCTAGATCATCAATTTAGGATTTTCTCTATATAATTTCCACCATTACAGACCCACAAGCAATCTAGGATCAACACTATTCGAAGTAAAGATAGGAGGATTGAGATTCTTACCTTCGGAGTGTTATTTACTGCTCTGGAGAAATTTTCCACCCCATAGCCCTTATGATCGAGTTTTTGAGAATAATGGGGTAAAACCCCATAACTCCCACTTAAAACCCACTTTTTGATTCTCATTGTCCACTGTAGAAGTCACACTTCCGCTGCAGTGGACCCACTACAGCGGCCATAGGGTCGTTACGGCGATTCCAGCAAATACTCCCTTATTTTTCCATGGTAGGACTCTGACTGCTACCACGATCTCGCTGCAACGGTCCCTCAAACCAGTAGCTACCCCAGAAATGCACAGTTCTATACTTAGTTTATTTCACAACCTCCCTATCTCATCTTTAGCCAGTTTTCTGTGTTCTATGCCCTTAACCATCCCGTAACGACATTCGAGTCGTTACAACAGATATCAATTAAAATAGCATTCGACTCTGAATGGTCTATACAAAAGTAAGAAGGATATGTACCAGATTCTATGAACAATTGGGGGTACTTGACCCACATATCAGCCTCAGTCTCCCAAGTGGCTTCTTCCACTGGACTTTTACTGTCAGAATCTCCTTGGACCTCAACTTACAAACCTCTCTAGCCAATATTTCTACAGATTCCTCCTCATATGACAGATTCTCATCCAGCAGCAAAGAGTCCCACTTGATGATATAAGTTCCATCCCCATAGTACTTTTTCAACATGGACACATGAAATGTCAGATGCACTCTAGACAAACCTGGCGGCAATGTCAGCTTATAAGCAACTTTTCCCACATGTTTGAGTATTTCAAATGGCCCAATATACCTTGGGCTGAGCTTTCCCTGCTTTTCAAACCTCATCATCTGCTTCATGAGGGACACCTTGAGCAGTACCTGCTCTGACCAGCCACCAGATGGTCCTGAATGATTCGAACCTTTTCCAAGGACTCCTTTAACAAATTTGTCCCCCAAGGTCTCACCTCAAATGCATCAAACCACCCGGTTGGAGACCTGCACTTCCTCTCATACAATGCTTCAAAAGGTGTCATACCAATGCTCGAGTGGTATCTATTGTAATAAGCGAACTCTGACAAGGGTAAGAACTTGTCCCAATGACCCTCAAAGTCTATATCACACACGTGGAGCATGTCCTCCAACACTTGAATAGTGCGATCTGATTGCTTGTCTGTCTGAGGATGGAAGGTTGTGCTTAAGTCCAACCTCGTACCCAACTCAGTCTGCAAGGTCCTCCAAAAATGGGAAGTAAACTGAGTGCCCCTGTCCACTATGACCCAAATTGAGTCAAACTTCCCTAAAGTATTGGGAAGACCAACCACAAAGTCCATAGGTATCCTTTCCCATTTCCACTTGGGGATGGGCATTCACTGAAGAACTCTTCCATGCTTTTGGTGCTCATACTTCACTGTTTGATAATTTAAACATTGAGTCGTGTATTCCACAATGTCTCGCTTCATCCTACCCCACCAATAATGTTGTTTTAGATTGTGATACATTTTCGTGACTCCAGGGTGAATGGAGTACCTCGAGTTGTGAGCTTCTGCCAAGAGAGTTTTAATTAGCTCACCAACTCGTGGAACACACACCCACCCCTTTATTCTCAAGACCCTTTCATCATCTAACACTTCTTCCTTGGCCTTTCCCATAGGATTTTATCTCTGATTTTGGCCAGCTTTTCATCTTCAAACTGTCTGGTCTTGATTTCCTCCAAGAGCAAGAATTTAACCTCCAAGTTGGCTAACACTCCACTGATTTCGGTCAGCGATAATCTTACTAAGTTATTTTCCAAAGTTTGGACTTCCCTGGCCATTGGCCGTTGAGTAGCCTCCAAGCAACCCAGGCTGCTCATGTTCACTATCTTTTTGCTCAACGCGTCTGCCACCACTTTAGCCTTTCCTGGGTGATATAAGATGGTGATGTTGTAATCCTTAAGCAACTCCATCCATCTCCTCTGCCCCAAATTGAGATCCTTCTGAGAGAATACATACTGTAAGTCGTGATGATCCATGAACACCTCATATCGAGCTCCATACATATAGTGCCTTCAAATTTTATGACCATCTGCCAGGGTCTCAAGTACCGTGTTTCGTCCAGGGTGAAGACTCGAGGTGTGACAAACTTGGCATCAAAGCACTAGGTTTAGAGTATCCTCAGAATGTCTGAAGCCACATCAAGTAAGGTTCTTTTTATGGGTGTGAAGCGCGCCACACTTATGACGAGGACGCTACAAGATGTTATTAGGAAAAACTCACTTTATTTCATACTCACTATCGTACGTTAAAGTTCAATTCCAGAATCATCCTTCTAACTCGTGCTCAGTATCATTTTAGTTAAACCATGCCTCCCAGATGCGGTAAAGGAAGAAGAACCGGTAATGCTAACAGACCTGCCCCACCAACTCCAGTACCCCCTCAAGATGACACAGTGTCCACTGCTGAATTCAAGGCGGCTATCCAGCTCCTTTCTCAAACGGTCACTAACCAGGTGGCCCAGCAAGTTGTCCCCGTCAACACGAACGGGTCTGCAGCAGCTGCTAGGGTGCGGGACTTCACTCGCATGAACCCTCCATCATTTCAAGGATCCAAGATGGGTAAGGACCTTCAATAGTTTGTGAACGAGATTAAAAAGATTACCTATATCATGGTGTCAGCTCCTCGGAGATTTTTGACCTGGCTGCCTACCAGCTCAGAGGGGTAGCTCAAGTCTGGTATGACCAGTGGAAAGAAGGGCGGCCAGCAGGAGTGGGACCAGTGGAGTGGGATGAATTCCACACAGCTTTCTTGGACAGGTTTTTCCCTCGAAAGCTGAGGGATGCTAAGATGGCGGAGTTTATGAACTTGAGACATGATAACAGAACTATGGAGAAGTATGCTCTGGAGTTTACTAGGCTGCCTAAGTATGCTCCGGAGATGGTAGCTGAGCCAAGAGCTCGCATGCTCAAGTTCTTAAATGGAGTGTCAAATCTGGTCCTCAAGGAGTGCAGGACTGCGATGCTGATTAAGGACATGGATCTTTCCAGCCTGATTGTTTATGCTCAGCAGATGGAAGCTGAAAAGCTGAAGGATGTGGAACACAAGAGAAAATAGGCGAGGATCGGTCAGTCAGACTATAGCCATCAGAAGTCTGGCAGTAGTAGCCGACCAAAACAATAGCAGCAGCAGCAACAGATATCCCCAACACATAGCTCAGTCAGCACCCCAACCTTTCGGTCCCGCCAGGGTCGGAGGGGCAGAACATCTGGCTCTCAGTCACAGAGTTTCAGTGCCAGCAACAGGTATCTGACTTTCCCTAAGTGCGGCAAGAACCACCCAGGGGAATGTCTCCAGGGTCGAGAGGGTTTTTTTAGGTGTGGACAGCTTGGTCACCATCTCAAAGATTGCCCGTCAGCAGGACAGGGGAGAGCACCATCCACCACATTATCAGCCCTAATAGGCAGACCAGCTCAACAGGCCAACACATCAGGTACATGTGGCGATCAACGCTAGAATTGTTTTTATGCATTGTCATCCCGTTAGAATCAGGAGAGCTCACCTGACGTGGTCACGGGTATGTTACGCCTCTTTAATCTAGACATATATGCCCTATTAGATCCTGGAGCCACTCTCTCATTCGTGACTCCCTATGTAGCAGTCCTATTCAATATTAGTCAAGAGAACCTCTTAGAACAATTCTCAGTTTCCACCCCAGTTAGCGAGTCAGTTGGAGCCAGCCAGGTGTATAGAAACTGCCCAGTTTCAGTCCTAAACAAAATCACTCCAACGGACCTAGTAGAGTTAGACATGGTCAATTTTGACCTCATCCTCCGCATGGACTGGTTACACTCTGGTTATGCCTCAGTTGACAGTAGAACTAGAGTTTTCAAGTTTCAATTTCCAAATGAGCCAGTGTTAGAATGGTCAAGTAGCAGCTCAGCACCTAAGGGTAGGTTTATTTCCTACCTTAAGGCCCAGAAACTCATTTCCGAGGGATGTATTTATCATCTAGTTCAGGTCAAAGATTCCAACTCTAAGACCCCAACTATCCAGTCAGTTCCAGTAGTCAGCGAGTTCCCAGATGTATTTCCTGAGAATCTTCCCAGAGTTCCCCCTGAACGGGAAATAGACTTTGGGATAGACCTTCTCCCAGATACTCAGCCAATCTACATCCCTCCTTACAAAATGGCTCCAGCTGAGCTTAAGGAGCTGAAGGAGCAACTCAAAGATCTTCTCGACAATGGTTTTATCAGGCCCAGCATCTCTCCTTGAGGTGCTCCAGTATTATTCATGCGTAAGAAAGACGGCACCCTCAGAATATGCATAGATTACCGTCAGCTGAACAAAGTTACAGTCAAAAATAGATATCCCTACCCAGAATTAACGACCTGTTTGACCAACTTCAGGGAGCCAGTTGTTTCTCCAAGATCTATCTCAAGTTAGGATACCATCAGTTAAGGGTCAGAGAGTGTGACATACCAAAAACAATATTCAAAACTAGGTATGGTCACTGCGAGTTTGTGGTGATGTCCTTTGGACTCACAAACGCCCCAGCAGCCTTCATGGACTTGATGAACAGAGTATTCAAACAGTATCTGGATATTTTCTTCATTGTTTTCATCGATGATATCCTAGTATACTCCAGAAATGAGGATGAACATGCTAGCCATCTAAGATTAGTGTTACAGACACTCAGAGACCGCCAGTTGTTTGCTAAGTTCAGTAAATGCGAATTCTGGTTGAAGTTTGTGACCTTCTTGGGTCATGTGTTATCGGGTGAGGGAGTACAGGTAGATCCTCATAAGATAGCAGCAGCGAAAAATTGGCCCAAACCTACCTCTCTGACTGAAATCAGGAGTTTTCTAGGTCTAGCTGGTTACTACCGACGGTTTGTGGAAGGCTTCTCCTCTATAGCATCCCCTCTGACTAAGTTAACTCAAAATAAAGTGAAGTTCCAGTGGTCAGAGGCGTGTGAGAAGAGCTTTCAGGAGTTGAATAATCGACTCACTACTGCTCCAATTTTGACCTTTCCATAAGGAACAGAGGGATTGGTTGTTTATTGCGACGTTTCCAGAGTTGGGCTTGGTTGCGTTCTGATGCAGCGAGACAAAGTGATAGCTTACGCCTCCAAACAACTCAAAGTTCATGAAAAAAATTATCCAACTCATGACTAGGAGTTGGCAGCGGTGGTGTTTGTGCTAAAGATGGAGACACTACCTATATGGGGCTCACGTGGATGTGTTCACGGACCACAAGAGCCTCCAGTATATGTTTAGTCAGAAGGACCTAAATCTTCATCAGAGAAGGTGGTTGGAGCTACTGAAGGACTACGATATGAGCGTGTTGTATCACCCAGGCAAAGCCAATGTGGTGCTGATGCCCTAAATAGATGGTCTATGGGAAGTGTAGCTCATGTTGAAGAGGGCAAGAGGGAAATGGCATAGGATATTCATAGACTAGCTCTGTTGGGAGTACAATTAGTGGATTCAGCTCAAGGTGGAGTTATTATGCAGAGGGGGTTAGATTCTTCTTTAGTTGTAGAAGTTAAGTCTAGGCAAGATGAAGATCCCATTTTTCTTAAGCTTAAAGAGGCAGTGCACAAAAAAGAGGTAGAAGCTTTCTCCAAAGGGGGAGATGGTGTGCTCCGTTACCAGGGTAGGTTGTGTGTACCGAATGTCGGTGAGTTGAGACAGCAGATACTGGCTGAGGCACCAGCTCGAGATACTCCATTCACCCCAGTGCTATAAAAATGTACTGTGATCTGCGGGATAATTACTGGTGGAATGGCATGAAAAGAGACGTTGCTGAATTTGTAGCTAAGTGCCCAAACTGCCAGCAAGTCAAAGTAGAACACCAGAGACCAGGCGGGGTCACTCAAGATATCAGCATACCCACATGGAAGTGGGAAGATATAAATATGGATTTTATTACAAGTTTACCTCAGACTCACCGACAACATGATTCAATCTGGGTGGTAGTAAATCGGATGACTAAGTTAGCTCACTTCCTTCCAATCAAAACCTCAGATACAGCTGAGGACTATGCTAGACTTTATATCCGAGAGCTAGTTAGACTTCATGGGGTGCCCGTATCCATCATTTCAGATAGAGGTACCCAGTTCACCTCTCACTTCTGGAAGTCTTTTCAAAAGGGACTTGGTACTCAGGTCAAGCTCAATACAGCTTTTCACCCGCAGACAAATGGGCAAGCTGATTGGACCATTCAAACCCTAGAAGATATTCTAAGAGTTTGTTTGATCGATTTTAAGGGCAGTTGGGATGACCATTTGCCTCTTATCGATTTTTCATACAACAACAGCTATCACTCTAGTATTTAGATGGCCCCGTTCGAGGCACTGTATGGTAGAAGGTGTAGATCTCCTATAGGGTGGTTTGAGGTTGGCGAAGCTACCCTAATAGGGCCAGACTCAGTTCATGAGGCAATGCAGAAAGTTCAACTAATCTGGGAAAGATTGAAAACAGCTCAGAGCCGTCAGAAATCTTATGCAGATGTGCGAAGAAGAGAGTTGGAGTTTGCAGTTGATGATTGGGTTTATCTGAAAATATCACCCATGAAAGGGGTGATGAGATTTGGGAAGAAAGGCAAGCTAAGTCCCAGGTATGTGGGACCTTATAGAATTCTAAGGCGTATTGGAAATGTGGCATACGAGATAGAACTACTTCAGAGTTAGCAGTTGTGCACTCAGTCTTCCATGTGTCACTTTTGAAGAAGTGCATCGGAGACCCAACATCAGTTGTGCCATTGGACGGTGTAGAAATAAAAGATAGCCTCTCATATGAGGAAGTACCAGTCCAGATCCTTTACCGTCAGGTGCGTAATATGAGGAACAAGGAAATAGCTTATGTCAAAGTCTTATGGAGGAATCAGCAAGTTGAGGGAGCTATGTGGGAGGCTGAAGCAGATATGATGGCAAAATACCCGCACTTGTTCCCTACCGGCTCCAGCACAGCTTGAGATATTAGCTTTGACTCTAGAACTCAATTTAGATTTCATAAGTCAGTTCAGTTGTTCAAGTTTTGGTTGTGAATGTATGCATGAAAAGTAAATTCAGTTCAGTTATGTATTTTGAAACGGAGATAGTCATTCCAACAGTTTTGGAGTTAAATGAGCAGTATTTGAAGATTTTGATTGTTATTTTCTGCTTCTTGTGTGTTTTGTAACATTCAAGGATAAATGTTTACAAGGGTGAGATATTGTAACACCCCGGAAACTCAAAATCTAATTCCAAGGCTTAAATCAGGAAATCTAAAAATCTGCAGAAAATGCTTCAGAATGACCGACTTAATGAGTCGTTATGAGACCTAATGACTCGTTAAGTTAGTCGTCAAGAGGGACAAAAGTGGGGGGAGGGAAGGATTGAGGCAGTGTACTTGACGATGGACCCCACGGTTCGTGGTCCATCCTAATGAGTCGTGAGGTGAGTCGTTGCTAGTGGGATGAGAATTTTCTAAAGTTTAGGCAGTGTACTTGATGGATGGTGACCACGAGTCGTGGTCACCACTAACGAATCGTTGGGTTGCCCGTGATGAATCCAGGTGACCAGACGAATAGTGTACTTAACGGATCGTGTAACGAGTTGTGGTCACGAGAGACGACTCGTTGAGTGACCCGTTAGGACCCCGTCGACCAGTTTTCAGAATTTTTGCCAGGGTTATTTTAATAATCTCCTATCTACTTAGTCCCTAAACTACGTCGTTTTAGACATAAAAGCAGGCCTTTTAGTGGGGTTAGACGGTTCCAATACTCATTCCTCACTCAAGCACTCAGAAAATAGATCATAAGTTCTCTTAGGAATTCTCAAAGCAAGAACTAGGGGAGCCTTCTTCTCCTCAATTTCTCAAGATTTTCATGGGTTCTTCATCAGGTATGTGGGGTTTATCAAGGGGATTGTTCTCCCCTTGTGTCCCCAATATCCCCCTCAATTTCCTCTATCAGTTTTAAGCCCTGAGTTTTCGAGTATGAAAAGGATTCATGTTTATTTTCATTGATTTCACTTAGAAAGATGTTCATGTATATTGTTGATATGATCCCCATAAATTCCTTATCAATTTTTCAGTGTTTTTACAAAAGTGAATCTAAGCCCTAACTTTCGAGTTATGATTTTGCTTATTAAATTTCCTCTAGTGAATGAAGAATGCTTTGGGCTGAACTTTCTAGAATCTCCTATATATATATAGGTTGAGTAAATATTCCATTAATGAGAATGACTTTAGCTCTATTGAATGAAATTCCAAAAATTCTCAAAAATTGCTCTACATTATGAAATTCCCCTGTTGTTGGAGTAAGTTGAGTTCTCTATTAGCTGCTAGTAGTTCAGACCAGTTAGAACTTAGAATCTCTTCAGAATCATATCAGTCTAGTCTCAGTCAGAGTGTTAGAATTCTCAATGATATTCAGAAAATTGTCAACTGATCAGTTTTATTTTAGTTTCTTTCCGAGGTGTTAGTGATACCTCCCAATTATTAGAATCAGACTCAGAACATGATTTATTTGGTCCATTCGGCGGTCATGACCTTCTAGTTTATAGTTCTGACCAGCCTCAGGACCCCAGTTCAGTTATTAGTTGTTCTTTAGAAGGTTACGACGCTTCCTGTAAGCAGCTCTGACCAGTTTTAGAACTCAGTTTCCAGATCCGATCCAATTAGATGCTCAGAGAACTCTCAGTCAGTATCCCTAGGTCAGTTACAGTCTTAGGCCCCAGTATCGAGCTATCCGCTTGTCAATAGCAGTCGTGATAGGATTATTCAGTGGGAGTAGGACTTAGCACCGAAAGGGTCGGGGTTCCAGCACACCCAGGTTCCAGAAATACGTTGCCACCGTAGGTTATACTTTTGGCCTCATGTCCCCTTTGACAGTGATTCTCACAGTCCATGCCTTTATACCCTGGCAAGGTATATTGGGTCCTATCGATGGGGCGTATACATCGGACTCCACGTCGAGCTCACGTGATTATATATCGGTTATTAAAAAATGACTAGTCAATTAGTTCATTCTCAGATTTATCAGTTTAGATAGTTTAGTATAGTATCACAGACTCGGTCTTTAAGATTTAGGGCATGTTTATGACCATCTGTCAGAGTCATTACTGACCATATCAGTATATCCTATTGTATCAATTTTCAGTATTTCAGTTGTTTATTTCATGTCTCTTTAGTTCAATTACTAGATTGTTTATGTTATCTTCTTCTCTCACATACTCGGTACATTCAAAGTACTAACACATACTTTTATGTTGTATTGTTTCATGATACAGTCGCAGGTTCTCAGACCCAGCGCTGTTAGCCGACGTTGTTAGATACCTCTAAGCTACAGAAACGTGAGTCCTCATCCTCCGAGGGCATCAGTTCATTATTCAGTTTTTTTCTGCATTGTTTTCAGTTATATTTCCGTGTTAGTTGGGGGGCTTGTCCCAAAAACAACTCAGTTAGATGGCTTCAGACATAGACATGGTTTTCTTTCAGATTTACAGTATTTATCATGATGTTTAAACTTTATGATTCAGTCTTGCTGTTATGAACATTTTATGATATCGTTTTAAAAGCTTCCACTATGCATATTTTACTTAGTATACCAGTGTATGATAGGCCAAGGGTTGACTTGAGGTTACTTGTGACCTCAAGTACCGTGTTTCATCCAGGGTGAAGACTTGGGGCGTGACAAATACACGAAACAACCCCGCTCTATCAACTTACGGGCACGAATATAAGAAATAAGATTCCTAGGAGTAGGGCTACAATTCCCTTTCAACTCCAACCTAGATGACCCTGGACCCGATATAGTGACAGTCTTAACATAGCAATCCAGAATGGCATGGTAAGGGGACAACCAACATTTTTCCCAGGATTATATCAAAATCAACCATTTCTAAGATCACTAGGTCCGCCAGATTGTCAAATCCCATGAACTCCACAATGCAGTCACGAACAACCCTATCCACTAACACAGAATCACCAACAGGAGTAGACACACGGATAGGAGTATTAAGCACATCACACACAAGATCATGACTCAAAGAAGAATAAGTAAACACATATGAAAATGTAGAGCCCGGGTCAAACAATGCAATAGTCATTCTATCAACCACGAAGATCATACCTGTGATAATGGTGTCTGAAGCCTCTACCTCCGGTCTACCAAGAAAAGCATAGAAATGAGCCTGATTACCAGCCTGAGAACTGCCCCGGTTGGGCTGTGCCACCCCTCTACCTGCCTTGGTGCCACCCCTACCTACCTGAGCACATCCCCTACCCTACTGAACACCACCTCTAGTAGTTGGTTGACCACCTCATCCCAGCTGTGAGCAATCTGGACTGAATGCACTACCTCCCCTCCTGGCTGGGGCCGGAGCTCGAGGAACTGCGTGAGGAATAATCTGTCCATCCTGTCCAAACCCGGGGCACCATCTACGGAAGTGACCATACTCACCACACTCGTGGAAGACCTTCTTAATAACTGGTCTTTGAGCTAGAGCGGAAGAAATAGGACGAGCTCCAAATCATAATGAACTATCTAACTACCCCCAACTATACCCGACGGTCACAGAGCAGTCCATGGTGGACCTCCGGCTTACACCTGCATGGATGACTGAATAGGGAATCCATAGAAACCCTGAGGTTCCAGAGTCTTAGCATATGAACCGCTAAAAGAAACAACTCCTCGAGCCTTCTTCTCAGCATTTCTCACATAACCCTCCTACCTCACCCCTTCAACTGACTTCGCGTACTCTACTACCTCCTGAAAAGTATACCTCGAAGAGACCATATGCAGAGCTGGTACGTGGAGACCTATATTTAGGCCTTTAACAAACTGCTTAATCCTTTCCTCCTTTGTGGGCAATAAGGGTAGAGCATATCTAGAAAAGGAGTGAAACCGGGCCTCGTATGCAATAATTGATGAGCTCCCTTGTTCAATGGTAGTGAACTCATCCCGTCTCCTATCCCTCAAAGTGCGGGGAACATATTTCTCTAGGAATTTGGAGTAGAATTGGGTCCATGAAAATGGTGGAGACCTTGTTGGTCTGCACTCCACGAAAGCCTTCCACCAAAGCTTTGCATCACCCATCAGCTAGAAGGTGAAAAACTCAACACCATACTTCTCTACTGCTCCCATATTATGAAGTCGTTCGTTACAATATATGATGAACTCATAGGATTCCTCTACCTCTACACCATAGAAAGTGGGAGGCTTCATCTTGGTGAACCTCAAAAATAGGTCGTGCTCTTCCCCTGTCATCACCGATCCTGCCACCGGCCTCAAAAACATCACAGCCTATGATATATCATCAATCCGCGGGGCCACAGCAGCTTCATGCTGAATTCCTAATTGTTGTCCCGCTGGAGTTACTGGCGCTGCCCTGGAGCCCACAAGGCCGCTCAGAAGGTTGAGGACCTGAGCTAGGAACTCTGAGGACGCTAGCGCAGTAGGAGCTTCTCCCTGTGTCGGGACTTCTACCTCAACTTCCATCTGCTCCTACACTGCTGGTGGCATGGGAGATATTGACCTTTGTTAGATACCAATTTAGATCACCAGATACCAATTGGAATCAAGTAATCTCACGAAAGGAAAGAATTAATGAGTATTCCTAAAGTCCTGCAGCCTCTCGAAGATAAGTTACGAACGTCTCCACACTAATCCGCGAGACTCTACTAGACCCATCTTAGTGTAATGAGATCAATGAACCTAGGGCTCTGATATCAACTTTGTCATGACCCAAATGGCCGTGATTGGCACCCACATTAACCCTTCGGTGGGTGAATCAGTGAATTCCGATACTACCCTCATAATCAAAACATTCGTGAAAAAGAAATCACTATTGTGAAAAGAACAATTTCAAATCATTACACTGCGCGTGCTAAAACCAAATAAACAATTTCCCAGAACCTGATTATCATTGCACCAAACATCTAATTTATTACAAGCTAAGGAACTAAAATCAAAAACAAAATAAAATGTTCGAGTGTTTGAAAGAAGGACATCTACTAGAAAGGAGTGGTCTGTGTACTCGCCTTCTTGATTCACAAAGGTTGCTAGCTCACAAGTGAGGGTGTGAAGAACTGTCGGGCTCGAAATCTACACTCAGAAAAGAATGCAGGGGTAGGGTCAGTACATGACACAGTACTGGTAGGCATCATCGGCCGACCTTACATAACAATATATAAGTACAATAATAGAGATATAAAAAGGGTCCTCAACTTTAAGCAGAATTACAAGACATTTTATGAACACCAGTTCTACTCAGGAATCAACCGACCTACTCACTGGATTAGGCATCTCGCCGCAGCTTAATTGGTCCCGCTGTAACAGCACTGCTTAGGCAGTAGCCCGACTGGCTACTCCGTTCTCAACTCATCCATCACATAGTTCAATATAATCAACAATTACATTTCACATAACACCATGAATCCATCAACGACCATAATAACAATAAGCACAATTGCTATTAAAAATTACAAATCATCATTTATTCTCAGCGAGAGCTACTCAAAAACCACACATAGTAACAAAGTCACACTTAGCATTAAATCTATATTCATTGTTATCAATTTGCATCATATCCATAATAAGCTAGTACATTCTCATAATACGCTTCACATCCACCTCATGAACATAAATGAAATCACAAATAATAAGTGAATAACACAACCAAGGGTAACATGAAGGGAACACGCCTCCGTCATATCCCCTTAACACTCAACCACATGAATCATCTACACATATGCTAGTGGGTCTACTTATGCCCAACCAATAATGACCTACAGGGGACTCTAGAAATCTATTGACTGCGCCGACGTGGCACCCTCTCCCACTCATATGCTCGTCCGGATGCTCCCCCTCGAACACGAGCCACTTAAATATTTTTATTTGCTTGCCCGAATACTCCCCTCGGGCACGAGCCACTCAACACTAATATGTTAAAATCCTTTTGTTCATCATCCTCATAAAACATGCCAAGTGCATCATTGCATCATACATAAAGTTACAATCTACTTCACAAATAAACCATTAACAATTAACAATTCTCTCATTAACGGAGTATAATCACTTCACTAAACGTTCAGCACAGTTAATTCTATTATTATATACACAATCTTGTAAATAAGTCATCACAGTTCAATATCACATCATAGTCATGTTCATAAGATAAATTAACAACAATAGACTCGCATATCATGTAAACGTCCGAAGATCAATCGTATATCATCATTGCACACTATAAATGTCATTATATAGGTCTATTCCTATAAACCGTAACCTACCTCAATTACTCAAAATTATCGACTTTGTTACTCTGCAGGAGCTTTTCTATTCCCCAATGCTTCGGATTGCTCGAAATCTACACACATATAATCATTGGTTAATCACTCCTCGAAATAGGGCCTAATTCGATCAAACCCTTCTCTTTTCAGGGAAATTTAACATAACACCCTACCCTTCCACCTAGTTCTAGGTCCTCATCTTGTCTAACCCATCAACATTAACAAGAGGGACCCTAAAAAGTAGACATTACTCAAATTTTCAACAATCAAGCCTCCTAATTCTTCCCTACAATCTCAGCCCTAGTTCATCAACTTAGGATTTTCTCTATATAATTTCCACCATTACAGACCCACAAGCAATCTAGGATCAACACTAATTGAAGTAGAGGTAGGAGGATTGAGATTCTTACCTTTGGAGAATAATTCACTGCTCAGAAAAAATTTTCCGCCCCTTAGCCCTTATGATCGAGTTTTTGAGAATAATGGGGTAAAACCCCATGACTATCACTTAAAAATCCACTTTCTTACTCCTGCTATCCGCTACAACGGTTACACTTTTACTATAGCAGCCATAGGGTCGCTGCGGCGGTTCCAGCAATTACTTTCTTATTTTGCCACGGTAGGACTCCAACCGCTACCACGGCCTCGCTGCAGTTGGAATCCAACTGCTGCAGCGGTCCCTCGAACCAGTAGCTACCCCAAATATGCACAGTTCTATACTTAATTTATTTCACAACCTCCCTATCTCATCCTTAGACAGTTTTCTGTGTTTTATGCCCTTAACCATCCATAACGACGTCTGGATCATTACGCTCTAGAGTGAGTTTTCTAATAATTTATTCTTTTTCATGATTTTCCTTAAGGATTTTTCACTCTTCAGCTTTTTTCAACAAATCTCTTTTTATCTTCCTCAAATTTTCTATTATCAAACTTGATAAAGGCAAAAGCATTCATGATCTATTCCTTTTCAATAGACAGAGTGTTGTATTCATCAAAAAGAACAAGAGATAAAGATGCTAGCTTCTTTTGAGATTAGGTTCTTATTTTTTATGAGTTCCAAGAAGCTTACTTCATTTCTTTCTTCTTCATTGTCTAAGTCTGAGCTAGCCATCATAGTCAATATATCTTCATCATCAGAATCATCAATGTCTAAAAGAGAGCAATCATCCCTCTCAATGGATGCTTCAGATTCATCATTGGAAGTGTCTCCTATAGCAGTTAGAGCTCGCTTCACCACACTGTCTTCTTCTTTTTTGGTGAGTCTTCTATTAGAAATTTGAAATTAATCCTTCTTCCTATCCTTAGATTTTTAACCAGATTTCGTTTGTGTTCTAACTCCCATTGAGGATATTCCTTCATGAAGTGACCAGGTTTACCATACTTTTGACTGATCAGATCTCAAAGATTTTTCTCGATTGGCTTTGATGCATTCTGCTGAGTATTGAGCCCTTCTTGATGATTCGCTTAAATCTTCGAATAAGCAGATCCATGTTATCATCCTCTACAGGAGTAGCATTGAGGACTAGGTTCTTTTCCTTGTACCTGGTCAACTCCTTTTCTTGAGACTTCTTGAGTTTATAGCTTTTTAGATTCCCTATCAGATCATCCATAGTCAGTGAATCAAGATCTCTGGCCTCAGAGATGGCTTCCAGTTAACTTTTCTATGATTCAGGTAAAACACTCAGTAGTTTTCTTATAGACTTACTTGTGGGAATGGTCTCACCAAGAGAGTACATTTCATTTATGATGGATGAGAACTTGGTATTCATGTCATGAATGAATTCACCATCCTTCATCCTGAACAGTTCGTACTGTTGATTTAGCATATTGATCTTGGATTTCTTCACCTGATTTATTCCTTCATGAGCAGTCTGGAGAGCGTCTCATATTTCTTTTGCACTAGTGCACAAAGAAACTTGATTATACTCGTCCGGACCAATTCCACATACAAGAATCTTCTTCGCCTTCGCATTAATCTCAACATCAAGTTTTTCTTCCTTAGTATACTCCAATCTCCCTTTTGGTATTTGAGTTTTACCGCCTTCTGTCAGTTTCATAGGTATGGTAGGTCTGTCCAATATGATATTCCATAGGTTATGATCTTCTCCTATGAGGAAATCCATCATACAGTTTTTCCACCATCCATAGTTTTACATTACAACTCTGTAATTCAAGGGACTTGATATAGTACCTCAAGAATTACTAATTATCTCTAACTAGTGATGCATTTCTCAACTCATACTCCGAGTTAGAAACTCACAAAACACTTAATAATAAAAAAATTAAAAAATAAGAATTTCTCTCCACTTTCAGATCTTGACAATTACATAGAAAGCTTCTAATCATTTTCTTGCTATCAATCCTCAGTTTCCTTCTGTTCCTAGATGGGATATAAATATCACATCCATAAGAGTAATCCTGCTCCAACTGTGATTCCTCTCCTTTTTTAGACTTTTTATTGTGTTCTCCTTGCTTTATGTGTTCTAGAATGAATACAATACTTCATTGGCTTCCTTATCCTAATGTAAGTCCTGTTGCCTTATCTACAAGTGCATATTCTTTGTTTGAGTAGGAGTTACTATCTTTCGCCTCAGCGTACCTGTATCTATATCGCGTTCTCTAGGTTGAACCTGATTTACCTTCGGTCAACTTTCCTTGGACCTGTTCACTTTGTTAATTTACAAAAATTTATTAATCACAGTCAATCATAAAAACAACTAAACAACACCCTGACATTTATCAAATTTATATGTTCTACCTCAACATCACTTTAAAAGGTCAAGTGCGCCTCCATTTTGTGGTCCTTTCTTTTGATGGAGGATTTATAGAATCTATCAAATTTGATTGCACAACGCGTGTCCAATGCCTTTTATATCAGTTGATGGTAAAAATTACTTTGAAAGACCATTTTAAGAGCCCATAATATTTTTTCTTTTAGAATTATCACAATGATGACTATTATTATTTTATCCATCCACGCACATATTTAACTCATTCAATCATTTGTCTTCTTTCAGTCTATTATGCATTGTTACCACATTCATACTACGGAATTGAGCAAATCAATAGGGCAGATTTCATTACATTTCTTTAAAGTACATTATTTTACCTTAGCCATTATTATATCACCAATATAATACATTAAGGCTTAAACCCAATATCTTACCTATATATGGGTGTGTTAGGCCATAATGCAGGATTTCATTATCCTCTCAGTACGACGAACCTTGATTTCATTATCTTACTCTCAATCATTGGCATAATAAATTCTACTGTGTTAAAACTCTTCCTCGAGCCATAATCACTTAACATGCCATGCAAAATGCATTATAAAATTTAACAGTAATACTTAGCCATACAGTATTTATCTTCTATGACAAACATCTAATCATAATATATTATCATGTCATAATAAAATATCAATTTAGTATCCAGACAAATTACTAACAAGTATATTGTGTTTCAATTTTATCATTATTAATTCACATTTCTATTATATAGAAGCATGAAGAGAAGGATGACCAAGAGCAAAAAGGTAAATTTAAATCTATTAAATAAGCACATTAGTCAATAACTATTGAATCTCTTTCTACAGACCTCACTTTTCATTCAATTTTTCTCCTCTTTTTTCTTTTTTTTAAAAATCATTACTTTTCAGTTTTCACCTTTGCTATGTAAATAAAAATAAAATCCCAAATAAGTTATTTTATGTAGTGCTTTTAATTGTAAATTATTTTTTTGATAATTTCATAACTCAAAATGTACAGCAAAATATGATATTTATATAAAAAAAATTCTATGATTTCTTTAAGAGAAACTATTTCATTTGTATTTTTTATTGAGCTTTTAATTGTAAAAAATATCTTATATTATACATACATACATACATACATACATATATATATATTCTATTATATAGAAGCATGAAGAGAAGGATGACCAAGGGCAAAAAAGTAAATTTAAATATATTAAATAAGCACATTAGCCAATAACTATTGAATCTTTTTCTATGGACCTCAATTTTCATTCAATTTTTCTCTTCTTTTTTTTTTTAAAACACCAGTACTTTTCACCTTTGCTATGTAATTGAAAATAAAATCCCAAATAAGTTATTTTATGTAGTTCTTTTAACTGTAAATTATTTTTTGATAATTTTAATAACTCAAAATATACGGCAAAATATGATATTTATATATAACAAAAAAATTTATTATTTTTTTGAGAGAAACTATTTTATTTGTATTTTTTTATTGAGCTTTCAATTGTATTTCATTTGTATTTTTCTATTTGTTTATATAGAAGCATGAAGAGAATGATGACCAAGAGCAAAAAAGTAAATTTAAATCTATTAAATAAGCACATTAGCCAATAACTATTGAATCTCTTTTTATGGACCTCACTTTTCATTCAATTTTCCTCTTTAAAAAATAAAAATAAAAAAATAAAATAAAAACACTACTTTTCACCTTTGCTGTGTAATTAAAAATAAAATCCCAAATAAGTTATTTTATGTGGTGCTTTTAACTGTAAATTAATTTTTTGATAATTTTATAACTCAAAAAGTATAGCAAAATATGATATTTATATATAACAAAAAATTCTATTATTTCTTTAAGAGAAACTATTTCATTTGTATTTTTTTAATGAGCTTTTAATTGTAAAAAATATATTATATTATATTTTATGTTTGTGTGTGTGTGTGTGTGTATTTCTATTATATAGAAGAGCCATAGAAGACAACCATGGCTATAAAGAATTGTACAAGAAGCAATATAAATCGTACTATGTACTTGGGTTTATCTTATTTTCTCACCAATAGTCTCTAAACACATGTAATATATATAAGGCTAATAATTGTGTTTTTGATGAACTCATTCTTTTTATATCATGTAGTTGTAATAGTTTATTAGTACTTTTTCTTATATAAACTTATTGAACTCATAAAATTTGAAATGTATAACCATTATCAACTTTCATTCATGTTATATTTTTTAAATTTTTTTCAAATAATTTTTATTTCGCCCATTATTTACTATTAATAAAATGGTGCTTTCAATAAAACTACAATATTTTTAAACATAAAACTATGCTTCTAAATTTGTATTTTCAAAATTCAAAGCTATTAAAACTATATTTTAGCCCAAAAATTATTTTCATGAACTTCTATTAACAAATATATAAAATTCACTGTAATTAATTTATAGAGACCATATACTAAAATTATATTAGATGAAAGATGATTTCTTATTTCAAATTAATGCACTATAAGATATGATTATTGATGAGTTAAGTTTTAAACATTGAGGCGTGATTTTGAATTGTGATTATATTTAATTTAAATATTATAATAAGATAAGAAATTATGATGGAGTTGAACTCTTTTCTATTGTTATTTTTCTATTTTTCTATTATATTGAAGAGCCTTAAATGAACGACCAAGGGTAATTTTGAAATTTTTCATCTAACCCATAAATGTTTTCAAAGAAAAAACACATGTTAAAACTTAAAAATTAGATATTCTTTCATTAAAAAAATACAAAGACGCTAGAATGTTCTATTACTCTTGATTTTTCTTCTTTTTCTCTATTAAATTTATTTATTGCTTCTTCATTTTTACTTTAACTCGATTATATATTTCTATTTATATTATTATTATTATTTATTTCTATTTTTCTATCTATTTTTCTATTTCTATTATCTAGAAGAGTCATAAGTTGGACAACCAATGGCATTTTTGAAAATCTAACTTCATCTAAGGGTAAACTATAATTATAGCATTAATGGTTAAAATAAAATTCTAGAAAGATCTATTTTTTTCAAGACCCACAAAAATATATACGTGTAAGAATATACTTTTCATGCAAACTTTTTTTTTTTCTTTTTTATATTATAGAATAAATTTTTATTCTATTTGTTTAGCATGATAATACTATAAATATTAAGTTAAGAATTTTAATTTATTTATCTGAATTTCTTACTTTTATATTTGATTATTGTATAAAATTACAGTAGTTGATGAATCTATTAATATTTAAAATATTTTTTATTCTATCCACATTCTTTAAAAGAAATTTCAAATCGAAATGTTCATATATCTAAAGGTAATTTAAGAAGTAAGTTTTTCTAAACCTTAATATATTTAATTCTTATTTGACATTTATTCATATTATATTAGGAGACAATACTTATAAGTTTAATCAATGTAAGAATCTAATATATATAATATCGACTTAATAAAAAGTTCAAAATGCCCTTACACTATGTGAAATTGAACAAAAATATCATTTATTAATAGTTTGGTCCAAAATTATCTTTGTCGTTAATAATTTGATCCAAAAATACATTTGTCGTTAATTGTTTGGTCCAAAAATACTCCTATTCTTACTTTAGGTCAAAATATCTCTTTTTCAATAAACATATTGTCACGCCCCACCTTGGGGGGTATGACTGGCACCTGGTGCCCTACTAGGACCTGAACTGCTAGACTACTGAGCCTGAGCACATCTGGTGCCTGGCTAGCTCTAACTCAGATTTCTGGAAACAAAGGGCTATATAACGGCTGTAAACACAGCCTCCGGCCAACTGGGCCTATAGCCACCTGTACCTGTAATAACAGCTAACCAGAAACATATCAATATAAGGGAGCCTATGCGGGCCGACAAGGCCACCATGCTGTCTAGTTATCTGTAACTCAACAATGGAATACTGAATAACTACGTGATCGTCAAGGTCACCACTACTGACTGGATAAGGCCTCGCATGGCCAACATAAACTGAAATGCTAAACAACTATAACAAACTGCACGGCCTCACACGACCGGCTCACTGACCACAGGAAAATATATACAGACTGCAAGACTCTAAGAATGCTGATAAGATGGTCGGGACAGGGCCCCGGCCTACCCGTACTGTACAACAAAAGGAAATGATATAAACCTCTGAAATATCATGCTCCGGATGACAGGAGCTGATGACTCTGCGCTGGCTAGGATTACGAGGGATCGCCTCCTCGTCTATGAGTACCTGCAGGCAAGTAATGCAGCGCCCCAAACGGGCGTCAGTACCGCTGGTACTGAGTATGTAAAACAACAACTGAAAGATATCTGAAAACAACAATACAACTGAAGGAACTGAAACAGAAAGGAATAGACTAAACTGACTGAAAATGTAAAGCTAAGCCTACTCTCAACTATGCTGGAAGGAGTAGGAGTCATACCTGGAGATGTATCGCTCTATTGTCGATCTACTCATATCTAGTGTAACATGGCATAAGATAACATAACATAGTATAGCACACACAAACCTTACCCGGCCCCCATAAGCCGGGAGGTACAATCAACACGCAATCTATACCCCTACCCCGGTCGTCCCATCTCCTATAATAACTATAAGCATCATGCCGATCCCCTGGGTATGCACTTGGGCTCGCTGAGCCCCTGACTATAACTGTACCTGAGTCCGGAGGACTCCTGAATCAACACCCCGGGCGTACCCGCTCGACGGGGGTGTATAAAGGCCGACCAAGGCACAATATGGGGAAACCGGCATCCCATCTTCATCCCCTGTGGGACGGCATGCCACTCCGTAGAGCGACGCATCCTCGCCCTCTGGCGGATGAGACGATACAGCTATTAACCCTGGGGCGGTCGTGGATGCTAGGTAATCCAACCCCAAGACAATACAGTGGTCTCAACTAGTAATACTATCTACATATACCACACGCTGAAGCCAGTGATGATAATGTATCTGTACATACTGTATGCTGAACTAGTGATAGTGATATGTATGTATTTAATATATGCTGAGACTGATAATGGTATATATATATATAATCTTCTGTCATACTGTGCTGAGTCTAATGTTGAACAAGATATAGTTTTTCTGCTGGAAATCGTGTTGTATAACTGAGTTTCATAGTAACATGGTTTACTATTTCTAACATGCTTTCTAAACTTCATTTTAATCTACCATTCTACTTCTGAGATATCTTACAGATACTTATATTGCTTTACTAAATTTCAACTGAATATGATAATATCCTAACATACTTTACTAGATCACATACTGGGCATGTTGTACAGGTCCTAACACTTTATATTAGAATTTATACCATGCTAGCAAGTTTCACGCTATATGCGATATGATGTTTCCAATATCGTGCTAATATTCATACTAAACATAACCCATGACTTCTGAAACATTCTACTGGCCTTTGTACCATCTTACTACTCCGAAATTACTAACTTGCCGAGGAGACTAGCTTTACATACCTTCGCTTCTGATTTCCTGACTAACCGGCGTAGCTCGGTCAGTATTCCAGCTATTTCTCCCAACTGCATTCATATATACGTCAATCAGTACGAAATACAACTTTATTCTGAAGGACGACATCATTTTCGATATAATTATAGCCTAAACTTAGGCTTATCGAAAGACGGTCGAAAACTCGCTATTTTTCAAAAGTCCAGAAGGGAGAATTATTCACTTCACAGCTAGGAACACACAGACACTAGTTTGGAGCAATTCTACTTACCTTAGTCCAGTAGCTCGATAATTTGTCGGCCGAATTTCGCGAAACTAAATCTGTAGAAATGCTCCCTGCTGCTAAATACCTCGGTACCTGAGGTTAATTTGAGTTTAGACTATGTTTGGCAGCGTAATCGGATAATAATATATAACCCTCTTCGTCTCTCTCTCTGTTTTCCACGAGTTTTCTGGAAATTATAATGAATAATTTGATTTAAATCCGAAGTGGGGCTTTATATACTTGGGCCTGGACAGGCCCAACGTGTCACGGAGCCAACGCGGAGGCTCCACCTCCGTGACACGTTGCCATCGCGGAGGGGCTCTGCCTCAGCTCCTTCCGCAATGGCTCGACAGGTTATCCGTCCGATCCTTTCCCGGGCCTTTCTCTAGCACGTATGGCTTTCAAATATGCTTAACCACCGTGCGAATAGGTCATCTAGGTATCGGAAATCTTACGGGGTATAACATTCTCCCCCCCCCCCCTTAAGAACATTCGTCCTTAAATGGAAACTGCTATCTAGAGGACTTCTCAACTTACTACTTAGAAAAATTTCGGCAGAGTTTCCCCTGCAATATGGACTATACCAAAAACCTGAAACGCAGAAAAGTCCAATACAGGTACTGCACACAATACTTTAAGATTCACTGGATAGCTAAGCATCAATCTTTCTCATTTATTCATACACAACTATAAGGTATTGCATAAGTAATAATACGGACATACTTGTCGCCTGACTAGGCCTAGAATAAGTGAGGATATCTAGTCTCCATATCTTCCTCAGCCTCCCACGTCATCTCCTCTCAGTTCCTGTTACGCCACAACACCTTGACAGACGCAATATCCTTAGTTCTCAACCTACGAATTTGTCTGTCTAGGATAGCTACCGGAACCTCTTCATAGGCCAGCTCCTCCGTAACCTGGATATCCTGGACTGGGACTGCTCTGGATAGATCTCCTATGCATTTCCTCAGCATAGACACATGAAATACTGGATGAACGGATTCTAATTCTGGGGGCAAGTTCAACTCATATGCTACTCGACCTATTCTTCGATGAATCTGATAAGGCCCAACAAACCTCGGACTGAGCTTACTTTTCTTGCCGAATCTCATCACCCCTTTCATTAGGGATACTTTCAAAAATACCCAGTCATTCACATCAAACTCCCGGTCTCTGCGCCGCACATCTGCATATGATTTCTGGCGGCTCTGTGCAGTCAGTAAGCGTTCTCGGATAAGCTTTACCTTTTTCCTCTGACTGCTGAACAATGTCTGGCCCAACCAACGCTGATTTTCCTATTTCAAACCAGCCAATCGGCCATCTGCATTTTTTTCCATATAATGCCTCGAAAGGCGTCGTCTGGATGGCTGAGTGATAGTTGTTATTATAAGCAAATTCAATTAACGGCAAATGCTCGTCCCAACTACCTCCAAAATCTAACACACACGCTCGTAGCATGTCCTCGAGCGTCTGAATTGCGCGTTCAGCCTGTCCACCTGCCTGAGGGTGGAATGCGATGCTCAAATTAATCTGCGTTCCCAGACCTCTCTGAAATGACTGTCAAAATCTAGCTGTAAACTATGCTCCTCTATCTGAAATAATGGATACTGGTACTCCATGCAACCTAACTATTTCTCGGATATACAACTCCGCATAATCTTCGGCCGAGAAAGTAGTTCTTACTAGCAGGAAATGAGCTGATTTTGTCAATCTGTCAACTATCACCCATATAGAATCATGTTCTGTTTTCACCTGTTGGCAGTTAGGACACTAGGCTACAAATTCAGCAATTTCTCTTTTCATATTTCTTTGATATCATGGTACATCTTTGTTGAACCTAGATGAAGAGAATAATGGGCATAATATACCTCGCCCAATCTGTTGGCGAAGCCCTGCAACACCTGGAACACAAGGCGGCCTTTACATCGCAACACTTCATCCCCGGTTACCTGGGAGTCTGACACTTTTCCTTGCTGAACTCTGTCTTTAAACCAAACCAGGTCGAGATCTTTATAATGTCGTCCCTTTACTTCCATAACTAATGACGACACTGCGCTATTTAAAATTACAGCTCCGTTGTCCTCTGTTTCTGCCACACGGACGGCTAAACTGGCTTATTATGCCGGAGAACCCGACAGGTAATCTACCGGTATAGCTAGAGCTTATCTGGCCCTCTGGCTGCATACTAAGGCTACTTGTTGCTGAGATAACCTGAACGACTATCTGCACACCATGTGCCCGTATCTGATCAGAGGATCCTGACAATGATCATGATCTCTAATAGTTTGGCTGAATAACCTTGAACAACTAAATAGCTGGGTTGAATGCTGCAGTAGTCAAGCGATGCTCTACATGTCCTACTCGGACATCTGTAGCTCATGCATAACTGCGGCGTTGTGGACGACTAACTGTTTTGTCCTCCTTATTGAACAATTATAGTGTTGTACTTAGTCCAACTTACTCTCAGGCGATCTGTCCCTGGACCTTCATAGGGAACCTACCGATCTCCTTGCCTTAGTAAACACTGTGCTAGCAGAGCACTACCAATTTCTTACGCCTTATTCGTACCCCCTTGGATTTATATTACTGTTCTTGGAAATTCTCGGTCTTATTAGCCATTCTATAAAAACTGGCCTTCTGTTAGGGCTCTGTATCTGAATACCTTACGAGAACCAGCTGAAGTACTAGTCCGTCACTGACTACTGGTATGGACTCTTTCTTGGGGTACCCACAGGTTTGTCTGACTGAGATGGTCGGCTGACTTGTGGGGTGTTCCGCATAATAGCTGCTAGGTTGACTAAGGCCGACTCTCACCTACAAGGCTGGGAAAATGATGTACGACCACTTAACATGCCCCCCTCTCTTTTGGTGAGGGGTCCTGCAGTATGATCTGTATATATTTCCTAGCAGCTAACCAAAATCTGTGTGACTGTAACCCCCATTGCCAACTACTTACATCATATCTATCATCTGTAGATATATATATATCAACAACTATGTACAATACATACTGAATTTTGTGGTGATACGTAATCTAACATGCTTTACTGAATTTCATACTGCACATGATATACCGCTTCTACGGTCTAATGATATCTCATATCCTCTCATATCATTTCATGGAATTTTTTTTCATCCCATTCTGGAAGCAACACACACATGCACTTTAGCTATGATCTGCTATTTGAAATTTCGCCACTCTTACAATGTGGGGTCAACATCCGAACCTTGTGGCCTTACTTGGTATTATGTTAAGGCCCGTGACTGTCTGTTGGACCTTGTCTCTGGGCCACACTAGATTGGAGTCTCTGGTTCGGTACCCTCTTACCTTCTCCTTGGGCGGACATACCGCAACATTCTAAACTACAACCTTACTGTCTCTTAGCTGTTCGTCTAAGGTTTAGTCCTTAATACAAGATGTTCTATCAATCTAGAGGTGATTCTGATTTCCCCTCAAAATCTAGTATTCATGCTTTTCACCTTCATCTTCCTTAAACTGGGCTATGGGGTTCAAGGTACCTGCCTTACACTGTCAATAAGGTTGCCAGTCAAATTCCAACCTATACTTCTTCTGACTTGCAGTCGGACCCATCTTATTCATATAATCTCCCTGTCTTTTGATGTCACAGCTAAGATTATAACTATTATCTTGCTGACATACCCTGCCGTCATTAGCATGCCACGGCAGATTCAACCATTTCCTGACTTGAACTTGACTCTTATTGGGAATCCATCCTTGACGGATCTCCTACACCCACTTCGAGTAAGCTAGTAGTCTTACTTGCTCTTCTGACTTATTACTGTGAGGGTCTGCACAACTTACATAATCATAAGGGCTCCTTACTCTTTCTAAAACTTTCTGGAATCAACCAATCCACCTTTCACTTACCGCCTGCTTTGGGCAACATCGTCTCAAGCCTTATGCCCTTTGCTACACTGGGATCAACACTAAGGGGTAGGAATGACTTTTTCTTACTGCAACAAAACGAAGACATGGAACTGTACCACACCTGAAAGAATGGAGGTGGGAATCCTACACTTCCCTCTCTTTCTCACACTTATCTGATAATCTAATATTGTCTACTATCTTAATCAGGTCTTATATATATATCTAACAAATAAATCGACTCATTTATACGTTATGCTTATGACTTCCTATTCTGAAGTTATCGACATATACTGGGGATGGTACCAATAAAAAGATAACATTGGGAAGTCCCTGTTACCTCCTCCTGCTGCTGTAGTAACCTTGTAACTGGTTGATGTTCTCTCCTGTTGCTATATCTGATCTTCTGCCTGGGATACAATTTCGCTGGTCTGACTTGTATCTGTATTCAAAGAATATGATAAGTTTTAAAAGGACCAACCCTATACTGTACTATGTTATGACACGACTGAGTATAAAAGAAGAATAACCATCCTATTATGCCTCGCAGCCTCCTGCCTATAGTATGTGGTGCACAACACATCCATAGACAAGACTCTACTTAGCACGGCTTGCAGACTCCCTGAGACACGACCTGCTCTGATACCAAGTTTGTCACACCCCGCCTTGGGGGGTACGACTGGCACCTGGTGCACTACTAGGACCTGAACTGCTAGACTACTGAGCCTGAGCACATCTGGTGCCTGGCTGGCTCTAACTTAGATTTCTGGAAACAAAGGGCTATATAACGGTTGTAAACACAGCCTCCGGCCAACTGGGCCTATAGCCACCTGTACCTGTAATAATAGCTAACCAGAAACATATCAATATAAGGGAGCCTATGCGGGCCGACAAGGCCACCATGCTGTCTAGTTATCTATAACTCAACAATGGAGTACTGAATAACAACGTGACCGGCAAGGTCACCACTACTGACTGGATAAGGCCTCGCACGGCCAACATAAACTGAAATGCTAAAAAACTATAACAAACTTCACGGCCTCACACGACCGGCTCACTGACCACAGGGAAATATATATAGACTGCAAGCCTCTAAGAATACTAATAAGATGGTCGGGACAGGGCCCCGGCCTACCCGTACTGTACAACAAAAGGAAATGATATAAACCTCTGAAATATCAAGCTCCGGATGACAGGAGCTGATGACTCTGCGCTGGCTAAGATTACGAGGGATCGCCTCCTCGTCTATGAGTACCTGCAGGCAAGTAATGCAGCGCCCCAAATGGGCGTCAGTACCGTTGGTACTGAGTATGTAAAACAACAACTGAAAGATATCTGAAAACAACAATACAACTGAAGGAACTGAAACAGAAAGGAATAGACTAAACTGACTGAAAATGTAAAGCTAAGCCTACTCTCAACTATGCTGGAAGGAGTAGGAGTCATACCTGGAGATGTATCGCTCTATTGTCGATCTACTCGTATCTAGTGTAACATGGCATAAGATAACATAACATAGTATAGCACACACAAACCTTACCCGGCCCCCATAAGCCGGGAGGTACAATCAACGCGCAATCTATACCCCTACCCCGGTAGTCCCATCTCCTATAATAACTATAAGCATCATGCCGATCCCCTGGGTATGCACTTGGGCTCGCTGAGCCCCTGATTATAACTGTACCTAAGTCTGGAGGACTCCTGAATCAACACCCCGGGCGTACCCGCTCGACGGGGGTGTATAAAGGCCGACCAAGGCACAATATGGGGAAACCGGCATCCCATCTTCATCCCCTGTGGGACGGCATGCCACTCCGTAGAGCGACGCATCCTCGCCCTCTGGCGGACGAGTTGA